>OY759264.1:61112443-61857443 GCA_963662155.1 Lamellibrachia columna | reverse complement strand
CCTGCTACCCAAGCCATTACCAATTACCTCGACCATCCCCTGCTACCCCGGCCATTACCAACTATTGTTATGGAAGGGGATCTGTGGCCAATATCCTCGTGTTTGGTTTTAACAGACGGACACTTTCCCTGGAAGTCGCTGGGTTGTTCCTGACATTTTCCTTCGCCCTCCAGAGTTTCCATAGGTTTATGACTGTTTGGTGATTGGAGAGGTTGAGGTGGACATAAGTGCAAATAGAAGATTCATACACACACTCGCACACACATACACCCGCACACACATACGCACGCACACACATACACCCGCACACACGTACGCACGCACACCGTATACAATCATTTTCTAGCATGTTCAGATGTTTCCATCTTTTCAAAAACACAGCCAACTGTCCAAGTGTTTATTCAAGTCAATTGTCAGACGACCTGTCAGTCACACTAACATCGCCGTTCGACATCGGTTTCTTGGTTCACAGAACTGGATCAAACTGATAAAGACATTCATCACAACGCAGAAGTATTATTGTTGTTAAAGACCAGCGACATCGCGAGCCTCGATACAATATTGACCAGGCACCATACCGACTTGGTCAAAGTTAACGTCTAATGATCCTCTTTATCACCCGTGACTCCGGCTACCTGGGTCATCTAAGGCCACCCCGGTCATTCTCGGCCACTCCCGGCCACATCGGCCAACCCCGGCCACCCTGGTCATAATCGGCCACCTCCAGTCATCCCTGGCCACCCCGGTCATAAACGGCCACCCCGGTTATAACCGGACACCCCGGTCATAACCGGACACCCCGGTCATAACCGGACACCCCGGTCATAACCGGACACCTCGGCCAACCCGGTCATAATCGGTCACCTCCAATCATCCCTGGCTACCCCGGTCATAACCGGCCACCCCGGTCATAACCGGACACCACCAATTATCTCTGGTCACCCCTGGTAATTGCCGACCATTCTCGACCACCCCATATCTCCCCGGGCCATCCCGGCCACCTCGGCCATCCCGTTCAAATCCGACCACCCCTAGTCATCCCTGGCCACTCTGGTAACTCCCGGTCAACCCTGACCACCCTCGACCACATCCCGGGCCATGCCGGGCCAACCCGGGCCACCCCCGGCAACTCCCGAGACGTCGTATTTTTGCGGTAATTAGCGGGAGCTCAGCTACGTGAACGTGTGACATGAACGGTGGCGGCACGGTGGCATGGCGACACGGCGACACGGCGGCACGGCGGCACGGCGACACGGCGGCACGGCGGCACGGCGGCACGGCGGCACGGCGACACGGCGACACGGCGGCACGGCGGCACGGCGACACGGCGGTATAATTGTATATTTTCGCGGTAATTAGCGGGAGCTCAGCTACGTGAACGTGAGACGTGAACGGCGGCGGCACGGCGACACGGCGGCACGGCGACACGGCGACACGGCGGCACGGCGACACGGCGTCACGACGGCACGGCGACACGGCGGCACGGCGACACGGCGACACGGCGGCACGGCGGCACGGCGACACGGCGGCACGGCGACACGGCGGCACGGCGACACGGCGACACGGCGGCACGGCGACACGGCGACACGGCGGCACGGCTACACGGCGGCACGGCGACACGGCGACACGGCGGCACGGCGGCCCGGCGACACGGCGACACGGCGGCACGGCGGCACGGCGGTATAATTGTATACCCATATATATGTATATTAATCCCCTACGATCAGGAACATTCTGTGGTATAACTGGGCTATCTTTAATGAACTGGTTTCTCTACTCAATATTCAACATTGTTGACATTTTTTGCTAAACATTTGTGTTATCTATGTTACCCCTGGCGCTGTATGCGGTGTTGTGTTGCACAGCTATCTATGTTACCCCTGGCGCTGTATGCGGTGTTGTGTTGCACAGTTATCTATGTTACCCCTGGCGCTGTATGCGGTGTTGTACAGTTATCTATGTTACCCCTGGCGCTGTATGCGGTGTTGTGTTGCACAGTTATCTATGTTACCCCTGGCGCTGTATGCGGTGTTGTGTTGCACAGTTATCTATGTTACCCCTGGCGCTGTATGCGGTGTTGTGTTGCACAGTTATCTATGTTACCCCTGGCGCTGTATGCGGTGTTGTGTTGTACAGTTATCTATATTACCCCTGGCGCTGTATGCGGTGTTGTGTTGCACAGTTATCTATGTTACCCCTGGCGCTGTATGCGGTGTTGTACAGTTATTTATGTTACCCCTGGCGCTGTATGCGGTGTTGTGTTGCACAATTATCTATATTACCCCTGGCGCTGTATGCGGTGTTGTGTTGCACAGTTATCTATGTTACCCCTGGCGCTGTATGCGGTGTTGTACAGTTATCTATGTTACCCCTGGCGCTGTATGCGGTGTTGTGTTGCACAGTTATCTATGTTACCCCTGGCGCTGTATGCGGTGTTGTGTTGCACAGTTATCTATGTTACCCCTGGCGCTGTATGCAGTGTTGTGTTGCACAGTTATCTATGTTACCCCTGGCGCTGTATGCAGTGTTGTGTTGCACAGTTATCTATGTTACCCCTGGCGCTGTATGCGGTGTTGTGTTGCACAGTTATCTATGTTACCCCTGGCGCTGTATGCGGTGTTGTACAGTTATCTATGTTACCCCTGGCGCTGTATGCGGTGTTGTGTTGCACAGTTATCTATGTTACCCCTGGCGCTGTATGCGGTGTTGTGTTGCACAGTTATCTATGTTACCCCTGGCGCTGTATGCGGTGTTGTGTTACACAGTTATCTATGTTACCCCTGGCGCTGTATGCGGTGTTGTGTTGCACAGTTATCTATATTACCCTGGCGCTGTATGCGGTGTTGTGTTGCACAGTTATCTATGTTACCCCTGGCGCTGTATGCGGTGTTGTGTTGCACAGTTATCTATATTACCTATACATCCTATTTTGACAGTTTATTATCATTGCCATTATCACTACGTGTTGATTGTTGTTGTTGTAAATGTGCACTACTATAGTCCGTATGATGCATATATGATATATAGATGCATAGAAATAGATGGCGTTCTCTCCTCCAACTTCTCGTTTGCTATATTGAAAGATCAACCGTGAGCTAGGGTCACTGATCTGTGCGTGATTCCCATGTTAACCACCCTCGCCACCAGGGGCTTCTGACTACATCAGTACCCCTGGCAGTCTGACCTGCTGAGACGTATAGCGTACTGTTGCTGAGACGTATAGCGTACTGTTGCTGAGACGTATAGCGTACTGTTGCTGAGACGTATAGCGTACTGTTGCTGAGACGTATAGCGTACTGTTGCTGAGACGTATAGCGTACTGTTGCTGAGACGTATAGCGTACTGTTGCTGAGACGTATAGCGTACTGTTGCTGAGACGTATAGCGTACTGTTGCTGTGACGTATAGCGTACTGTTGCTGAGACGTATAGCGTACTGTTGCTGAGACGTATAGCGTACTGTTGCTGAGACGTATAGCGTACTGTTGCTGAGACGTATAGCGTACTGTTGCTGAGACGTATAGCGTACTGTTGCTGAGACGTATAGCGTACTGTTGCTGAGACGTATAGCGTACTGTTGCTGAGACGTATAGCGTACTGTTGCTGAGACGTATAGCGTACTGTTGCTGTGACGTATAGCGTACTGTTGCTGAGACGTATAGCGTACTGTTGCTGAGACGTATAGCGTACTGTTGCTGAGACGTATAGCGTACTGTTGCTGAGACGTATAGCGTACTGTTGCTGAGACGTATAGCGTACTGTTGCTGAGACGTATAGCGTACTGTTGCTGAGACGTATAGCGTACTGTTGCTGAGACGTATAGCGTACTGTTGCTGAGACGTATAGCGTACTGTTGCTGAGACGTATAGCGTACTGTTGCTGAGACGTATAGCGTACTGTTGCTGAGACGTATAGCGTACTGTTGCTGAGACGTATAGCGTACTGTTGCTGAGTTAACCAACAGCGGCCGTCGCAAAGATCTTACGAGCTCGCGTACGGGAACTTAACCCCTGTCCCTGTCCTGATCCTGTACGGGAACTTAACCCCTGTCCCTGTCCTGATCCTGTACGGGAACTTAACCCCTGTCCCTGTCCTGACCCTGTCCCGGTCGCGTGTTTTTTTTTTTAGCAGGTAGGTTGAGCACCATGGGTGGATGTGAACCAATGCGGTGCTCGGATTTCATCACGTGATGCATACATTACGGAGAATCTTTACACGTGGTGTGGTACGGCAGCTAACGCCAACACGTGCATGTGTTTACTAACAAGTGCTATGGAAAATATGGCGTTTGTTTGGCGTTGTTGGAGCGATTAATGACCAACATCAGATACGTGCGTGATAATTATTTGTTCAAAATAAATAACTGCAGTGACAATTTTCGCATGCACTTAGCTGGTAACAGGTGCCCAACAACTGCCAACTTGGAGGCTGGAGACGGGCTCTGGGTGATGGCGGATGGACAAGGAAAACAATTTTGTTATAGTAGATCCAATTTATTTGCATGTAAACTATAACTTATGCAATTATATCTTTGGAATTAAGTTCTAAAAACGATCAATGATATCTGGGTCAGATTCCAGATTATAAGCTACCAGTACTTGTAAAAGGTGAATTATATGTGATAGTCATGTTGTCGGTTGTTATATGTGGCCACAATCAGGAGTGAGCCAGGACTTGCGTTAGTCTGTATAAATACAAACAAAAGAAGTAAGCTATTTGCATATCGTAGTGTGCAGTGTAAGATAAGATGATACATAAACATATATTAAGTACCTTAGTTCCAACACATTGGTGCTGTTTACAATATTGTCTGTAAAATACCTGTTATCTTATTCAGTACTAATATATAATACTATTATTGTTTATCCATAAATTGTCTAGCATACTTGTAGGTATTAATGTAATACTAGTACCCTACACGTATAGACCCTTAATAGATTAAACTCAACAGACATCGATGTTGTCAATTTGACATGTGCATTGTCTGACTAGCCTAGCTGTCATTCCACTGTTGTTTCCAAACAAGTCTTGGACAGTGTTCAATGCACAGGTCTCTGGGGAATGGTCAAGATCAGCCACTGCCTGGAGCAATTAATCAATGTAACTTGCAAGGGAGAGAGTGCACCAGCCTGATCCTGACTTAACTGTAGAGACATTTACCTAATACCTATATACATGCACAATCTATGCATGCTCCGTGTATATCTTATAAGATATTAACTATAACAGTAGCACAACTAAACATGATGAAAGCTGTACTTTCTAAAGTGTTCTGTACATTTATCAGCTACTGACTGCAAGTGGTCAAAATCCCATTAAGCCCTGTTGGACATTCTTCCCTAAGGTCAAAAGACCACTTATTCCCCATCTTCCACACATTAGTAATCAAAGTCACTATTAAGCAATTGAAACTAATAAAGTAAATACCTTGATATAAAAAGATGGACAGTTCTCTAAAACATAGCATGATATAATTATAAATTGAAAGCATTGCTTAATAAGGTAGAAAATATAATTTAGGAAATTACCAAAGCAAAGTTGCCATTAAGTGTAGAATCAAGCCAGGCCCACGGGGGCAGTTCAGCCGACAATTGCTATGTCACCACCACCCCACTTTAGCTAACATTTAACAAGATTTAACAAGTTTGCCATCCCAAACAACAAGTTCCAGATGGCAAATGGACAAGGAAGCCATTGGCTCATGTTCTCATCTATGTGTAGCCCGCCCTTATCAGATATCTGTCAATTCTATTTTTAAACATTCACGCTACTAGCATTAACACAATCATTTGGCCGTTTGTTCCATTCATTTATCACCCTCTGTGAGAAAGAGTACTTTCTGATGTCCAACCTACACTGCTCCTTAACTAATGCTGCTTTGTGTCATCTGGTTCTACTGCCTTCTTTAAGTATGAAGAACATATTCCTATCAACATCCTCATAACCGTTCACTATTTTAAACACTTCTATTTAGTCTCCTCTTAGTCTCCTGGTCTCTAGTGTTGTCAAACCACATTGTAATAAGCGACTTTCGTAACTAAGGTCTCTCAATTCTGGAATCATTTTAGTTGCTCTTCGTTGTGTTCTTTCTAGCTTGTCTATGTTCTTTTTACAATACGACCTCCATGCTTGAATACAATATTCCAAATGTGGTCTAACTATTGCTTTGTACAGGGGTACAATTAGCTTTTTCTCCTTATACATGATAGTTATCCTAACTAGCCCTGGAATTTGATTTCTTTTCGAAGCGGCAATCCCACATTGCTCTGAAAGCATCCCCCATTTTATATTCTTCGTCCATGTTTCCATGTCCTATGTGTATACATTTACACTTGCCAAAATTACATTTGCCATTTTTCTGACCATTTAACTAATTTATCTAGATCATCCTGTAAACTTTGTTTATCTGTATCATTAGTAACCTTTCTGAATACCTTTGTGTCATCTGCAAATTTGAGTACTTTGCTAGATATGTCATCTTCCAAATCATTTATATATATATTAAAAACAGTATAGGGCCTAATACTGATCCCTGTGGGATCAACATCCTCATAACCGTTCACTATTTTAAACATTTATATTTGATTTCCTCTTAGTCTCCTGATCTCTAGTGTGGTCAAACCACATTGTAATAAGCAACTTTCGTAACTAAGGTATCTCAATTCTGGAATCATTTTAGTTGCTCTTCGTTGTGTTCTTTCTAGCTTGTCTATGTCCTTTTTACAATACGGCCTCCATGCTTGAATACAATATTCCAAATGTGGTCTAACTATTGCTTTGTACAGGGGTACAAAGAGCTGTTTCTCCTTATACATGATAATTTTCCTAATTAGCCCTAGAATTTGATTTCCTTTCGAAGCGGTAATCCCACATTGCTCTGAAACTGAAGTCCTTTCCTTGTGTGGTTCTACCTAGTACAGCATCCCCCATTTTATATTGTCCTATGTGCATACATTTACACTTCCCAAAATTTAATAACATTTGCCATTTTTCTGACCATGTAACTAATTTATCTAGATCATCCTGTTTATCTGTATCATTAGTAACCTTTCTGAATACTTTTGTGTCATCTGCAAATTTGAGTACTTTGCTAGATATGTCATCTTCCAAATCATTTATATATATATTAAAAACAGTATAGGGCCTAATACTAACATTGCCCTAATGTTAACTAAACACAAGTAACGTTAACTCTAGTGTCCATTCGATGCCGAATGTGGCTCTCTAAAACGGTTTGAATGTCATCCTGCTGCTGTTCGTGATAATCGCGGCACTGTTGCACTGTCCTCATGTGATCTTTCTGCATCACAGGTGTCTGTCATCGTTGGTAGGACTGTCGCTGCTGTCATCACTGCTGCTGTCACGGAAAAATCGGTCCGGGCCAAAATCGGTCCAGCCGGACCAGTTTTGGCCGCCAAAGCCGGTCCGGACTGACTTTAACTTTACACACTAACTAGAAATAGGTGTAGGCCCTACAGTAACAAAAATAATGTACCACCTGAGTAAATTCTGAGAGGTACTGACGGGAAATCCTGTGTTTTAACACCGGCAAGTATTCTAATTATTCATATTCATTATTTGTAGGCATATTTGACAGTTAACATCACTGAAAGAAAATATATAAGTATTGCATATATTGTGTTTGAATGTAATGTAATTTATGCTGGTTTCGTATACAAATAATATACTAGAACTTTGCTAGTAATTTCCCCGGTTGACACAGACACAGTACGGCTGTCTGATGCCAAGACATTGTGTCATTGTCATGTTAATTGACTGTGTTATGTCGAGTGAAGCCAATTACACAATTATACAGACATGACCTATACATGTATACATGTTCATGTGTTAACTTGCCACGGCACTTTGTCTTGGAGAACTTCCAGGCAAGTATATATTTGAGCAGACTGCAATGAGAGAACACTTGATTAAGTGTTTAGAAACCGGAGTATTTGCAATGTTCCCTGAGCGCTAAAAGAGAAGGATATCCGCGGGTTAAGTCGACAGCAACAATTAAGGTGTGTTGTGACTGTCGAATGTCAACGCGGTCGTCTTCAAATAGGTTTCAGTGCACGAACTGCCGCAAGTGACATTGATAAACAGTTTGCTTGGTTGTGCACTGCGCCTGTTTACATTGGTTTATACTGGTGCACTTCTTGTTTCTAATCCAATGCTTACTGTTTGTGTATTAAACAGTTCTACAAATATAGTAAGCATAATTCCGTACTTCTTGCTTTGAATGTGTTGCTGATTATTTGTGTATTAAAAAGTTCTACCCACATTATATATATGATGATTCCCCACTTATCTTGTGAATGTCTCTGCTACCTATCTATCTATCTATCTATCTATCTATCTATCTATCTATCTATCTATCTATCTATCTATCTATCTATCTATCTATCTATCTATCTATCTATCTATCTATCTATCTATCTATCTGGAACATACATGTTCAAACCATCACGTCCCAATCAGTCTTGGCATTCTCAAACGCACTCTCCATCCATCAGTTAATTTAAAACATTAAAAAGTCAGCTTACAGTACGACTGTACAACCAAAATTAATGTATGGATCAACAGAATAGAAACCCTACATTTACAATAACATTGCTAAACTAGAACAAATTCAACGAAACGCTTCCGATAAATGACCATCGACGACCAGAGACACAAACCTCTTTCAAGAGACACAAACCTCTTTCAAGAGACACAAACCTCTTTCAAGAGACACAAACCTCTTTCAAGAGACACAAACCTCTTTCAAGAGATACAAACCTCTTTCAAGAGACACAAACCTCTTTCAAGAGACACAAACCTCTTTCAAGAGACACAAACCTCTTTCAAGAGACACAAACCTCTTTCAAGAGCTAAATTGGCAAACACTAGAAAGACGACGCTTGCAACACCAACACCAACACCAACTTGCCATTCTTTACAAAATAACACACAATGTTTTTTGTGCACTACCCCACCTACCTATTGGTACCATGCCACCTTACCCGAAACAACAGTCCAATTAATTATATCCAGATACAAGTGCGCGTAGATACGGAGAATTAAGAACATTCTACCTACAGAAATAGTCCATCTGCAAACTTCTTCTCGTACCATTCTCACCCGAATTAAAAACAAAAAATGTTTTTAAAGGCATATGTTAATTGCATAATTGTTTATTATTTTCGTCACATTCGCTTGAACCAAGCATGCGCGCTACCAAACCACAGTCATACCTTAACCCAAGAATAGTGGCTATAGTTCTGTGGAGTGTGGAGTATGAAGACAGCCAAATATGTCTACACACATCACATATAATAATTACTCGATTATTTTTGTAACAATATGTTAACCTGGGACAGGGCGGCCCCCTAAGGACTCTACTCCCACTGCCTGTTTGGGAAAGGGAACATAATTTCAGCAAAGTTTATGATGGCATCGCATTTTTTCCTGAAACGCTGTTCTATGTCACGCAAAAATCGGTCCGGGCCAAAATCGCACACCATTAAACCATGCTAGCATGTCATTAATGTGTAATCTTGTAGACAGGTATGTGTGTTACCCATTGGAAAATTATTTTTAGCAACTTGACATCCTAGATGAGTTCAATTTGAAAAATAGCAAGAGTACCAAACAAACCATCTTGCCCCATCCCTGTGGCAAGACGGCCCTCTGCCTGGGGCAAGACGGCCCTCTGCCTGGGGCAAGACGGCCCTCTACCTGGGATTAAGACGGCCCTCTCCCTGGGGCAAGATGGCCCTCTGCCTGGGGCAAGACGGCCCTCTGCCTGGGGCAAGACGGCCCTCTGCCTGGGGCAAGACGGCCCTCTGCCTGGGGCAAGACGCCCCTCTGCCTGGGGCAAGACGGCCCTCTGCTTGGGGCAAGACAGCCCTCTGCCTGGGATTAAGACAGCCCTCTCCCTGGGGCAAGACGGCCCTCTGCCTGGGGCAAGACGGCCCTCTGCCTGGGGAAAGACGGCCCTCTGCCTGGGGCAAGACGGCCCTCTGCCTGGGGAAAGACGGCCCTCTGCCTGGGATTAAGACAGCCCTCTCCCTGGGGCAAGACGGCCCTCTGCCTGGGGCAAGATGGCCCTCTGCCTGGGGCAAGACGGCCCACTGCCTGGGGCAAGACGGCCCACTGCCTGGGGCAAGATGGCCCTCTGCCTGGGGCAAGACGGCCCTCTGCCTGGGGAAAGACGGCCCTCTGCCTGGGGCAAGACGGCCCTCTGCCTGGGGCAAGACGGCCCTCTGCCTGGGGCAAGACGGCCCACTGCCTGGGGCAAGATGGCCCACTGCCTGGGGCAAGATGGCCCTCTGCCTGGGGCAAGATGGCCCTCTGCCTGGGGCAAGACGGCCCTCTGCCTGGGGAAAGACGGCCCTCTGCCTGGGGCAAGATGGCCCTCTGCCTGGGGCAAGATGGCCCTCTGCCTGGGGCAAGACGGCCCTCTGTCTGGGGCAAGACGGCCCACTGCCTGGGGCAAGACGGCCCACTGCCTGGGGCAAGACGGCCCACTGCCTGGGGCAAGATGGCCCTCTGCCTGGGGCAAGATGGCCCTCTGCCTGGGGCAAGATGGCCCTCTGCCTGGGGAAAGATGGCCCTCTGCCTGGGGCAAGATGGCCCTCTGCCTGGGGCAAGACGGCCCACTGCCTGGGGCAAGATGGCCCTCTGCCTGGGGCAAGACGGCCCTCTGCCTGGGGCAAGACAGCCCTCTGCCTGGGATTAAGACAGCCCTCTCCCTGGGGCAAGACGGCCAATAGCTCCCTCCCCGGTAGTTTTCACCTACATGAACGAACCACTGCCTACACATAAAATATATACATACAAATGGTACGATAGCAATTCATTAGGCTATTATAGTTGTTACATTTCAATTGTAGTTGACATATAATACACACCTTGCAATCCATACATAATATAATATTGTTTAGTAATATTCGATCATAATTACAGCCTACAGGCTAGCAGAACATAGATTATCCAACGTTCATATTATATTACATTTATTAAACATAATTGGTCATGTGTAATACATTTTATACATTATGACCATGTGCGTGCGGAATAATACATAGGAACCATCTTGCCCCATATGCATGGGGACCGTCTTGCCCCACGTGCATGGGGATCGTCTTGCCCCACGTGCATGGGGACCGTCTTGCCCCATATGTATGGGGACCGTCTCGCCCCACGTGCATGGGGACCGTCTTGCCCCACGTGCATGGGGACCGTCTCGCCCCACGTGCATGGGGACCGTCTCGCCCCACGTGCATGGGGACCGTCTTGCCCCATATGCATGGGGACCGTCTCGCCCCACGTGCATGGGGACCGTCTTGCCCCACATGCATGGGGACCGTCTCGCCCCACGTGCATGGGGACCGTCTTGCCCCACGTGCACTAAGTGTGTCTTAACACGATGTATCCAAAACACAAAATACTACTGCCCATTTTGTATGCCCGTTTTGCCCCATGTTACCCTACACCTATTTCTAGTTAGTATGTAAAGTTAGGCAGTCTGGCCGGACCGACTTTGGCCAGTTTTAGCGGACCGATTTTTGTTGTTTCTAGTTGGGGACACAGTCGAAGATCTACCCGATTCACAGTTCGCGATTCTCCAACCCGTCGGCTGGTTCGATGACGTAGACATGGTTCTTTCTCTTTCTCGCTACTTCTTTGTATACTTTTCCTTCCCAAACATCTTGTTCCCGCTGTCTGTGTGCAAGTTGATAGGCTTCTTGCAAACGTTGTTGGGAAACCCAGTCACTTGGTTGCAACTCCTTTTAAACCGCCCTCATTTGCCATTTCCAGCTGGGTGGTAGGGAGTAGTATGAGAACGCTGAATTCCATACAATTTGCAAAGTTCACTTATTAGCACTGAATCGAAGTTGCGCCCATTAACGCTGTGTATCCTCTGCGGAATACCGCAAGGTTCAAACCATTGTGTAACCAGTGATTTAGCTGCTGTCTCTGCTTTCTGGTTTCAGGTCATAACTGCAACTGTGAACTTTGTGAAGACATCGGTGATTATGAGTACATGTTCCCGACCATCTGACGAGGGCTCTAGTACTGTGTAATCGATGGCGACCACCTCTAAGGGTCGTGCTGATGTAGTTCCTCTTGGCTCTTAGCCAACTCCTGCTGTTGGTGCATGAATCCTTCGATGAGGATTTGCTGTTTGGCCATCATCTCTTCACCACTTGGTCGCTGTGACGTTGCTGCGGTAGTGATCGCATTGATTTCTCTTCTACTATATGTGAAGAAGTCCGTACTTTCTTCTTGGTTCCTGTCTCTGTTGACCACTGTATCGTCTCTGTTGACCACTGTATCGTCTCTGTTGACCACTGTATCGTCTCTGTTGACCACTGTATCGTCTCTGTTGACCACTGTATCGTCTCTGTTGACCACTGTATCGTCTCTGTTGACCACTGTATCGTCTCTGTTGACCACTGTATCGTCTCTGTTGACCACTGTATCATCTCTGTTGACCACTGTATCGTCTCTGTTGACCACTGTATCGTCTCTGTTGACCACTGTATCGCTGTCTCCCTGCAGGTGACGAATGTACTCTCAGGCTCATTCGTCACCTGCTTCTTCAGTTCCCATCTCAGATATGGCTCGCGCACATTTTCAATTAGCTGATCTCTGAGCATTGTGTCTTGGTCGAGCACATGATCTGGGACGCGTTTTCTAGTCGGTCTATCAGTTGAACGAGCTGGTGGGATACTCTGTGAAGACCCTTGTGAAGGGTGGTAAAGAAGACCTTTGTGAAGGGTGGTAAAGAAGACCCTTGTGAAGGATGGTAAAGATGACCCTTGTGAAGGGTGGTAAAGAAGACCCTTGTGAAGGGTGGTAAAAGTGACCTTTGTGAAGGGTGGTAAAGAAGACCCTTGTGAAGGGTGGTAAAGGTGACCCTTGTGAAGGGTGGTAAAGAAGAGACCCTTGTGAAGGGTGGTAAAGATGACCCCTGTGAAGGGTGGTAAAGGTGACCCTTGTGAAGGGTGGTAAAGAAGACCCTTGTGAAGGGTGGTAAAGGTGACCCTTGTGAAGGGTGGTAAAGAAGAGACCCTTGTGAAGGGTGGTAAAGAAGACCCTTGTGAAGGGTGGTAAAGAAGACCCTTGTGAAGGGTGGTAAAGAAGACCCTTGTGAAGGGTGATAAAGAAGACCCTTGTGAAGGGTGGTAAAGATGACCCTTGTGAAGGGTGGTAAAGGAGACCCTTGTGAAGGGTGGTAAAGAAGACCCTTGTGAAGGGTGGTAAAGAAGACCCTTGTGAAGGGTGGTAAAGAAGACCCTTGTGAAGGGTGGTAAAGGTGACCCTTGTGAAGGGTGGTAAAGGTGACCCTTGTGAAGGGTGGTAAAGAAGACCCTTGTGAAGGGTGGTAAAGAAGACCCTTGTGAAGGGTGGTAAAGAAGACCCTTGTGAAGGGTTGTAAAGATGACCCTTGTGAAGGGTGGTAAAGAAGACCCTTGTGAAGGGTGGTAAAGAAGACCCTTGTGAAGGGTGGTAAAGAAGACCCTTGTGAAGAGTGGTAAAGAAGACCCTTGTGAAGGGTGGTAAAGGTGACCCTTGTGAAGGGTGGTAAAGGTGACCCTTGTGAAGGGTGGTAAAGAAGACCCTTGTGAAGGGTGGTAAAGAAGACCCTTGTGAAGGGTGGTAAAGAAGACCCTTGTGAAGGATGGTAAAGAAGACCCTTGTGAAGGGTGGTAAAGAAGACCCTTGTGAAGGGTGGTAAAGAAGACCCTTGTGAAGGGTGGTAAAGATGACCCTTGTGAAGGGTGGTAAAGAAGACCGTTGTGAAGGGTGGTAAAGATGACCCTTGTGAAGGGTGGTAAAGAAGACCCTTGTGAAGGGTGGTAAAGATGACCCTTGTGAAGGGTGGTAAAGAAGACCCTTGTGAAGGGTGGTAAAGAAGACCCTTGTGAAGGGTGGTAAAGAAGACCCTTGTGAAGGGTGGTAAAGATGACCCTTGTGAAGGGTGGTAAAGAAGACCGTTGTGAAGGGTGGTAAAGATGACCCTTGTGAAGGGTGGTAAAGAAGACCCTTGTGAAGGGTGGTAAAGATGACCCTTGTGAAGGGTGGTAAAGAAGACCCTTGTGAAGGGTGGTAAAGAAGACCCTTGTGAAGGGTGGTAAAGAAGACCCTTGTGAAGGGTGGTAAAGAAGACCCTTGTGAAGGGTGGTAAAGAAGACCCTTGTGAAGGGTGGTAAAGAAGACTCTTGTGAAGGGTGGTAAAGAAGACCCTTGTGAAGGGTGGTAAAGATGACCCTTGTGAAGGGTGGTAAAGAAGACCCTTGTGAAGGGTGGTAAAGATGACCCTTGTGAAGGGTGGTAAAGAAGACCCTTGTGAAGGGTGGTAAAGAAGACCCTTGTGAAGGTTGGTAAAGAAGACCCTTGTGAAGGGTGGTAAAGAAGACCCTTGTGAAGGGTGGTAAAGATGACCCTTGTGAAGGGTGGTAAAGAAGACCCTTGTGAAGGGTGGTAAAAAAGACCCTTGTGAAGGGTGGTAAAGATGACCCTTGTGAAGGGTGGTAAAGAAGACCCTTGTGAAGGGTGGTAAAGAAGACCCTTGTGAAGGGTGGTAAAGATGATCCTTGTGCAGCATTCATTTTGGCATCATATCGCACACTATTTATTGCTTAATTCTCATTGGCTGAAAGTACAATATTTACTAGGCTGGTCACTAGTCTGGTCGCTAGTCTGGTCGCTAGAGGGCAGCAGCTAAAAGCAGCTTACTCAGTATAGGGATCATGTCTCAGTTACACTTCCTGGTGTGTTACAGACGAATGTAGGGCACAGTAATTTTAAGTATGTGTAATTTAAAAAAAATCATCATTGCTGATGTTGCACCGTGTGTGTTGGTCTTGGTATCAATTTGTTCACATGAATTTCAGCAGGTGGCGCCATGTGTGGTGGTCTAAGTCTGTCTGATTGTGATCGCAGGGTTGCCTGTAAGCAGGTAGTAGACGCTCCATGAAATGCAGAATGATACAGTATTAGAATGTCGTGTGTGCATGTACAGTTCTTGTGTGTCTACACTCTGCTGGCATAACTGTGGTCAGCAGATTTCCGTGACCTTAACGAGTATGGGTGATCAGTGCGATCTGCAGGTGACTTTCGCTGTTACCGCCTTCGTTTTATCACTGGCCTAGTAGCTGTGGCTGTGGTTGTCATTGCTGATGTCGAGGTAGATGCCCTAGCCACAGTTGCTCGGGTTGCAGGTTTGGGGTCAAGTCGACCCTTTCTGTATATATCTACTTGACGGCGGTTCCTTTTTGTTTCAAAATAGTCTCATTCTGTTTAGCTTTGTACGTCGTCTGTGCAGCCGCACCGAGGGCCGTCTCGAATATGCTCATTGGTAGACCAGGTCATGTTGAATGTGCTTCACTGCCTGAGCAACCCTGCCACCCTTTGTTATAGGACACTGTACATTTTCCAGTTTTCGTAGCATTGAGATTCCAGCTCCATAATTGATGCGATCAATTACGGAACACACTCGTCCCTGTGCATTTCTGCTAATGTTCACATTCTTTGGAAGGGATGCAGAGAATGATCTGTTGTCGATTCATTCTTGTCCGTGGTTAATCTATGTCGTGTCATCTGAAGTGCTGCATTTCTGAGACGCATTTCTATTAACCCTTGAAGTGTTAACCTATCGGCATCTGCGATGTTCAGCCGTGTCATACCACTTGCCTTCAAGTGCTGTGATTTATGCCACCAATTGTTTTGCAATCTGCTTTGGCATACCACTGCATGTCGGCAGCAGTTTTTGCAAGAACCAGCATAGCTATGGTAGTTTTAATGATCCATGGCATCTTACTAGTGATGGTAGTAATATCACTGGAATACAGCGTATGCACATTTGTATAGATCTTCTGGCATCTGGTCTTCACATCTTCAGCAAACATTCTTTTGTTTTGTGCTCTGATGATGGCTGTTTCTCCCGGAAACATTCGGGGGGAGAATGAAGCTTTCATGATATGTCTAAATTGTGTCTGACCAAGATGTGTTGTGTCAGCCTGTCTTTCTGTGGGGACTGCTGGCATAGCATCCTGTACCCCACGAGAAGGTAAAGCATCTCCATCAGTAGCCACATATCTGATTGCGACATTGTCTTGTGCGAAACTGTGGCCTATCTGTTTGCCAATGTCATACTCCGAGATTGGATCCACTGCTCGTAAAGTTGCCGAGCATCGCTCATGACCAAGGCATGTGACATTGTGACCTTGACTGTGAAGCATGGATTCTACTTTACAGAGCTTATTCTCTAGACGAAAACCGACAATTTGGTGTTGATCTGTCTGCCACTCTATGGCAGCTCCAATCGCTTGTGTTGCAGCCTGCCCGGCTCCGTAACTCTTCTTAACCGTTGTTGAATTGTACCTCACGTCCATGCTTATGTTGATCGGGGCAATCTCTGGCAGACCACGCAGAATGTTAATTTCTTTTGTTTCCTCTCTTTTCTGCTTCCAATTATCCATTGTCGCCTGGGCAGTGATAGCGGCAATCCTGTCTGCATTTCTTTGCAATCCACATCGGCTTGGAGGGGGTGTTTTCATTGCAGCCAGAATGTGACATATCTTTGTGATTCCGATAGTCGAATCCTGAAGTCCAACATGGAGTGCCACGTTCGATGTGGCTGGTTTTGGACCACAACTGCCAGTGTCTACCTCATCGTACAATTTGTACATGCCTGACTGATATTCACAGCGGAGACAACGTAGTGACATTTTCCAGCATAAACCGACTTGTTTTTCGTCATGTACTTCAAAGTGTAGAGATGTGCATGTCGTGTTTTTTGCATGCTCTGTGAAACACTCATTCCACATTGCCTCATTTTTCTGTATGCTTAGCAGACGTATCTCAGAAACTCCACCAGTCTCTTCTGCTTGAAGGTAGCTGTCTGCTAAATCAGGGCATTGATCTAGCCGTGGTCGTAGAATCTTGCTATTTTCACATATGCCATCAGCATCGGGCACGGTTAGTAGTCCACCAGGCGTTACGTGCACCACTCTTGAATATTCATCCATATTCAGTCTTCGCAACCACACGCCGCTGTTTTTTTCATGTGTTTCTGTTGTTGCAGCATTTCATGATTTCAGGTATGTGTGGCCACGTTTGAATCCTCGCACATTCTTAATCCCACCAGCGAGTGGCTTACGCTTGCTCTCACTCCCACGCTCACTATTCTCATTTACTGTCGCTTCCATTTTGTAACAATGCACGGTAATCCAGGCAAAATTACAGTTGTACATGACAAAACTGTTATTTGAAAACACAGACCTCTAATCAGTCAGAAAGTCCAAATGACAGTGACAGAACATCTGTATTATGGGGGGGGGGGGGAGAATTGCATTAGTAAAGCCTCAGTTTGGACATGTATATAGATCTCAGCTAATGACTGACTTATTGGTCAGTTTTTTTTACGTCAGCTAATTAGACACATGGGCCTACTGTGGAGACCTCCTGAAGGAGTACACCCTCTTGTGGCTTGGGAAAATCTTGGACAGAGCAACATGCTATCTGATAAGGTCTACTGACTCACTGGAGCTGATCCATCAGGCATGTGCCTTTGTCATTGCAAGTTTGCTAATTAGGTTGTATAATGTTATGCAATAGAACCAGTTGAGTAGTCTGGCCTTGATGGAATTCACACTTTAAGGTGAATCTTGTGTATATTTACATCTGTGTAATAGGGCAGGAGGTAAAAAAATTAATGTAATTTTCAGTGTAAAATAAAAGCTGGCTGAATACAATGTGCTTACGGAACATATGGTGGCCTTTCTGAAACACGGTGTTAAGAATCCATACATGCTAGCTGAGAAAGTGTGTACCTTCAAGAGTTAAGGTGGTTTATAGGTATTTACACATTAAAGTGGCTATCCTGTGTATGTACTGTATGGTGCTGTGTATGTGCTGTATAGTGCTGTGTATGTACTGTGTGGTGCTGTGTATGTACTGTGTGGTGATGTGTATGTACTGTATGGTCCTGTGTATGTACTGTATGGTGCTGTGTATGTACTGTATGGTGCTGTGTATGTACTGTATGGTACTGTTGAAATGTGTCTAAAAACCAAACATATAGACGGATGTAATACATTTTTTGGCTGAGTGCATGATATATGTGTGTCTCTAAAATATGTTAAATAATTTTTTTTTCGCAAACATTGTGATGTCTATTTGGGGTCATGCCTCAGTTACACTTCCTTGTGTGTTACAGATGAATGTAGGGCACAGTAATTTTAGGTATGTGTAATTTAAAAAAATCATATCATCTGACATAACTGCATTTGAGCAGGCACATTCGCAAGTTTGCTGGTAGAACCTGTTGACAGTGTAACTAAGGATTTTTAGATGATTTCAAAAGGCGGAAGGATTTTTTGCAATTTTTTCACCACAAGGCATAGTAATTCATGCAGAAATTGGTAAATATTGATGGGCATGACACATTCAGCCATTTTAAAAGAGTTAGAAAAGTCTAATTTTTTATAATCATGCAAAACGTTAACATGGCCACCAATGGGAAATGTAACAGTATGCTGAACCCTATAATGTTTATGACATCTCCCTTCTTAGCCTCGATTACCCAGGCTCCGCACTGTGGTGCCACCGTTTGTCGCACACATCTTCTCGGCGGACACACGAAGCCGAGCGAGAGTCGAATAAGGGTTCAGCCTTCTGTTACGTTTCCCATTGGTGACCATGTTAACGTTTTGCACGATTATAAGAAAATGAGACCATCAAAAATTCTGAAACTTCTCACCTGCCGTTGTCATCATCTCATTGACATGCTGATCAAGTGTAGTCAAAATCTTGTATTTCTAATTCTTTTAAAATGCCTGAACGTGCCATCCCCGTCAATGTTTACCAATTTGTGGCAAAAAAATTGCCAAATATCCTTCTGCCTATTGAAATCATCTAAAAATCCACAGTTAAACTGTCAACAGGTTCTACCAGCAAACACTCAAAGGCAAAGGCACTCATATCAGATGGTATGAATTTTTTTTAACTTTCTATGCCCTAACACACCAGGAAGTCAAACTGAGGCATGATCCCATAAGCGAGACCACTCCCTTCTTTACCCATTAGATCCTAGAATGGCCTCCACCGGCCGGAGACATAGCTTTGTATTAAAAAAAATTCCTGGCGATTAACCACTAAACTAAACGCTATGAACTGTTGACGGTGTGTAGCGAACGTGTCTCGCGACAACCTCCGCTGGTCACGTGTATAGGTCGCCATTTTGGAAAATTTTATTTTCGTCTCTACTTCAACGTTTCGCGGTTCAACTGAAATGCTTTGGGATAGGGACAGTGACAGAGATCATGGAGAGTGAATCAAACATGGAAATCGGAAACCATGTAAGCGGTTTTTCTGTACTTCGATTGTTTTTTCGTGTTGGCTTCCCGCTAAATTAATCCATGTAGTTTCCCAGTTTATCGCATGGCCCAGATGAGATGTGCGAGACATGGTTCTCAGTCACGTGATCAAAATAGCCGTCATTAGCGACCGCCATTATTTCAATGAAAATTTACTCCCGCGCTTGTCAATAAATTATGAATTCGTCTGTGTCTACATCGAAGAAGGTCAAATATGCAGAATCGTTACAAGGAATCAGTGGGCGTATTCTTTTTGACGTCCGCGGAGTCACCGGAAGCGGACAATGCGGAGAGGAACAAAAATAGACTTGGGAGAGTGAGCAACCGCCTTGTTATCGCCCATAAACAATATGGACGCAGAATGAGTAGCCGTGTCAGTTGTTAGCGATTTTTTCTTCAGCGACGATATACGTCATTGCGTTGTCACGTGTACAAAACAAACAGAAAACTACACATTTAATTTCATATTTTGTATAAATGCCACTAATCAATCATTGTGCTAAGCCATGTTTAAAGTCACGTGATCGGAAATTCTCCACTCGCGACATGCTCCGCAGACGGCAAGGTTGGAGCGGTCCGGACAGCTTCTCCGGTCTGTTCTATTTAACACGGAGAGATCACGTGACCTCTCCGTGTCAAAAAAGAATAGCACATTTCGCTCCGCGGACAGGTCAGAGAGACAAAAAGAATACGCCTGGTATCAAATTAGAGTTGATTAACGGTGAAGATCCGTACGAAATGCCGTAGAAATATTGGAATGTTGACCCTGACAACCTTCCTGGTATTTCGTATCCTGACATCATGAACTATTGTGTTTACACCAAGAGGACATACACATTGAGCGACTTAAAAGGCTACAAATCGCTGGAAGCCTACAACCAATTTATTTGTGGTTGGGTGTCGGACGTGTGCTCAAGAAGTTAATGGTCATGTAGTTGTGACAGCGAAGGTAACATATCGCTCTAGACTAAGGGCAGGAAGGCTAAGGCCTAAGCACTTATGACAGTTATGTCAGTGATACTCCAAGCGTATGCACGTTAGCTAGCTAGCTGATTGTCGATTTAATCCATTTATTACGTAACTTGATTTTTATTTAACCATTCATTTAAATTACTTGATTTGTTTAAAAGAATTATTTATTAAAAAAATTACATTAAGGAATCCTTTATTTCACAATGATTCAGATTGTTGTGCAATTACTTGTTATGCTGTGTGATGTGTCAATGCCAATAAATGCATTTTATATTTCATATTGCTGCTGCTTCTTCTTTTTAGGTTCAGCATTCTCAAAGCTTAAGCAAGACTCCACTACAACCCTTGCCTCAGTTTCTGCAACTTTGGAACAGTTAAGACTTGTGGTAGAAAAGATGAGACAGCAATCTGATTGCAGAGAGTGGCATAGGTTTCGCACTGGGCGCATAACAGTATCTAGGATGAAGGCAGTTTGTAAGACGAGTGTGGATAAGCAAGCAAAGAGCTTAATAAAAGCTATCTGCTACCCAGAAACGGTCCGCTTCAAAACAAGTGCGGCACAGTGGGGCTGTGACCATGAACAGGAAGGGTTGATATCATACGAGAGAGAAATGCAGAGAACCCATGACAGTTTCAAGATGGAGAGGTATGGTTTTTTTTATCAGCAATGCATATCCATTTATTGGAGCATCCCCAGACTCTGTAGTCGAATGCAACTGCTGTGGTAAGGGAACCATTGAAATAAAATGCCTGTATTGTGTAAGGGACAAAGTGGTAGCTGACTGTCTGGAAGAGGTGACATGCCTTGAGAATGTAGATGGTAAGATACAGCTGTGCAAATCACACCAGTACTATTATCAAGTGCAGACCCAGATAATTATTTGTGTGCAATGTTGACATTTGTGACTTTGTCATTTGGACAGAATGTGATCTTTGGGAAGAGATTTGCAAGCGATCAAGCACTTTTTTCAAACGTGCTGTGTTGCCTGAACTAGTTGGAAAGTATTTTTCCAGACTTCACCCAGCAACATTAGCTGCTGTAGACGCACCATCGACGTGTAAGTCAACCCTGGTGAATGATGATGAGGAACTGTTTTGTGTATGTCAGACACCGCATGACGAAAACGCAAAGTACATTGGCTGCGACAATGGTGACTGTAAGCTGAAGTGGTGTCACTTTCAGTGTATGGGCATCAACCGCGTTCCGAAGGGGAAGTGGTATTGCACTGAATATAGAATGTTGCCTCAGTTCAGCTCTTCTAAGAAAAGAAAGACAGATTCACATGAAGTGAACTCTGACGAATGACGATAAGGAACTTTTTTGTGTCTGAGACAGTGTATGATGAGACACAAAGTACATTGTATGGTGAGACACAAAGTACATTGTATGATGAGACACAAAGTACATTGTATGGTGAGACACAAAGTACATTGTATGGTGAGACACAAAGTACATTGTATGGTGAGACACAAAGTACATTGTATGGTGAGACACAAAGTACATTGTATGGTGAGACACAAAGTACATTGTATGGTGAGACACAAAGTACATTGTATGGTGAGACACAAAGTACATTGGTTGTAACAATTGTGACTGTCAGCTTAAGTGGTGTAAATTTCTACTTCAGTACTTCTGTTTTTGTGCTGCAGAAAATGAGAGACAATAAGAAGGAAGTAATATTATAATCAATTACTCAACATATTTATTTCCAACATGACATCATCGTCATGCTTGCTAATACTAAACAATTGATAAATCATTCAAGATAGGCATAACCACGTGACATAATGACAACTGTATATACTCATCGATGTACATGCAATACACATCAAATCTCAACACTGCACTTCATCTCTGTATATACCAATTATACATGATTTGTGTTTAAAATTATCTGTCTTGTATCACATCTCAACACTGCACTTCATCTCTGTATCTACCAATTATACATGATTTGTGTTTAAAATTATCTGTCTTGTATCACATCAATTATCATCCCACCAGAACAAATCTTAGAGTATTCATTGGTAGTAGTTGTGACATGCTGTTAAAGATATACCCTACTCGGGGGTTGTCGTGTATGCAGTAATCTCACCAGAACAAATCTTAGAGTATTCATTGGTAGTAGTTGTGACATGCTGTTAAAGATATACCCTACTCGGGGGTTGTCGTGTATGCAGTAATCTCACCAGAACAAATCTTAGAGTATTCATTGGTAGTAGTTGTGACATGCTGTTAAAGATATACCCTACTCGGGGGTTGTCGTGTATGCAGTAATCTCACCAGAACAAATCTTAGAGTATTCATTGGTAGTAGTTGTGACATGCTGTTAAAGACATACCCTACTCGGGGGTTGTCGTGTATGCAGTAATCTCACCAGAACAAATCTTAGAGTATTCATTGGTAGTAGTTGTGACATGCTGGTAAAGACATACCCTACTCGGGGGTTGTCGTGTATGCAGTAATCTCACCAGAACAAGTCTTAGAGTATTCATTGGTAGTAGTTGTGACATGCTGTTAAAGATATACCCTACTCGGGGGTTGTCGTGTATGCAGTAATCTCACCAGAACAAGTCTTAGAGTATTCATTGGTAGTAGTTGTGACATGCTGTTAAAGACATACCCTACTTGGGGGTTGTCGTGTATGCAGTAATCTCACCAGAACAAGTCTTAGAGTATTCATTGGTAGTAGTTGTGACATGCTGTTAAAGACATACCCTACTCGGGGGTTGTCGTGTATGCAGTAATCTCACCAGAACAAGTCTTAGAGTATTCATTGGTAGTAGTTGTGACATGCTGTTAAAGACATACCCTACTCGGGGGTTGTCGTGTATGCAGTAATCTCACCAGAACAAGTCTTGGAGTATTCATTGGTAGTAGTTGTGACATGCTGTTAAAGACATACCCTACTCGGGGGTTGTCGTGTATGCAGTAATCTCACCAGAACAAGTCTTAGAGTATTCATTGGTAGTAGTTGTGACATGCTGGTAAAGACATACCCTACTCGGGGGTTGTCGTGTATGCAGTAATCTCACCAGAACAAGTCTTAGAGTATTCATTGGTAGTAGTTGTGACATGCTGGTAAAGACATACCCTACTCGGGGGTAGTCGTGTATGCAGTAATCTCACCAGAACAAGTCTTAGAGTATTCATTGGTAGTAGTTGTGACATGCTGTTAAAGATATACCCTACTCGGGGGTTGTCGTGTATGCAGTAATCTCACCAGAACAAATCTTAGAGTATTCATTGGTAGTAGTTGTGACATGCTGTTAAAGATATACCCTACTCGGGGGTTGTCGTGTATGCAGTAATCTCACCAGAACAAATCTTAGAGTATTCATTGGTAGTAGTTGTGACATGCTGTTAAAGACATACCCTACTCGGGGGTTGTCGTGTATGCAGTAATCTCACCAGAACAAGTCTTAGAGTATTCATTGGTAGTAGTTGTGACATGCTGGTAAAGACATACCCTACTCGGGGGTTGTCGTGTATGCAGTAATCTCACCAGAACAAGTCTTAGAGTATTCATTGGTAGTAGTTGTGACATGCTGGTAAAGACATACCCTACTCGGGGGTAGTCGTGTATGCAGTAATCTCACCAGAACAAGTCTTAGAGTATTCATTGGTAGTAGTTGTGACATGCTGTTAAAGACATACCCTACTCGGGGGTTGTCGTGTATGCAGTAATCTCACCAGAACAAGTCTTAGAGTATTCATTGGTAGTAGTTGTGACATGCTGTTAAAGACATACCCTACTCGGGGGTTGTCGTGTATGCAGTAATCTCACCAGAACAAGTCTTAGAGTATTCATTGGTAGTAGTTGTGACATGCTGTTAAAGACATACCCTACTCGGGGGTTGTCGTGTATGCAGTAATCTCACCAGAACAAGTCTTAGAGTATTCATTGGTAGTAGTTGTGACATGCTGGTAAAGACATACCCTACTCGGGGGTTGTCGTGTATGCAGTAATCTCACCAGAACAAGTCTTAGAGTATTCATTGGTAGTAGTTGTGACATGCTGGTAAAGACATACCCTACTCGGGGGTTGTCGTGTATGCAGTAATCTCACCAGAACAAGTCTTAGAGTATTCATTGGTAGTAGTTGTGACATGCTGGTAAAGACATACCCTACTCGGGGGTTGTCGTGTATGCAGTAATCTCACCAGAACAAGTCTTAGAGTATTCATTGGTAGTAGTTGTGACATGCTGTTAAAGACATACCCTACTCGGGGGTAGTCGTGTATGCAGTAATCTCACCAGAACAAGTCTTAGAGTATTCATTGGTAGTAGTTGTGACATGCTGTTAAAGACATACCCTACTCGGGGGTTGTCGTGTATGCAGTAATCTCACCAGAACAAATCTTAGAGTATTCATTGGTAGTAGTTGTGACATGCTGTTAAAGATATACCCTACTCGGGGGTTGTCGTGTATGCAGTAATCTCACCAGAACAAATCTTAGAGTATTCATTGGTAGTAGTTGTGACATGCTGTTAAAGACATACCCTACTCGGGGGTTGTCGTGTATGCAGTAATCTCACCAGAACAAGTCTTAGAGTATTCATTGGTAGTAGTTGTGACATGCTGTTAAAGACATACCCTACTCGGGGGTTGTCGTGTATGCAGTAATCTCACCAGAACAAGTCTTAGAGTATTCATTGGTAGTAGTTGTGACATGCTGGTAAAGACATACCCTACTCGGGGGTTGTCGTGTATGCAGTAATCTCACCAGAACAAGTCTTAGAGTATTCATTGGTAGTAGTTGTGACATGCTGGTAAAGACATACCCTACTCGGGGGTAGTCGTGTATGCAGTAATCTCACCAGAACAAGTCTTAGAGTATTCATTGGTAGTAGTTGTGACATGCTGTTAAAGACATACCCTACTCGGGGGTTGTCGTGTATGCAGTAATCTCACCAGAACAAGTCTTAGAGTATTCATTGGTAGTAGTTGTGACATGCTGGTAAAGACATACCCTACTCGGGGGTTGTCGTGTATGCAGTAATCTCACCAGAACAAGTCTTAGAGTATTCATTGGTAGTAGTTGTGACATGCTGGTAAAGACATACCCTACTCGGGGGTTGTCGTGTATGCAGTAATCTCACCAGAACAAGTCTTAGAGTATTCATTGGTAGTAGTTGTGACATGCTGGTAAAGACATACCCTACTCGGGGGTAGTCGTGTATGCAGTAATCTCACCAGAACAAGTCTTAGAGTATTCATTGGTAGTAGTTGTGACATGCTGTTAAAGATATACCCTACTCGGGGGTTGTCGTGTATGCAGTAATCTCACCAGAACAAGTCTTAGAGTATTCATTGGTAGTAGTTGTGACATGCTGTTAAAGACATACCCTACTCGGGGGTTGTCGTGTATGCAGTAATCTCACCAGAACAAGTCTTAGAGTATTCATTGGTAGTAGTTGTGACATGCTGTTAAAGACATACCCTACTCGGGGGTTGTCGTGTATGCAGTAATCTCACCAGAACAAGTCTTAGAGTATTCATTGGTAGTAGTTGTGACATGCTGGTAAAGACATACCCTACTCGGGGGTTGTCGTGTATGCAGTAATCTCACCAGAACAAGTCTTAGAGTATTCATTGGTAGTAGTTGTGACATGCTGGTAAAGACATACCCTACTCGGGGGTAGTCGTGTATGCAGTAATCTCACCAGAACAAGTCTTAGAGTATTCATTGGTAGTAGTTGTGACATGCTGTTAAAGATATACCTTACTCGGGGGTTGTCGTGTATGCAGTAATCTCACCAGAACAAGTCTTAGAGTATTCATTGGTAGTAGTTGTGACATGCTGTTAAAGACATACCCTACTCGGGGGTTGTCGTGTATGCAGTAATCTCACCAGAACAAGTCTTAGAGTATTCATTGGTAGTAGTTGTGACATGCTGTTAAAGACATACCCTACTCGGGGGTTGTCGTGTATGCAGTAATCTCACCAGAACAAGTCTTAGAGTATTCATTGGTAGTAGTTGTGACATGCTGGTAAAGACATACCCTACTCGGGGGTTGTCGTGTATGCAGTAATCTCACCAGAACAAGTCTTAGAGTATTCATTGGTAGTAGTTGTGACATGCTGGTAAAGACATACCCTACTCGGGGGTTGTCGTGTATGCAGTAATCTCACCAGAACAAGTCTTAGAGTATTCATTGGTAGTAGTTGTGACATGCTGGTAAAGACATACCCTACTCGGGGGTAGTCGTGTATGCAGTAATCTCACCAGAACAAGTTTTAGAGTATTCATTGGTAGTAGTTGTGACATGCTGTTAAAGATATACCCTACTCGGGGGTTGTCGTGTATGCAGTAATCTCACCAGAACAAGTCTTAGAGTATTCATTGGTAGTAGTTGTGACATGCTGTTAAAGACATACCCTACTCGGGGGTTGTCGTGTATGCAGTAATCTCACCAGAACAAGTCTTAGAGTATTCATTGGTAGTAGTTGTGACATGCTGTTAAAGACATACCCTACTCGGGGGTTGTCGTGTATGCAGTAATCTCACCAGAACAAGTCTTAGAGTATTCATTGGTAGTAGTTGTGACATGCTGGTAAAGACATACCCTACTCGGGGGTAGTCGTGTATGCAGTAATCTCACCAGAACAAGTCTTAGAGTATTCATTGGTAGTAGTTGTGACATGCTGTTAAAGACATACCCTACTCGGGGGTTGTCGTGTATGCAGTAATCTCACCAGAACAAGTCTTAGAGTATTCATTGGTAGTAGTTGTGACATGCTGTTAAAGACATACCCTACTCGGGGGTTGTCGTGTATGCAGTAATCTCACCAGAACAAGTCTTAGAGTATTCATTGGTAGTAGTTGTGACATGCTGGTAAAGACATACCCTACTCGGGGGTTGTCGTGTATGCAGTAATCTCACCAGAACAAGTCTTAGAGTATTCATTGGTAGTAGTTGTGACATGCTGGTAAAGACATACCCTACTCGGGGGTTGTCGTGTATGCAGTAATCTCGAAAGCAGATTGATCATGTGCTGTTTGGAAGTACCTTATGCATGTTGTAATTCATAAAAATCAACAGGATTATTTCAAAATCGACTTAATCAAATGTTACAACAGATTCACAACAATTTGTCAGTGCACAACATACTGTTACAATTTTATCAATGATAGGTGTGCTCTGTGAATCTGTAATTAAGTAATCAACAGGTACTATGTCCTGTAAGATAGTATATTTATTGCGAATTATTCCAATTACCCTTTCGATGTGGATCCTGACATTCGCTATATTTTTGCTGGATTCCACATCTGTTGCAGATAGCTGTTGCCTTCCCTTGGTGAAAGATGGAATTTTAACCTCGGCACACATTAACCCAACAGATTCCTGGATATCAAATCCCCTATCAGCAAGTACAACGTCTCCAGGTAGCAATTTATTTAAAAAACCACTATTGTTGGTGACATGTTTATCACTGGTTCTACCACCCCATCCTTTGGATAAGAAAGATACATTTCCCTGTGGTGTTATGCCAATCAAATACTTAATTTTATTATGCTAAACTGCTTGTATTGTGACCAAGTTTGAGTGCGAGTCATAAGGTTGGAAGGACATTCAATGAATATTTCAAAACAGTCGATTATAATAGCAATCTTAAGTCCAAAGCATTGGTGGAACTGAAGAGGCATTGTTTCGCGGAGTTGTTCGCGTTCAGGCCAGTACACTAACTGCTTTAAGCGTTCGTGCATAACATGTATAGTAGAAATAAAAGTTTGTGAGACTGTGGATTTTGAAACCCCAAACCGATATGCAAGATCTTGTACTGGTGTACTCAATCTTAATTTCATCAACACAAGGATTCATTTTTGAAATTTGGATAAACTTGACAGATGTGGCTCTATGATACCAAACACAGCTATCAAAGTCGTGAAACTTGGCAACCCGGTCATATATTGTACTTTCTTGTCGTTGCCCTCAAAAGATTCTCTGGTAATTTTGGTGTGTAACAACTGTTGTTTTAGTTCCATGTTCTCAGTTCTAAGCGTCTGCAGTTCAGAGTTAATGTTCATTTCTGATTTCTGATCACTATTACCGATATGTGATGTACATTCACTCTGCAAATTCCCTTTTAGCTTAAACGAACATATGTCTTTACTGTCATCTTGTTGACTACCTTACTCTAAATATGTATGTCTGTTATTTTCTTAATTGCAGTCAACTAAAACTAACATATATTCTTGGTTTATAATTGGTTACAAATAACTTCATGTAACAATCCTTGAAGGAATAACAAGATTGACAATTAATAATGTCGCAGGAAACAGCCTAACATGAAACACAATATATTTTTTACTTACCTTTTAATATTTGTGTCACACCGTTCATCAGTTTTTGGTTGACGCTCTTCTTCGGTCATCAGTACAGATGGAGCCCAATCTTTGGTCATCAGTACAGATGGAGCCCAATCTTCAGTCATCAGTACAGATGGAGCCCAATCTTTGGTCATCAGTACAGATGGAGCCCAATCTTCGGTCATAAGTACAGATGGAGCCCAATCTTTGGTCATCAGTACAGATGGAGCCCAATCTTCGGTCATCAGTACAGATGGAGCCCAATCTTCGGTCATCAGTACAGATGGAGCCCAATCTTCGGTCATCAGTACAGATGGAGCCCAATCTTCGGTCATCAGTACAGATGGAGCCCAATCTTCGGTCATCAGTACAGATGGAGCCCAATCTTTGGTCATCAGTACAGATGGAGCCCAATCTTTGGTCATCAGTACAGATGGAGCCCAATCTTTGGTCATCAGTGCAGATGGAGCCCAATCTTCGGTCATCAGTACAGATGGAGCCCAATCTTTGGTCATCAGTACAGATGGGCCCAATCTTCGGTCATCAGTACAGATGGAGCCCAATCTTCGGTCATCAGTACAGATGGAGCCCAATCTTCGGTCATCAGTACCGATGGAGCCCAATCTATATGTGTTGTAGAGGTCAGCAGGTTTTCCTGATAGAACAGAATGCTACAATATAAAACTCTCATTTATGATGTAGGCCTTGTTAACAAATAGCATATATACTAGCTTAATTGTGTGTAAGACATGACAGGTCGGCCGGGGCTGACAGGGCGGTTTAACCCTTAACTTAACTGTCTTAAGCCAGCTAAGATCGTAATCTTCGAATCTTATTTCTATTATGAGCAACTAGGCTTATAGTACGTTCTGAAAGATATAAATTCATAGTAATAAATAAATAATAATGGACACACCTGTCAAGAAATGATCGGAGCAGACTTTTGCGTATTTCGACGGAGTTTTTTCCTGTTGATGTTCCCTATCCAGGCCGCCCTGCGCCGCTGTGTTGACAAATCAATCCAGGCCGCCCTGCGCTGTGTTGACAAATCAATCCAGGCCGCCCTGCGCTGTGTTGACAAATCAATCCAGGCCGCCCTGCGCCGCTGTGTTGACAAATCAATCCAGGCCGCCCTGCGCCGCTGTGTTGACAAATCAATCCAGGCCGCCCTGCGCTGTGTTGACAAATCAATCCAGGCCGCCCTGCGCCGCTGTGTTGACAAATCATTTGTCTGTTCTCCCTGGTGACTTACGATGGCAGGAATGGCAAAAAAAAATTTTTTTCACCCCTGCATCATCGGACCTGTTCGTGCACCCATTCACAAAACAAGTGTGAGGCATAGTTGCAGTCTATAATTATCTGGTCGCGATGTCTTTTGTTTGATTTGTTTGACTCACGATATGGCTGCCAGGTATGGTGGGATGCGTGACATCATCTGAGTACTATGTATGAAACGTACCTTGCCGACCGCTGGTCTGTCCTGCTGATGATGGTTGGCATTCTAAACAGCCAGCTAATTTGTTGCTAATTTTTACACAGCTGTAATATTATAATATTTGTCATTTCTAATATTTATTTTTATGTTCGTTGTTGGAAGAAGAAGAACCGTTGCAGGCACGGACAACTCAATCAACTGAATCAGCTTGAGCCACTGTAACTAATATATATATTAGGCACTTCAACAAAATCTGCTGAGCAGCTCGCGCGGCGTGCTGAAAAATCGTGTCGGTTTATCTGCGCTGATTCTCAGCACCCGGGTTCTCCTTTTGTTTTACATCCTGTATTGTTTTACATCCTGTATTGTTTTACATCCTGTATTGTTTTACATCCTGTATTGTTTTACATCCTGTATTGTTTTACATCCTGTATTGTTTTACATCCTGTATTGTTTTACATCCTGTATTGTTTTACATCCTGTATTGTTTTACATCCTGTATTGTCGGCTGTTTCAGTTCCTTTCTGTGACTTACAGTGGCAGATTGGACAACAGTAAGTTCCTTTTCATGATCGTAAACTGTACTTGCAGGAAATTACAAAATGTCAGAATATATAATAAATTGTGTTATATTTATGCAATGACATTGCCATTTTCGTGTTCTTTGGCAGGGAAAGAAAGCCCAGGTCTGTTGAGATAGCATGCTGAATCAGCATTGCTGATTAGTCATTGTTGATTTATTAATTGAATTACTATTAATAAATGACTAATGTATATTTATGATCCTACTTAATGTGTTTTGAAATTATACAAATGCCTTCATAATGATGGAAGTTTGGCATAAAAAAGGTGTTGTGTTTGCACATTAATTAGCCAATATTTACTTAGTAATTACATCAATAGTGTTATGAAATGACTGTGTGGTGTATATTTTATGACCCTGTTTAATGAATTTGTAAATCCTGAACAAATTATACAGATGTCTTCATAATCATGGAAGTTATGGCCTTTTATCAAAACGTGTCGGCCTGTTGAGTTTACGCATTAATTAGCCAATATTGACTTATTAATTGCATCGATTGAGTTATGAAATGAGTGCATGATGTATATTTATAACCCTGGTTAATGAGTTTGTAAACCCTGAACAAGTTATACAAATATCTTTATATTCATGGAAGTTATGGCCTTTTATAAAAAAGATGTTGGCCTGTTGAGTTTGCACATTAATTAGCCAATATTGACTTATTAATTGCATTAACTGAGTTACTCTTAATGATACATGACTGGATTATGCATATTTATGACCCTACTTAATGTGCTTGCAACTCCTGAAAAAAATTTAAATATATGCAAAAATAAAAAAGTTATGCCATTTGAAACATACATTCGAATTTTTACAATATTAAAATATCTTTGGATCTAATAAAGATATATTAATAAAATAAGCAGTTTTTGGTTCCTTTACGTTTCACCTTTCATTTAAATCAATTGCCAATGTTTTGATATCTAATTTTTCTTTGAAGTGCCTAGTATATGAATGGGCGATAAATGCAGGAAGTTTCGTTGTTGGTGACTGTCACTGACGCTGTGACAGTGCCATTATAATTTACTTTCTGGTGTCATGTTTTGTACGGGTTTGCATGGTTTAATTAATTCCAAAGATTGGATATACATAAACAATTTATGACCAAATTTATTTTACAGTATTTGTTTGGCAAGAGCTGATTGTTAAACTCATATTTGTCTTGAATGTGGTACAAATGGCACGTTTTATTATAGTTGTTTTACCAGTGTCACTGACATGTGTTGTCTATTACCACAGTCCAAAGAGTTAAATAAATCTAAGTAATATTTAACTTTGTTTTTTGCAGACTTGAAGCTTATGATAGGAATGCCAACTTTGGGCACAGTGATGTGCAGCAGGATGACTTCAACATGATCTTGTCTAACATGACAACGTACAGAGACATCAATACTAATTCCCAGGTAAACAGAGACATCAATACTAATTACCAGGTAAACAGAGACATCAATACTAATTCCCAGGTAAACAGAGACATCAATACTAATTCCCAGGTAAACAGAGACATCAATACTAATTCCCAGGTAAACAGACATTAATACTAATTCCCAGGTAAACAGAGACATCAATACTAATTCCCAGGTAAGCAGAGACATCAATACTAATTCCCAGGTAAACAGAGACAGCAATACTAATTCCCAGGTAAACAGAGACATCAATACTAATTCCCAGGTAAACAGAGACATCAATACTAATTCCCAGGTAAACAGAGACATCAATACTAATTCCCAGGTAAACAGAGACATCAATACTAATTCCCAGGTAAACACAGTTTGTAATCAGTGTTGTTTATTGTGCACTTATTGTACTCGAGTAATTATGGTCATGTACTCGTACTTATGTTCAATGTACTCAGGTTTTACGAGTACATCCGAGTACTTTTTTAATATGATAGTGTGAAAATTATTTAATTTCTTATTATCATATCATTAACAACTACAACAATAATTTCAAAAAGTATGGTAGCAATTTGTATTACCTGCATATGAATCAAATTAACACAAATTTGTATGTTCGTGCATGTATCTCAGCTGAGTTATATTAATGTTTTCTAATATAGGATCATTAAAAACACTTATTATGTCAATTCTTTTTTGTAATAACCATGATATTATTTGCAATGTAATAGCCCCTGATTTGTAATAATTATTAGTGTTACATTTAGTAGATGTGGTTTAATTTTACTTGGTATTGATGAGTTTTCACAAATTCACACAGTGGATCACTTATCTGCACATTGAATGCACTGAAGCCACAAAGGCTTCACTTCAAGAGGCAGCATCTTTTAATTCTTTTCCCAGTCAGAAACCCCTAGTTCATATCCACAGTTGTACTAGTTACCAGTCCAGGCCATAATCCTTGTATTTATTTAATTATCCAGGAAGTCCTTTGAGATCAACAAAGTTTTGTATGTTTTTTAATACAAAAGCACAGTGTGCGCACACTTTTGTAGTTGTATTGTCACCAGATAGCCTGATAGTCAAATATTTTATGACATTGTGTATGTTTGAGCTATTCCCTTTCTGAATGCAGTGAAGCCACACAAACTTGTCTTCAAGAGGAAGTATCTTTTCAAGTCAGAAGCCCTGAGTTAAAGTCCACTTAGAGCTTGTGCTAGTTGTTATGAATTCAGTATGTTGACTTTTTTAAGTGAGAAAGTCTTGGTGACAATTGTTTAATACTGTACCAGTTTGGATTCTGGTTGGAGACCCATAGAGTACACAGAGCCCTGGACAGGTGCTAATCCACCCTCTCAGCAAACAATAATTAGCAGTGCTACAGCCACAGAAACACAGCATGCGTTCCTTTCCAAGACAGATTATGCAACTACAGGGGGTGAGGCCTTGTGGACATTGCCTAATGTCTTTATATAAGCAAAAATCAAGTACCCTCTGTTAAGACAAGTACCCAAATCGATTTGAATAGAACACGTATAAAAGAGTTTATAAATATAAACATCTATATATAAATGTCTATATACCAGATTTCAACAAAATCCGATTTTTTTAATTAAAAAAATCATGATTTTTTCAACCCTGTTTGCGTGATCATTCGCAGTCCTGGCGCTTCAGCAGCAACGTCGATATCCGGTGGTCTGCAGATATCTCGTGTTTTGCCAAGTCTTCCTTCCCAATGACAAACACGTTCTTTGCTTTCGCATGCACGCAAACTTTTGCTATCGTGAATAAGCCACACAAACGTACGCACCAGTCCAGTCTGTTTTACTCAAACGTGGCTGCGTCGTTTTCCGTCGTTTCTTTCCTCGATCAGCGCCCGCCGAAGTACATTTACAAATCATATTAACCGATAACAAACTGAAAAACTGCGAGGAAGTGAGCTCCCATATTTGACAGGTTATAATATTATTATTATGTTTTTGTAGCTGCCCCGCAGGCTGCCCAGCAGTACGCAAACTTTCGCCAGCAATTATAGAAAACAATTTTGCCAAATAGTCTACTCAAGAAAAGGAGTCAGTAATCAGGCTGACGATTACGTGTCCTGTCAGTCGTAATTCCGCATCTGTTATGTCTGTGTTGGCCTATGATTCGGTTATATCAATTATGTGAGGGTCAGTATCTTCTGCCACAATGTTTTATTAGTTTTTCTTATTTACTGTGCTCCTTGCATTTAAACAAACAAATTTATAGCCAGCTTGAGAGATGCTTTCTGGACTATTTGTTACCGGTCTGTTTGTATTAATGGCCTCTTGTCCTGCTCGATGCACCTCAAAGTAACCTCCTGTGTTCTAGTTTAAGCAATGTAATTATAAAAGTTTAACTATTAATAATTATACTTATCCATATTAATGTGGCACATATATTTTATTTGATGTTGTAATAATGATCATTGAGTCCACGTGGAATCACTGTACTTATAGTCTAGTAATTATAAGCTATATTAGTATTATACAGTAAATGTGAACTTATTGAACACTGTTTTTTCAGACTGAACACATATGAAAAATACTTGCTGCTAGGATCATCCCAGCATCCTGCGGAGCCGTTCCACAAGGAATGCCAACGATTGTAACACCTGCTGGCTTGGATGAGAAACGTCAGGTTTATACAAAGAAATCCGTGAGTTCTGCACTGATGAGACACTGATGAGCCTTTGGAAGATGTGGAGTCGAGCAGCTCAGATGAAGACAATGAACCTCTCCTGAAAGGTTAAAAAAACAACAGCTAGTGTAGCTAGTAGTAGCAGTGCAGTTGCTAATGAGTGGGTGGGTGGGGGCCTGGGCGGGGTCGGGCCAAGGGTCGCACTTGTAATTAGGTCATTGCGGTTAAATAACATTTAAAAAATATGTTTTATAGATAACTCATTGTATGCATTTTAACATGATGAACTTATCTAATTATGACCCAGAAACATTTTAACATGATGAACTTATCTAATTATGACCCAGAAACATTTTAACATGATGAACTTATCTAATTATGACCCAGAAACATTTTAACATGATGAACTTATCTAATTATGACCCAGAAACATTTTAACATGATGAACTTATCTAATTATGACCCAGAAACATTTTCTGTTGATTATTATGTGATGTGTACTGGGTTTTTCTCAGAAAAAAATCAAGATTTGGATTATTATGTATTTAAAATTTTGTTTTGGCTACTTTCAATTAAAGCTTACTGATAACGATGACATTTCTGTGATTCTCTTTACTCAGGTCATAAGTGTGCCAAATTAGGGAACTTTTAAGGTGGCTGGGGCGGCTAGCGTGTCAGTTGATTTTCATTTTTTTCTTCATAACGTGCTGGGATATACTGAGCTAAACTTCAACAACACAAAAATCACCCGGCACTAACGTCATATTTCACCAGTCCATCCTTTAAAAACACAGTCCTTTTAGAAATCCACTCAAGTTCCCGGAAATGCGACAATGTTTCCATAGTAACGTCTGCGTGCGCTACAATGTTCGAATCAGCTATATTCATTCGTCCTGGAAGCGGACCACATCGTCTGGTTACTGTAATGCTAGTACACATCAGTATTATATCTACTTAACTAAATCATGTACTTAAACCAGCAAACATCAGAGTTCAGTGAGCGTTAACGTAGTTTATTGTGCCTTTGACAAGAACTGAAATGCTGACACGTATGTGACCCGGTGACCCCGCGGGATAATGGGCCAATCAAAATGACCACTGCCACGTGCTTGTTAGATGGCTGGCTTAACCTTTACAGGCCGGTCGCGCACTTTTGTGCGCGACGGAGGGGGTGGTCATGTGTTGTCTGGTGCGGTAATTTTAATTGACCGTAGAGGGTGGTGTTTTTATTGTTCAATAGAGCAATGGCCTAGGTATTGTCTGTTCTAATGGCGTTGCGAAATATTGAGTTTTAGAGTCGGAAAATTGATTGTTGTGTCACTGTAAAAATCGTGTTGATCCAAGTTTTTTCACCATGGCGCTGCGATCGCACTTGATCAAGGATCCACATGAGGTATTGCGCATCATCGATAATATGAGTGATAGTGAACCAGAATCGGAAAGTGATGATGATACTGCAATATCGCCCGAACTTTCCGATGTCGAAACAATGGAAAGTGACCGAGATGACGACGACGACCAGCCAGGTGAGCCAACCCAAGGTGGTAGCAGACAGAGTCAGAGCTGTCATGTCCATAGGCCTGACAACGATGTAGTCGAAGATATCACTGACAGCGACGATTCTTTGCCAGACTTTTCACTGCCAGCTAGACCAACAGGCATGCATTGGGCATAAGTCGATCACGTATCAAGTGTGAACAATGTGACGTTCATCTGTGTCTGAGAAAGGGCAGCACTTGTTGGCGTGACTGGCACACGAAAGTGTGAGCCCCGAACTGTGTGAAGGATATACCTGGATATAATCCGGACATTGACACTTGTTGTTTGAATGATAAGTGTATCCTTTGTGTGTTCTACAGAAATGTGTACTAACAATTCATATGTTGCTAATGATTCTTTTTTTACAGGTTGGACAACAAACATGTAACTACAGAAATTATGTATATATTTTTTACTTTGTAGATGCTTCCTGTAAAATATCTGTATAGTCTGTATATATATATATATATATATATATATATATATATATATATATATATATATATATATATATATATATGTACAGTAATGTGCTAATTACAGTTTTATGCCCCTTTGTATAAGTATTGCTGTTATTCCTAGATGTGTATTCACCACAGTTTATGACTGGTAGTTTTATTTTGGCAGGAAGGCTTGTAAGACCGAACATAAATTGTACAATTTTTTCACTTTACAATGAATGTTCAATAAAATATCTTATAATGTTCACATTTCAGTCATATTCATAGAATTTGTGTAGAAATAAATGCTCTTTCCAAATATGCTAACAGCATTCACCCATGACCAGGAGTTGTCTAGTTATTGCATGTGGAGTGCATGTGTAAAATTTTACTCGCGCAATTTTCGACAGCCATTTTGAATAAATTATGATATCACATCACATAAAAAAAATTCCAGCAACAATATATTCTCTAGGATGCTAGCTTTCCAAAAATGTATACATGTATTGGGGGAATATTGCTAATAACCAATCTACACTTGTTTCAAATTGTTCACACGTTTTTTCAGGAAAAAAATCCGAGTATACTTTACAATGAATGTTCACTAAAATATCAAATAATGTTCACATTTCAATCATATTCATACACTTTGTGTAAAAATGAATGCTCTTTCCAAATATGAAATCAGAATTCACCCACGACCAGTAGTTGTCTAGTTATTGCATATGGAGTGCATGTGTAACATTTTGCTCGAGATTTCTGGCAGCCATTTTGAATAAATTATGTCATCATATCATAAAAAAAAATTCTCAAAAATAGATTCTATAGGATATTACCTTTCCAAAAATATATCAGAGAATTATTGCTAGTAACCAATCTACACTTGTTTCAAATTGTGCATACATTTTTCTGAAAAAAATCCAGGCCTGTAAAGGTTAACCTGATACCATAGACCACAACACGGTACAAGTACAGATTCAAGTGCTAGGGTGACGGCAAATTAAGGGAACATGTCAATATTACAAATGGCCATTATATTTTGTCAACAATACAAAAACGCCAGTAAAAAACCATAAATTTCAACACAAGCATTTGTTGAGATTGTGTTTTCATTAATAACCAGGAAATGATGTTTAAAATATTGTTTGAGAAAAACTACAACACTCATGATGTTGCAATTTTGTGTATGAACGCATCTTATGCGCACGCAACGTACACGACAGTAAATTACGATTGGTGAAGGGTTTGTGTCAAAAATACACTGCCACTTAGGCTGTCATTCAACTTTTCCTTGACTCATTCATGGTGGTGTAACAGACATAATCAGTTTATGTTAACCAAAATCTGCCATAAAGTTATCTGTTATACTGTCATACTTATATGTATGTCATTTATTTTTGGGGATTTTCTCAAAACGATTAAAACTTTATTTTCAGTGGCTATTTTTTCACATTTACAAAAATGTTTTAAAAACCTTGAAACATAACCAAATAAAGGAAAACCTACAAATTTTTTAATCTGATATATTTTATAGTATTTCAACTACAATCTGTGAAGAAATGGTTAATTTATCTTTAAAACTTCTACTGAAAGTAATGAATTCAAAACAAGCATATAATAGCCACCCCAGCTACATTAATACATGGTTGCTATGGTATTTTCAGCTGTATGTCTGCATAACATGCCGCCAAAGTTTAAAGTTGTTTTTCTCCAAAATGTCGATTTTAATGCATCATCATTCAAATTGGCATAACTTTGCAAATATACAAGATACAACAATGTGAGATGTCTCTGGAAAGGTCTTTCCAATGATGTATAAATTTAATATCAGCATGCCAAATTTATTTGTAATTTCAATCTGGTTTTGGGAGAGCAGGTCACATGTCTACAATAAGTTTATGTATAATATATATATATATAATCAAATCACTGCTGACCCAAGATTCCGCAAAAAATTGGTGAAATCAACATCATTGAGATAGTGACATGTCTAGCAGTGGAACAACGGTGATGTATTGCTAAACATTGCTCAACAATCAGGAAACTATATCAGACGACTGATTGCATGAGAAAAGAATTTCCTGAGAGCTTCCCAAAAATGCTGTCCGATTACTGTAGAGGTCTGAATGCATTTATCCCAGTGTGTCAGTACAAGTTTGATATAATATTTATGTTTCTGTTGTTGATTGTATATGCAAAACATAAATGGAAACAAACAAACAAACAAACACAAGCTTCTCTGTGATCATTACTGTGCTAAAAGAGTCTAAAAGCACGTTTCCATTAAGTACTTCGCTTCCGCTAAGCAGACATTTCAAAATGAGAATTGGATTGATTTGTAATTATGGTATACACATTCATTTTACATGTTTCAGATCAAACCCCGGATCCTAGCGATGCAGATTCACAAAGTCTGGAGTTCAGAGCAAAAGGTGTGACAGTTTTGAAGACTGGTCAAAAGTTGTTCTGACAAGAACAGTTGGCAAAGATATTTTGATGAGTCTGTTGTAACAGGAAAACACTGCCCGAACCGACCATACACAAGCTGTTGGATGATCATAATCTTTGTATGTTGCCCTGTGACAGATATTGAAGGTATGACGTTCTTTCAGACTGTCTACATGAGTAGTCCAGTATTGCAGGACATGAGGTCCATCATCAGAGGTCAAATCAGGAGGCTCAGTGTGGTTCAGTACCTGTGCAAGCAAGTGCATTGAAGCAGGCCTTCTTGTCCACAATTAGACAGTCACAGCAGGTCCATATGGCTACATTTGTAACATAAAGACCACCTGTTGATATACTCCCTTTATAGTTGGTCAGATTCACAAAGTCTGGAGTTCAGAGCAAAAGGTGTGACAGTTTGTTTGTACAGCTAAGAAATAACACAAACACTTGTTGAATGTCAATGCAACGTATCTAGCTCATAGTTGAAATATGATAATTAAGTTACTGGGGGACTCTACTGGATGATGAAAGAACTAAGAAAGAGACCGAGAGGAGACTGGATATTGTTTTACTTTGTCATGAATAATAGCAATGTATCTACTCAGTGTTATTATTAATTGGCATGTTAACAGTGTAGGCGGCGTGATGACAGTGGTGGGGGCGAGATAACAGTGGTGGGGACATGATAACAGTGGTGGGGGCGTGATAACAGTGGTGGGGGCGTGAGAACAGTGGTGGGGGCATGAGGACAGTGGAGGTGGCATGAGAACAGTGGTGGGGGCGTGATAACAGTGAAGGTGGCATGAGAACAGTGTAGGTGGCGTGATAATAGTGGTGGGGGCATGAGAACGGTGGCGGCAGCATGAGAACAGTGGAGGGGGCATGAGAACAGTGAAGGTGGCATGAGAACAGTGGATGGGGCATGAGAACAGTGAAGGGGGCATGAGAACAGTGAAGGTGACATGAGAACAGTGGAGGTGGCATGAGAACAGTGGAGGTGGCATGAGAACAGTGGAGGGGGCATGAGAACAGTGGTGGGGGCATGAGAACAGTGAAGGGGGCATGAGAACAGTGTAGGTAGCATGAGAACAGTGGAGGGGGCATGAGAACAGTGAAGGGGGCATGAGAACAGTGGAGGTGGCACGAGAACAGTGGAGGGGGCACGAGAACAGTGGAGGTGGCATGAGAACAGTGGAGGTGGCATGAGAACAGTGGAGGGGGCATGAGAACAGTGGTGGGGGCATGAGAACAGTGGAGGGGGCATGAGAACAGTGGTGGGGGCATGAGAACAGTGGAGGGGGCATGAGAACAGTGAAGGTGGCATGAGAACAGTGGAGGGGGCATGAGAACAGTGGAGGGGGCATGAGAACAGTGGAGGGGGCATGAGAACAGTGGTGGGGGCATGAGAACAGTGGAGGGGGCATGAGAACAGTGAAGGTGGCATGAGAACAGTGAAGGGGGCATGAGAACAGTGAAGGTGACATGAGAACAGTGGTGGGGGCATGAGAACAGTGAAGGGGGCATGAGAACAGTGGTGGGGGCATGAGAACAGTGGAGGGGGCATGATAACAGTGGAGGGGGCATGAGAACAGTGGCGGCGGCATGATAACAGTGGAGGGGGCATGATAACAGTGGAGGCGGCATGATAACAGTGGCGGCGGCATGAGAACAGTGGAGGGGGCATGAGAACAGTGGAGGGGGCATGAGAACAGTGGAGGGGGCATGAGAACAGTGGAGGGGGCATGAGAACAGTGGAGGGGGCATGATAACAGTGGAGGTGGCATGAGAACAGTGGAGGTGGCATGAGAACAGTGGAGGGGGCATGAGAACAGTGGAGGGGGCATGAGAACAGTGGTGGGGGCATGAGAACGGTGGAGGGGGCATGAGAACGGTGGAGGGGGCATGAGAACAGTGGAGGGGGCATGATAACAGTGGAGGTGGCATGAGAACAGTGGAGGTGGCATGAGAACAGTGGAGGGGGCATGAGAACAGTGAAGGGGGCATGAGAACACAGAAGGCGGCAGGTTTTTAGTCCAGGTTCGGAATGATTGTAGTTTATACAGTTTACACATCTTATTGTTGCTTTTATAAAAAATATTTTAAATAAAAAAAAAAACAACTAACCAAAATAATGCTTTCTTGTAGAACTATTGCACAACAAGGTTCTTCTTCATCTGGCTGAGGAGATGGACAAAGGTCAACCAGAGTCATCATTACACACGGCAGTTTCAACTTGGAGAATTGTTGTACAAAGAATATTCCACATTAGAAAAAAAAATGGATGAACCTGCGATCGAGTGGAGTAAGACATTCGTCATCCTCAAGGTGTGGAGTAAGACATTCGTCATCCTCAAGGTGTGGAGAGACGGAAGACGGAATTTAGACAGTTCCAGTGAAATGATCGATGGCCTATGTGAAGCTCTTTCCAAACTTGACAGGTCAGACCTTGTGGAGTTCGTTCAGTATGGTGAGTTTATAGAATGTGCAGTTAACTGAATGTTGTTCACTTGTTACAATGGTCCATGACCTATTTGAAGCTCTTCTTACACTTCATAGAGTAAACCTGAAGGCGTTCGTCCAACATGGTGAGTTTGTAGTAGAAGTTACCAGAATTAACACACAATTATGTTGATGTGCTGTTTATTTATTTCTAAGATTTCACCTGTCGTGGGGGGGGTCTTTCTACCATTGCTACTTCAGCCATTAAGAACCCATGACACTCATATTTATGCAGAACAAGAAAGTTTGACACATACTGGTACATATGTGTGAATTCAGATGTTCTCTTGTCCTCGTGTGTTTGTCTTTATGTAATCCTACAGTGTCACACGTGTGAAATATGGCAGATAGATTCAATCTCTTCACAACAATTTACTCAAATCAGAAACTGGGACAACCAGTGTTTAAGTTCATTGAATCAAAAGGAAATGTGTTGACTTTAAAATAAGGAGAAGTTTTACATATAAGAGGAACTAATTATACCTATGTATAAAGCAATAGTTAGGCCTCATTTAGAGCAATGTATGCAAGTGTGGAGACCGTATCATAAGACAGATATAGGTAAGCCAGAAAGAATACAGAGGAGAGCAGATAAACTGATTCCATAACCAGGAGACCTTATTTATGAAAACTACTTAAGATAATGTGGTTTAATAAAACTAGATACAATGAGATTAACAGGATATCAATATACGTTTTAAGATATTGAATGATTGATACAAGAATTTGTCCTACGTAAGGAAAATAGATGACATGAAGCTATGTTAGTGAAGGAACAGAGTAAATTACATACCATAAAGTGTTGTATTTATTGTTGCAGAAGACGATAAATGAATGAAACAAATTTGAATGTGTATCAAAATAAAGCTGACAGATATCTCAAAATCGTATGACTTGTGATAATGAAGCCAGTGGTTTCTTTGTCTAATTGTCATCTAAGGTTGTTGACTATACATCTCCATGTTTTCACTTTCTTCTTGGATTAATGCACATTCTTTTGTTGACTAGACATCTCCATGTTTTCACTTTCTTCTTGGATTAATGCACATCCTTTTGTTGACTAGACATCTCCATGTTTTCACTTTCTTCTTGGATTAATGCACATCCTTTTGTTGACTATACATCTCCATGTTTTCACTTTCTTCTTGGATTAATGCACATTCTTTTGTTGACTAGACATCTCCATGTTTTCACTTTCTTCTTGGATTAATGCACATCCTTTTGTTGACTAGACATCTCCATGTTTTCACTTTCTTCTTGGATTAATGCACATCCTTTTGTTGACTAGACATCTCCATGTTTTGACTGTTCTTTGTATTATCTTTATCTACTGATTTTGTGTGGTTATCTAGAAAAGGCTAGATGGACTTGATAACATAAGTAATGACAATCTATTTCAGAACAAGCCCAATGTCACACTGAAGCCAGGAAGCTGAAGCCAAAGGTATCACTGGTCATGTGATATTCTGATTTGTGAAGGTAACAAGTAAATATTTGCGAAGGTAAGGAGTAATATTTAATGCTGACATGAAAGTTTCAAAGCAATGTGGGATTGCTGCTTCAAAAGATAATCAAATTCTAGGGCTGATTAGGAGAACTATCACATATAAGAATAAACAGTTAATTGTAGCCCTGTACAAAGCAATAGTTAGGCCGCATTTGGAAAGACACAAGATAAACAAGAAAGAATACAGTGACGAGTAACTAAAATTATTCCAGAGACCTCAGTTATAAAAGCTGCTTATTAGAATGTGGTTTGACAACACTAGAGACCAGGAGACTAAGAGGAGACAAAATAGAAATGTTTAAAATAGTGGATGGTTATGAGGATATTGAAAGAAATATGTTCTTCAAACTCAAAGAAGGCAGTAGAACCAGAGGACACAAAACAACATTAGTTAAGGAACAGTGTAGGTTGAACATAAGAAAGTACTCTTTCTCAGAGAGGATGGTAAATGAATGGAACAAACTATCAAAATAGAATTGGTAAGGGCAGGCTATACATAGATAATAAAATTGTTGGACTCTCGATAAGCCAATGGCTTCCTTGTCCATTTGCCATCTGGAACTTGTTGTTTTGGATGGCAATCTTGTAATATCTTGTTAAATTGTCAGTTGTTACACAGCAAACTGATGTAATGCCACCTAATTTAATTTTTATTTATCAAAAATCAAATTCAGAACATTTATCATGTAGACAGACATATCAATTATGTTTGTGTATGTGTAAACAAAAGGGCCTCACACCATCCTGGGTCATAAATCCCATATCCCTGGATAAGGGTGTCACAACATCCCAGATCCCTGGCTAAGGGTCTCACAATATTCCAGGTCCCTGTCTAAGCGTCTGACAACATCCCAGGTCCCTGGCTAAGGGCCTCACAACATCCCAGGTCCCTTCTTCCAACTTCCTCTTCCCTGCATAGCTGCTAGACTAACATCTTAATTGCCATCCTCCAGCAATTTCGATATCCCTGACCTCTCCTTCCCATTACTGGTAAAATCCCTGACAGAATTATCTGCTTAACCCACATCTGCTTTAGTGTTCTGACTAACTGCCTGTATTTCCTAACTATGGCAGTTGTACCCTGTCTCTCTATGTTATTTGTCCCTACGTGTATTAAAACATATCCCACAATGTTTTCTATCCTATCAGTTATCGCCTCTATTTTGGCCCCAGGCAAGCAAACCACCACGTCATCTCCCTTGTTTAAGACTCTGTCTGTCTTCCTAAGTATCGAGTCCCCCACAAACACCCTCGCTCTCCTCCTCACCCCCTCTATCACTACCTCAGTGTAGCTCTTCCGTTTGATCCCTTCCGTCACATTCTGTCCTGCAGCCTTGTCACCTGGCAAACTGTTATCAATCTTCCTCTCACCCATCAACCTGTCGGCTTTCCCTCCTGTCTCCTGGCTTTCTTGCGCTCCTGTTGCCTTCACTCCTGAAACCTTCGTTCATTTCGCCTTCCCTCCCATCTCCCTCGCTCCCATCGCTTTCACTCGTCTCCTTCCCTTCGCTCCAGTCTCCCCCACACCCATCTCCTTCGCTCCCGTTGTCTTCCCTCCCATTTCCTTCCTTCCCGTCTCCTTACATCCTGTCTCCTTTGGACCTGTCTCCTTACCTCCTCTCAGCCTCCTCCCAGACTGAGGTGAGCTCTCCCTAGCATCTATACATGTTAAGATACCAGGTCAAAGATATCAGGACTTTACCATCATTAGGGCCATAGTTATGTCTATATTCGTGTTAACAAGTAAGAAGGGGTTATTTTTTCTCATTAATGTGCAATAACTCTAAAACTATTTCACTCATAAGTCTGGATGGAAATTGACAAAGGTAAATTTCATTAAAATTGGAAGGGGTAGAGAACATTTTGGCCTTTTTTGGGGTTGATTTCATATGGAATGACACCAATTTTATACTATGTTATTCCCAAAATATAAAATTGCATACTGGTATTGTATTCTAACTAATATTAACTTAATGAACAAGTTATTAACACGTTTTTCATCGATGTGAGATTGTTTTATGGAAATGGTCTCTTCACAACCCTTTTGTGGTGTCCATAACATTGACTGATATTCCAATGATCAAAAACTAAACACGAATACCTAACAAAATAACATTGACTGATATTCCAATGATCAAAAACTAAACACGAATACCTAACAAAACATGTGTTGGAAAATCCCATGATATCAAAGTTGATTATAAAAAAATTAGACCAATACATTGACTTTTATTTTTTTACCAAAACAAAGTGTTTGATATGCTGATCTTGACTGAGCTGTTAGCCGGAGAAGAAACGCAATATATTGTTTCACCTCAGGTTTATTGAATTTAAGAATTGTTGTTAATATATAAATAAGGTGCAGTAACTGATCAGAATTCAAAATATGGTTAGATATATCAAGCAGTGGGCAGTAGTAAATCACCACGTTTCACTTGAAACCTGGAAAACCAGTAATGTATCATCTTAGTTAATGTAAACACTTGTTACCAGGCTGCGGCAGTGCTCTTGAGCGTACCCCCTTTAGTCAAGCACACGACTATTGTTATGCCTTTATTATTATGCAAATACTAAATAAAAAATAATACACACAACAAAAACCAACGTAACTAGTTATTCTGCTATTAAACTGCACTTTATGCACCATTTATTGTCACATGTCTTGGTGAGACATCGTATGCTCCAGTATGGTATCTTAAAGTATCAACTGACACATTTTTCAAACATTGAACTTAACCATGTACTCTACATAATTCTTCATATGCCTAGAGATGACACACATGCTATGTCGTGTTTATCTGGGTTATAAATAAACAAAATATGTTTCACTTGGTTTAAAAGCCCAATTAATGGTCTAGAAATATAAGTCAGGTATACCCAAAAATGGGCAAACTATGAGGTAGAAAATGTCATCATTAATGCAGTTATCACTGAATCTGTGCAATATATCTCTCTTTTAGAAGACAACATATGATCGGATACAACGAACCAAGGAGTGGAACTCCAACCTGGACAAACTGACCGACAGGCTGAACAACTCACAAAATACATTGGTCAGTCGACTGGGCAAGATCAAAGTCTGCACTGAGAACGGTTTCCATATTGGTGAAGGGTATGTTTTCATTTGGAAACATATATAATCATACAGTGCTTCATTGTGAATACTAGTTTTGGTTTCCAAACAAAGAAACAATGTACATATCTTACTTTTCATTTAAGAAAGTGACGTCTGTTTTGGTGTGGTTTTCACATGGCCAGGTTGTCCTCAATATGGCTTGCGTCTGAATCTAAACCCAACCTCTCAAGGCATTTAGCATATTTTGAGCGTTTTCATTCAGCTTGACAATGTACACTTATGTTGTGCAAGTCATAAACTATTGTGAAGACCCTGATACTTCTTCCTCATATTGTGAAGCCCCTGATACTTCTTCCTCATATTGTGAAGCCCCTGATACTTCTCATATTGTGAAGCCCCGATACTTCTTCCTCATATTGTGAAGACCCTGATACTTCTCATATTGTGAAGCCCCTGATACTTCTTCCTCATATTGTGCATCATCCTGCTAAAGGTTATTTTGCACAGTTGTGTAGTTAGTTTGGCAGTGATGCCTCTGAACAAACTGCTATGTGTAAAAATCCTATCATGTCTGGAAGACCACAACAACATTGTGGAGTATAAGGTAAGGTTGTATACTTTAAATTAAATACATTATTAATCATGTTGAGTATTGTTGGACTAACTTCTTTATGTTGGCAGAGATAGCTGGTTGCAAAAGTAACAATATTGGCTCCACTTGTCTGTTGTGTGAGTGCATTGTTGGGTGTCTCTACAAAATTGTACAGAAAATAATATTGTCTTCTTTCTGGCAAAATAACATGTTTGCGTTGGTTCTGTATATGTCGGCCTCCCTTAATACATCACAATAGTCCAGATTACCCGATTTATATAGAACTGCGCATGAGCATATTGGTCCCACTGGTTAACATGTCAGACCTCAGTCAACTGGAGAAACTACCGGAATCTCCCAGGTACAAAGCCATGACTTTTGTTTCGCTTTAAATTTGAATGGTTGTTTGAAGTCCATTAGACCCAAAAGGCCCCTAAAGACAAACAAAGTTGGGGGTCCTGTGCACATTTTGAAACATCTGACATAGTAAGAGCTACATGGAAAAATACAGTACTCTGATCATAATCAGTCATAACACAAGATTTATTTACTATACAAATATAAAACTTGCGGCATTATATAAAGTATAATATGTCAAACTCGCATATAAAAAATTTTTAAATTAATTATTTTGTGTATTTTATTAATATTGTAAAACCACGTTCAGCAAAATTTTTACAACATTCAATATTTTATCCACAAGGAGTAACACAACTTCTGTAAAACTTGGGCAAAATGTTCGTTTATTATTTCTCTATAAAAAGGCAACAGAAGTTGTGGTTCCCATGCACATTTTTTTATATCTGACATAGTAACAGCTACAGCAGCAGCAAAATTAGCCAAACTTTTATCAAAAGCCAAATTTTAGCCACAAGTCATTTCAGTAAAAGTTGGCCGAAATGTTAATTTATTATTCATCTCTGCATAGACAGAAAATACTAATGATGTGCCGGGCAAAAAATCATCTTAAAATCACACTACTGGTAGTTCTGAACTACATTTTCTGTAACGAATTTATAACACAGTTTGTCTGCTGGGGGGCTCCACTGGTGGTTCGTTAAATTGACACCTTTTTCTGTTCTTATTTATAATTCTATAGAGCACAGACATACACACAGACGTTCAACACGGAAGGATGATGCCATTATAATATTTTGTTAAATGCAATTTTTTATTTATTGAATCTGGTCATAAACAAATTTATAGACTCAAACAATTAAAAGAAGTGTTGGGAAATCCTCTTCCAAAAACAATATAAAAGTATTGAAAGATCAGCGGCAGTGTTTCATTAAATAATTTAATTGTTTGATGATTTCACAAAAACTACTTACAAAAGTTGCACAAACGAACTAGCATGTTGTAGTAGATACTAGAGCTAGCATGTTGTAGTACATACTAGAGCTAGCATGTCGTAGTAGATACTAGAGCTAGCATGTTGTAGTAGATACTAGAGCTAGCATGTCGTAGTAGATACTAGAGCTAGCATGTCGTAGTAGATACTAGAGCTAGCATGTTGTAGTAGATACTAGAGCTAGCATGTTGTAGTACATACTAGAGCTAGCATGTTGTAGTAGATACTAGAGCTAGCATGTCGTAGTAGATACTAGAGCTAGCATGTTGTAGTAGATACTAGAGGTAGCATGTCGTAGTAGATACTAGACCTAGCATGTCGTAGTAGATACTAGAGCTAGCATGTCGTAGTAGATACTAGAGCTAGCATGTCATAGTAGATACTAGAGCTAGCATGTCATAGTAGATACTAGAGGTAGCATGTCGTAGTAGATACTAGAGGTAGCATGTCGTAGTAGATACTAGAGCTAGCATGTCGTAGTAGATACTAGAGCTAGCATGTCGTAGTAGATACTAGACCTAGCATGTCGTAGTAGATACTAGAGCTAGCATGTCGTAGTAGATACTAGAGCTAGCATGTCGTAGTAGATACTAGAGGTAGCATGTCGTAGTAGATACTAGAGCTGGCATGTCGTAGTAGACACTAGAGCTAGCATGTCGTAGTAGATACTAGAGGTAGCATGTCGTAGTAGATACTAGAGCTAGCATGTCGTAGTAGATACTAAGTAATTTTTTATTTTTGCAAAATGAATTTGAAATGAGACGAGCAAAAACATTGAACTGAGGAGGAACCTTTAAGTTTGCAGCCCAACGCTGCAAAGAAGCATAACACGATTGACAGGAGCCGTTATTATTTGACTATGCTAAGCTAACCGAACACTAGATATATATGCGATAGGGCAAATTATTATTGAGGTTTTAGATATAATTCATTTACTATAATATTAACAAAACTCTAAGGTTGCTATTGTATTTTTATATATTAAAAGTTTGGGGCATATTAATTTTTTGTAGGCTTCATAGCTATAAACTCTACTTTCCCACAGCAAGCCGTCACTTTGCTGTAGTAACAAGCACATCACTGTTAGCAAAATTGAGTGGGTCAGTGATGGCTCTAAGACATGATTGGGCCAATGATGGCTGTCACTGGTTCAACTGACATTGGTTTGCCATAAAAAAAATATGATTGGGGCAATGATGACTGTCAATCAATTAGGTTTTCTTAACTGGGACCAGTAAAGTGATGTGTGTTTTCATTGGCTTTTGGCATCGCTTAGAGGCAACACAGCGACAGTCCTAACATGTCAGGTGCAGGAGTGTGTTCGGTCACACCCCAGACATACGTGTTAATATTACCGCTTTCTGGCGGGAAATACTGGTTTTTCCTGGTCCCGCTTTTTCAAAAACACAAAATTCGCAGTAAAATCGATTTATTTGTTGCACATTCTAGGCACACTTCATTGGTCTTAAGTGATTAAAATTTTCACACTTGTGTTCACCACCAACGCATCATATCAGCATGACATCATATATTAGCAATCAGAATGTTTGGGAAAGAAAGCCGCGGAAAGTTGGCAGCCTCAATCGTTTCCCGCAGATTATTATTGGATATATAAAAAATATGTAGAAAATTATATCACTGGAAAATTGTGTTATTTAGTCGTAGAGTGTCACTCAAATACACAACTAAGAAAAGGTGGCTCCAATGTCGCAGACTGTCATCAAGTGATATTCGATAAAAACTGACAGAAAGGTGTTTCCCGTCTATGTTTTCATTAAAAATATGAAGAAATTGTGCGTAAGGATTCGGTATTATATACCAGTAAGAGTTATTTCATTGATTGAGTGCAAACAAATTGTTAGAAAAGTTGTTTTAGTTTAACAAAATTGCCATCCAAGGCTAATGCCCAGATAGCAAGTAGACAAGGAAGTCGGTGGCTTATCGCGAGTCCAACTTTTTCATCTATGTGTAACCCGCCCTCCTGAAATATGTGTCAACCTTGTTTATGAAAATGTTCACGCTGCTAGCAGTTACACAATCCGTAGATAATTTGTCGCATTCATTGATTGTCCTCTATTTATGTCAATGTTTTCATACCCATTCAATATCTTTAACCTGATTTCCTCTTAACCTCCTTGTCTCTAGAGTTGTTAAACCACATTCTTTTAGGCGTTCTTCATAAGTAAGGTCTCTCAGTTCTGGAATCATTTGAGAATCATTCTTTTTATGCAGTATTCTAAATAAATATTTTATGTTATATTTTTCTTAATCAACCCAATCAATTTGATTACTATTTGAAGCTGCAATATGACACTGTTCTGAAACTTTCATATCAGCACTTTTTGTTACGCCTAAGTCCTTTTCTTTCACAGTAGTCCCTAGGACAGTATCTCCCTAGTCCCTAGGACAGTATCTCCCTAGTCCCTAGGACAGTATCTCCCTAGTCCCTAGGACAGTATCTCCCTAGTCCCTAGGACAGTATCTCCCTAGTCCCTAGGACAGTATCTCCCTAGTCCCTAGGATAGTATCTCCCTAGTCCCTAGGACAGTATCTCCCTAGTCCCTAAGACAGTATCTCCCTAGTCACTAGGACAGTATCTCCCTAGTCCCTAGGACAGTATCTCCCTAGTCCCTAGGACAGTATCTCCCTAGTCCCTAGGATATTATCTCCCTAGTCCCTAAGACAGTATCTCCCTAGTCCCTAGGACAGTATCTCCCTAGTCCCTAGGACAGTATCTCCATAGTCCCTAAGACAGTATCTCCCTAGTCACTAGGACAGTATCTCCCTAGGACAGTATCTCCCTAGTCCCTAAGACAGTATCTCCCTAGTCACTAGGACAGTATCTCCCCAGGACAGTATCTCCCTAGTCCCTAGGACAGTATCTCCCTAGTCCCTAAGACAGTATCTCCCTAGTCCCTAGGATAGTATCTCCCTAGTCCCTAAGACAGTATCTCCCTAGTCCCTAGGACAGTATCTCCCTAGTCCCTAAGACAGTATCTCCCTAGTCACTAGGACAGTATCTCCCTAGTCCCTAGGACAGTATCTCCCTAGTCCCTAGGACAGTATCTCCCTAGTCCCTAGGACAGTATCTCCCTAGTCCCTAGGATATTATCTCCCTAGTCCCTAAGACAGTATCTCCCTAGGACAGTATCTCCATAGTCCCTAGGACAGTATCTCCATAGTCCCTAAGACAGTATCTCCCTAGTCACTAGGACAGTATCTCCCTAGGACAGTATCTCCCTAGTCCCTAAGACAGTATCTCCCTAGTCACTAGGACAGTATCTCCCCAGGACAGTATCTCCCTAGTCCCTAGGACAGTATCTCCCTAGTCCCTAAGACAGTATCTCCCTAGTCCCTAGGACAGTATCTCCCTAGTCCCTAGAACAGTATCTCCCTAGTCCCTAGGACAGTATCTCCCTAGTCCCTAGGACAGTATCTCCCACATTATATTATACATCCAAGTTCCTGTGTCCTGTATATAGGCATTTACATTTCTCAAAATTCTAATTCTAATAGTGGTATGTCGTGAGGAGCCAATTTTGGCTACAGTCTACATCGGGGTGAGTGCTGATGGAGTTTATTGGCTGGCCGCAGGATAGGAGTCTCGATCACCCCTGCTGCTTGTATCCAGATACATAAATCATACAAACCTGTTGCAAACTCAACAACAAAAGGCTACTTGTTTATTGGCTGGCCGCAGGATAGGAACCTCGATCACCCCTGCTGCTTGTATCCAGATACATAAATCATACAAACCTGTAGCAAACTCAACAACAAAAGGCTACTTGTTTATTGGCTGGCTGCAGGACAGGAGCCTCGATCACCCCTGCTGCTTGCATCCAGATACATAAATCATACAAACCTGTTGCAAACCCAACAACAAAAGGCTGCTTGTTTATTGGCTGGCCGCAGGATAGGAGCCTCGATCATCCCTGCTGCTTGCATCCAGATACATAAATCATACAAACCTGTAGCAAACACAACAACAAAAGGCTACTTGTTTATTGGCTGGCTGCAGGATAGGAGCCTCGATCACCCCTGCTGCTTGTATCCAGATACATAAATCATACAAACCTGTAGCAAACTCAACAACAAAAGGCTGCTTGTTTATTGGCTGGCTGCAGGATAGGAGCCTCGATCACCCCTGCTGCTTGTATCCAGATACATAAATCATACAAACCTGTAGCAAACTCAACAACAAAAGGCTGCTTGTTTATTGGCTGGCTGCAGGATAGGAGCCTCGATCACCCCTGCTGCTTGTATCCAGATACATAAATCATACAAACCTGTAGCAAACTCAACAACAAAAGGCTGCTTGTTTATTGGCTGGCTGCAGGATAGGAGTCTCGATCACCCCTGCTGCTTGTATCCAGATTCATAAATCATACAAACCTGTAGCAAACTCAACAACAAAAGGCTGCTTGTTTATTGGCTGGCTACAGGATAGGAGCCTCGATCACCCCTGCTGCTTGTATCCAGATACATAAATCATACAAACCTGTTGCAAACTCAACAACAAAAGGCTACTTGTTTATTGTAAAACTGGTAAAATGCTTAACAATTATGTAATTTTGTGAAATTTAATCTTATATTGCTTGCTGACATGTTAATTAGCTATACCAACCAGTTAATGACAATGATTATGATACCTTAGTGAAATGATCCTCTTAATTTGGTGAATTATTTGCAATTTTTGTGTGAATAGCCAGATCCGTCTTCACTATTCATGATCTGTTTCAACTTTCAGGCTGGACGGGATGTTGACGACCGTACATATAGTCTTCCTGCTGTGTGATTTCACCCTCGAAGCCTGGGTCAGAGACAACAAAACCACAACAGATTGGGAAAGCAGGACTCCCAATATGGTCAGGCAACTACTTGAGACACTGAAGTATCTTCATGAAAATAGAATTGTGCACTGCGACCTGACTGTAAGCTTCTGATTGTTCATGAAATAGTCGTCAAAATTAATTATGTACAAAACTATTGTAGGAGCCAATAATACTAAAACTGTTATATAAATGGCTGGGACAGATGACGTGAAGATGGATGGGGCAACAGGCCAGAAGACAATGGGTGGCATTCATGGGTAGATTTAAGTCTAGTATTCCATAAAAAATATTCCTTGTCAAATGCAAAAATAGTTCAAAGAATTAATATATATATATATTATATTCTTTGAACTATTTTTGCATTTGGCAAGGAATATTTTTATGGAATATGTATATATATATATATTGACATGAAATGTTCAAATTCATTCAGTAACAGCCAAAGAGTATCACCAGTTTTTTAAGACATCAACTTGGGGAATTATTACAGCTCTGTGTTGGACATGTACACTGAACTACTGCGATGTACACTGAACTACTGCGATGTACACTGAACTACTGCGATGTACACTGAACTACTGCAGTGTACACTGAACTACTGCAATGTACACTGAACTACTGTGATGTACACTGAACTACTGCGATGTACAGTGAACTACTGCGATGTACACTGAACTACTGCGATGTACATTGAACTACTGCGATGTACACTGAACTACTGCGATGTACACTGAACTACTTCAGTGTACACTGAACTACTGCAATGTACACTGAACTACTGCAATGTACACTGAACTACTGCAGTGTACATTGAACTACTGCAGTGTACACTGAACTACTGCAATGTACACTGAACTACTGTGATGTACACTGAACTACTGCAATGTGCACTGAACTACTGTGATGTACACTGAACTATTTCAATGTACACTGAACTACTGTGATGTACACTGAACTACTACGATGTACACTGAACTACTGCGATGTACACTGAACTACTGTGATGTACACTGAACTACTGTGATGTACACTGAACTACTGCGATGTTAACACAAATGATGTTTAGGGTGGGTGTATACAGAAAACATATATTAGCATAGGTAGGACCGCCATTATTAGCAACTTGACAAAATTGTGGCTGCGGCTGTCCAGATGACTACTAGTGCAAGTGAAACTATTAGCAACGGATGAGGTTCAGTTGAACAAAACAAAATAATAATTTGTTCTGTGTTTTAGCCTGAAAACATATTAGTGAAGGAGGATCGAAGGCTGAAGTTGGATGATTTTGGGCTCAGTCAAAAACTCAAGGTTGGCCGTACCAGTAGCAAAGCAGCTCCTGCAGGTTTGTGTGTTGCCATTTGAGAAAAATATATATTTCAAAAGGCTGTATTAAAGATTATATGCATACATATATATATATATATATATATATATATATAATCCTAGATGCCGCTTTGTGGGGACCGCTTAGACTTAAAATACTGCTTTAGGGAGACATCTGTTTTAAGGAGACTGAAGCTGGTCTCCCAAAAGTTTTGATGCGTGATTGCGCAAATAATGGCTTTTAATTTACTATTGTCATCGTTACTGGAGACAGTTTAGCCGTAAGTGAAATAACTTGTGCAATTTTTCTTAATTAGTTTAACATTTTGGGTGATTTTAAGCGTGTTTTTTTCCGAGCCTTGTATATTTTGAAAGCCATATATTCACGCTTACTGGAGACCGGTCAAACTGGCTTATAACATAATATTCCTGCTATATATTGAACGAAGGGTCAGTGTTTTGTGTTTAGTGTATTATGTGCTTCATAATTATGCATAATTCTTAAAAAGTATGTGTGAATTAATGAAATGAGTATTAATATATATTTGACAGACCTCTGAGGCTGAAACTGTTTGTCCATTAAATTTGTCAAATTTGCGACATCCGCTACGGTGTAAGCGTTTAGTTATATATGTATGTCCGGTAAGATAAGCTAAGAAATATATTTGTTATAATTGCATAGATGTTTACCTACTTAATAATGTGTAGTTTGACATGTTAGTCGTAATGTTGTTGTAAAGCGGCAGCGATTTCCGGCAGTCATTCGAACGTTCAAGACAAGTAAGAGTTTTGCATGCTATATAAGACATACAAAATTACTTACGTAGAATTGTTACTACTATAGAACACGTGGCGTAATCAGTAAGGTTTGTTAAATGCATGTATTTGAAGCTGTAATATACTTGTTGAATGAAATAAATAAAGTACTTGGTTTTGGAAATTTGCATCCGAGTAATAGTATCTTTCAGTCTAACTGAGAAACGACAAGCCCAGGTGTTCTTGGAGTTTAGTGGGGGTGTCTGTGCAGATCTGCCACTGTCACCGATGAACGGGTATGTTACATGTGCCTGTACTTTTCCCACTGATTGATTTTTGAAATATAAAAGGTATCGTTGCATGTCCCAGGCCAAGCCCAAATTAGTGCGTCACGCAATTCCGTGGCAATTCGGTATTGTGTCATTTGTCAACTAGCGGTTGATTACTTGAGGATAGTGTTTACAATGAACTGACAGTGTAGTGTTCCACATCGTACCAGACCAACATATTAGGAATGTATTTATTAAAGAATAGTTGGACAGTTATGTTTATCTACCCTTGCATTGTTCTGACTGATCTGTCTATAGGCTATGTCTATGATCTATCCTTGCATTCTTCTCACTGATCTGTCTATAGGCTATGTCTATGATCTATCCTTGCATTCTTCTCACTGATCTGTCTATAGGCTATGTCTATGATCTATCCTTGCATTCTTCTCACTGATCTGTCTATAGGCTATGTCTATGATCTATCCTTGCATTGTTCTCACTGATCTGCCTATAGGCTATGTCTATGATCTATCCTTGCATTGTTCTCACTGATCTGCCTATAGGCTATGTCTATGATCTATCCTTGCATTCTTCTCACTGATCTGTCTATAAGCTATGTCTATGATCTATCCTTGCATTCTTCTCACTGATCTGCCTATAGGCTATGTCTATGATCGCTAATCAAACGATGATGTCGTACTCTAAGACTAAGATATAACTAGGAAATCGGTCACATTTTGCCGGCGAAGTTCTCCTTGTATGTCCGTAACACCCAAACACAATTTATTGACAGAAAAATCAGCAATAACTTACCCAGAATACGCATGATTTACACAGCACACACCCACGAATTTGGCCATTTTGAGGAATGGCGGTGGTGCGCATTCACGTTTGCTTATAATGTCATTTATACATATATATATATATATATTGACAAACTTTTAAATAATTTGGTTGACATATTTTCAGTAACGGTGAGTAAAGGTTACACATGTTCACAGTGGAAACGTTTTAGAATAACATATTTAGCAATGTGCAATATATCATAGTGAAGCATCTAGGTTCACAAACTTGGGGAACTCTAGTATATATGGCTGAGTCAATTTCGTGCTTCCTGGACCTAACACATAGACCTAATATGCTGTTTTCACAAAAACCTGAACACATTCTTCCATAAGATATCTATATGGGCAATTCCATATAACGTTGGAAAATAAAATTTCCTATATTGTCAATTTAATGTTTGTATTGTATTGTACACATGTTGGGTGTAACAAATATGAAAGTTATACACACATGCTACTTGGTAATTATAAAAAGGAACATTTAGAAATATCAAGACAATAATAAATCTTTTTATTGTACATGTGTCCAACTTGCAATGCAGTCTACAGCCTACGGTTTACGTAGTTTCAGATTAGAGATATGATTAGTCACAGAGAACACCATTTTCTCAAAAGTATCAACAAAATTCTAAAAGACATTAAATATTATATATTATTTTAGTTCCAAAATATTGATGTAAAATGTGATTACAACCCTTAATTTGAAACTAATATATATATATATATTATGTGAAATTAAATTGGTAATGACAGGTCATGAATTTGTCAAATGTTTATAGAGTGGGATGCACCATTATAAGGCGTGGCTGATTTGGCCATGAATCATTGTTTAACTTCCGAGACTGGATGACCAGTTGCCAGGGAGTTGCCACCGCCAAATCCGAGGCCTGTATGCCCTGTAATGACCTTGAATAAAAAGATGACAAACAATGGTTTGACAAGGTCATATGTTTAAGAGAGGAGGCTGGTCCACAAGTGGGTAATAATAACTTTATGTCAGTTTGAAATGTCATGAACAATATCCAAGTGACCACACCAATTTGCTTGGGAGAAAAACACTTCATTCTTTTTTTATAGCTGAAACATGTCAAGTTCAAAGACTGCCGCTGACCAGAGGTCAACAAATGGTACGGTTATTTTCACTGGTGATGTGTGCACGTGTACATGAACATTGCACTATACATATATTACATACATATAATTATTATCTGTTTTATAATTATTATTTTTCTTAATCGGTAAGTGATCATTAAATATTATTTCTTTATTTAATTGTACAACTCATTTTGATACAGATGTGGAAAATAATTTACAATTACATATTTAAATATCAAAATTACTTAAGACTAATTTTTTATAACTTATATAATAAATTTTTTAGTTGAAAGCAAGCCTTCAGAAAAAACAGGCAAAAGGTAAAGGTGTCTAGTCTTGTGTGTTTTGTTAGTGTAACAAAGGGTAAAGGTGTCTAGTCCTGTGTGTCTTGTTAGTGTAACAAAAGATAAAGGTGTCTAGTCCTGTGTGTCTTGTTAGTGTAACAAAAGGTAAAGGTGTCTAGTCCTGTGTGTCTTGTTAGTGTAACAAAAGGTAAAAGTGTCTAGTCTTGTGTCTTGTTAGTGTAACAAAAGGTAAAGGTGTCAAGTCTTGTGTGTCTTGTTAGTGTAACAAAAGGTAAAAGTGTCTAGTCCTGTGTGTCTTGTTAGTGTAACAAAAGGTAAAGGTGTCTAGTCTTGTGTGTCTTGTTAGTGTAACAAAAGGTAAAGGTGTCAAGTCTTGTGTGTCTTGTTAGTGTAACAAAAGGTAAAGGTGTCTAGTCTTGTGTGTCTTGTTAGTGTAACAAAAGGTAAAGGTGTCAAGTCTTGTGTGTCTTGTTAGTGTAACAAAAGGTAAAGGTGTCTAGTCTTGTGTGTCTTGTTAGTGTAACAAAAGGTAAAGGTGTCTAGTCCTGTGTGTCTTGTTAGTGTAACAAAAGGTAAAGGTGTCTTGTCTTGTGTGTCATGTTAGTGTAACAAATTTGACACAAAAAATAAAGAGGCTACTATTATCCTTTAATTGACAAAGAAATGATGCACACATCGATACAACTCTTGAGGCACACGCTCACGTGCACTGAATATAACTCATAGTGATATCTAACTTCCAAATTTAATATTTATCAATATAAAAGTCAAAGCTAGGAATAAGTATGTAATAAAATATTCAGTCAGATTTCTGAGACTTCGTTTGGCCTTTTTATGACTGCAATGTCACCCATCATCGCAATGTCACCCATCATCACAATGTCACCCATCATCACAAGTGTTTCAGTCACTTTGAGAATACAAAAGGTACCATTGTTAAAATTGTGTGTATACAATTTTTTCTTATTTTGTGTTAGGACGACAATGTGAAGGGAGCAGTGGGTTGGCTGAACAAATTAGAAACGCCAGTGCCAGTTAGAGCTGGCACCAAACCAACGGTATTTCAGGGTTTCCAACTTTTGTAGAAAGCAAAAATAAAAAGTAGTATGCCCATTGACTTGAGTACCAAAGTCATTGTACAAACAACTTAAGTATGGCAATAAATTATTGAAATAAACACAAATTGGTGCATATTGCACAATATCTTACATTGTTCACAATTGGAAAATGGTATCGAAATAATGGCTAGGCATGCAGGAATAGAATAGGAATAGGAATTCCTGTGTCATTTAACAATGCTCCATCGCCTTTCAACTTGTAATGAGAAGCTGATGTTAAATACAGTATATGTATATAGGTATGTGTATCTCTCATTTAGTATTGTAATTAAACAACTGTGGATATACAAGATATATTTATTGCAGATCTATCTTCAGAGTTGACAAACTCTGATGGTGAAGATTTCAAACCGTTTGCCAGTGAAAGTGAACAAAATTTTGTAAGTGTTGAATGCCACATCTAATGAATACTCTTGGTACATGTACAGACTTCATTTAACAGAATCAGTTTGTAAGTGTTGAATGCCACATCTAATGAATACTCTTGGTACATGTACAGACTCCATTTAACAGAATCAGTTTGTAAGTGTTGAATGCCACATCTAATGAATACTCTCGGTACATGTACAGACTTCATTTAACAGAATCAGTTTGTAAGTGTTGAATGTCACATCAGTTTGGGTTAGAGCAAATTGATTCTAATAAGTAGAACATTTAAATACAGCAGGAATAGGGACTGATTTAGTCTTTGCCAATCTATATATTAATACGCTAACTTTGGATCATTGTAAGTGTATCTCCTCTGAGACGCCAAGGTCAACTCACTTCTTTCTATGTTCACTCGCTTTCTTGGACCATTGGCCTCTGTATCTCAGAAAACACAACGATAGTTATATAGATTTATTTACTTATGTGTATTTGATAATCTATGCTTTTCTGGAGGGTCATTCTCTGCTACAGTGGGAACAAGTTTTAAAAGATCAAAATACTGTAATGTTGATAACTGCTTCCATTAGTTTGTTGCTCCGTGGGTGGATGTCAGCTAGTATATTTTATTCTACTGAGCAGATGATTCTGCTATCCACAATTCTCTTAGGCGTAGTTCAGTGCAATGGTATAACAAATCACTGCATGAATCACTACTAATTTTGAGTCATAATCGTATACTAGTTCTATCATTGTTCATTACCTTTACAGAAGGCTTCTACACCAAACAGATGTGAAGACGTTGTTGAAGCATCACTATCAATTGATGGTCAGTTAGATGAATTTAGCTTCAGTTAATTTTAGTAATAAGTATATTTATACAGCACATGAAATCTGGACAGTCCTTCAAATACTTAATTGAAACTAAGTTGCATAGCACTGTTTAAACACACTATTAACATTGTCTAGGTTTTTGTAGCTTTTGAGAGACAAAATTCAAATTACAGACATGTAAAATATTAACTCAGTTCCATTAAACTACATTACACATATCACAAATAATAACTATTCGAAATGTGTTTTAGATTCTGTTCAGGATGTAATTCCTGATTTAAGTATTCACTGCCTACAAATGCAGAGGACAGAAGGTTAAGTTTGTTGTCATATTTAAACAAAATGTTGCACATGACATGGGCCGTTATTATGTCTTAAGCTACAATTTGTATAAATCACCTAACATTCAGACAAAAACTACATCATGTTACTTATTCTGTCATGTCGTAATCTAAGTTTGTAATATCACTACAAATTATCCAACACAATCAGAAAAATCACGAAATAAGATTAATCACGAAATTTATGTGTTTCAAAATATAGTTTGGCGTGATTATGGTTACAGTCAGTTTGCGTTCATGTTTATAATCATTCTTCAGCCTTATCGATATATGTATATTGAAAACAGTGTGAAATATTGTTGCATCCCTCCATGGAATTGATTACTGTCAGTTTGCAATCATGTTTATAATCATTCTTCAGCCATATCCATACAGCGCTGGATACGGAAACCTCAACTGCAGCACCTGACACTACAGATGAAAAGTAGGTCATCTCTTAATTTTAAGTTTGTTGGTTCTAATACTCCTAAGCCTTTTTTTGTGTTTTCGCAGGACTGGTTCCTGTTGGTTTCTATTGGTTCCTGTTGGTGCACATGTTTCGTGTTTGTGTGTTTTAAATGTTATTGCAGGTTTGAATCCTGTTGGTTTTCTGGAACATACGTTTGTGTGTTTTAATATTCCTAAGCCTTTGTTGAAGTGCTGATGCAGATTCTAATCATGTTGGTGGTTTGTTTGTTGGTTCTAATATTCCTTAGTCTTTATTGGAGTGTTGTACTGTTTCACCCCCACCCTGTAAAGAAACCCAACGCTACAGAAACATTCACAACAAATAAAACTACGACGTCTGTCCTGGAAGAGGTAGGGCCTGGTTTACCAGGGCGCATGAAGTGTTGCGGTCAAAGCCGAAAGGAAGCCACAATGCCGACTACTCTTCTTTCGACCAGGAAAAATTTAAACATCGGCACATGGAATGTGCGAACAATGTACGAGGCGGGGAAAACTGCCCAAGTGGCAGCAGAAATGCGGAGATTCAACCTCGCTCTACTCGGGCTCTGCAAAACCCGATGGACCCAGTCAGGACGACTGCGACTAACAACAGGAGAGATTATGCTATACTCCGGACACGAGGAAGATGATGCCCCTCACTCAGAGGGGGTTGCCCTCTTATTGGGGAAGGAGGCACAGAGAGCACTTATTGGCTGGGAAGCCAGAGGACCGAGGTGCATAACAGCATCCTTTAGAACAAAGAACAAAAGGATTAAAATGAACATAGTGCAGTGCTACGCCCCAACCAACGACAAGACTGAAGAAACCAAAGATGAATTCTACAACCAACTCCTTGATATCATGAGCAATTTAGGGGATAAAAACATCAACCTGATTATGGGAGATTTCAATGCTAAGATTGGATCGGACAACCAAGGATATGAAAATGTGATGGGAGTTCATGGGCTGGGTGTGATGAATGACAATGGGGAGCGGTTTGTGAATGCCTGTGCAATAAACAACATTGTGATTGGGGGAAGCGTGTTCACACACAAAAGAATACATAAGGCGACATGGGTATCTCCTGACCAAGTCACTGAAAATCAGATAGACCACATCGGCATAAACAAAATGTTTAGAAGATCACTACAAGACGTGCGTGTGAAGAGAGGTGCTGACGTTGCGTCTGATCACCACCTAGTAACAGCCAGGCTAAAACTCAAGCTAAGAAGAAATGGAGTAGAACAAGAAAGACAAAAGGCAAGGTATAATGTGGATTTCCTGAAGGACCCAAGCACAGCAGAAGAATATAAAGTTGCATTAGCTAATAGATTCAAAGTCCTGCAAGAACTGTATGATGAAGATGAGGGAGTAGACATCAACAGCCAATGGAGTCACATCAAGGATGCAGTAAACACCACATGCGAAGAGATAATTGGAAGAAGGAAACCCCAACAGAAAGACTGGATTTCAGTAGAAACAATGAGGAAAATACAGACCAGAAGAGACAAGAAGGAAGCAGTCAACAGCAGCCGCACAAGGGCGGCAAAGGTAACAGCTCAGAAAGAGCACACTGCAGCAAATAGAGAGGTGAAGAAAAGTGTCAAAACAGACAAAAGGAACTTCGTGGAGGGACTTGCACAAGAGGCAGAAAAGGCAGCAGCTAGCAGGAACATGAAGCAACTTTACGATACAACAAGGAAGTTAGCTGGAAAGTTTAAGAAATCAGAGCGGCCAATCAGAGACAAAAATGGGATCGTCCTGATGGGGGCAGACAAACAGCTTAACAGATGGGCAGAGCATTTTGAAGAGCTGCTCAACAGACCAGTACCGCAGAATCAACCAGACATCCAACCAGCTGAGACAGATCTCCCAATAGACTGTAATAAACCCACTAGAGAAGAGATAAAAAAGGCAATCGCACATATGAAAAATGGGAAAGTAGCAGGCCCTGATGGTATCCCTGCAGAAGCACTAAAGGCAGATGTAAATACTTCAGTAGAAATGCTGTACAGTCTTTTTGAGGAGATCTGGGAAAAAGAAGAAATTCCAGCAGAATGGAAGGAAGGTTACCTTATCAAGATCCCCAAGAAAGGAGACCTGAGCCGCTGTGATAACTACAGAGGAATCACGTTGTTGTCAGTACCTGGGAAGATTCTAAACAGAATAATCCTAGAGAGAATGAAAGGCAAAGTGGACCAAACTCTGCGTGAACAGCAAGCAGGCTTCAGGCAGGACAGATCGTGTACTGACCAGATTGCAACACTGCGAATCATAGTGGAACAATCCATCGAATGGAACTCATCCCTATACATCAACTTTGTTGATTACGAGAAAGCCTTTGACAGTGTGGACAGGGAGACACTCTGGAAAGTGCTAAGACACTATGGGGTGCCCAAGAAACTAGTCAACATGATCAAAAACTCCTATGAGGGAATGTCATGCAGAGTTATTCATGAAGGTCAACTTACAAAGAACTTTGAGGTTATGACGGGGGTGAGACAGGGATGCTTACTGTCACCATTCCTCTTCATTCTAGTCATAGACTGGGTCATGAAAACAGCAACCAAGGAGAAACGAAATGGAATCCAGTGGACGATGCTGACCCAACTTGATGACCTGGACTTTGCGGATGACCTTGCACTCCTGTCTCACAGCCATAGGCAGATGCAGGACAAAACAACAGAACTGGCATTGATTTCAGAGCGGGTTGGGTTGAAAATCAACAAAAGGAAAACAAAGATCCTGAGAACAAATGCTACTTGCGAAACACCAATCATGCTTGAGGGAGAGACACTGGACGAGGTCAAAGACTTCAGATATCTAGGCAGCATAGTGGATACGCATGGAGGGACAGAGGCTGATGTAAAGAAAAGGATCAGCAAAGCAAGGGTAGCTTTCCACCTGTTGAGAAATGTGTGGAAGTCAAAGGTAATTGGAGAAACCACAAAAATACGCTTGTTTAACACAAATGTAAAGTCCGTGTTGCTGTACGGAGCAGAAACATGGCGAATAAACAAGACCACACTGATAAGGATCCAGACATTTGTCAACCATTGCCTGAGAAGAATTCTCCCAATACACTGGATGGACAGGGTGAGCAACAAAGACCTCTGGGATAGAACACACCAAGCCCAAATAGAGATAGAGATCCTTAAGAGGAGATGGGGATGGCTTGGCCACACCTTGAGAAAGCCAAGCACAAACATAACCAGACAGGTCCTGACATGGAACCCCCAAGGCAAGAGAAAGAGGGGGAGACCAAAAAACACCTGGCGGCGTGACCTCGAGGCAGACATCAAGCAAACAGGGAAGGGCTGGCAACAACTGGAGAGGATTGCCCAAGACAGGAGGCGCTGGAGAAATGTTGTGGATGGCCTATGCTCCAGGAGGAGTTAAGGGCCTAAGTAAGTAAGTAAGTAAGTACTGTTTCAGTTAATGTTTGTGTTCTGGGACACATGTTTGTGTCTTCTAGTGTTTGTAAGCCTTTACTGAAGTGTTGTGGCAGGTTCAATTCCTGTTGGTGTTCTCAGTAACACACCTGGCTGGGCACACCTGGTAATTGGGCACATTTGGTAATTAGTTCATTCACCCAAGACATGTTTATTTTTGAAAATAATACATTGAAGTATTACCACAGTGCAACACTTCAAAATAGGATTTACTCTGACCTGTAATTAGTTCATTCAGTCGATAGGCCTACGTGTTTATTTCTTACAATAATAAATGTTAGATTTACCACAGTGCAATCTTTACCCTTAAAATTACGTAGATGTTTACTATAGTATTCCTCTGAAAATAGTGTGAAATGTTGTTGTATGGAATATTTGATTAGTGATAACAGTCGTGTGTCTTGTATCTTATTCTATACAGTATATTTTTGTGGTTGGGATGTATACCTAACATGTTAAGGCACGAGTGACACTCCAGGTTATTGGTCTAACAATATGTGTTTACAGTGTTTTCTTGTATCTTATTCTATACAGTATATTTTTGTGGTTGGGATGTATACCTAACATGTTAAGGCACGAGTGACACTCCAGGTTATTGGTCTAACAATATGTGTTTACAGTGTTTTCTTGTATCTTATTCTATACAGTATATTTTTGTGGTTGGGATGTATACCTAACATGTTAAGACACGAGTGACACTCCAGGTTATTGGTCTAACAATATGTGTTTACAGTGTTTTCTTGTATCTTATTCTATACTGTATATCTTTGTGGTTGGGATGTATACCTAACATGTTAAGGCACGAGTGACACTCCAGGTTATTGGTCTAGCAATATGTGTTTACAGTGTTTTCTTGTATCTTATTCTACATAGTATATTTTTGTGGTTGGGATGTATACCTAACATGTTAAGGCACGAGTGACACTCCAGGTTATTGGTCTAACAATATGTGTTTACAGTGTTTTCTTGTATCTTATTCTATACTGTATATCTTTGTGGTTGGGATGTATACCTAACATGTTAAGGCATGAGTGACACTCCAGGTTATTGGTCTAGCAATATGTGTTTACAGTGTTTTCTTGTATCTTATTCTACATAGTATATTTTTGTGGTTGGGATGTATACCTAACATGTTAAGGCACGAGTGACACTCCAGGTTATTGGTCTAACAATATGTGTTTACAGTGTTTTCTTGGATCAGTGTATATTGTATGTGTTACCTCACTGGATCAATGTATGTTGTATGTGTTACCTCACTGGATCAATTACCTCACTGGATCAATGTATGTTGTATGTGTTACCTCACTGGATCAATGTATGTTGTATGTGTTACCTCACTGGATCAATATATGTTGTATGTGTTACCTCACTGGATCAATGTATGATGTATGTGTTAACTCACTGGATCAATGTATGTTGTATGTGTTACCTCACTGGATCAATGTATGATGTATGTGTTACCTCACTGGATCAATGTATGTTGTATGTGTTACCTCACTGGATCAATGTATGTTGTATGTGTTACCTCACTGGATCAATGTATGATGTATGTGTTAACTCACTGGATCAATGTATGTTGTATGTGTTACCTCACTGGATCAATGTATGATGTATGTGTTACCTCACTGGATCAATGTATGTTGTATGTGTTACCTCACTGGATCAATGTATGTTGTATGTGTTACCTCACTGGATCAATGTATGATGTATGTGTTAACTCAATGGATCAATGTATGTTGTATGTGTTACCTCACTGGATCAATGTATGATGTATGTGTTAACTCAATGGATCAATGTATGTTGTATGTGTTACCTCACTGGATCAATGTATGATGTATGTGTTACCTCACTGGATCAATGTATGTTGTATGTGTTACCTCACTGGATCAATGTATGTTGTATGTGTTACCTCACTGGATCAATGTATGTTGTATGTGTTATTTGTGAATTTAGACCTATGGGGCATGGATACTTGTGTTGGTTGTACAATAGTAGAATATCTGCTTTCTACTGTCTTTTTATTGTGTATTGGCCCTCGGTCTGCGATCTCGGGTCAATACGTCAGTGCGTGCTTTCTACTATAATTAATATAAGCCGCCCATAGGGCGCTATGTACTCTCAAACGGTTTACGTACGAAGTATTCGCCGCGGCGCGCGTGGTTTCTGCGATTGTTGGAAGTTAACGTTTTACGCAGCAAACATTTCATTTACCATAAAAACCACTAAGAACCCTTGATATATGGGGTATTTCGAAAAAATAAAGGCATTACGTTTCATTCGTGGGGGTTGTAGATTAATCTCTGAAAGTTTGGCACCTGAGGTGCAAGCCGTCTAGGAAGAAAACGTGAACATAAGCACATATAAACATACATAAACATACATAAAAACATAAGCTATCTCGATTATAGTTAGATACAATTATCTCCATGGTGCGTGGAGCGCTTCTGGTGAATTAATCGGGAACCTGGTTAAAGTAAATTCAGGTCGTGTAAACATGAGAAAGTACTCTTTCTCACAGAGGGTGATAAATGAATGGAACAAACTGTCAAATGATTGTGTTAATGCTAGTGCTAATGTTAATGCTAGGCTTGATCCCACTGTCAACAAGACAACACCAACCCTGTTTTGGTAAGTTTCTAAATACTATTTTATACCTTAGAAAATGAATTCTTCCAATTTATAATGATACCAAAATGTCTACTAGAGAATTGTCCATCTTTCTATGTAAACATATTTATATGTCCAGTTGTAATTACTTAATAGCGATTTGGATTACTGATGTGCTAAGAAGATGGGGAGCAACTGGACTGTCTGGACCTTAGGGAGGAATGTCCCACCAGCTGTCTGTTAGCAGCTAGGGCTTAATGACATTTTCATGTACTCCATGCATAACACAGCATCAGTTATGCTTGACATCGATTATAACATATAAAGGCACACAATCCTTGGAGACTATGAGTACACAAATCAGTACTAATACATATACACACACACACACACACACACACACACACACACACACACACACACACACACACACACACACACACACACACACACACACACACACACACACACACACACACACACACACACACACACACACACACACACACACACACACACACACACACACACACACACACACACACACACACACACACACACACACACACACACACACACACACACACACACACACACACACACACACACACACACACACACACACACACACACACACACACACACACACACACACACACACACACACACACACACACACACACACACACACACACACACACACACACACACACACACACACACACACACACACACACACACACACACACACACACACACACACACACACACACACACACACACACACACACACACACACACACACACACACACACACACACACACACACACACACACACACACACACACACACACACACACACACACACACACACACACACACACACACACACACACACACACACACACACACACACACACACACACACACACACACATGATATATGCAGTGTCTATAATTAGTTCCTTAATATAGTTATGGATGACCGTCAAAATAAATGTTCCCTAATCTAATAGTAATACTTCATGACAACCCATGAAACCAAAACAATGCTCACCCCAACTGGGCACTTCAGGCCTAACCAAATGTGTTATAATGTGTCTGAGCATCGACTCAGTGCAACCACACCCTGCATTTTACAGGGGGTCATCTGCACCTGTAAATGATATACAACCAATTATCAGTTATAAATGAATAAACAAGAGTGACTAACTACATTATTATATGTATGCTAACACAATGGTGTCACCAGAAATGAACTAAGATATCAATACTACATTAACTAATCAAACCAAACACTTGATCCCTGTTTACAAGTTACTATCTAGTGTGGCCCCAGCTTGCTCTCAAGCACTTGTCCCTTGGGAATATTTCACACACCCTACCCAGCCAGTGCCACTATGTAAAGAGCAAGGCTTGTGTAGTACTAGTTATATTGATTGTCTAAACTTTACAAAGTTCCCCAGGAACTTGCTGGTAACCCAGGTCACGTTCAGTGTCCTCGTACGGTAATGGATTTCATGTCCGCTTAATCTTATACATGTCCAAGACATTACGCTTAAGCTCTGGTCGAACTTTAATCTGATACGTGTGCATTAGGGGAATCCAGCAGCTTATGAACACTAATCCAATACGTGTCCAATTAAGGGAATCTGACCATCCTAAGATTCTTTACCTACTTCATGAATGCTAATAGCATCTGATCGTTTTTAATTAACTTATTGATTATAGTTCTACATATATAAGAATGCTGCGTGAAGGCAAGGGAGCTTCTTCTTGGATGTACTAGTTCGTTGTTGTGAATAAAGATTCTCACAAGTTGAGACTTATCTGGATCTTCGAGATAATGTTGTTATTCGTGGTTACGTCTGGGTTATCCTGAATGAAGTAGGGATATATCTAGACGTTACACGGTAACCTGTACAATATGGTGATTAATCAAGACAACATCAAAGAGAGGGAGAGTGCTCCAGTCTGATTCTGGCTTAACTGTACAGAATGTTATATAATTATACGGCACATGCACAGTCCCTGCATAATATATTTTGTCCATCATAATACATTAACTAGGTAACAGTACTAAACATAAACAGTACTAAACATGAATAAACTTAACTTTCTAACCTGTTCTACCAGCTACTGGCTACAAGCTTTCAAAATATCATTAAGCCCTAGCTGCTAACAGACAGCTGGTGGGACATTCCTCCCTAAGGTCCAGACAGTTCATTTGCTCCCCATCTTCTTAGCACATCAGTAATCCAAATCACTATTAAGTAATTACAACTGGACATATAAATATGTTTACATAGAAAGATGGACAATTCTCTAGTAGACATTTTGGTATCATTATAAATTGGAAGAATTCATTTTCTAAGGTATAAAGTAGTATTTAGAAACTTACCAAAACAGGGTTGTTGTTGTCTTGTTGACAGTGGGATCAGGCCTGGCCCACTGGGACACAGCCCCTCCCCCTGTCTCTTGTTGACAGTGGGATCAGGCCTGGCCCACTGGGACACAGCCCCTCCCCCTGTCTCTTGTTGACAGTGAGATCAGGCCTGGCCCACTGGGACACAGCCCCTCCCCCTGACCACACGTGACCACTGTCTCTTGTTGACAGTGAGATCAGGCCTGGCCCACTGGGACACAGCCCCTCCCCCTGACCACACGTGACCCCTGTCTCTTGTTGACAGTGAGATCAGGCCTGGCCCACTGGGACACAGCCCCTCCCCCTGTCTCTTGTTGACAGTGGGATCAGGCCTGGCCCACTGGGACACAGCCCCTCCCCCTGTCTCTTGTTGACAGTGGGATCAGGCCTGGCCCACTGGGACACAGCCCCTCCCCCTGACCACACGTGACCCCTGTCTCTTGGGTAAATTTTGTATTTAAACAACTTAATTATTAGTAGTATAGCCAGCAACCCCTACAGTTAATGCAATTAACCATAAAAGAAATAGTTATAATAATAACAACCAATTAACTAGACTCTCTATAGATTACCCAGGGTGCTGCCATATGGTGGCAAGTAATGGCACCATCAAACCTGTGCTCCTCGGGTATCCTCGCGTGACCTTTGCTGGGTGACCGGTGGGGTGATTGGTGGGGAAATTATAAATTACTAATTGTTCAGTAACCATGCCGGTTACATATAATTGAAAAAAAACCTTTGCTAATCGATAGAAAAGACATTAAAGTGTCAGTTGGTGACAAAAAGTAAAAATCATAAAAAATCTGCGTTCAAGACATATACGGCGATTTCTCGAAATCAAGTTTCTACACATTTTCTACACTCATTTCGTAAGGACTCGTCACACACACGCACGCACGCACGCACGCACGCACGCACGCACGCACGCACGCACGCACGCACGCACGCACGCACGCACGCACACACACACACACACACACACACACACACACACACACACACGACTATAACGGTATTCGCAGTACTCGCGGTACTCGGTTACTCCTACGTTCCTTGTTATCGGTCGAAAAAGTTCTGATGGAAACCGTTCATGCCCCACAATGCACTGCACGCCGGAAGTGCCGCGAAGTGCAGTCTGCGTGCCTCGTCATCCTGTCTTCTTTAAACTCGTGTTTGTCAATATCATCCTCCTGCTTAGATTGTGAATGCCCTGCGTAGAATGTGTGTCTTGGCCGGTGTGTCATGGCCCGTGTGTCATGGCCAGTGTGTCATAGCCAGTGTGTCGCGGCCGGTGTGTCATAAGCCAGTGTGTCGTGGCCAGTGTGTCATATCCAGTGTGTCGTGGCCGGTGTGTCGTGGCCTGTGTGTCTGCTGTCGTGGCATGTTGAGTAGAGTGTTCGGTGACGTCGTTAGATTCACACGGGCAGCACTTCGCTGCGACCAGCAGCCACACAACACGACAACGACACACAGGTGACACAAACGATAACCTGGTGACATGACGCTCCCGGTGACATGACGCTCCAGGTGACATGACGCTCCGGTGACATGACGCTCCCGGTGACATGACGCAGTAAGTCAAGAACACATCGGACGGGTGAGTGGAGTGAGAAACACACGGCAACGCGGCGTTGTGGACAACAAACGAAAATGTGAACATTAATTGGGCAGGAGACGGGCGGACCCACCCTCACTCAACAATAGGGTCCGTGGGGACGGGCTCACCCACACTCACTCACCAATAGGGTCCATCACTCGGCGAGGTCTGCTGCCACCAGCTAAACTCGGCCCAGTGGTCCTGCATGTCCAGAGCGAACACCGTGGCGACGTCGCCGGCCCGTCGTGGCCGGAGTGTGGCCCGCACACTCGGCGGCTCGAGTTCGGCGTCGGTCGGCTTGCACGCCGTCCAGTCGGCCGACATCACCTCGTAGTTGAGGCCGTTGTTGTTGTCCCAGTAGCACCGTCCGTTCACGTCGTACGCCACGCAGAACTGCACGTGCTTGCGCACGTCCATCGTCGGCGGCACGTGCAGCTCGAACGAGAACGTGTCGTAGGGCGCCCCCTCGCGCTCGTTCTTGTCGACGTACGTCGTCTCCACATCGCCCGACGTGTCCCAACTATCGAACGTGTGACGGACGGTGACGAGTTTCTCGAAGGCGATGTTCTTCACCTTCACGGTGCCGACGATTGTGTAGTCTCGCAGGATGACGTTCTCGAGGGAGACGAGGCAGGTCTCGAGACGTTCCCGGAAGGCCAGGTAGTTGCTGGCGGGCTGCGAGAAATTGAGGACGAGCGGCGGTCGCTCAGCGGCCGCGGCAGCCGCTCCCTGGCGTAGGGAGGACAGCACCTCGGGCCGGATCCTCGGGGGCGTGTCTGACGGCTCGGACACTGACCAGGGCGAACGATACCTTCTTTTTGCCCATACTGTTCCTTCGCCCGTCCTGCGGGGGCGCGGGGGAAGTCATGGGCGGCGAGATGCACAACTGGTAGAAGGCGGCGGGCGAGGAACAACATCGCGTCTGTAGAGTCATGTGGCCGGTTGCATGACAGCCTTACGCCGTAAAGTAACACCCAATTCCCTAGACTCGACCTAGTTGGGCCGATGCTTAGACGCGGTTGCATGACTGATGCCCAGCCGTCACCCAACTAGGTGGTCCCGGCGCGATTAACCGATAAGCGGATTACCGCCCTTTCAGGGCACGTCTTCCCAGAATGCAATTCAATTCACTAGTTCGTCATGGCAGAAAAAAAACACCTACCCGTAATCGAAAAGACAACTTCATCCACGACGAGATCATTGCATTGATACAATCCTATGCACGAAGCAAAGAGACGTTGCAAGGTCGATTGAAGTCGACGTTAAGTAATCGTGATAAAAAACAAGCATGGTATTTGGTGACAGCGGACGTAAACGCTGTTTCCAAGTCCCATCGCAGCGCAGCCGAACTGGAGAAAAAATGGAAGAAGTTAGCCAGTGACGCGAGGGCTGATCTCGCACGTCGAAAACAGCCCGGGACTGGAGGAGGGCCGCCTCGAAAAGAAGGCATCTACACTGATCTAATTGCTGACGTGTTTGGCGATGAATCGGCGCTGATCGATGGCGTGGAAGGCGGCATCGATGTGGGCGATGAATCGGCGCTGATCGATGGCGTGGAAGGCGGCATAGATGTGGGCGATGACGGCCTCTTCGCAACTAGCGAAGTCGAAGGTTAGCGAATGTCAGTTGTTTTACATGTGCATACATTTATAATTTACTCCGAATATAATCCTATATATGTTTGGGTACATTTATGTGTGTACAAAACTCATTTCACGACCTTTTCCGACCCTCGTATGTGCAGATTTGACTCGCGTCTAGATTCAAGCGCCACATTGCTCTGTTCACGTTGGCATAAATAATGCAATCAATTAATAGATCAAATTACTAACATTCACCTTCTAAGTCATTGTTGAAGCCAGATAAAATATATAAAATAGGTTTCTTGGGGGCGTTGTGAAGCATTCATCTATTTGTTCGCTCACATAATGTTTAGCGTAGCTCACGCATAGATTAAATAAAACATCTGACAGTTCCGTGCTGTAAATGATAAGCGCACTTAAACAAAATTGTCATTAGTGTGTATGTACATGTGTTGGTCTATTCCTATGCGATGGAGTTACACAGGGACATAAATAGGATGAACATTTTTCAGAGTCCATTGTGCAACAGAACAGCTCCCACCTTGCCAAGTGAGAACTTTCACGGTAAGATGACATGTGCTGTACATGCAACATTTTATTCATTTGAGGTGAAAAATATGTAATTAATTATGAATTAAGTTGATGAATATTAACATTGCACACATCTGTGCACGCACGCACGCACGCACGCACGCACGCACGCACGCACGCACGCACGCACGCACGCACGCACGCACGCACGCACGCACACATCTCTAATAATGCTCAGATCAAATGCTAACAACTGTGAAATATGTCAAAGAAGTGTCAATCAACATGCCTGTCTATTATTTCTTCACAGCCAGAATGTCACCGTTCTATTTTTAAAATAAATAATATTTAATTAACACTACACCTGGTATTACATAACTTAATTGTGACACAGCAGATCATCCCAGCAGCAGCAACAGCAGTAACAAGATAACAAGGAGCAGCAACAGCAGTAACCAGATAACAAGGAGCAGCAACAGCAGTAACCAGATAACAAGGAGCAGCAACAGCAGTAACCAGATAACAAGGAGCAGCAACAGCAGTAACCAGATAACAAGCAGCAGCAACAGCAGTAACCAGATAACAAGGAGCAGCAACAGCAGTAACCAGATAACAAGCAGCAGCAACAGCAGTAACCAGATAACAAGGAGCAGCAACAGCAGTAACCAGATAACAAGCAGCAGCAACAGCAGTAACCAGATAACAAGCAGATCATCCCAGCAGCAGCAACAGCAGTAACAAGATAACAAGCAGCAGTAACCAGATAACAAGGAGCAGCAACAGCAGTAACCAGATAACAAGCAGCAGCAACAGCAGTAACCAGATAACAAGCAGCAGCAACAGCAGTAACCAGATAACAAGCAGCAGCAACAGCAGTAACCAGATAACAAGCAGCAGCAACAGCAGTAACCAGATAACAAGCAGCAGCAACAGCAGTAACCAGATAACAAGCAGCAGCAACAGCAGTAACCAGATAACAAGAAGCAGCAACAGCAGTAACCAGATAACAAGGAGCAGCAACAGCAGTAACCAGATAACAAGAAGCAGCAACAGCAGTAACCAGATAACAAGCAGCAGCAACAGCAGTAACCAGATAACAAGCAGCAGCAACAGCAGTAACCAGATAACAAGAAGCAGCAACAGCAGTAACCAGATAACAAGAAGCAGCAACAGCAGTAACCAGATAACAAGGAGCAGCAACAGCAGTAACCAGATAACAAGAAGCAGCAACAGCAGTAACCAGATAACAAGAAGCAGCAACAGCAGTAACCAGATAACAAGCAGCAGCAACAGCAGTAACCAGATAACAAGAAGCAGCAACAGCAGTAACCAGATAACAAGCAGCAGCAACAGCAGTAACCAGATAACAAGAAGCAGCAACAGCAGTAACCAGATAACAAGCAGCAGTAACCAGATAACAAGAAGCAGCAACAGCAGTAACCAGATAACAAGCAGCAGCAACAGCAGTAACCAGATAACAAGAAGCAGCAACAGCAGTAACCAGATAACAAGCAGCAGCAACAGCAGTAACCAGATAACAAGAAGCAGCAACAGCAGTAACCAGATAACAAGCAGCAGCAACAGCAGTAACCAGATAACAAGAAGCAGCAACAGCAGTAACCAGATAACAAGAAGCAGCAACAGCAGTAACCAGATAACAAGCAGCAGCAACAGCAGTAACCAGATAACAAGGAGCAGCACCCCTGTACATATTGGGGATGGTGTTGAAGTGGTCACAGATGACACTGGACTGTTGCGGGTGAGAGCGTCATCAATCGTGTCTCCAGTCGTCACCACCACCAAGAAAAGAAAGAGGCAGCATTCCTCTTCAACTTGTAAGATATATGCCTCCCTCTTCTTGTCTTTTTCGGGGCCGCACGCAATGGTCCAGGAGGCATTTCTCACAACGAAGGATATTTTGATTATCCGTCGTTTTTGCGCTCGCCAGGTCGAGATTTATAACTGAATTTGTACTCACTCGACCAATGAGTACATGGAGTACTACAGAAGTGTAGTCAACGCAACGATTTTAATCTTGTACATCAGACGGCTACGTACATAGTAGCAATATAATCACTCACGATGACAAATAAAAATAAAAGTGAAGACATCTATCACTGTAAACCGTAAAGAAAAGTAGTGAATGTAAACATCACTCAAAATGTATACAGATTCTTAAAATCTAGAAGATTTGACAAGAAAATTCTGGCCGGAAATTTTGAATTCTAATGCTAAAGCAGGTATGGCCCGCCAGGACCACCCTTACTGAAAATTTGGATGCCTAAAATTCAGCATGACTACACACCTAAGTGTGAATTTAAAATAGTCTTGCCGCCCCCTTGTAAACGCTCCTCCGGGGTATTTATACTCCCAGTTTTCCAAAATCAGACGCCGTCACTAGAGGCGCTGTGGTTGCTTAAATACCCAATACGCTTTACTATTGGTCAACTTGTTAAATCCACCCACCCTCTCAACCGCTGGACAATGACGTCTGCCAATCTTCCTTTCCCAATTTTGCAAGTTAAACTTTTGAACTCTTGGAGCTGCGCCAATTCCAGGGTTCCCAGGGCTCCTTCTCGGTTCCCCAATTACGTTGACCCTCGGGTCAGAGCAACAAATGTCAGGATTAAAGGGAAGGCTGAAGTGTCTAAACAGTACCATCAATCTTTGACACCATATGGATTGTGTCCATATCCACTTGGGTGGTTTAATTATAAACCTTTAGAGACCTGTTTTTCTGTTGTTAATCTAGGCTTAACACATCGAATAAACTTCCAAATGACTTACTAAACATTAACGCATAAAAACTAATTAAAATCAAACTGGCCTATACTTTACAAACTGTTGATGAACTTTACACAACGTATCTACAAAACGAGATAGAACTTCAAAACATACAAAAAATAAAATTCCAGCTTGAAATCCAACTGCTACAAAAGAAGTTAGCACAGTAATGACCACAAGAAACAACATGGCGTGATGGGGGGAGGGGGGATTCAGTCTAATAACATATGTGGTTGTACAATTAGTGACATGACATTATTTGAATTTGATCTTGAGTTACTGACTTTGTGTTCTGCTTCAGTTGTGCTTAGTCAGTAAGATTGTGTTAATATTACATATGCTGTTTAATTAGTAGATTTTAGGTGGTAGTCTATTTTTTTAATACATTTGTCTGATATTTTATTTGAGCACATTCGGTGAGTTTACTGATGAAATAGGTGACACCTACTGATACTGAATAAAGCGCTATAAAAAAATACTTGTAAATTGTTGTTGAACAATACGTTGACGCATAGCTCGTCCTGAGAGCGTCAATACGTTGACGCATAGCTCGTCCTGAGAGCGTCAATACGTTGACGCATAGCTCGTCCTGAGAGCGTCAATACGTTGACGCATAGCTCGTCCTGAGAGCGTCAATACGTTGACGCATAGCTCGTCCTGAGAGCGTCAATACGTTGACGCATAGCTCGTCCTGAGAGCGTCAATACGTTGACGCATAGCTCGTCCTGAGAGCGTTGGGTTGTCGTTGCAGACAGTGTCATCATCATCATTGTCGTTGTTATCATCTTGTGGGTCGGGTGCAGGTGTGCCAAATTCGATAGCCATGTTGTGTAACACCAAGCATGCTGTGATGATTTTGCAAGCTCTTTCCGGGCTGTACCGCAGCTCTGAGTGCAGGCAGTGAAACCGTCGTTTCAGAACGCCGTTGCACCTTTCTATTGTCACTCTTGTGCTGACAAATGCACTGGTGTACGCAACTTCTGGTGGTGTCTGGGGGTTCAAGAAAGGTGTTAGCAACCATTCTCGTAACGGGTACGCGCTGTCTCCCAGAATGCAGCCGTCAAGTGGGCGACGATTCCCCTCAAAAGCTCTCCAAACAGAGCCCTCCCTCAAAATTCGTGCGTCATGCGCTGATCCCGGGTATTTCACAATAAAGTTTAGAATACGAAGTTCGGCGTCACAAATGAGATGTACGTTGATGCTGTGTTTGCCGCTCCGGTTGACGTATTCGTGTTCGTTAACGACGGGAGCCTGCAATTTTACATGAGTCCCGTCGACGCAACCGATAACGTTGGGGAAACTCGCCATGGCATAAAACAATCGTTTCTGTCGATTCGCTTCCCGCTGTCGGGGGGAATGAACCCATCTTTGCTCGCGCGCACACAAAGCTTGTGACACGCGATGGATTGTTCTACTTGTGGTAGATTTATGGGTAAGAATGATATCACCAACAACAATTTGAAATGACCCAGACGCAAAAAATCGCAAGGCAACCAACACTTGCAGCTCGGGCGACAAGAATCCCTTTCGGCGATACCCAAATTCTAAGTCGCCGCGAACTTCGTCAACAATTCTAAAGAGATCCGCTCTTCTAAACCTGAATCTTTCAAACAACTGAACGTCGTCGTAAGTATCCAGTAGATTTAAGTGGTCTCTAAACACGCGATGAAGCGTGAAGGCTGAAGCGTAGGTCGTCTCCAGGAGGACTCGCCGACAGAAGGTAGGAGGCGAAATCCACCGGCATCTTGAAGGCGGCTTCCTGGCGGACGGGGGCGGAGCACGGACGGCAGCTGTCGAGGTAGACGGGCTCTGCGGCGGCAGGCAGTCGTTGGACGTCGAGCATAACGACACCGTCGGCTCGATGTACCTACGACGCAGGGCGTTTTTTTATTGAATTTTCACTGGGGGGGGCAATGTCCTAAAAGGGCACTCCAAATGGTTAAAAAGGGCAGCTTACGCATTATTAATGATTATTTACATAACCCTTAGGAATGTATGAAAGCTTTATATTTATATATATATATATATATATATATATATATATATATATATGTATATATATGTATATATATATATGTATATATATATATATGTATACGTGTATATGTATATATATATATATATATATATATATATATATATATATATATCAGTATCTTTTTATCCATATGGTTGCACACTGACGACTGCATCTCGGTATAAATTAATGTTACACATATATCCCAGAAACATGTTTTATTACAAACTGATGCAGTAGTAGAGAACACGTCTCTAGCAACTTGCGAGTCAGTACGTTTGACAGTCGTCTCAATTTTACTAGACGAGCCCCGTTTCGCGGGTGAATTTCCTAACGAATTCACGCTGCCCGTATATGTCCAAATCTGGAGCCCCCATCTTCTGGTCTTCTCCAGGAATTTGACGAGAGCGGGTCGAGGGTCAAAGTAGGCGGTGCCCACACCATTCAGTGCCACCATGAGGCGGGCATTTCTCGTGTCCTCACCCATGCTGGTGCGGTGATTGTCGACCACGAGGTTGTATTGGCTCACGATCCTTTCGGTCTGCATAGACTGTGGACTCATGCAAGCCAGAGATGCCAACACCTTCTGAACTGAACATGTGGTGACTGGCAGAAGTTACCGTAATCTGACAGTCATCTTACAACCGAGATCACAGCCAACAGGCAGGAACGGCACATTCATCATGTTCTCACATTGCTCGGCTGCCCCGTCCGCAAAGTCAGAAGCTTCGTCTGGAAAAAGACGCCTGACGACACGCACGCCATGTTCAACGAATGATCCCAGGTTGCGTGATATCACCAACCCCTTCATGTCTTTGATGACGTCCTCCTGCTCCGGGTGGATGCGTTCAGAGAGGTATTCGTGGGATGCTTGCACGACCTCCAGCCTGATTGCTCGTGCATTACGGCGGTTCGTACAAACGAACTGGTGGTTAGACTTTCGCTGTGTTAGGTCCTCACTGGTGCTATCGGTTGGGCAACTCTCTTTCTCCTCTCTTCTTCCCGGGAATAGTCCATCCCTCATCAATCTCAACTTCTTGACGGCAGCGCCAGTCACAGTGAGAAGATCGCTGATGAACAAATCACTCCTTTGCAACTTCTTCTGGAGTGTTTCAAATATCTCCAGGATATCGCCCATCAGTGAGGTGATCCACTTCTGTTGGTGGTTCCAGATTCTCAGAAACCCTTTGGCTTCAGCCTTCTCCTTTCTATCGCTGGTACTTTCTGGTGCCTGCATCTGTTCCCACACATTAATGCAGGCTGGTAGGTTATTCAGCACAGCATCCACCAGCTGCAGCTCGTGCTGGGCAAACCTGACATCGTGGTGCCAGGGGAACTGTTTGACATTCCCGGCTTGCGCTGACAACATCTTCATCCTTCTCGGCGTTCGGAAGAATCGTACGAGCCCCAGTAGATTAGACTTCCAGGTGCCCAGCTCCGGTACGGTGCTGACGACCGACTCAATGGCTAAGTCCGACCGGTGAGCAGCACACCAGAAAGTTGCCAGACCTCTCTGCACTTGGTCAGCAAGCAAACGCCATAACCCACCATGTCTGCCAGTGTTTGCCGATTCGCCGTCAGTGGTGACACCGACGAGCTTCGTGTCTTTACCTCCGGTCAGATCCAAAGTTTTGTTCACCGCTTCCAGTAGTCCAGGGGCGCCGTTCTTCTCTGGCGAATGCATGACAACGAACACACTCGTTACGCTACTATCACTATTAGCCATCCGTCCACTTACAAACTTGTGGTCCAACATTTGTCTGTCACAGCTGCCATCAATCTGCACACGTGCATCGGTTGAACATATGAGACAGACGCACTTTCTCTAGTTCGTATATGACATCCAGCATCTGCTTGTAGTAGTTCGGATCCCTGTAGTGTAGATCGCTAGACGCGGGCGTGAATGGAACAAATTCCACATCTGCGCCATTTTGTCGCATAGTGGCCAACAGATGGTTCGACGCCAAACAAGCCAGAGATCGCATCGGCCACGATCGGGCGGAGACCGTTTCGATTAGACAGTCGTTGTATACGTCGACGCCCATTCGCAGAAACATCGCAAAAACAGTCTTATTGTAAGCAGTGAGTGCGCGTAGCCATGGATGCGACGTTGTGCACTCTTCCCAGGCTTCGTCCATCTTCTTCTTGCTTGTAGCTGCCATGTGCGGTTCAGAGGTCATATGGTCAATTACCCTTTCCAGCTTATCACTACAGTCCGTCCTGACGCCTCTTGCGATTGGCATAGTGCCATTTTTGGAACTTTTATTTGCCATCTCTTCATACTCCTGACATATTGTGCATAGAATGTGAGCCCTTGTTCGGCCACATTTCTTTGCCGAAAATGAGCGAAGCTCGGGGAATTTGTTGACAACATCTGCAATAGTTAACGGAATTCCGTTGTACGTCGGTGTGCGGGAACTTGACGGTCTCTGGTGTGAAGTTGCGTTGTCGGTTTCCAAGTGTCTGGATAAGGTGGTGATCTTTGTCGCCAGGAGTGTGGTCAGGTGTGATGGCAGTGGACGGATCATGGCTGCTACACTTTATCTTTGGGTGTGTCATCAGATGTGATGGCAGCGGACGGATCATAGTTCCCTGGCGGCATTGTGGGTATTTCTGGCAATGAGTCATTGAGGCTGCGTCGAAAAATTGTGTCTAGGAGTTGACATTTTGCGGCAGATTTCTGTAGCGCTTCTTGTCTTCGTTTTGCATTTCTGTCTCTCTTAGGCATGACTGGCAGGATATCGACCTGGACAAATTAAATGGTTAAATGTAATAACTAACTCAGGAAAAGTTCTATTTGAAACACTTGTATGTTAATATGTGCACCACCAACTTTTGAGTAACAATTTTTCAAAGTTGATGTCCCTGCTGACCGCCAACTTTCCATCTCACATGTAGAACGCTATCAACTACTCATACATTTTAAAGTTTATTTGTTTAGTATGTATACAATATGCTTATTTGAGTTACCATGCTTAAAATTTCGATTTCTCAAAGATGCGGAGAATGAATTGGCTCGGTTACTGCCTCAATCAAAATCTACCCTGACAGGTTTATGGCTGTTATGATGTTTGTATCATCTTACCTACAAGAGGGATCATTATTAAAATGTGATTATTTTGTGATATTTGTTAAACGTTTCCAATTGCTTTCGTTGGACACTACACACACTTTGCCAGGTTTATTTATTATTTGAACAAAAAACAGCCGACTGTCAGGTTGTTGATACATCGTTAATCCCCGCCAGCTCGCTCTCGACCAGTGGTAATAGCGAATGGGCGAGGTTTAGTCTCGCCTGTGCTATACCGGGTACGTTTCGCAATTTCGCGGCCAGGACACCGGTTTATGTTAACAGCTATTTCAACATCACTGTAAAGAACTGGATTGCACGCGGCTCAATCGTGTAAAATGTGATGACACGTCTTGTTGAATTATACACAATTGAAACAAACAGTAACATGCAGGTACACATATTTACATATACATAATCATTAGCTATTCTAGAACCGGAACACTGACGTCATAAGTAAACACTTCTATGGCTATGGTATGGGTATGCCAAAGCACGTTTTCAGTTCTTCGCATGAACTGTATGAAGAAGCCATTCGGCAATACGTCACTGTTATTGCTATGATGCTATTACATTCCCATATCAATAAATTGATCTTTTGTAAACATATTGCCCTTCTTTAACTTTTGAACTTTTTTGATTTTGCCACCAATGAAAATGAACTAAAACACACTAACAAAAAGAATACAAATTAAGACCTACATTAATACAAGGGGCTGGTTAAGGAGAATGGGGGCACGCATTGGGGGGGCAAGTTGGTTTGACTAGGGGGGCAATTGAAAGGGCTGGGGGGGGCAATGCCCCCCCACTTTGTATGTTAAAAAACGCCCTGCTACGACGGCGACTGGACGACAGATGAGCATCGATTGAACGAGGTAGCGCGGTACGCTGTGTGCCGGATCGAAGCGCGACGACTGATCATGAGTGAGTCGGCCGCCTGATGCGTTTATCGTCGCACCTTCGGCTCGGCGCACGTGAGCCGGCCGCCTCGACCAATCAACGTCGACGGCGTCCCCGAGCTGAGAGGGAATCCCCGCGTGAGCGTTACGTCACACCGCCGTGGTCCGGCCCTCCAGCCCGGCCGGTGGCGGCATCTCACGTGTACTGGACCGTCGGTGGTCAAGCGAGATGTGCAGAAGCCGAATCACGACCGGAGGAGATTACTCACGTACACTCGCTCGGCTACTACAGATCGCCTGTTGCAGATACACACGACTAGTGCGAGCAATGCACACGACTAGTGCGAGCAATGCACACGACTAGTGCGAGCAACGCACACGACTAGTGCGAGCAATACACACGACTAGTGCGAGCAACACACACGACTAGTGCGAGCAATACACACGACTAGTGCGAGCAATGCACACGACTAGTGCGAGCAACGCACACGACTAGTGCGAGCAATACACACGACTAGTGCGAGCAATACACACGACTAGTGCGAGCAACACACACGACTAGTACGAGCAATGCACACGACTAGTGCGAGCAATGCACACGACTAGTGCGAGCAACGCACACGACTAGTGCGAGCAACGCACACGACTAGTGCGAGCAATACACACGACTAGTGCGATACAAGCTGTAGTCGCAATGACTTGTTTAGGTTCACTTTACCTTGGGTCGTATAACTAATTGTACGTTCGAGTAAGTGTACGTTCGAGTAAGTGTACGTTTAAGAACTGGTCGAGTGGACGTGTCTAGATCGAATGTTGAGCGCGATGCCATTTTGCCGCTAAGTGTCCGTCCGTTGTCGAGCGCCGTCTCTGCGGCCTACTCGGCGGCCTACTCGGCGGCCTACCTGGCGGCCTACTCGGAGGCCTACTCGGCGGCCTACTCAGCGGCCTACCTGGCGGCCTACTCGGCGGCCTACCTGGCGGCCTACTCGGCGGCCTACCCGGCGGTCTACCCGGCGGTCTACCCGGCGGCCTACCCGGCGGCCTACCCGGCGGCCTACCCACGGTCAGCCAGGCAGCTAGTGGTCAGCAAGTAGGGTCCAAGAACAGTCTGTGTCGTGCTTGTCAACAGTCCAGTACAGACAGGGGTGACTCTGAGTTTGTCGTAAGATTTTTGCTGAATGTTGTCACTTGCCGTCACGTAGATCACCAGCGGGGCCAACCAGGGCGCCGCGACACGCCGTTGCCGTCACGTAGACCACCAGCGGGGCCAACCAGGGCGCCGCGACACGCCGTTGCCATCACGTAAACCACCAGCGGGGCCAACCAGGGCGCCGCGACACGCCGCTGCCGTCACGTAAACCACCAGCGGGGCCAACCAGGGCGCCGCGACACGCCGCTGCCGTCACGTAAACCACCAGCGGGGCCAACCAGGGCGCCGCGACACGCCGCTGGCGCCACGTAGATCACCACCGGGGCCAACCAGGGCGCCGTCAACACACGCGGCGTGTCGCCCTGTGGTGTCCCAGTAGACGCTCCTTGGGCCGTCAGCCGCCCCACACGTCTGTCCGTCAGGCCGCCGCCTCATCTGGTCAAACGTACACCGCCAGTTAGTTGACCCGACTAATTAAAGACGTCATCGATGCCACCCCCCGACCAAGTGGCCGCTTCAGTAATTACGCGGGAAGGGTACTTTATTCACTGACCACCAGCGTTCGGTTGTTGAATTCTGCGCTAGTTCAAAGGTCACGCACAATTAAGATTCACTTTGTTCCACATAGGTGCAAACGCGAATGAAAAATGTAGCAACAGCTAAATAATTATTTGTAACTTATTTCGCAATCACACGTACATGTATTGTTTGTATAGTAAACACAATCACACGTACATGTATTGTTTGTATAGTAAACACAATCACACGTACATGTATTGTTTGTATAGTAAACACAATCACACGTACATGTATTGTTTGTATAGTAAACACAATCACACGTACATGTATTGTTTGTATAGTAAACAAAAACACGACGTGACTGGAGACTTCATAGTTTTGTGATTACTCCACAAGAAATAATCCAAAGTGAACGACTGCGGTTACGTGTACATCGCTTACACTAGAACGTGTACATCGCTTACACTAGAACGTGTACATCGCTTACACTAGAACGTGTACATCGCTTACACTAGAACGTGTACATCGCTTACACTAGAACGTGTATATCGCTTACACCAGAACGTGTATATCGCTTACACTAGAACGTGTACATCGCTTACACTAGAACGTGTACGTCGCTTACACTAGAACGTGTACATCGCTTACACTAGCCCGAACATTAAAAATATATAAGAATGTGAATAATGCATGCCCATATAAGTGTATGTTGACAATGTGCCTGCGGAAACGTATCGAGCAAAGTAACAATTATTTCCGCTAAATTAAATCTCAGTAGTGTGTTCTTCGTATCTTAAAGTTGACTTTGGAAGGTCCTTCTTCAATGCCACCGTTTTATACACGAGGGCAATAGACGGGCCAGCAATCAGGTGTGACCAGATGACGTCATCGGCATGCACAGCCTGAAAGACTTCAAAGTAACACTACAATGAAAGTTTGCTTCCAGACAGCCAGACAATCGGCACGGGTGCTGCTCCAAAAACAGCTGTTGTTTTAATTGATAAATCGACGCGACTCATTTGCGTATCAGTCAAAATATAAATCCTATAAATCACCGACGATATTAGCAATGTAAGCATTGTTATCAATGTAACCAATATGCTCCCAATAGACCATTTTTAAATTAAATCCATACCTCAAGTCACAATAAAGGTTAATCGTTTCCCTCTTGCGGCGCCGTCGCCATTTTTACCTTTTGTTCTAACCGCAAGCGACTCGTTCGCGGTCGTTTGTTTCTGAGACGCGCTCGTGTCTCGTGTCTCGTGCCTCGTGTCTCGTGAACGATCAATTCGCAATGACGAGTTTTTCTTCTTTTTAACCATACAAACACATTCATGTTTACTTTGTATTGCATATTAATAATTTTAAAAGTATTTTAAACATTAACATATTTTGTAGCATAAACAAATGACAGAAATGGCTGAACTTTAGGCTAGTTATTAGGGGAGACCGAGGCTAGTTGTTAGGGGAGACCGGGGCTAGTTGTTAGGGAGACCGGGGCTAGTTGTTACATAGTCGTTTTACGAAAACATATGTGGACAAAAACTACATTGTAACCATCTAAACCTGTTTTGCTATGTCCACATAATATCATCTTACGCAGCCACTTTTTATGTTTCGTGAATGAAACTTGAAACGTATATAGTATAAGGGCTTGTGCCAAATAGAAGTTAAACTGAAATTCAGGAGTTCTTATCGTGCACGTGCGTTCAACTGCAACAATTGTGTTTGGGGCAAGTTGTTACAACTGTAACAACGCCAGGGCGGCGTACATGCCTGCACATGCCTGCACAATGTACATGCCTGCACGATGTACATGCCTGCACAATGTACATGCCTGCACAATGTACATGCCTGCACAAGAAACGTCGACACCGGGGTTCGTTTAACACAAGCATTTATTCGAGAACAACATTTCTAAACATGTTCTTCGTTCAATCCATGGGACACGACATGTTATGCGAATGGTTTGCAGTACATTTGTTTAAACAAAATTATTATCCCTAGCGGAGTGGACGGGGCTGGCGAGTGGAAGGTCGGACTGGTGATATCCTAATCTCGCCATTGTTTCACCAATTTATAAAAAAGCCTTACGATTTTAGTTCCCATGAAAGATGGCACAACCCGCTAAATGCTGCCAGTGCTGCGTAGTCATTTTGACGAAGCGGAGATTATTGTAGACATTTTGTAATGTAATCAACCGCTAACGCATAACCAAACAGTTTAAAAACATAATGTTTTGTTTTTGAATGTGTGTATGTGTTCTGGCTTCGAGTTATAATCGACATGTTATCTAGCTAGACTGGCCATGTTATCTAGCTAGACTGGCCATGTTATCTAGCTAGACTGGCCATGTTATCTACCTAGACTGGCCATGTTATCTAGCTAGACTGGCTATGTTATCTAGCTAGACTGGCCATGTTATCTACCTAGACTGGCCATGTTATCTAGCTAGACTGGCCATGTTATCTAGCTAGACTGGCCATGTTATCTACCTAGACTGGCCATGTTATCTAGCTAGACTGGCCATGTTATCTACCTAGACTGGCCATGTTATCTGGCTAGACTGGCCATGTTATCTGGCTAGACTGGCCATGTTATCTGGCTATACTGGCCATGTTATCTGGCTAGACTGGCCATGTTATCTGGCTAGACTGGCCATGTTATCTAGCTAGACTAGCCATGTTATCTAGCTAGACTGGCCATGTTATCTGGCTAGACTGGCCATGTTATCTAGCTAGACTGGCCATGTTATCTAGCTAGACTGGCCATGTTATCTAGCTAGACTGGCCATGTTATCTAGCTAGACTGGCCATGTTATCTAGCTAGACTGGCCATGTTATCTAGCTAGACTGGCCATGTTATCTAGCTAGACTGGCCATGTTATCTAGCTAGACTGGCCATGTTATCTAGCTAGACTGGCCATGTTATCTAGCTAGACTGGCCATGTTATTTATATATCTAGCTAGACTGGCCATGTTATTTATAAATCTAGCTAGACTGGCCATGTTATCTAGCTAGACTGGCCATGTTATCTAGCTAGACTGGCCATGTTATCTGGCTAGACTGGCCATGTTATCTGGCTAGACTGGCCATGTTATCTAGCTAGACTGGCCATGTTATCTAGCTAGACTGGCCATGTTATCTGGCTAGACTGGCCATGTTATCTAGCTAGACTGGCCATGTTATCTACCTAGACTGGCCATGTTATCTAGCTAGACTGGCCATGTTATCTAGCTAGACTGGCCATGTTATCTAGCTAGACTGGCCATGTTATCTAGCTAGACTGGCCATGTTATCTAGCTAGACTGGCCATGTTATCTGGCTAGACTGGCCATGTTATCTGGCTAGACTGGCCATGTTATCTAGCTAGACTGGCCATGTTATCTAGCTAGACTGGCCATGTTATCTAGCTAGACTGGCCATGTTATCTAGCTAGACTGGCCATGTTATCTGGCTAGACTGGCCATGTTATTTATATATCTAGCTAGACTGGCCATGTTATTTATATATCTAGCTAGACTGGCCATGTTATCTAGCTAGATTGGCCATGTTATCTAGCTAGACTGGCCATGTTATCTAGCTAGACTGGCCATACAGATGAAGTAACACCCGAAATTCACAAATACCTGGGTAGATGTCTTTTAAAGACACATGCGTATATTTGTAGTCATTATTATCTTAATATAAACTTAAGTAAACTAACCAGGTAGTGCACTTGTTTGCTTACTGTAAATATGCGTCAGCATGAAATCCCCACTTTCATGTGGTAATTTCTTATTAATTGTTTATCATAACGTGTTATGCATTATCTCCAACCTGCCTATGTTGGGGGAAATATGAGCCACTAATGTCAAAACAAATTTCAAATAACTGACCGAGCCTAATCCCAGGAACACAATTATTGCCTATTGTCAGCCGCGAGACGTGGCACTCGCAGACGACAGCGCGTAAGGTCGTGTGTGGTCGTGCGTGAGTGATTAGTAACTTAGTAACTAGTACGTGCCTGGAATAAAATACATATCAACTACCGTCAGTCAACACAGAGACAAGACACAGAACAGACGTTCTCTATGGAGCCATGTCGCTCTAGAAAACGCAACATTGGGTATCACCCAGAAACATGCTGACATGTTGCCTAGGACCCGTGTGTGACCGCAGGTGAGTGGTTCCAGGCCTGGGTAAACCGGCAGTTATTGACCAATTACAAATGTAGGAGTCTTTACTCAGATCGAAACGCGTCGCAATGAGTCGCACTGTAGGCACTTATGCTGAATAATTTGTTTTGCCAGTATTTAAGGCATCCAGCAGTTATTCCTTTTATGAGCAGAACTAGCCGCGATACGTTACGAAGACTCGTCATAAACGATTGTTGGAGCGAATTCTGTAGTCCTTGAAAACTATTTACGCGTTACGTGTATAGCCAGCAGTGGGTGTTGTCGGGCGTCGCCATGACAACAGGCGTTGTGGCCGGGCAGAACGAGTGTAGGAATTCACGACAGTTACCGACTCAAACTGATCTGTAACTGATCGTAACTGATCTGTAACTGATCGGCCCTAAAAACGTGTTTGATGATGCTTGATGAAATACTCCCTTTACAGCTGATCACAGCTAAACTGTGAGATAGTTTAGTGAGTTTAGAGATCAAAATCACCAGCTCTACTTTAACTGAGACTGACTCTACAACAGGTTTTTTTCCATTTCCCTGTGTGGGATCTTTTACTTCTCCTGGCATAGACACCAGGTAGAAGGGATCAACAGACCAACAGTGTCTCTTCCGAAAGACACAGGCAAAGTGGGGTGAACGAAATTGCCCATGTTTCGAAACGGCAGCAGGTAGTTTTGAGCCCTAGTCCCTTCGACCGACAGCCCGACGCTCTACTATACGACCACCGCGCCCCGCTTGCGTGATACTTCGGACGTCGACGTCCCCAATTACTAGATTTTTATTTTGTTTTGATCACAGTATACATGTTTGTGAGACAGCTTAGTCGCCTGTGGGGTTTGTTTAAACACGTCCGGCGTTTGGCGGTCGGCGGCGGTCGGCGGAGTCCCGGGCAACGTGATCGTCTTTTGTTATATCTGACAGGTTCTTACAGGTCTTCTTCTGGCTATTAGGCTGTACGGCCTCTTATGCCAGCTCTCGCGTTTATCGTCAGTTCAGATTGAACGTATGCGTCTGACGGTTTCCAGGATGGGGTGGGGCAGTGTAATCTAGTTTGATTGGATGATTTTGCCACAACTTGTTTATTTTCCTCTCAAAGGACTGTACCGATGGAGCCCCTACCACAGACTGTGGGAGGCTGTTCCATATATCTGTGCATCGGTGTATAAATGAGTTTTTTTTATGTTTAATCGACATCTTTCTTTAAATATTTTTAGGTGGTGCGCTCTCGTATCTGATTCATTGTCCCTCAATGTCACAACATTGGATGAGACAGCTGCATCATATTTCTCTGTTAGGATTTTATATAGTTCAATCATGTCTCCTCTGAGGCGACGGTATGCTAAAGTTGGTAATTTCAGTTTTCGTAAACGTTCTTTATACTCAATGTCTTTGAAACCAGGAATTAATTTGGTTGCTCTACGTTGAACATTTTCAAGAGATGTGATATGCTTCTTTAGGTGTGGAGACCATATTTGATTAGCATATTCGATATGTGGGCGGATAAGAGACTTAAAAATTATAGAAAAACACTGCTCATCCATGTGATCGAAAGTTCGGCGAATTATCCCCATAAGCGAATTGGCTTTATTTATTTTTTTCTGACATATGTGCCTCAAAGTTAAACGATGAATTGAAATTGACTCCGATACCTATCACCTTGTCTGTGCTTGTAAGTGTTATGTGTTCAGGGCCCAGTGTGTATCCGTTGTTTCTTATGCTTGATAGTCCGATTCTCATATGGCTGCATTTATTTGGGTGAAATTTTAAGAGTGATGTGTTTGTCCATTGTTTGGCAAGGATTAGATCTTGTTGCAAACTTGTGCAGTCCTCTTCAGTGTAGATTGCATGGAAGAGCTTCATATCGTCTGCGAATAGGAATAGCTCAGAGCTCTTAATAACTTCTGGTAAATCATTTATACAGATTACAAATAGCAGAGGGCCAATCACTGATCCTTGTGGTATACCACTGGTGACCTCCTGCCAAGATGAGAATGAGTTGTTAACTCTAACGCGTTGGCTTCTGTGGAACAGCATAGCTGCAACCCAGTCTAGAATTTTCCCCTTGATTCCATAGCTCTGGAGTTTCCCTATAAGTCGACGATGTGGAACCTTGTCAAACGCTTTCATAAAGTCACAGTAAACTACATCTATACATCCACCATTTTCTAGTATCTCGGTCCAGGAGTCAAGTACTTTTAGTACTTGGAGATCTTTCATGTGTTCAGTGATAGTGTCTCTGATTATTGGCTCTAATATATTTTCCTGCTTAATTGCTCTAATATTTTTTTTGCGCTTGATCTTTGTTGCCTTTCTTGAGAATTGCGGGCAAGTTTGCTGTTTTTCAGTCTGTGGGTAACACGCTTGTTGTCAGTGATGTGTTAAATATGACGGATAGTGGAGAACTGATACTGTTCGCCAATTCGTGTAGGACACGAGGATGGAGACCATCTGGCCCTGGTGATTTGAATGTCTTTAGTTTCTTTAACTTTGATGCCACTGTCGATGGGTTGATAGTACAGGGTTCGATTGTCTTGGAACATCTTATTGGTTCCTCTGGGGTTTCGCCTTCTGGTTCTCTTGTAAATACTGAGGAGAAGTAGTCAGCCAGCACCTGTGCTTTTTCCGAGTCAGACTTTGTCAGGTCATCTTTGTCATCTTCGCTTTTTATCAAGTTGGCTATTCCCATTCTTGTGGCCATTTTTGCCTGGGCATACTGCCAGAACTTCTTGGGATTCTGTTTTATTTGGTTAATGATATCCTTTTCATATTGCTTTTGTGCCTTTCTTGTCAGTCTCTTGGCTTGATTTCGAAGTCGGCAAAATTCCTGGTAATTTTGGACATCTTTAGTTAGAAGGAATTTTTTCCACAATCTATTTTTCCTCTTGATTTTGGCTCGTGTTTTCACATCCAGTGGCACTGGTACTTTCTGGCTCTGTGATATTCTCTTCTTTGGAATGCATTGTTCTTCTGCTTGTCTAAGTTTAGACATAAGGATATCCCATACTGTTTTTTTAGCTAGATAATTTTATATCGTGTGTGATACAGACAGTAATTTTTACACGGCTCTGGACGAAGTTAGTTTCTACATACAGACATATGTCTATGGAATAACTTAGCACTCGCAACCAAACAATGTCTCTCTAAAAAGATTTATAAAAATGTCAAGTCCCTTTTATTTAGCCGATTGGTTGCTCAGGATCAAAATATTTGTTACGTCATAACACCACGAAACTTAGTCTCTTAACTAAATTAATTTTATTCATTGTATTCTATAAAAAATTTATGAAGACAACATTGTAAATAAGTGTACTTTAGTGTGCTTTTATGTTTTATCCTCGGTACTGTTGGATTTATATAACAGTTTTTCTTAACTGCTTCTTGTGTATTCAATTCTACTGAACAAACTTGTCGAGATCACCAGCTCTATGAGGCACACTGAGTCCATAACATTCAATTCTACTGAACAAACTTGTCGAGATCACCAACTCTATGAGGCGCACTGAGTCCATAACATTCAATTCTACTGAACAAACTTGTCGAGATCACCAGCTCTATGAAGCACACTGAGTCCACAACATTCAATTCTACTGAACAAACTTGTCGAGATCACCAGCTCTATGAGGCACACTGAGTCCATAACATTCAATTCTACTGAACAAACTTGTCGAGATCACCAGCTCTATGAGGCACACTGAGTCCACAACATTCAATTCTACTGAACAAACTTGTCGAGATCACCAACTCTATGAGGCACACTGAGTGCAGCACAGAGATGGGCCTGTAGTTTGTTATAAAGCACTGGCAGCACAGAGATGGGCCTGTAGTTTGTTATAAAGCACTGGCAGCACAGAGATGGGCCTGTAGTTTGTTATAAAGTACTGGCAGCACAGAGATGGGCCTGTAATTTGTTATAAAATACTGGCAGCACAGAGATGGGCCTGTAGTTTGTTATAAAGCATTGACAGCACAGAGATGGGCCTGTAATTTGTTATAAAATACTGGCAGCACAGAGATGGGCCTGTAGTTTGTTATAAAGCACTGGCAGCACAGAGATGGGCCTGTAGTTTGTTATAAAGCACTGGCAGCACAGAGATGAGCCTGTAGTTTGTTATAAAGCATTGGCAGCACAGAGATGGGCCTGTAGTTTGTTATAAAGTACTGGCAGCACAGAGATGGACCTGTAGTTTGTTATAAAGTACTGGCAGCACAGAGATGGGCCTGTAGTTTGTTATAAATATTGGCAGCACAGAGATGGGCCTGTGGTTTGTTATAAAGTACTGGCAGCACAGAGATGGGCCTGTGGTTTGTTATAAAGTACTGGCAGCACAGAGATGGGCCTGTGGTTTGTTATAAAGTACTGGCAGCACAGAGATGGGCCTGTAGTTTGTTATAAAGTACCGGCAGCACAGAGATGGACCTGTAGTTTGTTATAAAGTACTGGCAGCACAGAGATGGGCCTGTGGTTTGTTATAAAGTATTGGCAGCACAGAGATGGGCCTGTGGTTTGTTATAAAGTACTGGCAGCACAGAGATGAGCCTGTGGTTTGTTATAAAGTACTGGCAGCACAGAGATGGGCATGTAGTTTGTTATAAAGTACTGGCAGCACAGAGATGGGCCTGTGGTTTGTTATAAAGTACTGGCAGCACAGAGATGGGCCTGTGGTTTGTTATAAAGTACTGGCAGCACAGAGATGGGCCTGTGGTTTGTTATAAAGTACTGGCACAACAGAGATGGGCCTGTAGTTTGTTATAAAGTACTGGCAGCACAGAGATGGGCCTGTGGTTTGTTATAAAGTACTGGCAGCACAGAGATGGGCCTGTGGTTTGTTATAAAGTACTGGCAGCACAGAGATGGGCCTATGGTTTGTTATAAAGTACTGGCAGCACAGAGATGGGCCTGTGGTTTGTTATAAAGTACTGGCAGCACAGAGATGGGCCTGTGGTTTGTTATAAAGTACTGGCAGCACAGAGATGGACCTGTGGTTTGTTATAAAGTACTGGCACAACAGAGATGGGCCTGTAGTTTGTTATAAAGTACTGGCAGCACAGAGATGGGCCTGTAGTTTGTTATAAAGCACTGGCAGCACAGAGATGGGTGTCTGTGGTTTGTTATAAAGTACTGGCACAACAGAGATGGGCCTGTAGTTTGTTATAAAGCACTGGCAGCACAGAGATGGGCCTGTAGTTTGCTATAAAGTACTGGCAGCACAGAGATGGGCCTGTAGTTTGCTATAAAGCACTGACAGCACAGAGATGGGCCTGTAGTTTGTTATAAAGTACTGGCAGCACAGAGATGGGCCTGTAGTTTGTTATAAAGCACTGGCAGCACAGAGATGGGCCTGTAGTTTGTTATAAAGTACTGGCAGCACAGAGATGGGCCTGTAGTTTGTTATAAAGTACTGGCAGCACAGAGATGGGCCTGTAGTTTGTTATAAAGCACTGGCAGCACAGAGATGGGCCTGTAGTATGTTATAAAGTACTGGCAGCACAGAGATGGGCCTGTAGTTTGTTATAAAGCACTGGCAGCACAGAGATGGGCCTGTAGTTTGTTATAAAGCACTGGCAGCACAGAGATGGGCCTGTAGTTTGTTATAAAGTACTGACAGCACAGAGATGGACCTGTAGTTTGTTATAAAGCACTGGTAGCACAGAGATGGGCCTGTAGTTTGTTATAAAGCACTGGCAGCACAGAGATGGGCCTGTAGTTTGTTATAAAGTACTGGCAGCACAGAGATGGACCTGTAGTTTGTTATAAAGCACTGGCAGCACAGAGATGGGCCTGTAGTTTGTTATAAAGCACTGGCAGCACAGAGATGGGCCTGTAGTTTGTTATAAAGCACTGGTAGCACAGAGATGGGCCTGTAGTTTGTTATAAAGCACTGGCAGCACAGAGATGGGCCTGTAGTTTGTTATAAATACAGGCAGCACAGAGATGGGCCTGTAGTTTGTTATAAAGCACTGGCAGCACAGAGATGGGCCTGTAGTTTGTTATAAAGCACTGGCAGCACAGAGATGGGCCTGTGGTTTGTTATAAAGTACTGGCAGCACAGAGATGGGCCTGTGGTTTGTTATAAAGTACTGGCAGCACAGAGATGGGTCTGTAGTTTATTATAAAGTACTGGCAGCACAGAGATGGGCCTGTAGTTTGTTATAAAGTACTGGCAGCACAGAGATGGGCCTGTAGTTTGTTATAAAGTACTGGCAGCACAGAGATGGACCTGTAGTTTGTTATAAAGTACTGGCAGCACAGAGATGGGCCTGTAGTTTGTTATAAAGCATTGACAGCACAGAGATGGACCTGTAGTTTGTTATAAAGTACTGGCAGCACAGACATGGGCCTGTAGTTTGTTATAAAGCATTGACAGCACAGAGATGGACCTGTAGTTTGTTATAAAGTACTGGCACAACAGAGATGGGCCTGTAGTTTGTTATAAAGCATTGGCAGCACAGAGATGGACCTGTAGTTTGTTATAAAGTACTGGCAGCACAGAGATGGGCCTGTAGTTTGTTATAAAGTACTGGCAGCACAGAGATGGGCCTGTAGTTTGTTATAAAGCACTGGCAGCACAGAGATGGGCCTGTGGTTTGTTATAAAGTACTGGCAGCACAGAGATGGGCCTGTAGTTTGTCATAAAGCACTGGCAGCACAGAGATGGGCCTGTGGTTTGTTATAAAGTACTGGCAGCACAGAGATGGGCCTGTGGTTTGTTATAAAGCACTGGCAGCACAGAGATGGGCCTGTGATTTGTTATAAAGTACTGGCAGCACAGAGATGGGCCTGTAGTTTGTTATAAAGCACTGGCAGCACAGAGATGGGCCTGTGGTTTGTTATAAAGCATTGGCAGCACAGAGATGGGCCTGTGGTTTGTTATAAAGTACTGGCAGCACAGAGATGGGCCTGTAGTTTGTTATAAAGCATTGACAGCACAGAGATGGACCTGTAGTTTGTTATAAAGTACTGGCACAACAGAGATGGGCCTGTAGTTTGTTATAAAGCACTGGCAGCACAGAGATGGGCCTGTGGTTTGTTATAAAGCACTGGCAGCACAGAGATGGGCCTGTGGTTTGTTATAAAGTACTGGCAGCACAGAGATGGGCCTGTAGTTTGTTATAAAGCATTGACAGCACAGAGATGGACCTGTAGTTTGTTATAAAGTACTGGCACAACAGAGATGGGCCTGTAGTTTGTTATAAAGCACTGGCAGCACAGAGATGGGCCTGTGGTTTGTTATAAAGTACTGGCAGCACAGAGATGGGCCTGTAGTTTGTTATAAATACAGGCAGCACAGAGATGGGCCTGTAGTTTGTTATAAAGCATTGACAGCACAGAGATGGTCCTGTAGTTTGTTATAAAGCACTGGCAGCACAGAGGTGGGCCTGTAGTTTGTTATAAATACAGGCAGCACAGAGATGGGCCTGTAGTTTGTTATAAAGCACTGGCAGCACAGAGATGGGCCTGTAGTTTGTTATAAATACAGGCAGCACAGAGATGGGCCTGTAGTTTGTTATAAATACAGGCAGCACAGAGATGGGCCTGTAGTTTGTTATAAAGCACTGGCAGCACAGAGATGGGCCTGTAGTTTGTTATAAAGTACTGGCAGCACAGAGATGGGCCTGTAGTTTGTTATAAAGCACTGGCAGCACAGAGGTGGGCCTGTAGTTTGCTATAAGTTTAGCATCTCCATTAAAAAAAAATTGGAACTACATTGGCTATTTTGAGTTGATCTGGTACACATCCTTTATCAAATGATAAATTAATAATATGACATAATATTAGGTTTGATGCCGTCCCAACCAGAACTACAACTTTACAATTTTTCAATAATTCCTTTTATCTCATCTGTAGTTACAGGTACTAAAAATATAGAGTTTTTATAGGTTCCATATAGATAATTTTCTCATCTGTAGTTACAGGTGCTAAAACATAGAGTTTTTAAAAGTTCCACATAGATAATCCTCAGGCCTTTCACTAACTTCTGGTATTCCTTTAGCTAACTCGGGGCCTATGTTTGTGAATTAATCATTAAACTTATCAGCAATCAGCTTTTTGTCTTGAATAATTTTGTCATCAACTAAGAATTCTCGATGACAAGGATAGTCTTTTTGCCTATAATGTCCTTCAGTATTTGCCACGTTTTTTGTAAATTACCTCTATGTTTGTGAAATTCCTTATGATAATGGTACTTTTCTGCAATGCTAATAAGTTTATTGAATTTATTTTTATATTTTTTTGTAATTGGTTTCATTAAATACTGTAGGTATATTCAAATAATACTTGTATAATTTATTTTTTGTTTGGATGGATTTTTTAAACCCTTTGGTAATCTAGGGTTTGTATTTCTCTCTTCTATTTTTTTCTTAACAAGTGGGAATGCTTTATTATATGCCTATGTTATTTTATTTAAGAACATCTTGTAGCTTTCTTCGGGATCCTGACATGCATAAATATCACCGCAAAATATTTTATCTACAATCCATCTGAAAGTGGCAATAGTGTGATCGCTATATAATCTAGCCTCAGTTATTGTGTCATCCTTTGTATTATTATTTAGTTTGGTTAATAAAAATATTGGTAGGTGATCAGAAATGTCTGTATATATATTATTCCTTGCATTTGAGTGTTTTCTCCAGGAAAGTCGTTGCTGTAAATATTGTCTATTAATGTAGCAGAGGTTGGTGTTATTCTGGTAGTCTTTGTGATCAGAGGTAAAAATACATTTGAGAACATTGTATCTACATAATCACGAGTTTCTGTGCGGTGATCATAATTCAGTAAATTAATATTAAAATCTCCCATTATATAAATTTTTTGATTTTCAGCTTTTAATGTTTATAAAACATTAAGCATATGTTCTCTGAAGACATTAATATTTCTATTCGGTGGTCTGTAGACTACACCAACCAGTGTTCTCCTATTTTTTTTCTTAGACTGAGTCTTCACTTCGATAAATATACACTCTACAGGGGCGGATCCAGGGTTTAGAAACAAAGGGGGGTCCAAGGTAATGTATGAAGCACCGAAGGCAGGAAATGAAGCGCGAAGAGCCGTGGGGGTGGGGTGGGTGGGTATATGGTTGTGGGAGGGGTATGCCCCTTCCCACCCATTTGACGTTTTTAGACAAAACCCTTGAAATTGTGTAATTTGGGTCATCCATAATCTTGTGTTAACCCATTAGACCCCACGCGTCCGAAAGCGTCCGACCTTGTTTTCCCCACGGCGCCCGAAAGCGTCCGCTGGGGAAAAAGGCTGTGGAGGTGGCGTCATCGGGTGGATTGATATGAAACTAAAACTAGCGGAATTCTACATATCTTAGCTATGAATTGTGGGTAAAATTGACATATGGTCGTATTGAAAGTTTCGAAGATAATCGCATTTTAAGTCGAGCACTGGTGGGCTTTAAAAATGGCCGTTTCTCGTAGAACAGATACGTTCATTGCAGATGAAGTTTGCGCGATTTTAGAGATGAATCTTCGGAAGAAAGTGCTTCTGAGATGGATGTGGAGGTAAGATTTATATGTGGCTCGATCTTTGACTGAGTGAGCGATAAATTGAAGATGGCGTCGGTTGGTTTTCTTCGTCCAAGAGTAGCCTGGTCACTGTCTTATTCAACTTGTCGACTGTTTCAACGCTGACATTGTGTGTTTTGTGCCATTTACTCGGCTTAGATTACATTGTTAGTTGTGCATGTTGTTATATAATGAATTATAAAGCAAATGAGTAAATAAAACAGAAAAATCTGGCCCGACGAGCATGTAAACAGTCAAGCCCGGCCCCTGGAATCTGGATGGGCGGTGCCTGGATGGGTGGTGTTGCTTTGCCTTTGGACGTTGTTGACAATTTTATTATAATGACGGTGTCAGTGGTCTTTGTAATTAATTATATTTATCTATATTTCAGATATTAGTCAATTTAAAAAAAGTCTTGTAATTATTGGCTGCTTGTAAAAATTATAATTTTACATTGTTGTAATGGATATGACATGTGACAAATACATACAAAATTTTATTCTTATTCTGTTTTCATTACTGTAGCTGTTTGTTTGTTTCAGGTGGCAAGTAATAGTAGTGATGACATCCCTGATGAGAACTCCAACAACTCATTGTCATAAAAAATGAGCTTATCAGTTGTGTTGCAAAAACGGAGTGAAACGGCCATCTGGACGTGCAATTGAGACATGCTTTGGATGTCTGACATGCAATGTGCATTTGTGCAAAATTGGATTCTTTGTGCAGTATCATGCATAGGAAGAACATTTCCTTGTGTGGAGCCAGCAGTTGGTGATGTTATTGTAATAAAATGTGACTGTCATGTCAAACTTCACTCAATATTTGTTTAAAAAAAATATTTCCGAAGTTCCACACCTCAGAATGACAACATATAACAGGCTTATATACACCACAGTTACACCATTGCATAGATAATTCAATTTGCTTCAAGATAAACATAACTTGCAATTATAAGATATCAATACTTTTGAAACTACAGCTTAAAAACAACAAGCACCCATAATTTTCAAAATCTGCCTCAGTTGCCCGGGGAAAAGCAGCACACGCGTAATTCAATGTGCGGGGTCTAAAGGGTTAAGCGAGTTAGGACCTAGTGTAATTAATCCAAAATTCAGACATGCGACTTCGTATGAATTTTCCGTATACAATACGGATTTTGGTGAGGAATATGGCCTTTTGCCGTGTCCTGTTTTAATAAGGATTTGTTGAAAGTATAACAATCGTGATAAAGTAGTCCTAAGTATTTTCTTATATTTGTCACATAAGTATAACTTTGAATGTCAAATTTACAGTAGACGAGATGCAACTACTTTTAAGTCTACAGTTTCGACAAAACACAGCGGATTTTGTTTTATTTACACCTGTAGGTACGCCTATTTACACCTGTAGGTACGCCTATTCAAACGAAGAAAACGTACAAACGAAAAGACAATAATTATTGAACATCTGTCAAGTGTCATTTATTGCAATATTGACTAAAACAACTATAGTAATGCAAATGTTTAATAAAAAAAAAACGATTGACTAAAGCAACACGTAATCATCTTAACTATGTATCGACGTTATTGCAAACTAGAGGCACGGTAGTGTAGTAATAGTAAAAATATATATTTATTCGTACAACAATGTGTACAATTCAATTACAATTGAAGTATCTTTGCACACAAAGAGACTAACACGTCTTTGACTAAACAAGTGCTACACGCACTGTCTACATTATTCAGCACATCCTTTGCCAAAGTAACTGTGTTTAATAGTTCCCATCCAGCCCCTTCTGATAGTGGTTCTGAATGATATAATAAAGTAGCCAGGTTTCATATTATATAAAGTCGTGGCATCAAGTTTGAACTGAGATAAGGTGTAATTTAAACTTTTAGACATATATGAACCAATACCACGAAAGGCTAGATTGCCCTCTCAAAAGAGTCTATCCAAACTGTTGTTGTTGCACTAACTGTATAAAGATTCATGATCTGAATTTGAATCGGGAGACATTCTGCTAAAAGTAGTAGTAGTAGTAGTAATACCATATAACAACAGTGAGTGCAAACTGGTAGATTAAAACGTTTCCTGAGACCTTTGCCTCATGTAAATTAAAACATATCACAGAAATACATACACCATAGAAAGAGGAAGAGTATGACATAACTAACTGACGTTGTGCACTTATATTACAAACTCAAAAATGTAGTGATTAGCACATCTGCCTTTCATGACAAAGTTCTGAATTCAAGACGCAAACCGGACATGGTACATTTGGTGTATAAACCTGGCTCAAAACATTGTGAACTGTGTATCCCTCGTAACTAAACTGTCCGTCGGTAATGTTGGTCCCGTCTCAATTTGGGACATTAAAGAACCACTGAGGTTGGCTTGGCAATAAAATTCTAAACAGGCTAACTATTTGAATGAGACCTCAAAAGACCGTAACATTCTAAACACAAAATAATTATAAGGGCCATAGTAAGTGAATAGAATGTTGCTGGATTTTTTTATTGAATTGAATTTATTCAACATAAACATATATATACAAGGTGCAGCAATACGTAAGATATTTCTATTGAACCAAAACACATCAGTCAGGATGCTGTGAATATATAAAATATAAACAATCATTTTACAAATATGTTGAAAGGAAATGCATGAAGTTATAAAAACTTATATTTTGCATTCCTGATTAATAATTTACAATCTTATTTCTTAAATTAAATAATCACAATTGACTAGTTTTCAGTTTAGCAACATTTACTTTTATGTTGCTAATTATACTGGATATTAGAGTATACATAGGCATACATCAACCAATATATAGTACAATGTACATAGATACACATACATCAACCTATATATAGTACAATGTACACAGATACACATACATCAACCAATATATAGTACAATGTACATAGATACACATACATCAACCAATATATAGTACAATGTACACAGATACACATACATCAACCAATATATAGTACAATGTACATACATACACATACATCAACCAATATATAGTACAATGTACATAGATACACATACATCAACCAATATATAGTACAATGTACACAGACACATACAACAACCAATATATAGTACAATGTACACAGATACACATACATCAACCAATATATAGTACAATGTACATAGATACACATACATCAACCTATATAAAGTACAATGTACACATATACACATACATCAACCTATATATAGTACAATGTACATAGATACACATACATCAACCAATATATAGTACAATGTACACAGATACACATACATCAACCAATATATAGTACAATGTACACAGATACACATACATCAACCAATATATAGTACAATGTACACATATACACATACATCAACCAATATATAGTACAATGTACATAGATACACATACATCAACCAATATATAGTACAATGTACACAGATACACATACATCAACCAATATATAGTACAATGTACATAGATACACATACATCAATCAATATATAGTACAATGTACACAGATACACATACATCAACCAATATATAGTACAATGTACATAGATACACATACATCAACCAATATATAGTACAATGTACACAGATACACATACATCAACCAATATATAGTACAATGTACATAGATACACATACATCAACCAATATATAGTACAATGTACACATATACACATACATCAACCTATATATAGTACAATGTACATAGATACACATACATCAACCAATATATAGTACAATGTACACAGATACACATACATCAACCAATATATAGTACAATGTACACATATACACATACATCAACCAATATATAGTAAAATGAACATAGATACAAATACATAAGAAACACTAAATTGATGATTAATAATAATCCAACCGTTCATATCTTTGTAGGAGCAATCTTTTATAATGACTTAAACTGATAAGCATGATAAGAGTGCAGTACAAGGAATATAATGCATGACTATTCAACAGGTGCTTAACTCTATTCATGACAGACACATTCTTAGCAATTTTATTTTTTATCCTCTTAATATGGTCAGTCCAATCTAATTGGTGGTCAATGAGCACACCAAGGAATCTTGTAACATACACTCTTTCAATATTAGTACCATTTATGTCAACTGTGAGAGTATTGTTTATCTTTTTCCTACTTAATACCATAAAATTTGTTTTTGAAACATTTAAAGACAGATTATTTGCATTAAACCATGTACTTAACTTAGCCAATTCTGTAGATACAGTTTTGCATATTTCTGCTATATCATCAACTGTGTATAAGAAGTTTGTGTCATCAGCAAATATTATACATTTCAACAAAGGTGATACTTTACACGTGTCATTAATATACAGGATAAATAAAATTGATCCTAATATAGAACCTTGTGGTACACCACATGCTATATTTAGGCAAGTTGAATGTGTGCCATTAATAGAGACATACTGTCTTCTGTTTGTTAGATAGCTATGTATCCAACTATATGCTAAACCTCTAATGCCATAATTTTCTAATTTTGTTAGCAGTATGTTGTGGGCAACTGTATCAAATGCCTTTTTTAAATCTATAAATACTGCAATTGAAGACTGAGAGTTATCCATAGCTGTTGTCATTTCTTCCACAAGTTCTAATATCGCCATTGATGTTGAGTGGTTTTCTCTAAATCCACATTGGCCATTGTACAGTATTTGTTTATCATTCAAAAAGACATTAATCTATTATGAAATATCTTTTCTAGTATTTTTGAAAACTGAGGTAATATTGACACTGGCCTGTAGTTTGAGAATTCTTGTGCATCACCAGTTTTGAATATATAGATAACACAAGCAATTTTCATGCTATCCGGAAAGACTCCTTTTTGTAGCGAATTGTTGAATATGTGTTTTAGAGGCTTTAGAATACATGGTATTACCAACTTAACTAGGCACATATCAATATCATCATGACCTTTTGAATTTTTGCTTTTAGCATAATTTACTAATGCTAATATCTCATCATCAGTGACAGGGTTAAGAAATAATGTCTCCTCTACCTTTTTATTCAGGTAATGTGTACAATTTGTGTTGCATTTAGGAATATTCCTGGCTAGTGCAGGACCTATATTTGAAAAGAATTTATTAAAACCTTTTGCGATATTCTCATTGCCAGTCACTTTATTTGTATCGTCTTTAAACTGGGTAGGATATTCCAATCCTTTTTGCTTTTTATTAATTAGAGTATTTAAAATTCTCCATGTTTCTTTCATGTTCGTCTTGTTTAATTCTAGAAGGTCGGAGTAATGCTGTTTTTCTGAATATCTCGATATGGCAGTCAGTTTATTTTTATATTTCTTGTATTTATCTTGTTTTTCATGTGTTCTGTGTTTTAAGAATTGTCTATATAGTAAGTTTTTTTTTACAAGCATTTTTTTATAAATTTGTCATCCATGGTTTATCGGGTCTCTTATTTTTCACTGTATCATGTGTACAGTTACTGACGGGACAATTTGAGTTATACAAATTTGTAAACAAGTTGATAAATTTATTATATGTAATGTTGACATCCTCCTCTCTCGCTATTTCATCCCAGTTACATTTCTCTAAGTGTTTTATGAAAGCTCTCTTTCTTTCCTCGTTAACTAGTCTCTTCTTTGTGTATGTTTTATGTTTTGTTTCATAGTTTAACAAGATTTAACAAGATTTGCCATCCAAGCGAAAGGCCCAGATGGCAAGTGGACAAGGAAGCCATTGGCTTATCGAGAGTCCAACAATGTTCATCTACTTATAACCCGCACTCCTGAGATATGTGTCAACCTTGTTTTTAAACATATTCACGCTGCTAGCAGTTACACAATCTGTAGACAATTTGTTCCATTCATTTATTGTCCTCTGTGAGAACGAGTGCTTCCTGATGTCCAATCTACATTGATCCTTTACTAATTTTACCTCATGTCCTCTAGTTCTGCTATCCTTCTTGAGTGAGAAAAACATATTTCTGTTAATATTTTCATACCCATTCAATATCTTAAAAACTTCAATCTGATCTCCTCTTAACCTCCTTGTCTCTAGAGTTGTTAAACCACATTCTTTCAGGCGTTCTTCATAACTAAGGTCTCTCAGTTCTGGAATCATTTTAGTTGCTCTCCTTTGTATGCGTTCAAGCATATCTATATCCTTCCTTCGATATGGTCTCCATGCTTGTATACAGTATTCTAAATGAGGTCTAACTATTGCTTTATAAAGAGGTATAATTAACTTTTTTCCCTTGTATGTTATGTTTCTTCTAATCAATCCAAGAATTTGATTACCCTTTGAAGCTGCAATACCACACTGCTCTGAAACTTTCATATCAGTGTTTATTGTAACTCCTAAGTCCTTTTCTTTTACAGTAGTACCCAGAACAGTATCTCCCATTTTATAGTTTCCATTCAAGTTCCTATGTCCTGTATGTAGGCATTTACATTTCCTAAAATTGAACAACATCTGCCATTTCTCAGACCATTTCACTAATCTGTCTAGATCGTTTTGTAAATGTTGTTTATCACCATCAGTATAACCTTTCTAAACAGTTTTGTGTCATCCGCAAATTTCAGTACGTAACTTGTTATATTGTCGTCCAAGTCATTGATATATATTAAGAATAATATAGGTCCTAATACTGATCCTTGAGGTACCCCACTCAAAACCGATTTCCAATTTGAAACTTCTCCATCTACTACAACTCGTTGTCTTCTGTCAGTCAGCCATTGTTCTATCCAGTCAGTTATGCTCTCCCCGATACCATGGGCTTTTAATTTAGGTAGTAATCTTTGATGTGGCACTTTGTCAAAAGCTTTCTGAAAATCTAAGTAGATAATATCTACTGGCGATCCCACGTCTATCCACTTAGTGATTTCTTCCAAAAAACATAACATATTTGTTAAGCATGACCTCGCTTTAAGGAATCCATGTTGAGACGAATTTAATAATTTATGCTTAACGAGGAAGTCCACCATATGGTCTTTAATTAACCTTTCTAATAATTTACAAATCACTGACGTTAAACTCACTGGTCTGTAATTCTCTGACTTATTTCTTGAACCCTTTTTAAATAATGGTATGATGTTTGCTTCTTTCCATTCAAACGGAACAACTCCCTCTTTTAATGACAAGTTGAATACTATTGCAAGTGGTATACTGATTTGTTCTACTGTTTCCATTAGTAATTTTGGAGGAATCCCATCCACCCCCAGTGATTTGTTATCCTTCATTGCCTTTATTTTCATAGCTACCAATTCTGGAGTTACAACTAACGGACCTAAATAGTCAGATTTAGCCTCCTGAAATTTAGCATCAGCAACTGGTAATGAACTAATATCTTCTTTGGTAAACACTGAACTGAAGTAACCATTTAGGTCTTCCACCATTAAAAACCCCTGTGATATTATATTTCCAGCACTGTCTTCTAGAGGTCCAACCTTGTCTTGTACGTTTTGTTTACTCCTGACATATGCATAAAAACTCTTGCTGTCATTTTTTTATGTTACATGCTAGTTTTTGCTCATAGCTTCTTTTAGATTGTCTGATTTCAGTTGTAGCTGCATTAAGTGCCTCTTTGTAATTTGCATAGTCTTCTTCCTTTCTGGTACGCCTATAAACCCTCCACATAGTTTGTTTGAACACTATATTTCTAATAGCCTCTTTTGACAAGTGTTTCTTTCTACACCGTTTTCCTTGTTTTTGGAAGGGAACAAATTTATCGATGATACTCTCAATTTCATATTTTAGAATATTCCAACATTCAATTGCGGTCTTATTCATCAGCATGTTATTCCAATCTAGCTTTGCTAAGTATTTTCTCATATCTTTGTAGTTACCTTTGTGGAAGTTTCTCTTGTACGTTTTCTTATTTTTGCTTTCTGATTTTACATTGATGTCAAAATGTATTTGATTATGGTCACTGTTACCCAATGGTTCAAATATTTTTACATTGTCCACTAATTCTTTTTGTGATGACAAAACTATATCTAATACATTTTCTCCCCTGGTTGGTTCTAGCACGTGCTGAGTAAGAAAGTTATCCTGGATTAAAAATAGAAATTGTTGGTCCTCAATCCCTGTGCTCTCTAGAGAATTCCATTGTATGTGTCCATGGTTAAAATCTCCCATTATGATACATTCCCCTTTACTAACTTCTTTTATAGCGTTTTTTATTTTTGTGTTGTCCTCTTCATTTATGTTTGGACTTCGGTAAACTAATCTAATAGTTAATTTAGAATTTCCTGAAACAATTTTGCACCAAACAGCTTCATCGCAATCTGCTTCCCTTTCTAGTTTTATTTCATAAGCCTGAATAGATTCTTTAACATATAAAATAACTCCCCCACCCCTTCTTCCTATTCGATCTTTCCTAAACATTACGTATCCTTTCAGTCCTAATTCAGCATCTGTTATATCTATGTTGGCCCATGATTCAGTTATACCAATTATGTGAGGGTCAATATCTTCTACCATAATGTTTAATTCGTTTTTCTTATTTACTATGCTCCTTGCATTTAAACATACGCATCTATAACCTTTTTCAGAGATGTTTTTCGGACGATTTGATATTGGTTTATCTGTGCTAGTGGCCTCTTGTTCTGCTTGAGACACCTCTAGGTAACCCCCCTGCACTTCTAGTTTAAACAATGTTTACTTCCAAAAATATTTGTCATTGTACCCATGTCACTATCTACTGCTGCTGAAAGTTCGTCCGCAAATACTGCTGCCCCCTTTCCACTTAGATGAAGCCAATGTACATATCAGCCCTCCCAACAAAACTTCCCCATAAATCCACAAATCCAACTTCCTCTTCCCTACATAGCTTCTGGTTAATTGCCATCCCCCGACAATTTCGATATTTGTGACCCCTCTTGCCCATTACAGGTAAAATCCCTGACAGTATTACCTGCTCAACCCGCGTCTGTTTTAGTGTTCTGACCAACTGCCTATATTTCCTAACTATGGCAGTTGTTCCCTCCCTCTCTACGTTATTTGTCCCTACGTGTACTAAAACAGATCCACCCTTACCTGAACCTACGATGTTTTTTACCCTCTCAGTTATCGCCTCTATTTTGGCTCCAGGCAAGCAGACCACCACATCATCTCCCTTGTTTAAGACTCTGTCGGTCTTCCTAAATATCGAATCCCCCACAAACACCCTCGCTCTCTTCCTCACCCCGTCTATCACTGCTGCAGAATAACTCTTCCATTCGATTCCTTCCATCACATTCTGTCCTGACCCCTTCCCTCCTGTCTCCTTCACTCCTGTCTCCCCCACTTCCCACTCCTTTGCTCTTGTCTCTCCCACTCCCCTCTCCCTGGTTGTTTTCCCTCTCATCTCACCCACTCCCTTCTCCTTCCCTCCTGCCTCCCCTACTCCCCTCTCCTTCACTCCGGTTGTCTTCCCTCCCGTTCCTTTCCTTCCCGTCTCCTTACGTCCTGTCTCCCTATGACCTGTCATCTTCCCTCCTCTCAGCTTCCTTCTAGGCTGAGGTGAGCTCTCCCTAGCATCTCTTGTGTCTTTCCCCACTTTATCATCTACTGTTCCCCCACTGGAACTACTGGCACAACCCCCTTGTTCCTTTCCCACCATTGCCCCAACGAGCAGCCTCAGCTCTTCCAACTCCACCTCTAGTGTATATATTCAATCACTACATATATAGGCAGATGGTCACTGATGTCATTTATTATTAAACCACTCTGCTTGTGGAAACACAAGTCTGTGGTAAAAATATTATCTATTAGTGTTTTAGTATCACGTGTAATTCTAGTGGGTCTAGTTATCAGAGGGTGTACCCCAAAACTGAATAACTGATCAACAAAATGATTTGTATCAGCATGTTTATCATACTGTAGTAAATCAACATTAAAGTCACCACATAAATATACTGTTTTAGTACGACTGTTACTAGAAATGAAGTTTATATGTTTATTTAACAATGTCAGATCTCTGTTTGATGCTCTGTATATGCAACATACTATTATTCTTTTACCATTTCTCAACTTGACCTCGGCAGTTACAATTTCATCACAATTATCAATACTTTTTGACAGAAGGGTATTAGTATTGTAATTAATTTTTTATTTATAGACCAACTTCTCCTCCTTTTTAGGAGCTCCTACGACATGACACAAAGTCATAACCATCCAAATTTAATGTGTCACTGCTGTTATTATTTAGCCAAGTTTCTGAAAGGGCAATAACATCAAACATCACATCCAGTGTTGTAACATGATCCTTTAGCATATTAAAGTTTTTTACTATACTTCGACAGTTATAATGTATCAAAGAGAAATACTCTGATCCCTGTTTCCTACAAGAAAGTTTCCTATTATATTGATCATCAGTATAATAATGACTATCGACCTGTAATCGGTTATAGAAGTTGATATCTGGATCAGCGTTATCACCTAAAAATATTCATTATTCTCAGTATAGGATGCTCGAAACTCTGATTGTATCAGCTATGTTTTAATAACATATAACAATAATTTAATGTTAATCATTACACATCGAGCTCCACTACACGTTGCTTTTTTCATTGTGATAATATTAGCACACCTGATTTGAGTCACGTTGATTATTGAGCTTGTAGCTTGAGAACATTTTCCGTTTGTTCCTTTCTATGAACAATTGACAAACTGTTTCCAGATCAATCTCACATGAGTGAGCCTATACTTTTGTCTTTACACGAACCCTAGTGAATTAAGCTCATTGGGCTTTCCTTGGATAAATATAGCATAAGTCTGGCTTAAACGGATGACATAGACAGGTAACTTCTAGCATAAGTCTGACTTATATGAAATATTTAGTAGGGGCTGCTGCCATAACCAGACAGCATAGATTCTTGAAATACGACCGACAGGCCATTTTGAAAATAGCTAAGCCAAATCATGTCATTATAAAATATACATCACTCCTCTTGGTTTTGTGTTAAAATGAGCTCACTGACAGCGAAATGTGACTTTAAAATGTGTATTACTTGTTATAATGATTAAGATATTCAAAGACATTGATGATACAATAGGATAGTTAAAATTTTTACATGTAAAAATGCCTATTGTTATCTTGAAAGTCCAGTCCGAAGAACTGATGCAGACGATTTTCATCGACCAGCTGGATTTGCTGGATCTGCGCAATCTGCAGATGGGTGTGCAATCTGCAGATGGGTGCGCAATCTGCAGATGGGTGCGCAATCTGCAGATGGGTGCGCAATCTGCAGATGGGTGCGCAATCTGCAGATGGGTGCGCAATCTGCAGATGGGTGCGCAATCTGCAGATGGGTGTGCAATCTGCAGATCTTTGAGTATCTTTCGAGGGGAGACATGGTCAAACATGAGATGGGCTTGTGTGTGTACAAGTGTGTGTGTGTGTGCGTGTGTGTGTGTACAGTGAATCTATGAATAATGCTAAGAATAATTTTGGGGATCCCTGGACGCCGTGTATATCCCTGTGCTCATGGGCGTCCGCAGGGAGGGCAAGGGGGCACTTGCCTCCCCTGGATCTGGATATCAAAGTATATGTTAACTTGACATCTTTTATATATATATATATATATATATATATATATATATATATATATATATATATATATATATATATATATATATATATATATATGTATATAGATATATATAGATAGATATATATATATATATATATATATATATATATATATATATATATCTTCTTTCTTGCCCCTCCCTGAAAAAATCCTGCGAACGCCCTTGTCTGTGCTAGATCAGTGTTTGAAAACGTCGGCCTGCTACTAAAGAATTCTTACGTAGTAAGCTACAAGTATGAGGTTGTGTTGTTTCTTGGCAATGCCTATGTCCCCCGTTGACATGTAATTGCAATGGATTTTTTGGTACTCAAAAAAGGGGGGGTCTGGACCCCCCTCTAGATCCGCCTATGCTCTATATATTCAGTTATAATGGTAATTTCAAGCCTCTCTATGTACTCATAAGGTTTATGAATATACAGTGATACGCCCCCTCCTTTCTAGTCTAGTAAGATGTACACTTCTATATTCTGTTAGCTCATATAGATCCAAATTGCAACTATTTAACCACGTTTCGCTTAATCCAATTATTGAAAATTTTACATCAAGCGACTCTAGATAATTATTAATTTACTGATATTCTTTAATAAACTTCTTACATTCAAATACATCAAGGAAAATCCTTTAGCATAGTCATCGTTATATTATTGATTATTTCATTTATATCGCTTTCAAGGTAGTATTTTGAGGTAAATGTAGTGTTGAGTGTTTTGAAGAAATTACAATCCGGATCTATCTGTATTTGCAACACCTTTTTCATAATCAGGCTCAAAGCCTGCAGACAATGGTGCACTGATGGGCAAACTGTTGATATCAATCATAATTAATTATATTCATAGACATATTTTATATATAACGTGTACATATATGTTAATGGCATACATAATTATATGGCAACTTGTAGATTCTGTTTACTCTGTAACACACATAATTAAGTAGCAACTTGTATATTCGGTAAGCCCGATAACAATACGTTCTTATACAGCGCAGTATCTAGTATGTAGGACATTTGAAAGCACTTTAACTTTACACTTCACCCCCTGGTGTGTAGACCTGTCCATTCCATCACCAACTCAACTTAACACTTCACCCCCTGGTGTGTAGACCTGTTCATTCCATCACCAACTCAACTTAACACTTCACTCCCTGGTGTGTAGACCTGTCCATTCCATCACCAACTCAACACTTCACTCCCTGGTGTGTAGACCTGTCCACTTCATCACCAACTCAACTTCAACTTAACACTTCACTCCCTGGTGTGTAGACCTGTCCATTCCATCACCAACTCAACTTAATACTTCACTCCCTGGTGTGTAGACCTGTCCACTCCATCACCAACTCAACTTCAACTTAACACTTCACCCCCTGGTGTGTAGACCTGTTCATTCCATCACCACCTCAACTTCAACTTAACACTTCACCCCCTGGTGTGTAGACCTGTCCATTCCATCACCAACTCAACTTAACACTTCAATCCCTGGTTTGTAGACCTGTCCACTCCATCACCAACTCAACTTCAACTTAACACTTCACCCCCTGGTGTGTAGACCTGTTCATTCCATCACCAACTCAACTTAACACTTCACTCCCTGGTGTGTATACCTGTCCATTCCATCACCAACTCAACTTAACACTTCACCCCCTGGTGTGTAGACATGTCCATTCCATCACCAAATCAACTCAATACTTCACTCCCTGGTGTGTAGACCTGTTCATTCCATCACCAACTCAACTTAACACTTCACTCCCTGGTGTGTAGACCTGTCCATTCCATCACCAACTCAACTTAATACTTCACTCCCTGGTGTGTAGACCTGTTCATTCCATCACCAACTCAACTTAATGCTTCACTCCATGGTGTGTAGACCTGTCCATTCCATCACCAACTCAACTTAACACTTCACTCCCTGGTGTGTAGACCTGTCCATTCCATCACCAACTCAACTTAACACTTAACTCCCTGGTGTGTAGACCTGTTCATTCCATCACCAACTCAACTTAACACTTAACTCCCTGGTGTGTAGACCTGTTCATTCCATCATCAACTCAACTTAACACTTCACCCCCTGTTGTGTAGACATGTCAATTCAATCACCAACCCAACTTAACACTTCACTCCATGGTGGGTAGACCTGTCCATTCCATCACCAACTCAACACTTCACTCCCTGGTGTGTAGACCTGTCCACTTCATCACCAACTCAACTTCAACTTAACACTTCACTCCCTGGTGTGTAGACCTGTCCATTCCATCACCAACTCAACTTAATACTTCACTCCCTGGTGTGTAGACCTGTCCACTCCATCACCAACTCAACTTCAACTTAACACTTCACCCCCTGGTGTGTAGACCTGTTCATTCCATCACCACCTCAACTTCAACTTAACACTTCACCCCCTGGTGTGTAGACCTGTCCATTCCATCACCAACTCAACTTAACACTTCAATCCCTGGTTTGTAGACCTGTCCACTCCATCACCAACTCAACTTCAACTTAACACTTCACCCCCTGGTGTGTAGACCTGTTCATTCCATCACCAACTCAACTTAACACTTCACTCCCTGGTGTGTAGACCTGTCCATTCCATCACCAACTCAACTTAACACTTCACCCCCTGGTGTGTAGACATGTCCATTCCATCACCAAATCAACTCAATACTTCACTCCCTGGTGTGTAGACCTGTTCATTCCATCACCAACTCAACTTAACACTTCACTCCCTGGTGTGTAGACCTGTCCATTCCATCACCAACTCAACTTAATACTTCACTCCCTGGTGTGTAGACCTGTTCATTCCATCACCAACTCAACTTAATGCTTCACTCCATGGTGTGTAGACCTGTCCATTCCATCACCAACTCAACTTAACACTTCACTCCCTGGTGTGTAGACCTGTCCATTCCATCACCAACTCAACTTAACACTTAACTCCCTGGTGTGTAGACCTGTTCATTCCATCACCAACTCAACTTAACACTTAACTCCCTGGTGTGTAGACCTGTTCATTCCATCATCAACTCAACTTAACACTTCACCCCCTGTTGTGTAGACATGTCAATTCAATCACCAACCCAACTTAACACTTCACTCCATGGTGTGTAGACCTGTCCATTCCATCACCAACTCAACACTTCACTCCCTGGTGTGTAGACCTGTCCACTTCATCACCAACTCAACTTCAACTTAACACTTCACTCCCTGGTGTGTAGACCTGTCCATTCCATCACCAACTCAACTTAATACTTCACTCCCTGGTGTGTAGACCTGTCCACTCCATCACCAACTCAACTTCAACTTAACACTTCACCCCCTGGTGTGTAGACCTGTTCATTCCATCACCACCTCAACTTCAACTTAACACTTCACCCCCTGGTGTGTAGACCTGTCCATTCCATCACCAACTCAACTTAACACTTCAATCCCTGGTTTGTAGACCTGTCCACTCCATCACCAACTCAACTTCAACTTAACACTTCACCCCCTGGTGTGTAGACCTGTTCATTCCATCACCAACTCAACTTAACACTTCACTCCCTGGTGTGTAGACCTGTCCATTCCATCACCAACTCAACTTAACACTTCACCCCCTGGTGTGTAGACATGTCCATTCCATCACCAAATCAACTCAATACTTCACTCCCTGGTGTGTAGACCTGTTCATTCCATCACCAACTCAACTTAACACTTCACTCCCTGGTGTGTAGACCTGTCCATTCCATCACCAACTCAACTTAATACTTCACTCCCTGGTGTGTAGACCTGTTCATTCCATCACCAACTCAACTTAATGCTTCACTCCATGGTGTGTAGACCTGTCCATTCCATCACCAACTCAACTTAACACTTCACTCCCTGGTGTGTAGACCTGTCCATTCCATCACCAACTCAACTTAACACTTAACTCCCTGGTGTGTAGACCTGTTCATTCCATCACCAACTCAACTTAACACTTAACTCCCTGGTGTGTAGACCTGTTCATTCCATCATCAACTCAACTTAACACTTCACCCCCTGTTGTGTAGACATGTCAATTCAATCACCAACCCAACTTAACACTTCACTCCATGGTGTGTAGACCTGTCCATTCCATCACCAACTCAACTTAACACTTCACCCCCTGGTGTGTAGACCTGTCCATTCCATCACTAACTCAACTTAACACTTCACTTCCTGGTGTGTAGACCTGTCCATTCCATCACCAACTCAACTTAACACTACACTCCATGGTGTGTAGACCTGTCCACTCCATCACCAACTCAACTTAACACTACACTCCATGGTGTGTAGACCTGTCCACTCCATCACCAACTCAACTTCTCTGGGAAGAATTCAGCTATGTTGTATTTACTGCGCGAAGACTGTTCATTCGCAAATCCACCACTGTCTCAGATACTCACACCCACCACTGTCCCAGATACTCACACCCACCACTGTCCCAGATACTCACACCCACCACTGTCTCAGATACTCACACCCATCACTGTCTCAGATACTCACACCCACCACTGTATCGGATACTCACACCCACCACTGTCCCAGATACTCACACCCACCACTGTCTCAGATACTCACACCCACCACTGTCTCGGATACTCACACCCACCACTGTCTCAGATACTCACACCCACCACTGTCCCAGATACTCACACCCACCACTGTCTCGGATACTCACACCCACCACTGTCTCAGATACTCACACCCACCACTGTATCAGATACTCAGTTACACCTGAGTAAACTGAGGCAAATTGGTGCAAATTAAATTGTCCAAGCTTTGAAATGTCAGCAAGATGATTTGACCCCGGGTTCTCTCGATTAAGAGTCGGATGATTTAACTACTATTTGAACGCGGTAGATTCTATAAAAGGAAATAAAGGGGGAATGCAGATAAGATCGTGCACCCAGCGATTAATTGCAAATAAAAATGAAACAATGTAATTCACAACATTGGCATGACATAAAAAACATTAATTCATGTTTACATCAGAATTGTTTTTACAGAAGGTTAATACCTGTAATAGTTAAGACGGATTAGTCAACTTCTCCAAACGCACACTCTTAGATTGTTGGCCGTTTAAGAGTGCGCATTCGTCTAAGAGAGTGAATATTTAAATGGTCCGCAAACCGTGCCACAAATTGTTGTATTGCTGCAAACGATGGATGGTCATGACAATTGTTAATTATGCAGTCCATGTGTATATTTTTTAGTGCCCTGCGCGGGCCTAGAATTTGATCCCAAGCCCGGCCCGCAATTAGCAGTTAGAGTCCAGGCCCGGCCCAGGCCCGCAATAATTTTTCAAGCCCGGTCCGGCCCAGGCCCACAAACTAGAATTTAGGCCCAGGCCCGGCCCAGGCCCGACCCAGACCGTGAATGTTTGGCCCAGGCCCGGCCTGGCCCGCAAGTTTCAGGCCCAGGCCCGGCCCATACCCGCGGGCCAAAGATGGGTCAGCCCGCAGCCCGCAAGCCCACGGCCCGCTAAGTTTAGAGAAGATAAACCTATAATCTTATAACAAAGACGAAAAACAAATAAATTGTAAAACAGACTTATTGTTTTATTAAATAAAAAAGGTCCATAGTGTGCTGGATGAGTTCTAAAAATTCAGCACCACCAACTTCTTCAAACTTACGAATATCCTGAAGAAAAATTAAGAAAAACTTCTTAGTGTCATTACTATTAAATATGGTAACATTTGTTATATTTGGCGTTAATGTATTGGTTTATTGTTAGGGTAGGAGATTTGTTTATCTAACCCTGACTTAACCCATATGCAAGCCAAAATCCCAATTTATATTGTTAATTGAATCAGCTCAACTAAGTTAACATAATTTAATATGATATTTCAATTAAATGTCACCCACTGGCACTGACACCCAGTGGCATTTCCAGCAGGCCTGCAGTCACTAGCCTGAGACAGACAGGTTCACACATGTGTGAATTAGTACAAGTGTGAATGAATTAGGACTGGGGAGAAATACCAATTACTAACTGGGTTGGGTACTGGGTAGTGGGCTAGTGGGCACTTGGCAGTGGGCAGGTCTTTCAGGTGGGCAATGTTTGGAGGGAAGACCTAGACAATAGAATGTCAACTGGTAGGGTCAAAGGGTGATAAGTTGATGGTTAATCTGGCTTGATTGCCTCTGCAAATATTTCTAAAGTAAACATTTGGGGCTGGCTACTTCCAGCCAAGTGAACTTATGGGGTCATTAGATTCCATGCAAGGTCTCAATTTGCAACTATATAATACTAAAGAAATAATTTTAAGCATTCATTAAACGGAATTACAATTTATAATCAGTTTTTATTTAAAAAAATAAAGTAATAATCGATGTTTTGTATGAATATTTGTATTATGTCCAGGCCCAGCCCAGGCCCGGCCCGGCCCGCTCACACTAGGCCCAGGCCCGGCCCAAGCCCAATGTGTTTAAATTGTTTTCAGCCCAGGCCCGGCCCGGGCCCGCAGTATGTAGGCCCAGGCCCGGCCCGGCCCACGAAATTATGTAGAGACCCGGCACTAAGTGTATAACTTGTTAAGTATACAGTCCATGTGTATAACTTGTTAAGTATGCAGTCCATGTGTATAACTTGTTAAGTATGCAGTCCATGTGTATAACTTGTTAAGTATGCAGTCCATGTGTATAACTTGTTAAGTATACAGTCCATGTGTATAACTTGTTAAGTATACAGTCCATGTGTATAACTTGTTAAGTATACAGTCCATGTGTATAACTTGTTAAGTATGCAGTCCATGTGTATAACTTGTTAAGTATGCAGTCCATGTGTATAACTTGTTAAGTATGCAGTCCATGTGTATAATTTGACAATGTGGAGGAAACACGAATAACTCAGTTAAAATGGTAAATTAAAAACTAACTTGTCCGGCATGCACGCCTGCCTATGCCTCAAATCAAAACACGCATTGCCAATTAAATACACCTACCTTAACATAACAGTTGTATAACAAAGCAACACGTACTTAGCTTAATTAAACATTTCAAATTAATCAAGTAATTAATGTAGGCTTACATATTAATTACAAAACAACACCCAGTGGACTTAAACAACTATGAACATAGGCTGAGGCCCAGTCAGGTCTTGGGCATAAGGAATGTTAGGCACATGAAATGATTAGGATGAACAATTATTGCATACGACACCAATATTACATTTTTGAAATTATTATACTCACATGCACGCCTTCAGTAAAACAGGATAAGAGCGCACATTCGTTCTTGGCCGGTTGCGCCTTGTGTGCTCTTGTTCAACATATAGACCAGCTCCATAAACTGTTGCAAGACCCGCTTGAATTTTGTTGTCTATGCCATTTGTTTAGCTTACAAATAAACAACGAGTTTACCTAGTCTGACTTAGTAGGTAGATTCACGAAAGCATCATAGCGTGAACAACTAACTTCAGGTGTAGAACAATTACAGCAAACTTGTCAGAAAAATTCATTTAGCTGTCATAATGCCAAGATCGTCACTTGATGCCAGCGTGGCCATGCAATATAGTGCTACATTGATGGCGCCAGCATATATGGAAATAGTTGCTTGTTCTTACCCGGCACTTACCCTGTAATGAGAGTTATGTACATGTGCTGATCAGGCGGGCTGGGGACAAGAAAGACTGGGTCTGAGGACAAACGACAGGACTGAGGAGCATTATGCCCCAAGTTTGCATGTCAAAAATGTTGTGGATACACATATGTCACCATCTGTTCATGGAGAGTGGGAAGTACCCCCTTCACTCAACAGATGTCACCATCTGTTCGTGGAGAGTGGGAAGAACCCCCCTTCACTCAACAGATATCACCATCTGTTCGTGGAGAGCGGGAAGTACCCTCCTTCACTCAGCAGATGTCACCATCTGTTCATGGAGAGTGGGAAGTACCCTCCTTCACTCAGCAGATGTCACCATCTGTTCATGGAGAGTGGGAAGTTCCCTCCTTCACTCAACAGATATCACCATCTGTTCGTGGAGAGTGGGAAGAACCCTCCTTCACTCAGCAGATGTCACCATCTGTTCATGGAGAGTGGGAAGTTCCCTCCTTCACTCAGCAGATGTCACCATCTGTTCATGGAGAGTGGGAAGTACCCTCCTTCACTCAGCAGATGTCACCATCTGTTCATGGAGAGTGGGAAGTACCCTCCTTCACTCAACAGATGTCACCATCTGTTCGTGGAGAGAGGGAAGTACCCTCCTTCACTCAACAGATGTCACCTTCTGTTCACGGAGAGCAGGAAGTATCCTCATCCACTCACCTTTCGTTGTTTGTAGAAGTTTTGCATCATTTTTAATGTGGTATTTGACAGGTCGCCATTTTGATGTGTCATTACCATTGGTGGTCAATGCACGCGCAAGAAAATGTGAAATCACTTGAGACCAATGAAATGTGCCTAGAATGGTCTCGTGTGCAACAAATAAATCGATTTTGCCGTGAATTTGTTTGTTTTTGAAAATAAAAAAGTGAGAAAATGGGAAAGCGGAACAAGGGAAATAACCGGTATTTCCCGTCCGAAAGCGGGAATGGAATACTTCCAAAACTACTGATGGAAACAGTAGAACAAGTTAATGTACCACTTGCAACAGTGTTCAATTTAAATTAAATTAAAAGAGAGAGTGGTTCCCTTTGAATGGAAAGAAGCAAACATCATACCGAAATTACAGTCAGAGAATGACAGACCAGTGAGTTTAAGATCACATGGAGGACTTCCATGTTAGGCATAGATTTTTAAATCCATCTCAACAATGATTCCTAAAAGCGAGGTCATGTTTTTTTTTTAAATCTCTAAGTGGTTGGACGAGGGATCACCAGTAGATATTATCTACTTAGATTTTCAGAAAGATTACTACTTAAATTAAAAGCCCATGGTATCGGGGACGGCATAATCGACTGGATAGAACAATGGCTGACTGACAGAAGACAACGAGTTGTAGTAGATGGAGAAGTTTCAAACTGGAAATCAGTTTTGAGTGGGGTACCACAAGGATCAGTATTAGGACTCTTATTATTCTTAATATATATATATATATATATATATATATATATATATATATATATATATATCAATGACTTGAACGATAATATAACAAGCAATGTACTGAAATTTGCAGATGACACAAAAGTGTTTACAAAGGTTAACAATGACGGTGATAACAACATTTACTAATTTGTCAAGATCGTTTTGTAAAAATGATCTTGACAAATTAGTGAAATGGTCTGAGAAATGGCAGATGTTGGGAAATGTAAATGCCTACATACAGGACACGGGAACTTGGATGTAAACTATAAAATTGGAGATACTGTTCTAGGTACTACTGTAAAAGAAAAGGACTTAGGAGTTACAATAAATGCTGGTATGAAAGTTTCAGAACAGTGTGGTATTGCAGCTTCAAATGGTAATCAAATTCTTGGATTGATTAGGAGAAATATAACAAGGAAAAAGAACTAATTATACCATAAAGCAATAGTTAGGCCTCATTTAGAATACTATATTCAAGCATGTAGACCATATCGTAAGAAGGATTTAGATACACTTGAAAGAATACAGAGGAGAGCAACTAAAATTATTCCAGAACTGAGAGACCTTAGTTATGAAGAACACCTAAAAGAATGTGGTTTAACAACCCTAGAAGCAAGGGGGTTAAGAGGAGATCAAATTGAAGTTTTTAAGATACTAAATGAGTATGAAAATATTTATAGAAATATTCTTTTCTCACTCAAGAAAGGTAACAGAACTAGAGGACATGAAGTAACATTAGCAAAAGATCAGTGAAGATTGGATATCAGGAAGTACTCATTATCACAGAGGACAATAAATGAATGAAACAAACTTTCTATATATTGTGTAACTGCTAGCAGCGTGAATATGTTTAAAAACAACCCTTATGAAAATATACCATGGTATTCCATTGTATACCATGGTATACCATGGTTTACCTGTTTCAAAACACCATGGTATACCATGCATTTACCATGATATATTTTCATAAGGGAAGGTTGCACATATCTCAGGAGGGCAGGTTACACGTAGATGAACATTGTTGGACTCTCGATAAGCCAATGGCTTCCTTGTCCACTTGTCATCTGGACCTTTGTTTTGGATGGCAATCTTGTTAAATCTTGATTGTTGCCATGTTGCCGTGCTATGGCTTCACAGTTTCATCGAAGCATAATTGTTGTATAAATGAAATATGTAAACAAACGTTTTTCTCAGCTAAAATATACCTTGTAACGAATTAGTTATTGATGACGAATTCACTGGGGACTTCACCTTGTTGCAACGGATAAAACCTAATGCTTCATGCCTGTCTGCTGGGTTTTGAAAAGGGGGGTCCAAGTGTATATAATTAGCTGGGCATTTTTAGGATGATTTCTGAAAAATTCTACAGTTAAAAAAAATCTTCTCAAAAAGGATGGGCATCCCTGCTAGCAAAACCTCATTGGGCCAATTTTCAAATCAAGTTCAAATGTGCCTTTTTCATTGGCCCTTTTCTGGCCCCAGCTAACAATACCTGATTGGGCCAATGATTGACAGCGATCAATACCGTAATCATGTTTTTTCATGGCAAGCCGATGTCAGTTTGAGCCAGTGACAGCCATCATTGAGCCAATAATGTTTTTAGAAACACTGTTGGCCCAGTCAGTTTTGCTAACTGGGATGTGTTTGCTACCGGCCAAGTGACGCTGTTCTACTGATTGAAAGTAGGTCCTACCTTTTTGGCGGATGACCAGTTTAGATATCTCGGAAAAATTAATATGCCCCTTACTCTTAACTTATAAAATACAATAATAGCTGTCATATAGTTTGTTCATGTAGTAATTGAATTATATCTAAAAAATCATAATAATAGTTTGCCCTGTCGCATATGTCTACAGTGTCGGGCTGCAAATGTAAAATTAGTCGTTAAAATTAAATGGTCATCCAAAACTCAGTGCTAAGACCTTGTGTAATGTGTAATGTGTAATGTGCTTGTGGTACATTTGCACGATAACTCAAATTGACTTGTTAGACATTTCTTCTGTCGAAGGTGAACAAGATTGAGCGCTCAGTGTAAATATTGTGGGCAATATTCAATAATTGCACACCAAGCGAACTCAGGACATTAGTCACGAAAAACGCTCAGAACTCATAATTTTGATGCCATCTTGTTTCCATCCATTAATAGAGCACCGAAGTGTGACGTCAACAAACATTCTTAGATACACTTTTTCAATGACAATGCCAATGGCATTGTATTCTGTCCTCGACTGCAAACACCACGTTGACAGTCCACCAGTAGCTTCTTCTATCACTTCCCAACATGGGCGTCTGTGGGGGGGGGCACTAGATCTGGAATTTTTTCGCATGTACTGTATATTCAAAGTATATGTTTACTTTACATCTTATATGTATATGTATATATATATATATATATATATATATATACATACAGGCCCCTGTATATAATATGCCTAGATAATTTGCTATTTGAACCCAGTAACTGGCTAAGAACTTAGGTTTTAAAGATGAGTCATGCTGATTAATACAGTGTTGTATTGTTTGCGCTTCCTATATAACAAAAATGCAAAATTATGCTAATGCAAGATGATGCTAACATCTATAGAATACCCGTTCCGAAACTTCAGTAACAGCCAATACGAAACAATTAATTCAGTGTGTTTTTAAAAACTTTTATATGCATTATTATATGGACTGATCTAACAATCTCCAATATGCCATAGTAAAAATGGTGCAACTGACTATGTAACGGTGTGATTCATGAACTATTTGGTGACATAATAATATTATTATTCAGTTGACACAATGACAGGTCAGACAATATAAAATTGGCATTAATATGTTGTGTTTATCAAGATGGAAACACTTGCATGTGGGGCAAGACGGTCCTCATGCATGTGTGGCAAGACGGTCCTCATGCATGTGGGGCAAGATGGTCCTCATGCATGTGGGGCAAGATGGTCCCCATGCATGTGGGGCAAGACGTCCTCATGCATGTGGGGCAAGATGGTCCCCATGCATGTGGGGCAAGACAATCCCTAAGATTGTCTTACCCCACACACACACATGGTCACAGTGTATAAGGTGTATTGCACAGGTCCAGTTATATATAATACATTTCATATAATATGAACGTTGCATAGTTTATATCCTGCAAGCCTGTAGGCTGTAATTATGGTGGAATATTACTAAACCAATTTTATATTATGTATGGATTGCAAGGTGTATAGTATATATCAACTCCAATTTAAATTTAATAACTGTAATAGCCTGATATATTACATTTCATTTTCAGGCAATGGTTCATTCATATAAGCAAAAAGCACAGGGGGGAGTTATGGACCTTATTGCCCTAGGCAGGCGGCCATCTTGCCCTAGGCAGGCGGCTATCTTGCCCTAGGCAGGCGGCCATCTTGCCCCATGGATGGGGCAGTTTTTTGGGTACTTAGTTAGGTTGTCTGTTTGCTGAAAATAGTTTTCCAATGGGTAACGCACATTTATCTATGATATGAAGTTATGAACACATTAAAGACATAACATAGATAAAGATATAACATAGATAAAGATATAACATAGATAAAGATATAACATAGCTGCCCCAGGTTACCCTATATAGGCAAAAAACTGTCAATAATCAGGCCCACCCTCAGGGTTTTGAAAAGGGGGTTCAGATGTACACAATTGGCTGGGGATTTCTGAAAAAAAATTCGCAGTTAAACAAATTAATTCTCTTAAAAAGGGGGGTTCTTTCGAACCCACTGAACCCCCTCCCCCGAGGAGGGGCATTATAATGTAAATTTCCTAAGTAAAATTGTTCAATTCTAAAGTTTTGATAACACCCATAATGTAGCAAGTGAGAGAACATTATAAACAACATTAATCTAGCACAATCTAATTTCTGTGATGGCGCCGTCCAAACGGCAGGTAAAGGCCACCAGGCATTTAGTTTGCAAGAGTTGTAGCACATAGATTAAAAATGTTGGACTCTCGATAAGCCAATGACTTCCTTGTCCACTTGCCATCTAGGCCTTTGGCTTGGATGGCAGTCTTGTCAAATACTTGTCTTGTTAACTGGATGGATTTCATCAAGTCCGGGTGTGAGAAGTCCTGGGCTGAGGCTCAGGATAGTTTTAGTTTTGAGTGTAGGGGATGTACGAAGATGAAGGGACTAGAGATGGAGATGGAACAGCTGATGCAGCTTGTTTTGGCATTGGTGGGAAGGGAAGAGGTGGGTTGTGCCAGTGGTTCTGGTGAGGGGACAGTAGATGATAAAGTGGGGGAAAGTGATGAGAGGCTTACCTCTGCCTGGGAGGAGGCTGAGAGGAGGTAAGGTGACAAGGCATGACAGGATGTAAGGAGACGGGAGGGAAGGCGATGAGAGGGAAGGCGACAGGAGCGAAGGAGACAGGAGCGAAGGAGACTGGAAGGAGGGAGATTGGAGGAAAGGTGAGGGAGACAGGAGGAAAGGTGATAGAAGGGAAAGTGATAGGAGGGAAGGCGACGGGAGGGAAGGCGACGCGAGCGAAAGGAATGAAGGCATCAGGAGTGAAGGCGACAGGAGCACAAGATAGCCAGGAGACGGGAGGGAAAGGTGACATGTTGATGGGTGAGAGGCAGAAAGACAACCTGCTGCCAGGTGACACAACTACAGGACAGAATGCGATGGAAGGGATCTAACGCAAGAGCTACTCTGAGGTAGTGAGGAGGAGAGTGAGGGTGTTTGTGGGGGATTCGATAGTTAGGAAGACTGAGAGAGCACTAAACTAAGGGACGATGTGGTTTGCTTTCCAGGGACAAAAATAGAAGCTATCACAGAGAGGGCGGAAAAAATCTTGAGTTCTGGCAAGGGAGGATCTATTTAGGTCACGTAGGGACTAATAATGCAGAGAGGAAGGGTACAACTGACATAGTTAGGAAATACAGGCAGTTAGTCAGATTTAGGCAGACATGGGTTGAGCAGATAATTCTGTCAGGGATTTTACCAGTAATGGGAAACAAAGTTATCGAAATTGCCGGAGGATGGCAATTAACACGCATGTTCAGCAGCTATGTAGGGAAGAGGAAGTTGGATTTGTGGGGATGTTTTGTTGGGAGGGCTGATATGTTCATGCGGGATGGGCTTCATCTGAGTGGAAAGGTTGCAGCAGTGTTTGCGGATGAACTCTCAGTAGCAGTCGACAGCGGCATGGGTAGCATCAACAATATTTCGGTAGCAAATGTTGTTTAAACTAGAAGAGCAGAGGGGATTCTTAGAGGTGTCTCAAACAGGACAAGAGGCCACTAGTACACAAACAAGTAACAAAATGTCTGGAAAACATTTCTGAAGCTGGTTATAATTGCATGTGTTGAAATGCAAGGAGCTTAATAAATGAGAAAACTAATTAAATATTATGGTAGCAGATATTAACTCTCACATAATTGGTATTTTGTTAGATTGTTGTACTACAATCATAGTTGTGATGAACAGATCATCCAAAAAATATTTTATATACTAAGTGCCTACCTGTTAAAAATTGTTTACACTCCATATTTGACTCCCAAAAACTTGGGGGTTACGTGCAAATTTGTGAAATATCTGACAGTAACAGCTGCATCAGCACAAAATTTGCAATTTTATACTCTGCTTTGATCATAATTAGTAAAAACACAAGATTTATTTACTATCCAAATATAAAACTTGCGGGAATATTACAACCATAATATGTGGAATATGTATAAAAAAAATTTAAATAAATTATTTTATGTAATTTATTCAGTCATGGAAAAACACATTTTAGCTCAGTTTCAACATATATTCAACATTTGACCCACAAAGGGTAATGTCATTTCAGTTTTTGATCAGATACAGGAAAATATGAGGCCAGTATGTTCATACATAATATTATTAACAAATTAATTGTGTTTTTGAAACTGTCTGCAAGAGGCCGCCACTTGAATAACATCTATGTGTGACATATCATAGTTTTTTGGTTGTCATTTATCTTTTATCCAATGACATTTAATGATGATGCTAAGAATTCTGATTACAATAACAAAGTAACTAACCATCATATGGAGTGGCTAAAAATAAAAAATGTCTTAAATGTTAAATTATGTAGTGTTAATTTATTGAAAGAAAGTGTATTTTTGTGAGATTTATTAATGTTACATAATATTAGATGCGGAGCACAGATTGTGTTCTGGGGTGATCTCGTGTATAATTATATGTTATTCATAACTTGTTCTAGAGCTTGATCATAAATATACGTCATTCATAGCTTGTATCATTGTGTTCTAGAGCTTGATCATAAGTATACGTCATTCATAGCTTGTATCATTGTGTTCTAGAGCTTGATCATAAGTATACGTCATTCATAGATTGTATCATGGTGTTCTAGAGATTGATCATAAGTATACATCATTCATAGCTTGTATCATTGTGATCTAGAGCTTGATCATAAGTATACGTCATTCATAGCTTGTATCATGGTGTTCTAGAGCTTGATCATAAGTATACGTCATTCATAGCTTGTATCATGGTGTTCTAGAGCTTGATCATAAGTATACGTCATTCATAGCTTGTATCATTGTGTTCTAGAGCTTGATCATAAGTATACGTCATTCATAGCTTGTATCATTGAGTTCTAGAGCTTGATCATAAGTATACGTCATTCATAGCTTGTATCATGGTGTTCTAGAGCTTGATCATAAGTATACGTCATTCATAGCTTGTATCATGGTGTTCTAGAGCTTGATCATAAGTATACGTCATTCATAGCTTGTATCATGGTGTTCTAGAGCTTGATCATAAGTATACGTCATTCATAGCTTGTATCATTGTGTTCTAGAGCTTGATCATAAGTATACGTCATTCATAGCTTGTATCATCATGTTCTAGAGCTTGATCATAAGTATACGTCATTCATAGCTTGTATCATGGTGTTCTAGAGCTTGATCATAAGTATACGTCATTCATAGCTTGTATCATGGTGTTCTAGAGCTTGATCATAAGTATACGTCATTCATAGCTTGTATCATGGTGTTCTAGAGCTTGATCATAAGTATACGTCATTCATAGCTTGTATCATGGTGTTCTAGAGCTTGATCATAAGTATACGTCATTCATAGCTTGTATCATGGTGTTCTAGAGCTTGATCATAAGTATACGTCATTCATAGCTTGTATCATTGTGTTCTAGAGCTTGATCATAAGTATACGTCATTCATAACTTGTATCATTGTGTTCTAGAGCTTGATCATAAGTATACGTCATTCATAGCTTGTATCATGGTGTTCTAGAGCTTGATCATAAGTATACGTCATTCATAGCTTGTATCATTGTGTTCTAGAGCTTGATCATAAGTATACGTTATTCATAGCTTGTATCATGGTGTTCTAGAGCTTGATCATAAGTATACGTCATTCATAGCTTGTATCATTGTGTTCTAGAGCTTGATCATAAGTATACATCATTCATAGCTTGTATCATTGTGTTCTAGAGCTTGATCATAAGTATACGTCATTCATAGCTTGTATCATTGTGTTCTAGAGCTTGATCATAAGTATACGTCATTCATAGCTTGTATCATTGTGTTCTAGAGCTTGATCATAAGTATACGTCATTCACAGCTTGTATCATGGTGTTCTAGAGCTTGATCATAAGTATACGTCATTCATAGCTTGTATCATTGTGTTCTAGAGCTTGATCATAAGTATACATCATTCATAGCTTGTATCATTGTGTTCTAGAGCTTGATCATAAGTATACATCATTCATAGCTTGTATCATTGTGTTCTAGAGCTTGATCATAAGTATACGTCATTCATAGCTTGTATCATTGTGTTCTAGAGCTTGATCATAAGTATACGTCATTCATAGCTTGTATCTTTTTTGCAGAGACTGACATCAAGTCAGATCAAGTTTGATGACCAAGAGTTAAGAGGAAATTACTGACAAAAGTGCAAGACAATGTTATCAACAACTCTCTACACGGTGTGACATGAAACAGTCATAACCACATCTCTGGACTACCACTCTCTGCACAGTGTGAATTTGTGAAACACTCATGACCACCTGTATGGACTGTTGGTGATTGTGTCAATTGACAGTGACATAAAACATCTTACGTGGTTGTGGATGACACCAGTGTCACGTTCCAATAAGATGAGAGTCTGCGATACAGTTGTCAACACATCAGTGCAATGTTTGTGATTGTATAAAACCTGGATGGACTGAGAACAGCCTTCACGTTGTGGAAGGGAAGACCACTGATTCTACGCCCAGTGTGAGAGTGTCAGACATATGTGGTGACTTGAGTAGAACATTGCCGATTGTGTTACTCTGAACCGAAGACACCATCTGGTGGAGACGACTAACAGAGCACTACAAGGTGACAGTTTCAGGTTGGTAACATTTATTTCTTTATCTGTTTATCTGGTGGGCTGTCACTCTCCCACCCTGTCACTCTCCCACCCTGTCACTCTCCCACCCTGCCACTCTCCCACCCTGTCACTCTCCCACCCTATCACTCTCCCACCCTGTCACTCTCCCACCCTGTCACTCTCCCATCCTATCACTCACCCTAATTACTAGATTTACTGTCCTTACTGGAACATGTGGCTCCCTCTGGTGACTAAATATGCACACATTGTGTGAAAGAGAGCACATCTTAAGGAACGTCCAGTTATCTACCTTTGCGAAATGGACATTAGATGGTCAGCTGATGACCAGCTGGTCATGGCCAAACCACAGGGACAGCAATAAAGGACATTAGATGGTGACATCAGGAGATGACCAGCTGGTCATGGACAAACCACAGGGACAGCAATAAAGGACATTAGATGGTGACATCAGGAGATGACCAGTTGGTCATGACCAGACCACAGAGACAGCAATAAAGGACATTAGATGGTGACATCAGGAGATGACCAGCTGGTCAAGGACAAACCACAGGGACAGCAATAAAGGACATTAGATGGTGACATCAGGAGATGACCAGCTGGTCATGGCCAAACCACAGGGACAGCAATAAAGGACATTAGATGGTGACATCAGGAGATGACTAGCTGGTCAAGGACAAACCACAGGGACAGCAATAAAGGACATTAGATGGTGACATCAGGAAATGACCAGCTGGTCATGGCCAAACCACAGGGACAACATTAAAGGACATTAGATGGTGACATCAGGAGATGACCAGCTGGTCATGGCCAAACCACAGGGACAGCAATAAAGGACATTAGATGGTGACATCAGGAGATGACCAGCTGGTCATGGACAAACCACAGGGACAGCAATAAAGGACATTAGATGGTGACATCAGAAGATGACCAGCTGGTCAAGGACAAACCACAGGGACAGCAATAAAGGACATTAGATGGTGACATCAGATGACCAGCTGGTTATGGACAAACCACAGGGACAGCAATAAAGGACATTAGATGGTGACATCAGAAGATGACCAGCTGGTCAAGGACAAACCACAGGGACAGCAATAAAGGTCATTAGATGGTGACATCAGGAAATGACCAGCTGGTTATGGCCAAACCACAGGGACAGCAATAAAGGACATTAGATGGTGACATCAGAAGATGACCAGCTGGTCAAGGACAAACCACAGGGACAGCAATAAAGGACATTAGATGGTGACATCAGGAGATGACCAGCTGGTTATGGACAAACCACAGGGACAGCAATAAAAGACATTAGATGGTGACAGCAGAAGATGACCAGCTGGTCAAGGACAAACCACAGGGACAGCAATAAAGGTCATTAGATGGTGACATCAGGAAATGACCAGCTGGTTATGGCCAAACCACAGGGACAGCAATAAAGGACATTAGATGGTGACATCAGGAGATGACCAGCTGGTCATGGACAAACCACAGGGACAGCAATAAAGGACATTAGATGGTGACATCAGGAGATGACCAGCTGGTCAAGGACAAACCACAGGGACAGCAATAAAGGACATTAGATGGTGACATCAGGAGATGTCCAGCTGGTCAAGGACAAACCACAGGGACAGCAATAAAGGACATTAGATGGTGACATCAGGAGATGACCAGCTGGTCATGGACAAACCACAGGGACAGCAATAAAGGACATTAGATGGTGACATCAGGAGATGTCCAGCTGGTCAAGGACAAACCACAGGGACAGCAATAAAGGTTTCCCTTTTTAAAGCTCTGCCATTTCTTTTTAAAATAAATTATTTTAGTTATTACTAAATGGCAGTCAAATTGTAATGCAAGTAACTGTAACGCAAGTACCGTATTCACCCTAACAAGCATACATGCTATAATAAGTGTACATCAGGAGATGACCAGCTGGTCATGGACAAACCACAGGGACAGCAATAAAGGACATTAGATGGTGACATCAGAAGATGACCAGCTGGTCAAGGACAAACCACAGGGACAGCAATAAAGGACATTAGATGGTGACATCAGATGACCAGCTGGTTATGGACAAACCACAGGGACAGCAATAAAGGACATTAGATGGTGACATCAGAAGATGACCAGCTGGTCAAGGACAAACCACAGGGACAGCAATAAAGGTCATTAGATGGTGACATCAGGAAATGACCAGCTGGTTATGGCCAAACCACAGGGACAGCAATAAAGGACATTAGATGGTGACATCAGAAGATGACCAGCTGGTCAAGGACAAACCACAGGGACAGCAATAAAGGACATTAGATGGTGACATCAGGAGATGACCAGCTGGTTATGGACAAACCACAGGGACAGCAATAAAAGACATTAGATGGTGACTGCAGAAGATGACCAGCTGGTCAAGGACAAACCACAGGGACAGCAATAAAGGTCATTAGATGGTGACATCAGGAAATGACCAGCTGGTTATGGCCAAACCACAGGGACAGCAATAAAGGACATTAGATGGTGACATCAGGAGATGACCAGCTGGTCATGGACAAACCACAGGGACAGCAATAAAGGACATTAGATGGTGACATCAGGAGATGACCAGCTGGTCAAGGACAAACCACAGGGACAGCAATAAAGGACATTAGATGGTGACATCAGGAGATGTCCAGCTGGTCAAGGACAAACCACAGGGACAGCAATAAAGGACATTAGATGGTGACATCAGGAGATGACCAGCTGGTCATGGACAAACCACAGGGACAGCAATAAAGGACATTAGATGGTGACATCAGGAGATGTCCAGCTGGTCAAGGACAAACCACAGGGACAGCAATAAAGGTTTCCCTTTTTAAAGCTCTGCCATTTCTTTTTAAAATAAATTATTTTAGTTATTACTAAATGGCAGTCAAATTGTAATGCAAGTAACTGTAACGCAAGTACCGTATTCACCCTAACAAGCATACATGCTATAATAAGTGTACATGCTCTAATAAGTGTACATGCTCTAATAAGTGTACATGCTCTAATAAGTGTACATGCTCTAATAAGTGTACATGCTCTAATAAGTATACACCCCCATTTTTGCGATATGTTGCGAATCCAGGTTGCATGGTTGGGTGTCCCAATTTTGTGCGTCGATTAGTTCCGTGGCAATGTGGTATTTTATCATTCTGCAACTAGTGGGTGATCACTGGAGATCAGTGTTTGTGCTGAACAGACAGCATCTGCTGTGGTCATAGCGTCATGCACAAATGAGGAATTTATTCACTAATTATATTACCAATGTCAATAATAATAAAAGTCAATGTAGTTTCTTCAATCATTGGTTCTACATCATCGTTGTCGAATGGCATTAGCCAGTTGTGTGCCCAAGGCTGAATGTCATCCGATTGAGTCATCGACATCATCTTGCTCTACAAACTTAGGTGTACGCTTATTAGAACACATTTCATGAAATATTTTTGTGTTTAAAATTTTTTTAATCGTTTGCTTATTTTGGACGAATATGGTAATCAGCTATTTGGACAACCACAAGTTTATTAATTATGCAATTCCAAAGTTGTTGTATGTAATTATTGTAAAGCTACTCTGATACGTTAGCTACAGCTACATATGACACATAGATTAAAAATGTTGGACTCTCGATAAGCCAATGGTTTCCTAGTCCACTGCCATCTAGGCCTTTGCCTTGGATGGCAGTCTTGTTAAATATACACACACACACACACACACACATATATATATATATATATATATATATATATATATATATATATATATATATATATATATATATATATATATATTTATGTATATATATATTATAAATAAATATTATACAGTTGCACCTTGTTATTACACGCCCCATTATTACGCAGATTCGGATATAAGGCGGTTGGTCATGGACCCTGATTTTCTGCCACCAGGGGGAAATGCCAAATGAACTTGTTTATATCTTAACAATTCTCAAGAAGTATTAGGTGAACAATGTCAATGAACAAGTGTCAACGACAACGTGTTTCTTTAGATCGAATAGGAAGAAGAAGAGGGGGCAGTCATTTGATATATTAAAGAATTTATTCCGGCTTACCAAATAATATAAAAAGGGAAGTGAGTTGCGATGAAGCTGTTTGGTACAATACAGGACATTTTACATTAAATTAACTATTGGATTAGTTTACAGAAGTCCAAACATAAACGAAGAGGATAAAAAAAATTATTAAATGCTATAAAAGAAGTTAGTAAAGGGGAATGTATCATAATGGGAGATTTCAACCACGGACACATACAATGGAAATTTCTAGAGAGTAAAGGGGGTGAGGACCAACAGTTTCTACCTTTAATTCAGGAGAGCTTCCTTACTCGACACATCCTAGAACCAACCAGGGGAGAGAATGTATTAGATTTAGTTTTGTCTTCACAACATGAATTAGTGGATAATGTCAAAATACATGAGCCATTGGGTAACTGTGATCATAATCAAATACATTTTGACATCAAAGTAAAATCAGAAAGTACTAATAAAAAAATACAGGAGAAATTTCCACAAAGGTAGATATAAAGATATGAGTAAATACTTTGCAAAGCTAGATTGGAATAACATGTTGAGGAAAAAGACTGCAATTGAATGTTGGAATATTCTAAAATATGAAATTGAGAGTATCATTGATAAATTTGTTCCATTGAAAAAACAAGGAAAATGGTCTAGAAAGAAACATTTGTCAAAAGAAGCTATTAGAAATATAGTGTTAAAGTAAACTATGTGGAGGGTTTATAGGCGTACCAGAAAGGATGAAGACTACACAAGTTACAAAGAGGCACTTAACGTTGCTATGAATGAAATTAGACAATCTAAAAGAAGCTAAAACTAGCATGTAACATTAAAAATGACAGCAACAGTTTTTATTCATATGTCATGAGTAAACAAAACGTATGAGACAAGGTTGGACCTCTAGAAGACATTACTGGAAATATAATATCACAATGTTTTTTAATGGCGGAAGATCTAAATGGATACTTCAGTTCAGTTCCAGAGAGGATATTACAGGTACTACTGTAGTTCATTACCAGTTCCAGATGCTAAATTTCAGGAGGTTAAATCAAACTATTTAGGGCAGTTAATTGTAACTCCAGAAATGGTAGCTATGAAGATAAAGACAATGGAGGACAATAAATCACCTGGAGTGGATGGAATTCCTCCAAAACTACTAATGGAAACAGTAGAACATATTAGTTTACCACTTGCAAGAATGTTCAACTTGTCATTAAAAGAGGGTGTAGTTCCTGTTGAGAAGAGGCAAACATCATACCATTATTTAAAAAGGGTTCAAGAAATAAGTCAGAGAATTACAGACCAGTGAGTTTAACGTCAGTGATTTGTAAATTATTAGAAAGGTTAATTAAAGACCATATGGTGAACTTCCTTGTTAGGCATAAATTACTAAATCCAACTCAACATGGATTCCTAAAAGCGAGGTCATGCTTAACAAATATGTTATGTTTTTTGGAAGAAATCACTAAGTGGATAGACGAGGGATCACCAGTAGATATTATATACTTAGATTTTCAGAAAGCTTTTGACAAAGTGCAACATCATAGATTACTACTTAAATTAAAAGCCCATGGTATCGGGGATGGCATAATCGACTGGATAGAACAATGACTGACAGAAGACAACGTGTTGTAGTAAATGGGGAGGTTTCAAACTGGAAATCACTTTTGAGTGGGGTACCACAAGGATCAGTATTAGGACCTTTATTATTCTTAATATATATTAATGACTTGGACGATAATATATAACAAGCAATGTACTGAAATTAGCAAGTGGATGACACAAAAGTGTTTAGAAGGGTTAACAATGATGGAGATAAACAACATTATCTAGCAGGCATGGTTTAATTTCAATTGTTAATTGTTAATTTGTTAATTTAATTAACTCAATTAAGTTAATTTAATTAATTAACTTTACCAGAAAGGCTAGATTAATTAAATTAAATTAATTAACTTCACCAAAAGGGGTTAATTTAATTTAATTGACAAATTCCCAATTAACCCTTAATTAAGTGCTCATTTAACAGTTGGTATTACTGGATAATTCACACCCATGTTGCCCAGGCATTTCCAAAAGGCCTGCAGTCACTATTAGTCATTAGCCTGACAGAGGTCAGGTTAAGGCATGTGTGAATGGGAGGGAGAACATCACAGAGCACTAATACTGTCTGTACCAACTGGAGTGGGCTGGTCATTCAGGCACATGTGAGTTGGAGGGAAGGCCTAGACAATAGAATGTCCTCTGGTAGTGTGATAAGTTGACAAATGATGGTTAATCTATGTCTAAAGTAAACATGTTTGGCTAGCAACTTGCAGCCAAGTGGACCTATGCATTATACTATGTATTTATGTTTTTCTGTACATCTGCAAGTGTATATATAACATGCAGAGAAAAGTAAAATAGCTTCAGTTTGGAATCTTTTTACAACGTCAACTGGAATCAAAAGCAAACCAGTTCTAGTGATACATAAAAAAATGGTGTATAAAAATTTTAATGCTAGTGTATAAAGGGGAAACCTAATGTTTTAGCATTAACACGTTGCATAAATAACAACTTGGTGCATAGAAATTATGTATGTAGTTACTCGGTTTTGTTAATTTGGTTAAATCTTCAGCCACAACTTTACATTCCTTTTAGAAAACAACATTAATTTTATCTAGCATCTACAACTTTTAAAATGTGATCAAATACCCCATGAACAAATGTCTTGGTATATAAACATTGTATAAGCAAAACACATTTCTTTTATTATAAGTCAACAATAATGTTCAGATTTGTTTGATGGTAATAATAATGTTTGATAAAATATTTTTATGTGGAACATGGCCCCTGAGTTATTGACTTAGAATCGTGGCTAGTTTGCTGCAGACAATAAAGTAAATTTATGTTTGTTTCTGAGCTTTGTATTAAGCAGACAAATGTAATCCATATATATTTTGTGTGAAACACAAGACGGCAGAGCTGGGATAAAAAACATTTAATGACAGTAGTTTTCACGTAACAAATATACACGACAAGTCAATTGGCAACAGTTGTGGTACAATATAATAATAATGCATGTATACACAGTGAAACATAAACTGTCCATAAAGTTAGCAACACTAGAATGTTTGCTAATTGTCCCAGCATGTGTTCTATAAAAATAAAACATGTATAGATGGCGACACAATTGTAGTTGTCTATACATTATTATGTATCAACATAGTAAACATATAAGGTGACATTGGAGATACCTAAATTTACTAGTTTCAGAGCAGTGTGGTATTGCAGCTTCAAAGGGTAATCAAATTCTTGGATTGATTAGAAGAAATATAACATACAAGGGAAAAAAGTTAATTATACCTCTTTATAAAGCAATAGTTAGACCTCATTTAGAATACTGTATACAAGCATGGAGACCATATCGTAAGAAGGATATAGATACGCTTGAACGCATACAAAGGAGAGCAACTAAAATGATTCCAGAACTGAGATACCTTAGTTATGAAGAATGCCTGAAAGAATGTGGTTTAACAACTCTAGAGACAAAGAGGTTAAGAGGAGATCAGATTTTTTTAAGATATTGAATGGGTATGAAAATATTGATAGAAATATGTTTTTCTCAGTCAAGAAGGATAGCAGAACTAGAGGACATGAGGTAAAATTAGTAAAGGATCAATGTAGATTGGACATCAGGAAGCACTCGTTCTCACAGAGGACAATAAATGAATGGAAAAAATTGTCTACAGATTGTGTAACTGCTAGCAGCATGAATATGTTTAAAAACAAGGTTGACACAAATCTCAGGAGGGCGGGTTATAAGTAGATGAACATTGTTGGACTCTCGATAAGCCAATGGCTTCCTTGTCCACTTGCCATCTGGACCTTTGGCTTGGATGGCAAATCTTGTTAAATCTTGTTAAATATATATATATATATATATATATATATATATATATATATATATATATATATATATATATATATATATATATATATATATATATATATATTTATATACAATACGTACATGATATGCATTAGCCTATATAATTCTAATGCATAACTTAACAGCAAAGGTGGGGGAACCAACCCTTTACCTGGTAATATAAACAGGTTTAAAGATTAAACAATTAACCAAATGCCAAACATGTAATGTTACGCATTACTAATATAAATTGACTAAACAGTCCAACAATCAGATGTATGAAACCAATCCCATCCGAAACCCACACAGGTGTCGAAGGGGCAGGTGGGTGGGAAACAAATTCAATGAATGGATACCTTTATTTTGGCCACACATACATTTTAAGATACTTACAATATGATATGAGTCAGAGATTATACAAATAGCGGAGCAACCAAGGAGATCCTCTAGAAACCCTGCGGGGCTTATGACGAGGACCACCCAGAAATAAATCAACATAATTATTTTGTTTCCTTAGGCTTAAGCCAAAAACATATACTAAGCAACATTATTGCAAGTGAAATACAATATAATGTAAAAAATAAATTGCTTAAATATATGTGCATACAAATTGTAATTAGAATTTTATGAACAAATACTACACTAATAACCTAACTAATTATTGCACATGAATACATTACAATGTGAACATGAACACATTAAGTAATGCAGGAACCATGAATACATTAAATACTACACAAACATCAATTCATGTTTTTTTCTGCCATGTTAAAATAAAGGTAGATGTAGAATATATGTTATACAAATACAAATTGAGTCTCAAAAATGTTGTTTAAATATCAACATATAATTTTTACTTTGAATGATATGAACAAATAATACATTAACTACACAATTGCCATGTATTCATTAAATGTGAGCATGAATACATTAAGTAATGCATGATCCTGACTACATTAAATATTCCATAAGCATGAAAACACATGGTCTTCTCCACCATGTGAAAATAAATGTAGATATATAGTACATTTTGTACAAATACAAAGTTTCTTATTTGCAGTGTTTACTGTAAAGTCATTGATATTTAGAGAGTAACAGTTCTTTCAGTTTATTTTTAAATTGGTTAATGGACACAGGCTGTTTTAATTTACTAGGTAATGCATTCCAGAATACTAGTCCTGAATAGTTTATTGTACATTTCCTGCTGTTTGTTCTTATGTTTTGGATATAATAGCTATTTTGGTTTCTTAGATTATGTTTGTGGATATTTTGTATTCTCGTAAGCATTGATGACATAGAATCTGGGAGTTTGTTATTTGCTGCTTTATACATAAAAATACCTAGTTGATGTTTATATAGATCATCCAATTTTAATAGTTTTAACTTTGAGAATAGAGGATCAGTGTGTGCGATGTAATGAGAATTTGTGATTATCCTAATAGCTTTCTTCTGTAGTATTCTTAGTTTGTTTAAGTTTGTACAATATGAATTTTCCCACAATAGAGTGCAATATTGTAAGTGTGATAAGATCAATGAACAATAAATAGTTCTCATTATATACATAGGGAGAAAATGTTTTAATTTGTTAAGCATTCCCACATTCCGTGCTACTTGTTTTGATAGGTTGTCAATATGTGTTGTCCAACTTAAGTGCTCATCTATAAATATCCCTAGGAATTTGGTGAATTTGACATGCTTTATTTTGTTTCCATCTACTTGTATTAAGGCACTGTTGATATTTTATTTTTTTCCTTTTGGTGTGAATATAATAAAATTTTACTTTTTGGTGTTTAGGGAAAGTTTGTTGGTATGGAACCATGTTGAGATTTTTTGTATTTCTATGTTTACCTCTTCGATGAGAGTGTTGAAGCATGTATGAGCATGAAAGAGACTTGTGTCATCTGCAAACAGTATAGGATTTAGGATATCTGATACATTTTCAATATCATTTATATATAAAATAAAGAGTAATGGGCCTAATATAGATCCTTGTGGAACTCCACATGTAATTGTCATATGTTTTGAGTTATACGATACATACTGTCTTCTGTTATTAAGATAGTTTTTAAACCAGTTGCAGGCATTACCTCTTATACCGTAGCATTGAAGTTTATTTATTAAAATGTTATGATCTATTGTACCGAAAGCCTTGGAGAGATCAAGAAAAACACCTATATTATACTTTTTATGGTCCATGTTACTTGATATTTTATCAACCAAATCAATCAGTGCCATATACGTAGAGTAGTTTTTCCTGAATCCGTATTGTTTTTTTATATTATGCTGTGTTCTGTTAAAAAATTGTAAAGCCTATTATACATTAGGCATTCCAGTATTTTTGAGAGGCATGGAAGGATAGAAATAGGTATATAATTTGAGAATAGTTCAGGGTTTTCACTTTTATACAAGGGGATAACCTTTGCTATTTTTAGTTTGCTGGGCACAATGCCAGTCATAAGTGAATTATTGAATATGTGGGCAAGTTGATTTGTAATTTGTGGTATAACTTGTTTAATAATGTATGGATCAACATTGTCGAATTCACTTGATTTCTTTGAATTTGCTTTTTTTTCTATGTTAATTATTTCCTTGGGAAAAAACTTGTGTTGGGTTTATGTTAAGTTTACATTAAGGCGATGACCTATGTTGGTTAAAATAATTATTGAAATGGTCCACTATTTCCCTTTTTTCTGTACAGTGGGTACCATCTAATGTAATAAATTTATCATTTATTACAGATTTATTATCTTTGGACTTTATAACTTCATTTATGGTGCTCCATGTTTTTTTGCAATCATTTTTATATAGCTAAAATTTTTCTTTAAAATATTTTTTCTTTGACTGTCTGATTACACGAGTCAGTTTCTTTTTGTAATTTTTTTTAATAATCTCACTTTTGGTAGAAGGGTTGCACTTAAATATTTTGAACAGGTGATTTTTTTGCCTACAGGATATTAATATGCCTTTCGTGAGCCATTCGCTTTTGCAGGTTTTCACCTTAAATATTTTTCACGGTAAGCATTCATTCATTTGTGCGTTTAGTATTCCCAGAAAGGTATCATATGAAGTTCAGGGGTTTTGGTCCTTTTACACCTCCTCCCAGTTTGAAGTTTGTAATTGTGTTTTTAATTTGCTTATGTTTGCTGAGCTAGCCATGCGTTTGTAAACAATTTTGTACTCATTTTCTCTTTTTACCCCTAATTCATAAAAAGGTAAATATCGGGAAGTGATCTGATATGTCATTATAAAGGATACCAGATTTTATTGAATATTCATGAATGTTGGTTATAATATTGTCTATGAGTGTAGCTGTCTGTTTTGTGACCCTTGTTGGTTTGCTAGTTGTTGGATAGAATGCATTGGCAAACATATTATGGATAAAATCTGTTGTTTGGTGGTTTGTGTCAGACCTAAGTAAGTCAATGATAAAATCTGCCATTAATATGCATTTCTTTCTTTCATTTGAAATTCTTCCTAATAAATAATTAAATTGTATATTAAATGTATGTATGCATGTGTCAGGCGGTTTATAGATAACACCAATAACAATTTTGTTTTTTTCGGTTTCGACTTCTACAAATAATGATTCATATAGACAATTCTCAGAGTTTGTATTTATGTCATTTCTTTCCTTAAACTTTAACCTGTTAGCATACATACCAACACCTCCTCCTCGTTTTTCCATTCTAGGTTTTGACAGAAATGTGTAATCTGTCATATTATAACTATCAATGCTTTCCACTGGCTTTATCCAAGTTTCAGTTATACCTATACAGTCGAAGTTAACATTTAGTGATTTTAGGCTGTATCAAGTTTGTCAAAATTTTTGGATAAACTTCTACAATTTATTGTCAATGTAGAGAACTTACTGTTTGTGTCACATTTACACTGTAGGTTGTAAAGTTCAGAGTCGGTGTGATAATTACACTTTCTTAAACAGTCTTGTACATTACCTAGATAGTTTGTCTTACATCCTCCATCAGTGTCTTCTATAATACCGTCTATGTTAAAACATGGATCTTTTTCGGTAGTCATGTCTACGTCTAAGTTCACACACAAGTACTGTTGTCTATGTACAGTTTCACGTGGGGTTAATTTCCTATTCACTGTCGACACAGTTCACGTAAGTTAACAAGATCTCTATCGTGCACGATAGTTTCCTTTCTGCCGCTAGTCAGTAGGCATATAATCCGTCCATCAATCGCCCATGTCGATTTGACATGTATCATATCAACTAGAAGCATGGAAGTAGTCATATAAGCAATAAAATTTAACAATTCTGACACATTGGAAATCACTAAAAATCCTGTTAAATGTGACAAATTGTCACTTTTCTGACAAAATTATGCCATGTTTGCTTAAAAATAAAGCAAATATATAAATATTAATTTGAAAATAAATTCTTTAGTATATCTAAAGAGACAGTAAGCAGGCTTCATTGGCTCGCAATGCTCTGGAAATCTAGTGTACATGATGTATGATTTATCAATATAATTAATAATTAACCTATAATTAAGTTATGTGACTGGTTTTCAGCTAGTATTATGGGCAAGGCATTGTTTTGATTTGGCTGTCAAACAAATAATAATGACATGATAAACAGGAGTGTTCTATAATATGTGTACATATATATGTAACCGGCATGGTTACTGGACAATTAGTAATTTATAATTGCCCCACTAATCACCCCACCAGTCACCCAACAAAGGTCACTCGAGGATACCAGAGGAGCACAGGGTTGATGGTGCCATTACTAGAGAATCTAGTTAATTAGTTATTATTATTATAACTATTTGTCTTATGGTTAATTGCATTTACTGAGTCCTTTGCTGGTTGCTGGTCTTGTTACTAATAATTAAGTTGTTTAAATACAAAATTTACCCAAGAGACAGGGGTCACGTGTGGTCAGGTGGAGGGTCTGTGTCCCAGTGGGCCAGGCTTGATCCCACTGTCAACAAGACAACAACCCTGTTTTGGTAAGTTCCTAAATAGTATGTTATACCTTAGAAAATGAATTCTTTCTATTTACAATGGTACCAAAATGTATACTAGAGAATTTTCCATCTTTCTATGTAAACATATTTATATGTTCAGTTGTAATTACTTAATAGTGACTTGGATTACTGATGTGATAAAAGATGGGGAGCAAATGAACTGTCTGGACCTTAGGGAGGAATGTCCCCACCAGCTGTCAGTTAACAGCTAGGGCTTAATGACATTTTGAAAGCTTGTAGCCAGTAGCTGGTAGAACTGGTTAGAAAATTAAGTTTATTCATGTTTAGTACTGTTAATATATTTAATGTATTATGATAGACAAAATACATTATGCAGGGACTGTGCATGTGCCGTATAATTATATAACATTCTGTACAGTTAAGCCAGAATCAGACTGGAGCACTCTCCCTCTCTTTGATGTTGTCTTCATTAATCACCATGCGGCACTGGCTGGGTAGGGTGTGTGAAATATCCCCCAAGGACAAGTGCTTAAGAGCAAGCTGGGGACACACTAGATAGTAACTTGTAAACAGGGATCAAGTGTTGGTTTGGTCATTTAATGTAGTATTGATATCTTAGTACATTTCTGGTGACACCATTGTGTTAGTATAAATATAATAATGTAGTTAGTCACTCTTTTGTTTATTCATTTACAACTGATAATTGGTTGTATATCATTTACAGGTGCAGATGACCCCCTGTAAAATGCAGGATGTGGTTGCACTGAGTCGGTGCTCAGACACATTTTAACACTTTTGGTTAGGCCTGCAGTGCCGAGTTGGGGTGTGCATTGTTATTTTGGTTTCATGGGTTGTCATGAAGTATTACTATATTAGGTTAGGAAACATTTATTTAACTATATTAAGGAACTAATTATAGATGCTGCATATATCATGTGTGTGGGTATTAGTTGTATGATTTGTGTACTCATAGTCTCCAAGGATTGTGTGATTGTGGTTGTTTATATGTTACGCATAACTGATGCTGTGTTATGCGTGGAGTACATCAAATGTTTACTAATTGTAGCTGCATTTTTAGCTGAAATCTAGATAGAAATCTAGATACAAATACCACAGGTGCCAGCCTGCTATTTGGTGTCTGAGATAATCTATAAGTAATAATTATGTATCAATGTTATGCAGGGAATAGATGTTTTGACTCTGTTGATTAATGATCCTGTGTAACCATTGTAGTAGTGCATGTAGTAATAATATTTTTGTATGTTTTACAGGTTTTTTTTATATAGTTTTTGTTATACAAAATAAAGTAAATCATCATTTCCCGTCTTCCTGCGATTCCACTGTTACATATATATTGTGCTGCAACTTGATGTAAAATTAGACACTTTCTCGGAAAATAGCTTCCCTATTTGGGGTCATGCCTCAGTTGTTAACAAGATTTAACAAAACTGTCATCCCAAACAACAAGTTCCAGATGGCAAGTGGACAAGGAAGCCATTGGCTTATCGAGAGTCGAACAATTTTCTCATCTATGTGTAGCCCGCCCTTATTAGATATCTGTCAATTCTATTTTTAAACATATTCATACTACTAGCATTAACACAATCATTTGGCAGTTTGTTCCATTCATTTATCACCCTCTGTGAGAAAGAGTACTTTCTCATGTCCGTGCAACCTACACTGCTCCTTAACTAATGCTGCTTTGTGTCCTCTGGTTCTACTGCCTTCTTTAAGTTTGAAGAACATATTCCTATCAACATCCTCATAACCGTTCACTATTTTAAATACTTCTATTTGGTCTCCTCTTAGTCTCCTGGTCTCTAGTGTTGTCAAACTGCATTGTAATAAGTGACTTTCGTAACTAAAGTCTCTCAATTCTGGAATCATTTTGGTTGCTCTTCGTTGTATTCTTTCTAGCTTGTCTGTGTCCTTTTTACGATACGGCCTCCATGCTTGAATACAATATTCCAAGTGTGGTCTAACTATTGCTTTGTACAGGGGTACAATTAGCTGTTTCTCCTTATACATAATAGTTCTCCTAATTAGCCCTAGAATTTGATTTCCTTTTGAAGCAGCAATCCAACATTGCTCTGAAACTTTCATGTCAACCCTAAATGTTACTCCTAAGTCCTTTCCTTGTGTGGTTCTACCTAGTACAGCATTCCACATTTTATATTCCTCGTCCATATTTCCATGTCCTATGTTACACATTTACACTTTCCAAAATTGAATAGTATTTGCCATTTTTCTGACCATTTAACTAATTTATCTAGATCATCCTGTAAACTTTGTTTATCTGTAACATTAATAACCTTTCTGAATATTTTTGTGTATTCTGAAAATTTCAGTACTTTGCTAGATATCTCATCTTCCAAATATTTTATATGTATTAAAAACAGAATAGAGCCTAATACTGATCCCTGTGGTACCCCACTCAAAACAGATTTCCAGTTTGAAATCTCACCATCTACTATTACTCTCTGTCTTCTGTGTGTAAGCCACCTTTCTATCCAGTTAATTACATCATTTCCTATACCATGGGCTTTTAGTTTAAGTAACAATCTTTGATGTGGCACTTTATCGAAAGCTTTCTGAAAATCTAAGTAGACCACATCACTGGTGACCCGTCATCTACCCACTTTGTAATTTCTTCCGAAAAACATAAGAAATTGGTTAGACATGACCTTGCTTTTAGGAACCCATGTTGAGATGTATTTATTAATTTATGTTTTACAAGGAATTCCACCATGTGGTCTCTAATTAATGTTTCGAGTAATTTGCATACAACTGATGGCGTAATGTTTGCTTCTTTCCATTCTGAAGGAACCATTCCTTTTTTAGTGACAAGTTAAACACTTTTGCAAGTGGTGTACTAATTTTCTCAACAATTTCATCAGTTAGACTTCCTAGTGTGTTATACACGAATGTAGGGCATAGTAAGTTTGGACATAGGACGTTTTAAAAAAATTCTTACGATCTGACATAAGTGCATTTGTGCAGGGACATTATTACCAGGTTTGCTGATGTAAGCTGTTGAGAGTGAATTGGTGGATTTTTAGATGATTTTAATAGGCGGAAGGATATTTGTGATTTTTTTAGCCACTAGACACATGTGCATCGTAATTCATGCCAATATTGGTAAACATTGAGGGGTATCTCACATACAGGCATATTACAAGAGTTAGAAATGTATAATTTTAACAAAACTTGACCAGCATGTCAGTGGGATGATGACAGCTGCTGGTGAAAACTTTTAGAATTTTTGCTGGTCACGTTTTCTTATAATTATGCAAAACGTTAACATGGCCGCCAGTGGGAAATGTAACTGTAGGCTGAATCCTACAGCCGCAGTTTGATCACATTCACATTCACATTGTGCGCCATGAGTGTGTCATGACTATATGGTCGTCGGGGGGGGGGGGGGACAATGTGTACACTTAATCGACCCTGGATCTGGATTTTTTATATACACTGATGAATGTTGAATCAAATAACAAATACTATGGATGCCCCTGGTTGGGACCTATGAACCAGTCTGTGTAGACGCCCCTATTTGAGACATATCAATTGGTCCATAGATGCCCCTAGTTGGGACCTATCAACTGGCTCCTTCTTTATAGATGGCGCCTTAATAATTAAGGGGCCATCTATAAAGTACATCACTTTCAGGGTTGGGGATAAACGGGGCATTATACACAGGGGCTGTTCATTACATTCGTTATTAAAAGTTGTTTTGCTCGCTACCTGTCGATGTCAGACTGACAGCATTGATTGCTATGTCAGTTGTATATTTCAACTGAATTCGAAAGAAAAAGCAATGTGGTCTCTGCCATGCACCAGTGAAGTATGTAATTGTGCGCAAAAATCTGCAAATTTGGTGTAAATTTGATGTATGCATTATAGGTGGTGGGCCTTCCTCAAAATGAACATAGTTTTAGCGGTGGGTACATGCCGGTGTTACGAAGCCTGACAAGGGGGTGAGGAGGCCTCACTTTAATTATTATTATTACTCAAATTTATAGGTGCGTACATACATGCAATCATAAAATAATAACTAATATTGTAAAGTTAAAAGTTATATATATATATTAAAGTTGGAGCATTATATTAAGGTTAATGAACATAATGAATAAATAATTATAGTAAATAAATAAATAGATAAAATACATGTTCATAAAAAATGCCAATGTTCACAGTTATTCCTCATTGGAAATACGTACGCCTAAATAAAGAAGATTTTCAATATGTTCTTAAATTTACACAGCGTATCTGCTTGTCTTATGTAATCCGACAAAGCGTTCGACAGTGTCAGTCCGGACACCGAGAAAGCACGTCTGTCGTAGCCCTCCACCGTAGCGCGGCACTACCAGCAAACGCAGATCAGCAGATCGAAGATTGCGGGTTGTAGTCTCCTTATCTCCAAGGACGTCGCTGGAGTCAGCTGACTTATTGCTTGATAACAATGACTTAATAATTTTTCAAATCAAATTTATTGTAACTCTTTACAATATATACAAATCAAACCAAGGTAATCCCTATATGATAATGTAAAGAGAACAATAAGGGAAGAACATTATACAATGTTATACTCCCTAGTATATGTTTCAATACAAATATCATAGTATTAAATAAAAAAATAGCATGCAGGTGTAGAAAACGAACAAATTGTGATTGTGATACATGTTATATATTGACATCATTGTGTAATATAAATTGCTTAAGTTATACATTTGTAGTTTGTTATTGAATAAGAAGTAAAGTTGAGTCTTGTGTTAAAATAATTCCAAATTATAGCACCCTTAATTCTTACAGAACGAAGTCTTATTTCTAAAGTTGCCATGGATATGTGTATTTGTGTAGATTGTCTTGTATTGTAACTATGAACAAACATATTAAAAAAAATTGTTGGTAGAAGACCACTGTTGTATTAATACATAAACATTTGTATTGAGTAGACATATAGTTGTCTAATCGTTAAGATGTTTAGTAGTTTAAATATAGGTTTTGTATGAGTTGATATATTAGCTGATACGAGCATTCTCACCGCTTTCTTTTGAGTCAAATGCACCACCCCACACTTCAATACAATATGTCAAATGAGGGAATAGAAACGAGTAATATAAGGTGACCAGGCATGGTCTAGTTAAAAATCTTTTGGCTTTGTTGATAATGCCTACCCCTTTAGAGATTTTACATTTAACTTTGTTAATATGTTCAGCCCAATTAAGTTTGTTATCAATAGTAACGCCAAGAAATGTTGTAGAGGATACTTGTTTAATAGCATTATCATTAATTTCAAGTTTTGTTGGTTTGATAAGTTTTCTGTTAGAAGTTCTCAATATCATGTATTGGGTCTTATCAATGTTTAGAGATAATTTGTTAGCATTTAACCAAGCTACAAGTTTTTTTAGTTCAATATTCATTTTGTTAGCTATATCATCCAATTGATCACCCTGTATAAATACACTAGTGTCATCGGCAAATAATAAGGAGAAAAGAATATCTGAGACATTAGCAATATCATTGATATATAATAGAAACAGCAATGGCCCCAGTATGGAACCTTGAGGCACTCCACAAGTAATAGAGAGTTTAGTTGAGCTAGTGTTATTGTAATACACATATTGACTTCTATTAGATAAATAACTTTTAATCCAGTCATTGGCTAAGCCACGTATACCATAACATTGGAGTTTTTGACACAGTATCTCATGGTCAACAGTATCAAATGCTTTAGATAAATCTAAGAACACCCCTAGCACAAATTGTTTGTTTTGTAGTGCTTCTGATATTTTGTCTACAATGGTCATTAGTGCCATGCTAGTGGAATGATTTTTTCGAAAACCAAACTGATATTTGTACAGAATGTTATACTTATTAATAAAATTTATCAGCCTGTTATACATTAGTCTTTCCAATATTTTAGAGAAAGTTGGTAATATTGAAATTGGTCGGTAGTTAGAAAATATTTTTTTTTCCCTTAGATTTGTAGATAGGTATTACCTTAGCTATTTTTAACTCATCTGGGAATATTCCAGTATTTATAGAGAGATTATATAAATATGTTAATGGTTTAATAAAGCTTTTATATGTTTTTTTAATTACTTTACTGGAAATATCATCCCATCCAGGACTAGATATTTTGAGAGAGTTTACTATTGCTGATACCTCATTTTCAGTTACCGGTTCAAGATATATAGTTTTAGTATTGCTGTTTTTCATGTATGACATAGGGTCTGTTTGGTTCTGTGGAATGTTTTTTGCTAGGTTAGAGCCAACATTTATATAGAACTTATTAAAACATTCGCTTATTTGTTATTTGTCTGATGTTACTGCTTTGTCGACGATGAATTTTGTCTGCGTTATACGTTCATGTTTCTTGTTTATTATTTCTTTTAAAAGGGACCAAGACTTTTTAAGGTTATGTTTATTTTCTTCAAAGAGAGTTGCGTAATGTTCACGTTCAGATTTCCTTAGTAAGCCATTCAACTTTTTTGTATACTTTATATTTAGTTTCGTTATATCTTGTGTTTTGTCTCACATATTTAACATAATAGTCTATTCTTCTCTTTTATTGATTTTTTTAGCCCATATGTTAGCCATGGTTTCCTATTCTTGTAGTTAAGCTTGATTGTTTTTATGGGAAAGCAGTCATTGTATTCTCACAGTAATGACTTATAAAATACTGAGTAGGCTGTTTGACAATTATTTGTGTATGTCATAATATCCCAGTCAAGATTTTGCATGTTATTATAAAATGATTTTATTTGGATCTATATATACTCACTGTGTATGCATTTCACTCAACCTAAATCACCAACAGTAAATGTCCACGTTACGGACTTCAGGGGCAATTGTCATAAGGGGCAATTGTCCAAGGTGGAAAATGTCCAGAGGGGCAACTGTGGGGGGGGGTCAATTATCCCGTGTCTATTTGATCAAGTGTGTCGTATATTGACTGAACAAGACGCTGTGCCGCCATTCCCAGGACCTGGGATTATTGCAGCATGTCTCCCTTATAGGAGTGTCGGGCCGAATGTTAATGGGCCTGGGCCAGACTTGGGCCGGGGTGGGCTTGGGCGCAAATGCTAGGTCCGTGCAGGCCACTAGAATATATGTCCACCTTGAGCCCTCCTGTTGCAGATGTTATGCCATCTAAACAAGTGTGTGCGTGCGTGCGTGTGTGTGTGCACATGCGTGTGTGTGTGTGCGCGCGTGTGCGTGTGTGTACTCCTCCTGTATGCTGGTTGATGTGCTTGTTGTAGTTCAGTGTACTTTGTTACGGTATTCTTGCATGTAGCAGTGACCATGGTCAGAGGTGACTTCTTTCTATGAGTTGTTGTAGTTCAGTGTACTTTGTTATGGTATTCTTGCATGTAGCAGTGACCATGGTCGGAGGTGACTTCTTTCTTTGAGTTGTTGTAGTTCAGTGTACTTTGTTATGGTATTCTTGCATGTAGCAGTGACCATGGTCAGAGGTGACTTCTTTCTTTGAGTTGTTGTAGTTCAGTGTACTTTGTTATGGTATTCTTGCATGTAGCAGTGACCATGGTCGGAGGTGACTTCTTTCTATCAGTTGTTGTAGTTCAGTGTACTTTGTTACGGTATTCTTGCATGTAGCAGTGACCATGGTCGGAGGTGACTTCTTTCTATGAGTTGTTGTAGTTCAGTGTACTTTGTTATGGTATTCTTGTGTGCAGCAGTGACCATGGTCGGAGGTGACTTCTTTCTATGAGTTGTTGTAGTTCAGTGTACTTTGTTATGGTATTCTTGCGTGTAGCAGTGACCATGGTCGGAGGTGACTTCTTTCTATGAGTTGTTGTAGTTCAGTGTACTTTGTTATGGTATTCTTGCATGTAGCAGTGACCATGGTCGGAGGTGACTTCTTTCTATGAGTTGTTGTAGTTCAGTGTACTTTGTTATGGTATTCTTGCATGTAGCAGTGACCATGGTCAGAGGTGACTTCTTTCTATGAGTTGTTGTAGTTCAGTGTACTTTGTTATGGTATTCTTGCGTGTAGCAGTGACCATGGTCGGAGGTGACTTCTTTCTATCAGTTGTTGTAGTTCAGTGTACTTTGTTATGGTATTATTGCGTGTAGCAGTGACCATGGTCGGAGGTGACTTCTCTCTATGAGTTGTTGTAGTTCAGTGTACTTTGTTATGGTATTCTTGTGTGCAGCAGTGACCATGGTCGGAGGTGACTTCTTTCTATCAGTTGTTGTAGTTCAGTGTACTTTGTTATGGTATTCTTGCATGTAGCAGTGACCATGGTCGGAGGTGACTTCTTTCTATGAGTTGTTGTAGTTCAGTGTACTTTGTTATGGTATTCTTGTGTGCAGCAGTGACCATGGTCGGAGGTGACTTCTTTCTATCAGTTGTTGTAGTTCAGTGTACTTTGTTATGGTATTATTGCGTGTAGCAGTGACCATGGTCGGAGGTGACTTCTCTCTATGAGTTGTTGTAGTTCAGTGTACTTTGTTATGGTATTCTTGTGTGCAGCAGTGACCATGGTCGGAGGTGACTTCTTTCTATCAGTTGTTGTAGTTCAGTGTACTTTGTTATGGTATTCTTGTGTGTAGCAGTGACCATGGTCGGAGGTGACTTCTTTCTATGAGTTGTTGTAGTTCAGTGTACTTTGTTATGGTATTCTTGCATGTAGCAGTGACCATGGTCGGAGGTGACTTCTTTCTATGAGTTGTTGTAGTTCAGTGTACTTTGTTATGGTATTCTTGTGTGCAGCAGTGACCATGGTCGGAGGTGACTTCTTTCTATGAGTTGTTGTAGTTCAGTGTACTTTGTTATGGTATTCTTGCATGTAGCAGTGACCATGGTCGGAGGTGACTTCTTTCTATGAGTTGTTGTAGTTCAGTGTACTTTGTTATGGTATTCTTGTGTGCAGCAGTGACCATGGTCGGAGGTGACTTCTTTCTATGAGTTGTTGTAGTTCAGTGTACTTTGTTATGGTATTCTTGCATGTAGCAGTGACCATGGTCGGAGGTGACTTCTTTCTATGAGTTGTTGTAGTTCAGTGTACTTTGTTATGGTATTCTTGTGTGCAGCAGTGACCATGGTCGGAGGTGACTTCTTTCTATGAGTTGTTGTAGTTCAGTGTACTTTGTTATGGTATTCTTGTGTGCAGCAGTGACCATGGTCAGAGGTGACTTCTTTCTATGAGTTGTTGTAGTTCAGTGTACTTTGTTATGGTATTCTTGTGTGCAGCAGTGACCATGGTCGGAGGTGACTTCTTTCTATGAGTTGTTGTAGTTCAGTGTACTTTGTTATGGTATTCTTGTGTGCAGCAGTGACCATGGTCGGAGGTGACTTCTTTCTATGAGTTGTTGTAGTTCAGTGTACTTTGTTATGGTATTCTTGTGTGCAGCAGTGACCATGGTCGGAGGTGACTTCTTTCTATGAGTTGTTGTAGTTCAGTGTACTTTGTTACGGTATTCTTGTGTGCAGCAGTGACCATGGTCGGAGGTGACTTCTTTCTATGAGTTGTTGTAGTTCAGTGTACTTTGTTATGGTATTCTTGCGTGTAGCAGTGACCATGGTCGGAGGTGACTTCTTTCTATCAGTTGTTGTAGTTCAGTGTACTTTGTTATGGTATTATTGCGTGTAGCAGTGACCATGGTCGGAGGTGACTTCTTTCTATGAGTTGTTGTAGTTCAGTGTACTTTGTTATGGTATTCTTGCATGTAGCAGTGACCATGGTCGGAGGTGACTTCTTTCTATGAGTTGTTGTAGTTCAGTGTACTTTGTTATGGTATTCTTGTGTGCAGCAGTGACCATGGTCGGAGGTGACTTCTTTCTATGAGTTGTTGTAGTTCAGTGTACTTTGTTATGGTATTCTTGCATGTAGCAGTGACCATGGTCGGAGGTGACTTCTTTCTATGAGTTGTTGTAGTTCAGTGTACTTTGTTATGGTATTCTTGTGTGCAGCAGTGACCATGGTCGGAGGTGACTTCTTTCTATGAGTTGTTGTAGTTCAGTGTACTTTGTTATGGTATTCTTGTGTGCAGCAGTGACCATGGTCGGAGGTGACTTCTTTCTATGAGTTGTTGTAGTTCAGTGTACTTTGTTATGGTATTCTTGTGTGCAGCAGTGACCATGGTCGGAGGTGACTTCTTTCTATGAGTTGTTGTAGTTCAGTGTACTTTGTTATGGTATTCTTGTGTGCAGCAGTGACCATGGTCGGAGGTGACTTCTTTCTATGAGTTGTTGTAGTTCAGTGTACTTTGTTATGGTATTCTTGTGTGCAGCAGTGACCATGGTCGGAGGTGACTTCTTTCTATGAGTTGTTGTAGTTCAGTGTACTTTGTTATGGTATTCTTGTGTGCAGCAGTGACCATGGTCGGAGGTGACTTCTTTCTATGAGTTGTTGTAGTTCAGTGTACTTTGTTACGGTATTCTTGTGTGCAGCAGTGACCATGGTCGGAGGTGACTTCTTTCTATGAGTTGTTGTAGTTCAGTGTACTTTGTTATGGTATTCTTGCGTGTAGCAGTGACCATGGTCGGAGGTGACTTCTTTCTATCAGTTGTTGTAGTTCAGTGTACTTTGTTATGGTATTCTTGCATGTAGCAGTGACCATGGTCGGAGGTGACTTCTTTCTATCAGTTGTTGTAGTTCAGTGTACTTTGTTATGGTATTATTGCGTGTAGCAGTGACCATGGTCGGAGGTGACTTCTTTCTATGAGTTGTTGTAGTTCAGTGTACTTTGTTATGGTATTCTTGTGTGCAGCAGTGACCATGGTCGGAGGTGACTTCTTTCTATGAGTTGTTGTAGTTCAGTGTACTTTGTTATGGTATTCTTGTGTGCAGCAGTGACCATGGTCGGAGGTGACTTCTTTCTATGAGTTGTTGTAGTTCAGTGTACTTTGTTATGGTATTCTTGCATGTAGCAGTGACCATGGTCGGAGGTGACTTCTTTCTATGAGTTGTTGTAGTTCAGTGTACTTTGTTATGGTATTCTTGTGTGCAGCAGTGACCATGGTCGGAGGTGACTTCTTTCTATGAGTTGTTGTAGTTCAGTGTACTTTGTTATGGTATTCTTGCGTGTAGCAGTGACCATGGTCGGAGGTGACTTCTTTCTATGAGTTGTTGTAGTTCAGTGTACTTTGTTATGGTATTCTTGCGTGCAGCAGTGACCATGGTCGGAGGTGACTTCTTTCTATGAGTTGTTGTAGTTCAGTGTACTTTGTTATGGTATTCTTGTGTGCAGCAGTGACCATGGTCGGAGGTGACTTCTTTCTATGAGTTGTTGTAGTTCAGTGTACTTTGTTATGGTATTCTTGTGTGCAGCAGTGACCATGGTCGGAGGTGACTTCTTTCTATGAGTTGTTGTAGTTCAGTGTACTTTGTTATGGTATTCTTGTGTGCAGCAGTGACCATGGTCGGAGGTGACTTCTTTCTATGAGTTGTTGTAGTTCAGTGTACTTTGTTATGGTATTCTTGTGTGCAGCAGTGACCATGGTCGGAGGTGACTTCTTTCTATGAGTTGTTGTAGTTCAGTGTACTTTGTTACGGTATTCTTGTGTGCAGCAGTGACCATGGTCGGAGGTGACTTCTTTCTATGAGTTGTTGTAGTTCAGTGTACTTTGTTATGGTATTCTTGCATGTAGCAGTGACCATGGTCGGAGGTGACTTCTTTCTATGAGTTGTTGTAGTTCAGTGTACTTTGTTATGGTATTCTTGCATGTAGCAGTGACCATGGTCGGAGGTGACTTCTTTCTATGAGTTGTTGTAGTTCAGTGTACTTTGTTATGGTATTCTTGCATGTAGCAGTGACCATGGTCGGAGGTGACTTCTTTCTATGAGTTGTTGTAGTTCAGTGTACTTTGTTATGGTATTCTTGCATGTAGCAGTGACCATGGTCGGAGGTGACTTCTTTCTATGAGTTGTTGTAGTTCAGTGTACTTTGTTATGGTATTCTTGCGTGTAGCAGTGACCAAGGTCGGAGGTGACTTCTTTCTATGAGTTGTTGTAGTTCAGTGTACTTTGTTACGGTATTCTTGCGTGTAGCAGTGACCAAGGTCAGAGGTGACTTCTTTCTATGAGTTGTTGTAGTTCAGTGTACTTTGTTACGGTATTCTTGCGTGTAGCAGTGACCATGGTCGGAGGTGACTTCTTTCTATGAGTTGTTGTAGTTCAGTGTACTTTGTTACGGTATTCTTGTGTGCAGCAGTGACCATGGTCAGAGGTGACTTCTTTCTATCAATTGTTGTAGTTCAGTGAACTTTGTTATGGTATTTTTGCATGTAGCAGTGACCATGGTCGGAGGTGACTTCTTTCTATGAGTTGTAGTAGTTCAGTGTACTTTGTTATGGTATTCTTGCGTGTAGCAGTGACCATGGTCGGAGGTGACTTCTTTCTATGAGTTGTTGTAGTTCAGTGTACTTTGTTATGGTATTCTTGCATGTAGCAGTGACCATAGTCGGAGGTGACTTCTTTCTATCAGTTGTTGTAGTTCAGTGTACTTTGTTATGGTATTCTTGTGTGCAGCAGTGACCATGGTCGGAGGTGACTTCTTTCTATCAGTTGTTGTAGTTCAGTGTACTTTGTTGCGGTATTCTTGTGTGCAGCAGTGACCATGGTCGGAGGTGACTTCTTTCTATCAGTTGTTGTAGTTCAGTTTACTTTGTTATGGTATTCTTGTGTGCAGCAGTGACCATGGTCAGAGGTGACTTCTTTCTATCAGTTGTTGTAGTTCAGTGTACTTTGTTACGGTATTCTTGTGTGCAGCAGTGACCATGGTCGGAGGTGACTTCTTTCTATCAGTTGTTGTAGTTCAGTGTACTTTGTTATGGTATTCTTGCATGTAGCAGTGACCATGGTCGGAGGTGACTTCTTTCTATGAGTTGTTGTAGTTCAGTGTACTTTGTTATGGTATTCTTGTGTGTACCAGTGACCATGGTCGGAGGTGACTTCTTTCTATGAGTTGTTGTAGTTCAGTGTACTTTGTTATGGTATTCTTGCATGTAGCAGTGTCCATGGTCGGAGGTGACTTCTTTCTATGAGTTGTTGTAGTTCAGTGTACTTTGTTATGGTATTCTTGCGTGTAGCAGTGACCATGGTCGGAGGTGACTTCTATCTATGAGTTGTTGTAGTTCAGTGTACTTTGTTATGGTATTCTTGCATGTAGCAGTGACCATGGTCGGAGGTGACTTCTTTCTATGAGTTGTTGTAGTTCAGTGTACTTTGTTATGGTATTCTTGTGTGCAGCAGTGACCATGGTCGGAGGTGACTTCTTTCTATGAGTTGTTGTAGTTCAGTGTACTTTGTTATGGTATTCTTGCATGTAGCAGTGACCATGGTCGGAGGTGACTTCTTTCTATGAGTTGTAGTTCAGTGTACTTTGTTATGGTATTCTTGTGTGCAGCAGTGACCATGGTCGGAGGTGACTTCTTTCTATGAGTTGTTGTAGTTCAGTGTACTTTGTTATGGTATTCTTGTGTGCAGCAGTGACCATGGTCGGAGGTGACTTCTTTCTATGAGTTGTTGTAGTTCAGTGTACTTTGTTATGGTATTCTTGTGTGCAGCAGTGACCATGGTCGGAGGTGACTTCTTTCTATGAGTTGTTGTAGTTCAGTGTACTTTGTTATGGTATTCTTGTGTGCAGCAGTGACCATGGTCGGAGGTGACTTCTTTCTATGAGTTGTTGTAGTTCAGTGTACTTTGTTATGGTATTCTTGTGTGCAGCAGTGACCATGGTCGGAGGTGACTTCTTTCTATGAGTTGTTGTAGTTCAGTGTACTTTGTTACGGTATTCTTGTGTGCAGCAGTGACCATGGTCGGAGGTGACTTCTTTCTATGAGTTGTTGTAGTTCAGTGTACTTTGTTATGGTATTCTTGCATGTAGCAGTGACCATGGTCGGAGGTGACTTCTTTCTATGAGTTGTTGTAGTTCAGTGTACTTTGTTATGGTATTCTTGCATGTAGCAGTGACCATGGTCGGAGGTGACTTCTTTCTATGAGTTGTTGTAGTTCAGTGTACTTTGTTATGGTATTCTTGCATGTAGCAGTGACCATGGTCGGAGGTGACTTCTTTCTATGAGTTGTTGTAGTTCAGTGTACTTTGTTATGGTATTCTTGCATGTAGCAGTGACCATGGTCGGAGGTGACTTCTTTCTATGAGTTGTTGTAGTTCAGTGTACTTTGTTATGGTATTCTTGCGTGTAGCAGTGACCAAGGTCGGAGGTGACTTCTTTCTATGAGTTGTTGTAGTTCAGTGTACTTTGTTACGGTATTCTTGCGTGTAGCAGTGACCAAGGTCAGAGGTGACTTCTTTCTATGAGTTGTTGTAGTTCAGTGTACTTTGTTATGGTATTCTTGCGTGTAGCAGTGACCATGGTCAGAGGTGACTTCTTTCTATCAGTTGTTGTAGTTCAGTGAACTTTGTTATGGTATTTTTGCATGTAGCAGTGACCATGGTCGGAGGTGACTTCTTTCTATGAGTTGTAGTAGTTCAGTGTACTTTGTTATGGTATTCTTGCGTGTAGCAGTGACCATGGTCGGAGGTGACTTCTTTCTATGAGTTGTTGTAGTTCAGTGTACTTTGTTATGGTATTCTTGCATGTAGCAGTGACCATTGTCGGAGGTGACTTCTTTCTATCAGTTGTTGTAGTTCAGTGTACTTTGTTATGGTATTCTTGTGTGCAGCAGTGACCATGGTCGGAGGTGACTTCTTTCTATCAGTTGTTGTAGTTCAGTGTACTTTGTTACGGTATTCTTGTGTGCAGCAGTGACCATGGTCGGAGGTGACTTCTTTCTATCAGTTGTTGTAGTTCAGTGTACTTTGTTATGGTATTCTTGTGTGCAGCAGTGACCATGGTCGGAGGTGACTTCTTTCTATCAGTTGTTGTAGTTCAGTGTACTTTGTTACGGTATTCTTGTGTGCAGCAGTGACCATGGTCGGAGGTGACTTCTTTCTATCAGTTGTTGTAGTTCAGTGTACTTTGTTATGGTATTCTTGCATGTAGCAGTGACCATGGTCGGAGGTGACTTCTTTCTATGAGTTGTTGTAGTTCAGTGTACTTTGTTATGGTATTCTTGCGTGTAGCAGTGACCATGGTCGGAGGTGACTTCTTTCTATGAGTTGTTGTAGTTCAGTGTACTTTGTTATGGTATTCTTGCATGTAGCAGTGACCATGGTCGGAGGTGACTTCTTTCTATCAGTTGTTGTAGTTCAGTGTACTTTGTTATGGTATTCTTGCATGTAGCAGTGACCATGGTCGGAGGTGACTTCTTTCTATGAGTTGTTGTAGTTCAGTTTACTTTGTTATGGTATTCTTTCATGTAGCAGTGACCATGGTCGGAGGTGACTTCTTTCTATGAGTTGTTGTAGTTCAGTGTACTTTGTTATGGTATTCTTGTGTGCAGCAGTGACCATGGTCGGAGGTGACTTCTTTCTATGAGTTGTTGTAGTTCAGTGTACTTTGTTATGGTATTCTTGCATGTAGCAGTGACCATGGTCGGAGGTGACTTCTTTCTATGAGTTGTTGTAGTTCAGTGTACTTTGTTATGGTATTCTTGTGTGCAGCAGTGACCATGGTCGGAGGTGACTTCTTTCTATGAGTTGTTGTAGTTCAGTGTACTTTGTTATGGTATTCTTGCATGTAGCAGTGACCATGGTCGGAGGTGACTTCTTTCTATGAGTTGTTGTAGTTCAGTGTACTTTGTTATGGTATTCTTGTGTGCAGCAGTGACCATGGTCGGAGGTGACTTCTTTCTATGAGTTGTTGTAGTTCAGTGTACTTTGTTATGGTATTCTTGTGTGCAGCAGTGACCATGGTCGGAGGTGACTTCTTTCTATGAGTTGTTGTAGTTCAGTGTACTTTGTTATGGTATTCTTGTGTGCAGCAGTGACCATGGTCGGAGGTGACTTCTTTCTATGAGTTGTTGTAGTTCAGTGTACTTTGTTATGGTATTCTTGTGTGCAGCAATGACCATGGTCGGAGGTGACTTCTTTCTATCAGTTGTTGTAGTTCAGTGAACTTTGTTATGGTATTTTTGCATGTAGCAGTGACCATGGTCGGAGGTGACTTCTTTCTATGAGTTGTAGTAGTTCAGTGTACTTTGTTATGGTATTCTTGCGTGTAGCAGTGACCATGGTCGGAGGTGACTTCTTTCTATGAGTTGTTGTAGTTCAGTGTACTTTGTTATGGTATTCTTGCATGTAGCAGTGACCATTGTCGGAGGTGACTTCTTTCTATCAGTTGTTGTAGTTCAGTGTACTTTGTTATGGTATTCTTGTGTGCAGCAGTGACCATGGTCGGAGGTGACTTCTTTCTATCAGTTGTTGTAGTTCAGTGTACTTTGTTACGGTATTCTTGTGTGCAGCAGTGACCATGGTCGGAGGTGACTTCTTTCTATCAGTTGTTGTAGTTCAGTGTACTTTGTTATGGTATTCTTGTGTGCAGCAGTGACCATGGTCGGAGGTGACTTCTTTCTATCAGTTGTTGTAGTTCAGTGTACTTTGTTACGGTATTCTTGTGTGCAGCAGTGACCATGGTCGGAGGTGACTTCTTTCTATCAGTTGTTGTAGTTCAGTGTACTTTGTTACGGTATTCTTGCATGTAGCAGTGACCATGGTCGGAGGTGACTTCTTTCTATGAGTTGTTGTAGTTCAGTGTACTTTGTTATGGTATTCTTGCGTGTAGCAGTGACCATGGTCGGAGGTGACTTCTTTCTATGAGTTGTTGTAGTTCAGTGTACTTTGTTATGGTATTCTTGCATGTAGCAGTGACCATGGTCGGAGGTGACTTCTTTCTATCAGTTGTTGTAGTTCAGTGTACTTTGTTATGGTATTCTTGCATGTAGCAGTGACCATGGTCGGAGGTGACTTCTTTCTATGAGTTGTTGTAGTTCAGTTTACTTTGTTATGGTATTCTTTCATGTAGCAGTGACCATGGTCGGAGGTGACTTCTTTCTATGAGTTGTTGTAGTTCAGTGTACTTTGTTATGGTATTCTTGTGTGCAGCAGTGACCATGGTCGGAGGTGACTTCTTTCTATGAGTTGTTGTAGTTCAGTGTACTTTGTTATGGTATTCTTGCATGTAGCAGTGACCATGGTCGGAGGTGACTTCTTTCTATGAGTTGTTGTAGTTCAGTGTACTTTGTTATGGTATTCTTGTGTGCAGCAGTGACCATGGTCGGAGGTGACTTCTTTCTATGAGTTGTTGTAGTTCAGTGTACTTTGTTATGGTATTCTTGCATGTAGCAGTGACCATGGTCGGAGGTGACTTCTTTCTATGAGTTGTTGTAGTTCAGTGTACTTTGTTATGGTATTCTTGTGTGCAGCAGTGACCATGGTCGGAGGTGACTTCTTTCTATGAGTTGTTGTAGTTCAGTGTACTTTGTTATGGTATTCTTGTGTGCAGCAGTGACCATGGTCGGAGGTGACTTCTTTCTATGAGTTGTTGTAGTTCAGTGTACTTTGTTATGGTATTCTTGTGTGCAGCAGTGACCATGGTCGGAGGTGACTTCTTTCTATGAGTTGTTGTAGTTCAGTGTACTTTGTTATGGTATTCTTGTGTGCAGCAGTGACCATGGTCGGAGGTGACTTCTTTCTATGAGTTGTTGTAGTTCAGTGTACTTTGTTATGGTATTCTTGTGTGCAGCAGTGACCATGGTCGGAGGTGACTTCTTTCTATGAGTTGTTGTAGTTCAGTGTACTTTGTTACGGTATTCTTGTGTGCAGCAGTGACCATGGTCGGAGGTGACTTCTTTCTATGAGTTGTTGTAGTTCAGTGTACTTTGTTATGGTATTCTTGCATGTAGCAGTGACCATGGTCGGAGGTGACTTCTTTCTATGAGTTGTTGTAGTTCAGTGTACTTTGTTATGGTATTCTTGCATGTAGCAGTGACCATGGTCGGAGGTGACTTCTTTCTATGAGTTGTTGTAGTTCAGTGTACTTTGTTATGGTATTCTTGCATGTAGCAGTGACCATGGTCGGAGGTGACTTCTTTCTATGAGTTGTTGTAGTTCAGTGTACTTTGTTATGGTATTCTTGCATGTAGCAGTGACCATGGTCGGAGGTGACTTCTTTCTATGAGTTGTTGTAGTTCAGTGTACTTTGTTATGGTATTCTTGCGTGTAGCAGTGACCAAGGTCGGAGGTGACTTCTTTCTATGAGTTGTTGTAGTTCAGTGTACTTTGTTACGGTATTCTTGCGTGTAGCAGTGACCAAGGTCAGAGGTGACTTCTTTCTATGAGTTGTTGTAGTTCAGTGTACTTTGTTATGGTATTCTTGCGTGTAGCAGTGACCATGGTCGGAGGTGACTTCTTTCTATGAGTTGTTGTAGTTCAGTGTACTTTGTTACGGTATTCTTGTGTGCAGCAGTGACCATGGTCAGAGGTGACTTCTTTCTATCAGTTGTTGTAGTTCAGTGAACTTTGTTATGGTATTTTTGCATGTAGCAGTGACCATGGTCGGAGGTGACTTCTTTCTATGAGTTGTAGTAGTTCAGTGTACTTTGTTATGGTATTCTTGCGTGTAGCAGTGACCATGGTCGGAGGTGACTTCTTTCTATGAGTTGTTGTAGTTCAGTGTACTTTGTTATGGTATTCTTGCATGTAGCAGTGACCATAGTCGGAGGTGACTTCTTTCTATGAGTTGTTGTAGTTCAGTGTACTTTGTTATGGTATTCTTGTGTGCAGCAGTGACCATGGTCGGAGGTGACTTCTTTCTATGAGTTGTTGTAGTTCAGTGTACTTTGTTATGGTATTCTTGCATGTAGCAGTGACCATGGTCGGAGGTGACTTCTTTCTATGAGTTGTTGTAGTTCAGTGTACTTTGTTATGGTATTCTTGTGTGCAGCAGTGACCATGGTCGGAGGTGACTTCTTTCTATGAGTTGTTGTAGTTCAGTGTACTTTGTTATGGTATTCTTGTGTGCAACAGTGACCATGGTCGGAGGTGACTTCTTTCTATGAGTTGTTGTAGTTCAGTGTACTTTGTTATGGTATTCTTGTGTGCAGCAGTGACCATGGTCGGAGGTGACTTCTTTCTATGAGTTGTTGTAGTTCAGTGTACTTTGTTATGGTATTCTTGTGTGCAGCAGTGACCATGGTCGGAGGTGACTTCTTTCTATGAGTTGTTGTAGTTCAGTGTACTTTGTTATGGTATTCTTGTGTGCAGCAGTGACCATGGTCGGAGGTGACTTCTTTCTATGAGTTGTTGTAGTTCAGTGTACTTTGTTACGGTATTCTTGTGTGCAGCAGTGACCATGGTCGGAGGTGATTTCTTTCTATGAGTTGTTGTAGTTCAGTGTACTTTGTTATGGTATTCTTGCATGTAGCAGTGACCATGGTCGGAGGTGACTTCTTTCTATGAGTTGTTTTAGTTCAGTGTACTTTGTTATGGTATTCTTGCATGTAGCAGTGACCATGGTCGGAGGTGACTTCTTTCTATGAGTTGTTGTAGTTCAGTGTACTTTGTTATGGTATTCTTGCATGTAGCAGTGACCATGGTCGGAGGTGACTTCTTTCTATGAGTTGTTGTAGTTCAGTGTACTTTGTTATGGTATTCTTGCATGTAGCAGTGACCATGGTCGGAGGTGACTTCTTTCTATGAGTTGTTGTAGTTCAGTGTACTTTGTTATGGTATTCTTGCGTGTAGCAGTGACCAAGGTCGGAGGTGACTTCTTTCTATGAGTTGTTGTAGTTCAGTGTACTTTGTTACGGTATTCTTGCGTGTAGCAGTGACCAAGGTCAGAGGTGACTTCTTTCTATGAGTTGTTGTAGTTCAGTGTACTTTGTTATGGTATTCTTGCGTGTAGCAGTGACCATGGTCGGAGGTGACTTCTTTCTATGAGTTGTTGTAGTTCAGTGTACTTTGTTACGGTATTCTTGTGTGCAGCAGTGACCATGGTCAGAGGTGACTTCTTTCTATCAGTTGTTGTAGTTCAGTGAACTTTGTTATGGTATTTTTGCATGTAGCAGTGACCATGGTCGGAGGTGACTTCTTTCTATGAGTTGTAGTAGTTCAGTGTACTTTGTTATGGTATTCTTGCGTGTAGCAGTGACCATGGTCGGAGGTGACTTCTTTCTATGAGTTGTTGTAGTTCAGTGTACTTTGTTATGGTATTCTTGCATGTAGCAGTGACCATAGTCGGAGGTGACTTCTTTATATCAGTTGTTGTAGTTCAGTGTACTTTGTTATGGTATTCTTGTGTGCAGCAGTGACCATGGTCGGAGGTGACTTCTTTCTATCAGTTGTTGTAGTTCAGTGTACTTTGTTACGGTATTCTTGTGTGCAGCAGTGACCATGGTCGGAGGTGACTTCTTTCTATCAGTTGTTGTAGTTCAGTGTACTTTGTTATGGTATTCTTGTGTGCAGCAGTGACCATGGTCGGAGGTGACTTCTTTCTATCAGTTGTTGTAGTTCAGTGTACTTTGTTACGGTATTCTTGTGTGCAGCAGTGACCATGGTCGGAGGTGACTTCTTTCTATCAGTTGTTGTAGTTCAGTGTATTTTGTTATGGTATTCTTGCATGTAGCAGTGACCATGGTCGGAGGTGACTTCTTTCTATGAGTTGTTGTAGTTCAGTGTACTTTGTTATGGTATTCTTGTGTGTACCAGTGACCATGGTCGGAGGTGACTTCTTTCTATGAGTTGTTGTAGTTCAGTGTACTTTGTTATGGTATTCTTGCATGTAGCAGTGTCCATGGTCGGAGGTGACTTCTTTCTATGAGTTGTTGTAGTTCAGTGTACTTTGTTATGGTATTCTTGCGTGTAGCAGTGACCATGGTCGGAGGTGACTTCTTTCTATGAGTTGTTGTAGTTCAGTGTACTTTGTTATGGTATTCTTGCATGTAGCAGTGACCATGGTCGGAGGTGACTTCTTTCTATGAGTTGTTGTAGTTCAGTGTACTTTGTTATGGTATTCTTGTGTGCAGCAGTGACCATGGTCGGAGGTGACTTCTTTCTATGAGTTGTTGTAGTTCAGTGTACTTTGTTATGGTATTCTTGCATGTAGCAGTGACCATGGTCGGAGGTGACTTCTTTCTATGAGTTGTTGTAGTTCAGTGTACTTTGTTATGGTATTCTTGCGTGCAGCAGTGACCATGGTCGGAGGTGACTTCTTTCTATGAGTTGTTGTAGTTCAGTGTACTTTGTTATGGTATTCTTGTGTGCAGCAGTGACCATGGTCGGAGGTGACTTCTTTCTATGAGTTGTTGTAGTTCAGTGTACTTTGTTATGGTATTCTTGTGTGCAGCAGTGACCATGGTCGGAGGTGACTTCTTTCTATGAGTTGTTGTAGTTCAGTGTACTTTGTTATGGTATTCTTGTGTGCAGCAGTGACCATGGTCGGAGGTGACTTCTTTCTATGAGTTGTTGTAGTTCAGTGTACTTTGTTATGGTATTCTTGTGTGCAGCAATGACCATGGTCGGAGGTGACTTCTTTCTATGAGTTGTTGTAGTTCAGTGTACTTTGTTACGGTATTCTTGTGTGCAGCAGTGACCATGGTCGGAGGTGACTTCTTTCTATGAGTTGTTGTAGTTCAGTGTACTTTGTTATGGTATTCTTGCATGTAGCAGTGACCATGGTCGGAGGTGACTTCTTTCTATGAGTTGTTGTAGTTCAGTGTACTTTGTTATGGTATTCTTGCATGTAGCAGTGACCATGGTCGGAGGTGACTTCTTTCTATGAGTTGTTGTAGTTCAGTGTACTTTGTTATGGTATTCTTGCATGTAGCAGTGACCATGGTCGGAGGTGACTTCTTTCTATGAGTTGTTGTAGTTCAGTGTACTTTGTTATGGTATTCTTGCGTGTAGCAGTGACCATGGTCGGAGGTGACTTCTTTCTATGAGTTGTTGTAGTTCAGTGTACTTTGTTATGGTATTCTTGCGTGTAGCAGTGACCAAGGTCGGAGGTGACTTCTTTCTATGAGTTGTTGTAGTTCAGTGTACTTTGTTACGGTATTCTTGCGTGTAGCAGTGACCAAGGTCAGAGGTGACTTCTTTCTATGAGTTGTTGTAGTTCAGTTTACTTTGTTATGGTATTCTTTCATGTAGCAGTGACCATGGTCGGAGGTGACTTCTTTCTATGAGTTGTTGTAGTTCAGTGTACTTTGTTATGGTATTCTTGTGTGCAGCAGTGACCATGGTCGGAGGTGACTTCTTTCTATGAGTTGTTGTAGTTCAGTGTACTTTGTTATGGTATTCTTGCATGTAGCAGTGACCATGGTCGGAGGTGACTTCTTTCTATGAGTTGTTGTAGTTCAGTGTACTTTGTTATGGTATTCTTGTGTGCAGCAGTGACCATGGTCGGAGGTGACTTCTTTCTATGAGTTGTTGTAGTTCAGTGTACTTTGTTATGGTATTCTTGCATGTAGCAGTGACCATGGTCGGAGGTGACTTCTTTCTATGAGTTGTTGTAGTTCAGTGTACTTTGTTATGGTATTCTTGTGTGCAGCAGTGACCATGGTCGGAGGTGACTTCTTTCTATGAGTTGTTGTAGTTCAGTGTACTTTGTTATGGTATTCTTGTGTGCAGCAGTGACCATGGTCGGAGGTGACTTCTTTCTATGAGTTGTTGTAGTTCAGTGTACTTTGTTATGGTATTCTTGTGTGCAGCAGTGACCATGGTCGGAGGTGACTTCTTTCTATGAGTTGTTGTAGTTCAGTGTACTTTGTTATGGTATTCTTGTGTGCAGCAGTGACCATGGTCGGAGGTGACTTCTTTCTATGAGTTGTTGTAGTTCAGTGTACTTTGTTATGGTATTCTTGTGTGCAGCAGTGACCATGGTCGGAGGTGACTTCTTTCTATGAGTTGTTGTAGTTCAGTGTACTTTGTTACGGTATTCTTGTGTGCAGCAGTGACCATGGTCGGAGGTGACTTCTTTCTATGAGTTGTTGTAGTTCAGTGTACTTTGTTATGGTATTCTTTCATGTAGCAGTGACCATGGTCGGAGGTGACTTCTTTCTATGAGTTGTTGTAGTTCAGTGTACTTTGTTATGGTATTCTTGTGTGCAGCAGTGACCATGGTCGGAGGTGACTTCTTTCTATGAGTTGTTGTAGTTCAGTGTACTTTGTTATGGTATTCTTGCATGTAGCAGTGACCATGGTCGGAGGTGACTTCTTTCTATGAGTTGTTGTAGTTCAGTGTACTTTGTTATGGTATTCTTGTGTGCAGCAGTGACCATGGTCGGAGGTGACTTCTTTCTATGAGTTGTTGTAGTTCAGTGTACTTTGTTATGGTATTCTTGTGTGCAGCAGTGACCATGGTCGGAGGTGACTTCTTTCTATGAGTTGTTGTAGTTCAGTGTACTTTGTTATGGTATTCTTGTGTGCAGCAGTGACCATGGTCGGAGGTGACTTCTTTCTATCAGTTGTTGTAGTTCAGTGTACTTTGTTATGGTATTCTTGTGTGCAGCAGTGACCATGGTCGGAGGTGACTTCTTTCTATCAGTTGTTGTAGTTCAGTGTACTTTGTTACGGTATTCTTGTGTGCAGCAGTGACCATGGTCGGAGGTGACTTCTTTCTATCAGTTGTTGTAGTTCAGTGTACTTTGTTATGGTATTCTTGTGTGCAGCAGTGACCATGGTCGGAGGTGACTTCTTTCTATCAGTTGTTGTAGTTCAGTGTACTTTGTTACGGTATTCTTGTGTGCAGCAGTGACCATGGTCGGAGGTGACTTCTTTCTATCAGTTGTTGTAGTTCAGTGTACTTTGTTACGGTATTCTTGCATGTAGCAGTGACCATGGTCGGAGGTGACTTCTTTCTATGAGTTGTTGTAGTTCAGTGTACTTTGTTATGGTATTCTTGCGTGTAGCAGTGACCATGGTCGGAGGTGACTTCTTTCTATGAGTTGTTGTAGTTCAGTGTACTTTGTTATGGTATTCTTGCATGTAGCAGTGACCATGGTCGGAGGTGACTTCTTTCTATGAGTTGTTGTAGTTCAGTGTACTTTGTTATGGTATTCTTGCGTGTAGCAGTGACCAAGGTCGGAGGTGACTTCTTTCTATGAGTTGTTGTAGTTCAGTGTACTTTGTTACGGTATTCTTGCGTGTAGCAGTGACCAAGGTCAGAGGTGACTTCTTTCTATGAGTTGTTGTAGTTCAGTGTACTTTGTTATGGTATTCTTGCGTGTAGCAGTGACCATGGTCGGAGGTGACTTCTTTCTATCAGTTGTTGTAGTTCAGTGAACTTTGTTATGGTATTTTTGCATGTAGCAGTGACCATGGTCGGAGGTGACTTCTTTCTATGAGTTGTAGTAGTTCAGTGTACTTTGTTATGGTATTCTTGCGTGTAGCAGTGACCATGGTCGGAGGTGACTTCTTTCTATGAGTTGTTGTAGTTCAGTGTACTTTGTTATGGTATTCTTGCATGTAGCAGTGACCATAGTCGGAGGTGACTTCTTTCTATGAGTTGTTGTAGTTCAGTGTACTTTGTTATGGTATTCTTGTGTGCAGCAGTGACCATGGTCGGAGGTGACTTCTTTCTATGAGTTGTTGTAGTTCAGTGTACTTTGTTATGGTATTCTTGCATGTAGCAGTGACCATGGTCGGAGGTGACTTCTTTCTATGAGTTGTTGTAGTTCAGTGTACTTTGTTATGGTATTCTTGTGTGCAGCAGTGACCATGGTCGGAGGTGACTTCTTTCTATGAGTTGTTGTAGTTCAGTGTACTTTGTTATGGTATTCTTGTGTGCAACAGTGACCATGGTCGGAGGTGACTTCTTTCTATGAGTTGTTGTAGTTCAGTGTACTTTGTTATGGTATTCTTGTGTGCAGCAGTGACCATGGTCGGAGGTGACTTCTTTCTATGAGTTGTTGTAGTTCAGTGTACTTTGTTATGGTATTCTTGTGTGCAGCAGTGACCATGGTCGGAGGTGACTTCTTTCTATGAGTTGTTGTAGTTCAGTGTACTTTGTTATGGTATTCTTGTGTGCAGCAGTGACCATGGTCGGAGGTGACTTCTTTCTATGAGTTGTTGTAGTTCAGTGTACTTTGTTACGGTATTCTTGTGTGCAGCAGTGACCATGGTCGGAGGTGATTTCTTTCTATGAGTTGTTGTAGTTCAGTGTACTTTGTTATGGTATTCTTGCATGTAGCAGTGACCATGGTCGGAGGTGACTTCTTTCTATGAGTTGTTGTAGTTCAGTGTACTTTGTTATGGTATTCTTGCATGTAGCAGTGACCATGGTCGGAGGTGACTTCTTTCTATGAGTTGTTGTAGTTCAGTGTACTTTGTTATGGTATTCTTGCATGTAGCAGTGACCATGGTCGGAGGTGACTTCTTTCTATGAGTTGTTGTAGTTCAGTGTACTTTGTTATGGTATTCTTGCATGTAGCAGTGACCATGGTCGGAGGTGACTTCTTTCTATGAGTTGTTGTAGTTCAGTGTACTTTGTTATGGTATTCTTGCGTGTAGCAGTGACCAAGGTCGGAGGTGACTTCTTTCTATGAGTTGTTGTAGTTCAGTGTACTTTGTTACGGTATTCTTGCGTGTAGCAGTGACCAAGGTCAGAGGTGACTTCTTTCTATGAGTTGTTGTAGTTCAGTGTACTTTGTTATGGTATTCTTGCGTGTAGCAGTGACCATGGTCGGAGGTGACTTCTTTCTATGAGTTGTTGTAGTTCAGTGTACTTTGTTACGGTATTCTTGTGTGCAGCAGTGACCATGGTCAGAGGTGACTTCTTTCTATCAGTTGTTGTAGTTCAGTGAACTTTGTTATGGTATTTTTGCATGTAGCAGTGACCATGGTCGGAGGTGACTTCTTTCTATGAGTTGTAGTAGTTCAGTGTACTTTGTTATGGTATTCTTGCGTGTAGCAGTGACCATGGTCGGAGGTGACTTCTTTCTATGAGTTGTTGTAGTTCAGTGTACTTTGTTATGGTATTCTTGCATGTAGCAGTGACCATAGTCGGAGGTGACTTCTTTCTATCAGTTGTTGTAGTTCAGTGTACTTTGTTATGGTATTCTTGTGTGCAGCAGTGACCATGGTCGGAGGTGACTTCTTTCTATCAGTTGTTGTAGTTCAGTGTACTTTGTTACGGTATTCTTGTGTGCAGCAGTGACCATGGTCGGAGGTGACTTCTTTCTATCAGTTGTTGTAGTTCAGTGTACTTTGTTATGGTATTCTTGTGTGCAGCAGTGACCATGGTCGGAGGTGACTTCTTTCTATCAGTTGTTGTAGTTCAGTGTACTTTGTTACGGTATTCTTGTGTGCAGCAGTGACCATGGTCGGAGGTGACTTCTTTCTATCAGTTGTTGTAGTTCAGTGTATTTTGTTATGGTATTCTTGCATGTAGCAGTGACCATGGTCGGAGGTGACTTCTTTCTATGAGTTGTTGTAGTTCAGTGTACTTTGTTATGGTATTCTTGTGTGTACCAGTGACCATGGTCGGAGGTGACTTCTTTCTATGAGTTGTTGTAGTTCAGTGTACTTTGTTATGGTATTCTTGCATGTAGCAGTGTCCATGGTCGGAGGTGACTTCTTTCTATGAGTTGTTGTAGTTCAGTGTACTTTGTTATGGTATTCTTGCGTGTAGCAGTGACCATGGTCGGAGGTGACTTCTTTCTATGAGTTGTTGTAGTTCAGTGTACTTTGTTATGGTATTCTTGCATGTAGCAGTGACCATGGTCGGAGGTGACTTCTTTCTATGAGTTGTTGTAGTTCAGTGTACTTTGTTATGGTATTCTTGTGTGCAGCAGTGACCATGGTCGGAGGTGACTTCTTTCTATGAGTTGTTGTAGTTCAGTGTACTTTGTTATGGTATTCTTGCGTGTAGCAGTGACCATGGTCGGAGGTGACTTCTTTCTATGAGTTGTTGTAGTTCAGTGTACTTTGTTATGGTATTCTTGCGTGCAGCAGTGACCATGGTCGGAGGTGACTTCTTTCTATGAGTTGTTGTAGTTCAGTGTACTTTGTTATGGTATTCTTGTGTGCAGCAGTGACCATGGTCGGAGGTGACTTCTTTCTATGAGTTGTTGTAGTTCAGTGTACTTTGTTATGGTATTCTTGTGTGCAGCAGTGACCATGGTCGGAGGTGACTTCTTTCTATGAGTTGTTGTAGTTCAGTGTACTTTGTTATGGTATTCTTGTGTGCAGCAGTGACCATGGTCGGAGGTGACTTCTTTCTATGAGTTGTTGTAGTTCAGTGTACTTTGTTATGGTATTCTTGTGTGCAGCAATGACCATGGTCGGAGGTGACTTCTTTCTATGAGTTGTTGTAGTTCAGTGTACTTTGTTACGGTATTCTTGTGTGCAGCAGTGACCATGGTCGGAGGTGACTTCTTTCTATGAGTTGTTGTAGTTCAGTGTACTTTGTTATGGTATTCTTGCATGTAGCAGTGACCATGGTCGGAGGTGACTTCTTTCTATGAGTTGTTGTAGTTCAGTGTACTTTGTTATGGTATTCTTGCATGTAGCAGTGACCATGGTCGGAGGTGACTTCTTTCTATGAGTTGTTGTAGTTCAGTGTACTTTGTTATGGTATTCTTGCATGTAGCAGTGACCATGGTCGGAGGTGACTTCTTTCTATGAGTTGTTGTAGTTCAGTGTACTTTGTTATGGTATTCTTGCGTGTAGCAGTGACCATGGTCGGAGGTGACTTCTTTCTATGAGTTGTTGTAGTTCAGTGTACTTTGTTATGGTATTCTTGCGTGTAGCAGTGACCAAGGTCGGAGGTGACTTCTTTCTATGAGTTGTTGTAGTTCAGTGTACTTTGTTACGGTATTCTTGCGTGTAGCAGTGACCAAGGTCAGAGGTGACTTCTTTCTATGAGTTGTTGTAGTTCAGTGTACTTTGTTATGGTATTCTTGCGTGTAGCAGTGACCATGGTCGGAGGTGACTTCTTTCTATGAGTTGTTGTAGTTCAGTGTACTTTGTTACGGTATTCTTGTGTGCAGCAGTGACCATGGTCAGAGGTGACTTCTTTCTATCAGTTGTTGTAGTTCAGTGAACTTTGTTATGGTATTTTTGCATGTAGCAGTGACCATGGTCGGAGGTGACTTCTTTCTATGAGTTGTAGTAGTTCAGTGTACTTTGTTATGGTATTCTTGCGTGTAGCAGTGACCATGGTCGGAGGTGACTTCTTTCTATGAGTTGTTGTAGTTCAGTGTACTTTGTTATGGTATTCTTGCATGTAGCAGTGACCATAGTCGGAGGTGACTTCTTTCTATCAGTTGTTGTAGTTCAGTGTACTTTGTTATGGTATTCTTGTGTGCAGCAGTGACCATGGTCGGAGGTGACTTCTTTCTATCAGTTGTTGTAGTTCAGTTTACTTTGTTACGGTATTCTTGTGTGCAGCAGTGACCATGGTCGGAGGTGACTTCTTTCTATCAGTTGTTGTAGTTCAGTGTACTTTGTTATGGTATTCTTGTGTGCAGCAGTGACCATGGTCGGAGGTGACTTCTTTCTATCAGTTGTTGTAGTTCAGTGTACTTTGTTACGGTATTCTTGTGTGCAGCAGTGACCATGGTCGGAGGTGACTTCTTTCTATCAGTTGTTGTAGTTCAGTGTACTTTGTTATGGTATTCTTGCATGTAGCAGTGACCATGGTCGGAGGTGACTTCTTTCTATGAGTTGTTGTAGTTCAGTGTACTTTGTTATGGTATTCTTGCGTGTAGCAGTGACCATGGTCGGAGGTGACTTCTTTCTATGAGTTGTTGTAGTTCAGTGTACTTTGTTATGGTATTCTTGCATGTAGCAGTGACCATGGTCAGAGGTGACTTCTTTTGTATCAGTTGTTGTAGTTCAGTGTACTTTGTTATGGTATTCTTGCATGTAGCAGTGACCATGGTCGGAGGTGACTTCTCTCTATGAGTTGTTGTAGTTCAGTGTACTTTGTTACGGTATTCTTGCGTGTAGCAGTGACCATGGTCGGAGGTGACTTCTTTCTATGAGTTGTTGTAGTTCAGTGTACTTTGTTATGGTATTCTTGCGTGTAGCAGTGACCATGGTCGGAGGTGACTTCTTTCTATGAGTTGTTGTAGTTCAGTTTACTTTGTTATGGTATTCTTTCATGTAGCAGTGACCATGGTCGGAGGTGACTTCTTTCTATGAGTTGTAGTAGTTCAGTGTACTTTGTTATGGTATTCTTGCGTGTAGCAGTGACCATGGTCGGAGGTGACTTCTTTCTATGAGTTGTTGTAGTTCAGTGTACTTTGTTATGGTATTCTTCCATGTAGCAGTGACCATGGTCGGAGGTGACTTCTTTCTATGAGTTGTTGTAGTTCAGTGTACTTTGTTATGGTATTCTTGCGTGTAGCAGTGACCATGGTCGGAGGTGACTTCTTTCTATGAGTTGTTGTAGTTCAGAGTACTTTGTTATGGTATTCTTGCATGTAGCAGTGACCATGGTCGGAGGTGACTTCTTTCTATGAGTTGTTGTAGTTCAGTGTACTTTGTTATGGTATTCTTGCATGTAGCAGCGACCATGGTCGGAGGTGACTTCTTTCTATGAGTTGTTGTAGTTCAGTGTACTTTGTTATGGTATTCTTGCGTGTAGCAGTGACCATGGTCGGAGGTGACTTCTTTCTATGAGTTGTTGTAGTTCAGTGTACTTTGTTATGGTATTCTTGCATGTAGCAGTGACCATGGTCGGAGGTGACTTCTTTCTTTGAGTTGTTGTAGTTCAGTGTACTTTGTTATGGTATTCTTGCATGTAGCAGTGACCATGGTCGGAGGTGACTTCTTTCTATGAGTTGTTGTAGTTCAGTGTACTTTGTTATGGTATTCTTGCGTGTAGCAGTGACCATGGTCGGAGGTGACTTCTTTCTATGAGTTGTTGTAGTTCAGTGTACTTTGTTATGGTATTCTTGCATGTAGCAGTGACCATGGTCGGAGGTGACTTCTTTCTATGAGTTGTTGTAGTTCAGTGTACTTTGTTATGGTATTCTTGCATGTAGCAGTGACCATGGTCGGAGGTGACTTCTTTCTATGAGTTGTTGTAGTTCAGTGTACTTTGTTACGGTATTCTTGCATGTAGCAGTGATCATGGTCGGAGGTGACTTCTTTCTATGAGTTGTTGTAGTTCAGTGTACTTTGTTATGGTATTCTTGCATGTAGCTGTGACCATGGTCGGAGGTGACTTCTTTCTATGAGTTGTTGTAGTTTAGTGTACTTTGTTATGGTATTCTTGCATGTAGCAGTGACCATGGTCGGAGGTGACTTCTTTCTATGAGTTGTTGTAGTTCAGTGTACTTTGTTATGGTATTCTTGCATGTAGCAGTGACCATGGTCGGAGGTGACTTCTTTCTATGAGTTGTTGTAGTTCAGTTTACATTGTTATGGTATTCTTGCGTGTAGCAGTGACCATGGTCGGAGGTGACTTCTTTCTTTGAGTTGTTGTAGTTCAGTGTACTTTGTTATGGTATTCTTGCATGTAGCAGTGACCATGGTCAGAGGTGACTTCTATCTATGAGTTGTTGTAGTTCAGTGTACTTTGTTATGGTATTCTTGCGTGTAGCAGCGACCATGGTCGGAGGTGACTTCTTTCTATGAGTTGTTGTAGTTCAGTGTACTTTGTTATGGTATTCTTGCATGTAGCAGTGACCATGGTCGGAGGTGACTTCTTTCTATGAGTTGTTGTAGTTCAGTGTACTTTGTTATGGTATTCTTGTATGTAGCAGTAACCATGGACGGAGGTGACTTCTTTCTATGAGTTGTTGTAGTTCAGTGTACTTTGTTATGGTATTCTTGCATGTAGCAGTGACCATGGTCGGAGGTGACTTCATTCTTTGAGTTGTTGTAGGTCAGTTTACTTTGTTATGGTATTCTTGCGTGTAGCAGTGACCATGGTCGGAGGTGACTTCTTTCTATGAGTTGTTGTAGTTCAGTCTACTTTGTTACGGTATTCTTGCGTGTAGCAGTGACCATGGTCGGAGGTGACTTCTTTCTATGAGTTGTTGTAGTTCAGTGTACTTTGTTATGGTATTCTTGTGCGTAGCAGTGACCACGGTCGGAGGTGACTTCTTTCTATGAGTTGTTGTAGTTCAGTGTACTTTGTTATGGTATTCTTGCGTGTAGCAGTGACCATGGTCGGAGGTGACTTCTCTCTATGAGTTGTTGTAGTTCAGTGTACTTTGTTATGGTATTCTTGCGTGTAGCAGTGACCATGGTCAGAGGTGACTTCTTTCTATGAGTTGTTGTAGTTCAGTGTACTTTTTTATGGTATTCTTGCATGTAGCAGTGACCATGGTCGGAGGTGACTTCTCTCTATGAGTTGTTGTAGTTCAGTGTACTTTGTTACGGTATTCTTGTGTGCAGCAGTGACCATGGTCGGAGGTGACTTCTTTCTATGAGTTGTTGTAGTTCAGTTTACTTTGTTATGGTATTCTTGCATGTAGCAGTGACCATGGTCGGAGGTGACTTCTTTCTATGAGTTGTTGTAGTTCAGTCTACTTTGTTACGGTATTCTTGCGTGTAGCAGTGACCATGGTCGGAGGTGACTTCTTTCTATGAGTTGTTGTAGTTCAGTGTACTTTGTTATGGTATTCTTGTGTGTAGCAGTGACCATGGTCGGAGGTGACTTCTTTCTATGAGTTGTTGTAGTTCAGTGTACTTTGTTATGGTATTCTTGCGTGTAGCAGTGACCATGGTCGGAGATGACTTCTCTCTATGAGTTGTTGTAGTTCAGTGTACTTTGTTATGGTATTCTTGCATGTAGCAGTGACCTTGGTCGGAGGTGACTTCTTTCTATCAGTTGTTGTAGTTCAGTGTACTTTGTTATGGTATTATTGCGTGTAGCAGTGACCATGGTCGGAGGTGACTTCTTTCTATGAGTTGTTGTAGTTCAGTCTACTTTGTTATGGTATTCTTGCATGTAGCAGTGACCATGGTCGGAGGTGACTTCTTTCTATGAGTTGTTGTAGTTCAGTGTACTTTGTTATGGTATTCTTGCATGTAGCAGTGACCATGGTCGGAGGTGACTTCTTTCTATGAGTTGTTGTAGTTCAGTCTACTTTGTTATGGTATTCTTGCATGTAGCAGTGACCATGGTCGGAGGTGACTTCTTTCTATGAGTTGTTGTAGTTCAGTGTACTTTGTTATGGTATTCTTGCATGTAGCAGTGACCATGGTCGGAGGTGACTTCTCTCTATGAGTTGTTGTAGTTCAGTGTACTTTGTTACGGTATTCTTGCATGTAGCAGTGACCATGGTCGGAGGTGACTTCTTTCTATGAGTTGTTGTAGTTCAGTTTACTTTGTTATGGTATTCTTGCGTGTAGCAGTGACAATGGTCGGAGGTGACTTCTTTCTATGAGTTGTTGTAGTTCAGTCTACTTTGTTATGGTATTCTTGCGTGTAGCAGTGACCATGGTCGGAGGTGACTTCTATCTATGAGTTGTTGTAGTTCAGTGTACTTTGTTATGGTATTCTGTGTGTAACAGTGACCGTGGTCGGAGGTGACTTCTATCAATGAGTTGTTGTAGTTTAGTGTACTTTGTTATGGTATTCTTGCATGTAGCAGTGACCATGGTCGGAGGTGACTTCTTTCTATGAGTTGTTGTAGTTCAGTGTACTTTGTTATGGTATTCTTGCATGTAGCAGTGACCATGGTCGGAGGTGACTTCTTTCTATGAGTTGTTGTAGTTCATTGTACTTTGTTATGGTATTCTTGCGTGTAGCAGTGACCATGGTCGGAGGTGACTTCTTTCTATGAGTTGTTGTAGTTCAGTTTACTTTGTTATGGTATTCTTGCGTGTAGCAGTGACCATGGTCGGAGGTGACTTCTTTCTATGAGTTGTTGTAGTTCAGTTTACTTTGTTATGGTATTCTTGCGTGTAGCAGTGACCATGGTCGGAGGTGACTTCTTTCTATGAGTTGTTGTAGTTCAGTCTACTTTGTTATGGTATTCTTGCGTGTAGCAGTGACCATGGTCGGAGGTGACTTCTTTCTATGAGTTGTTGTAGTTCAGTGTACTTTGTTATGGTATTCTTGCGTGTAGCAGTGACCATGGTCGGAGGTGACTTCTATCTATGAGTTGTTGTAGTTCAGTGTACTTTGTTATGGTATTCTTGCGTGTAGCAGTGACCATGGTCGGAGGTGACTTCTATCTATGAGTTGTTGTAGTTCAGTGTACTTTGTTATGGTATTCTTGCGTGTAGCAGTGACCATGGTCGGAGGTGACTTCTCTCTATGAGTTGTTGTAGTTCAGTGTACTTTGTTATGGTATTCTTGCGTGTAGCAGTGACCATGGTCGGAGGTGACTTCTTTCTATGAGTTGTTGTAGTTCAGTGTACTTTGTTATGGTATTCTTGCATGTAGCAGTGACCATGGTCGGAGGTGACTTCTCTCTATGAGTTGTTGTAGTTCAGTGTACTTTGTTACGGTATTCTTGTGTGCAGCAGTGACCATGGTCGGAGGTGACTTCTTTCTATGAGTTGTTGTAGTTCAGTTTACTTTGTTATGGTATTCTTGCGTGTAGCAGTGACCATGGTCGGAGGTGACTTCTTTCTATGAGTTGTTGTAGTTCAGTGTACTTTGTTATGGTATTCTTCTGTGTAGCAGTGACCATGGTCGGAGGTGACTTCTTTCTATGAGTTGTTGTAGTTCAGTGTACTTTGTTATGGTATTCTTGCGTGTAGCAGTGACCATGGTCGGAGGTGACTTTTCTCTATGAGTTGTTGTAGTTCAGTGTACTTTGTTATGGTATTCTTGCATGTAGCAGTGACCATGGTCGGAGGTGACTTCTTTCTATCAGTTGTTGTAGTTCAGTGTACTTTGTTATGGTATTATTGCGTGTAGCAGTGACCTTGGTCGGAGGTGACTTCTTTCTATGAGTTGTTGTAGTTCAGTGTACTTTGTTATGGTATTCTTGCATGTAGCAGTGACCATGGTCGGAGGTGACTTCTTTCTATCAGTTGTTGTAGTTCAGTGTACTTTGTTATGGTATTATTGCGTGTAGCAGTGACCATGGTCGGAGGTGACTTCTTTCTATGAGTTGTTGTAGTTCAGTGTACTTTGTTATGGTATTCTTGCATGTAGCAGTGACCATGGTCGGAGGTGACTTCTCTCTATGAGTTGTTGTAGTTCAGTGTACTTTGTTATGGTATTCTTGCGTGTAGCAGTGACCATGGTCGGAGGTGACTTCTTTCTATGAGTTGTTGTAGTTCAGTTTACTTTGTTATGGTATTCTTGCATGTAGCAGTGACCATGGTCGGAGGTGACTTCTCTCTATGAGTTGTTGTAGTTCAGTGTACTTTGTTACGGTATTCTTGTGTGCAGCAGTGACCATGGTCGGAGGTGACTTCTTTCTATGAGTTGATGTAGTTCTGTTTACTTTGTTATGGTATTCTTGCGTGTAGCAGTGACCATGGTCGGAGGTGACTTCTTTCTATGAGTTGTTGTAGTTCAGTCTACTTTGTTACGGTATTCTTGCGTGTAGCAGTGACCATGGTCGGAGGTGACTTCTTTCTATGAGTTGTTGTAGTTCAGTGTACTTTGTTATGGTATTCTTCTGTGTAGCAGTGACCATGGTCGGAGGTGACTTCTTTCTATGAGTTGTTGTAGTTCAGTGTACTTTGTTATGGTATTCTTGCGTGTAGCAGTGACCATGGTCGGAGGTGACTTTTCTCTATGAGGTGTTGTAGTTCAGTGTACTTTGTTATGGTATTCTTGCATGTAGCAGTGACCATGGTCGGAGTTGACTTCTTTCTATCAGTTGTTGTAGTTCAGTGTACTTTGTTATGGTATTATTGCGTGTAGCAGTGACCATGGTCGGAGGTGACTTCTTTCTATGAGTTGTTGTAGTTCAGTGTACTTTGTTATGGTATTCTTGCATGTAGCAGTGACCATGGTCGGAGGTGACTTCTTTCTATGAGTTGTTGTAGTTCAGTGTACTTTGTTATGGTATTATTGCGTGTAGCAGTGACCATGGTCGGAGGTGACTTCTTTCTATGAGTTGTTGTAGTTCAGTGTACTTTGTTATGGTATTCTTGCATGTAGCAGTGACCATGGTCGGAGGTGACTTCTTTCTATGAGTTGTTGTAGTTCAGTGTACTTTGTTATGGTATTCTTGCATGTAGCAGTGACCATGGTCGGAGGTGACTTCTCTCTATGAGTTGTTGTAGTTCAGTGTACTTTGTTACGGTATTCTTGTGTGCAGCAGTGACCATGGTCGGAGGTGACTTCTTTCTATGAGTTGTTGTAGTTCAGTTTACTTTGTTATGGTATTCTTGCGTGTAGCAGTGACCATGGTCGGAGGTGACTTCTTTCTATGAGTTGTTGTAGTTCAGTCTACTTTGTTACGGTATTCTTGCGTGTAGCAGTGACCATGGTCGGAGGTGACTTCTTTCTATGAGTTGTTGTAGTTCAGTGTACTTTGTTATGGTATTCTTCTGTGTAGCAGTGACCATGGTCGGAGGTGACTTCTTTCTATGAGTTGTTGTAGTTCAGTGTACTTTGTTATGGTATTCTTGCGTGTAGCAGTGACCATGGTCGGAGGTGACTTTTCTCTATGAGTTGTTGTAGTTCAGTGTACTTTGTTATGGTATTCTTGCATGTAGCAGTGACCATGGTCGGAGGTGACTTCTTTCTATCAGTTGTTGTAGTTCAGTGTACTTTGTTATGGTATTATTGCGTGTAGCAGTGACCATGGTCGGAGGTGACTTCTTTCTATGAGTTGTTGTAGTTCAGTGTACTTTGTTATGGTATTCTTGCATGTAGCAGTGACCATGGTCGGAGTTGACTTCTTTCTATGAGTTGTTGTAGTTCAGTGTACTTTGTTATGGTATTCTTGCATGTAGCAGTGACCATGGTCGGAGGTGACTTCTTTCTATGAGTTGTTGTAGTTCAGTCTACTTTGTTATGGTATTCTTGTGTGTAGTAGTGACCATGGTCGGAGGTGACTTCTATCTATGAGTTGTTGTAGTTCAGTGTACTTTGTTATGGTATTCTGTGTGTAGCAGTGACCGTGGTCGGAGGTGACTTCTATCTATGAGTTGTTGTAGTTCAGTGTACTTTGTTTTGGTATTCTTGCATGTAGCAGTGACCATGGTCGGATGTGACTTCTTTCTATGAGTTGTTGTAGTTCAGTGTACTTTGTTATGGTATTCTTGCATGTAGCAGTGACCATGGTCGGATGTGACTTCTTTCTATGAGTTGTTGTAGTTCAGTGTACTTTGTTATGGTATTCTTGCATGTAGCAGTGACCATGGTCGGAGGTGACTTCTTTCTATGAGTTGTTGTAGTTCAGTGTACTTTGTTATGGTATTCTTGCATGTAGCAGTGACCATGGTCGGAGGTGACTTCTTTCTATGTGTTGTTGTAGTTCAGTTTACTTTGTTATGGTATTCTTGCGTGTAGCAGTGACCATGGTCGGAGGTGACTTCTTTCTATGAGTTGTTGTAGTTCAGTTTACTTTGTTATGGTATTCTTGCGTGTAGCAGTGACCATGGTCGGAGGTGACTTCTTTCTATGAGTTGTTGTAGTTCAGTCTACTTTGTTATGGTATTCTTGCGTGTAGCAGTGACCATGGTCGGAGGTGACTTCTTTCTATGAGTTGTTTTAGTTCAGTGTACTTTGTTATGGTATTCTTGCGTGTAGCAGTGACCATGGTCGGAGGTGACTTCTTTCTATGAGTTGTTGTAGTTCAGTGTACTTTGTTATGGTATTCTTGCATGTAGCAGTGACCATGGTCGGAGGTGACTTCTCTCTATGAGTTGTTGTAGTTCAGTGTACTTTGTTACGGTATTCTTGCGTGTAGCAGTGACCATGGTCGGAGGTGACTTCTTTCTATGAGTTGTTGTAGTTCAGTGTACTTTGTTATGGTATTCTTGCGTGTAGCAGTGACCATGGTCAGAGGTGACTTCTTTCTTTGAGTTGTTGTAGTTCAGTGTACTTTGTTATGGTATTCTTGCATGTAGCAGTGACCATGGTCGGAGGTGACTTCTTTCTATGAGTTGTTGTAGTTCAGTGTACTTTGTTATGGTATTCTTGCGTGTAGCAGTAACCATGGTCGGAGGTGACTTCTTTCTATGAGTTGTTGTAGTTCAGTTTACTTTGTTATGGTATTCTTGCGTGTAGCAGTGACCATGGTCGGAGGTGACTTCTTTCTATGAGTTGTTGTAGTTCAGTCTACTTTGTTATGGTATTCTTGCGTGTAGCAGTGACCATGGTCGGAGGTGACTTCTTTCTATGAGTTGTTTTAGTTCAGTGTACTTTGTTATGGTATTTTTGCGTGTAGCAGTGACCATGGTCGGAGGTGACTTCTTTCTATGAGTTGTTGTAGTTCAGTGTACTTTGTTATGGTATTCTTGCATGTAGCAGTGACCATGGTCGGAGGTGACTTCTCTCTATGAGTTGTTGTAGTTCAGTGTACTTTGTTACGGTATTCTTGTGTGCAGCAGTGACCATGGTCGGAGGTGACTTCTTTCTATGAGTTGTTGTAGTTCAGTGTACTTTGTTATGGTATTCTTGCGTGTAGCAGTGACCATGGTCGGAGGTGACTTCTTTCTTTGAGTTGTTGTAGTTCAGTGTACTTTGTTATGGTATTCTTGCATGTAGCAGTGACCATGGTCGGAGGTGACTTCTTTCTATGAGTTGTTGTAGTTCAGTGTACTTTGTTATGGTATTCTTGCGTGTAGCAGTGACCATGGTCGGAGGTGACTTCTTTCTATGAGTTGTTGTAGTTCAGTTTACTTTGTTATGGTATTCTTGCGTGTAGCAGTGACCATGGTCGGAGGTGACTTCTTTCTTTGAGTTGCTGTAGTTCAGTGTACTTTGTTATGGTATTCTTGCATGTAGCAGTGACCATGGTCGGAGGTGACTTCTTTCTATGAGTTGTTGTAGTTCAGTGTACTTTGTTATGGTATTCTTGCGTGTAGCAGTGACCATGGTCGGAGGTGACTTCTTTCTATGAGTTGTTGTAGTTCAGTGTACTTTGTTATGGTATTCTTGCATGTAGCAGTGACCATGGTCGGAGGTGACTTCTTTCTATGAGTTGTTGTAGTTCAGTGTACTTTGTTATGGTATTCTTGCATGTAGCAGTGACCATGGTCGGAGGTGACTTCTTTCTATGAGTTGTAGTTCAGTCTACTTTGTTATGGTATTCTTGCGTGTAGCAGTGACCATGGTCGGAGGTGACTTCTATCTATGAGTTGTTGTAGTTCAGTGTACTTTGTTATGGTATTCTGTGTGTAGCAGTGACCGTGGTCGGAGGTGACTTCTATCTATGAGTTGTTGTAGTTCAGTGTACTTTGTTAGGGTATTCTTGCATGTAGCAGTGACCATGGTCGGAGGTGACTTCTTTCTATGAGTTGTTGTAGTTCAGTGTACTTTGTTATGGTATTCTTGCATGTAGCAGTGACCATGGTCGGAGGTGACTTCTTTCTATGAGTTGTTGTAGTTCATTGTTCTTTGTTATGGTATTCTTGCGTGTAGCAGTGACCATGGTCGGAGGTGACTTCTTTCTATGAGTTGTTGTAGTTCAGTTTACTTTGTTATGGTATTCTTGCGTGTAGCAGTGACCATGGTCGGAGGTGACTTCTTTCTATGAGTTGTTGTAGTTCAGTTTACTTTGTTATGGTATTCTTGCGTGTAGCAGTGACCATGGTCGGAGGTGACTTCTTTCTATGAGTTGTTGTAGTTCAGTCTACTTTGTTATGGTATTCTTGCATGTAGCAGTGACCATGGTCGGAGGTGACTTCTTTCTATGAGTTGTTGTAGTTCAGTGTACTTTGTTATGGTATTCTTGCGTGTAGCAGTGACCATGGTCGGAGGTGACTTCTATCTATGAGTTGTTGTAGTTCAGTGTACTTTGTTATGGTATTCTTGCGTGTAGCAGTGACCTTGGTCAGAGGTGACTTCTTTCTATGAGTTGTTGATCACGGCACAGTGTGAAGGAATCCTTTATTCCACTGGAAGCCATACACTGGTTTTTTATTGGGGTTGAGTCTTCGACCACATATGACTTTGTGAGAATACCATTTCCCCTGTGCACCAAGTAAACAACGACTATGCTGGTTGTCTATACCAGCCTATATCATGTTTGTGTCGGATATAATAGCTACAGTTAATATTTGTCTGCAGTTTTGCACAATATTGTAGAAATTATATGTTCAGACATTATTATTTATCTGTGCTAAATATTGTTTCATCTCAGTTCACAATTTTCCAATCCCGTCTGTCAGTTCATGGTTTAGTCTTTTCACATTCGTAATATTAGATAATTGATATAAGCGCGTTTATATCATCATCAGTTGTCATTATTCACTTTAGATCCACGCCAGGGATACAACCAAATACACATATTTCGGTATGATAAGATTACTGCTTGCTCAGTCAGTGGTGTACATATTAGAAGGTTTGTTTATGGACATTATTGTATATTGCGGTTGGTCAACTTAGTTAATTGTTGAGATTTTGGCTTGTTGGTAATAATTGTGAAGGAGCAGTCAGACGTAACCCCTCTGACAGGGCCCTGCTTGTAATAGAAACTTCAGATGTGCTACTTTAGTTTTATCATTACATAAAACGTGTTTCTGGAACAGATAGTCAGCTATATGAAAACATATCTTTGAATATAGCTGTGTTTCTGGAACTTGTAGTCAGCTATATGAAAATATATCTTTAGATATACCTGTGTTTCTGGAACAGATAATCAGCTATGTGAACATATATGTTTAAACATACCTGATGTGTACGTTGTAACAACAAAAACTAAGATATTTATCTACCGGTAACAGGAATATATCGGTGTGTGTAATATGAAGTTCTCATCAGGACATAGACACAATCACAATATACATTTTCTAGTAAGTCGTCATCAAGACATAGACACAGTCACAACATACATTTCCTAGTAAGTTGTCATCAAGACATAGACACAGTCACAACATACATTTCCAAGTAAGTCGTCATCAAGACATAGACACAGTCACAACATACATTTCCTAGTAAGTTGTCATCAAGACATAGACACAGTCACAACATACATTTCCTAGTAAGTTCTCATCAGGACATAGACACAGTCACAACATATATTTCCTAGTAAGTTGTCATCAAGACACAGACACAGTCACAACATACATTTCCTAGTAAGTTGTCACCAAGACATAGACACAATCACAACATACATTTCCTAGTAAGTCGTCATCAAGACATAGACACAGTCACAACATACATTTCCTAGTAAGTTGTCATCAAGACATAGACACAATCACAACATACATTTCCTAGTAAGTTGTCATCAAGATATAGACACAATCACAACATACATTTCCTAGTAAGTTGTCATCGAGACATAGACATAATCACAACATACATTTCTTCAGCTGTGTTTAAATTGTTGGCGTAACTGATACCAAATTGAACATTTCGAAACATCTACCCCACAAACACTTTGGAAAACAGTGCAGTAGCAGATAAGGATATTTCAAGAAGGCATAACAAAGTGTATGCGTATTTTAATACCTGTAGAAATGTGATTGACATTGGTATGAAAATCAAAAGCCATGCTACCGAGAAACAATTCTGTCAATGCTGCGTTATATGCAAGGGTTTGTTCGTTGTCCTTAACACAATAAGCGCAATTCAGCTTTGCCAACTACAGCCATTTAGCTGCCGACACAACAAAAGAAAACAAGTTTTGCATAATTTTCATGAGAGTTATCTTACTTTCTTATTAAATTTTTTCATATAATATCGGCAGCATATTTTCTTAAATGAACAATATATTTTTTTTTTTTTGTGTTAAGAAATATATATATTTGAAAATAATTGTGATGTCGTCTCTCTACATGGGCAAAATATTTCTTGGTCATGTTCTTATTTATGTGTAGAATTGTCTTCGATTGGATTGTAATGTTGCACAGTCACGTGCCCCTGACATGTCATTTAACATTGTATCATCATATAAGTAGGTACATATGTCACTCTCTGACGTTCATATTGAAGAAAAATTTTAATACTCTGAACGGTAACTTAACTGGTTGCTGACTGTTTCCCTCAACGCATCGCCTGTTCATCTATTTAGGTCAGTTCCCGTAATGTTTCAGCGTAGCATGAAGCAGGTATGTTCTAACAACATGAAGTAATATGCGGTATTGCAACGTCAAATAGTAATTTGCCTTTGCCTTGGGTGGCAATCTTGTTAAATCTTGTTCAATACAAATGCCAAACTTGATCTATGTTTGTAGCTTTATATACCCAGTATCTGATTTCAACATTAGCCCAACTCCATGTCCTATGATTCCAACACTAGCCCAACTCAGTGTCCTTTGATCCCAAAACTAGCCCAACTCCATGTCCTATGATCCCAACACTAGCCCAACTCCATGCCCTTTGATCCCAACACTAACCCAACTCCATGTCCTTTGATCCCAACACTAGCCCAACTCCATGTCCTTTGATCTCAACATTAGCCCAACTCCATGCCCTTTGAACCCAACACTAGCCCAACTCCATGTCCTTTGATCCCAACACTAGCCCAACTCCATGCCCTTTGATCCTAACATTAGCCCAACTCCATGTCCTTTATCCCAACACTAGCCCAACTCCATGCCCTTTGATCCCAACACTAGCCCAACTCCATGTCCTTTGATCTCAACATTAGCCCAACTCCATGCCCTTTGAACCCAACACTAGCCCAACTCCATGTCCTTTGATCCCAACACTAGCCCCACTCCATGCCCTTTGATTCCAACACTAGCCCAACTCCATGGCATTTGATCCTAACACTAGCCCAACTCCATATCCTTTGATCCCAACACTAGCCCAACTCCATGCCCTTTGATCCCAACACTAGCCCAACTACATGTCCTTTGATCCCAACACTAGCCCAACTACATGCCCTTTGGTCCCAACACTAGCCCAACTCCATGGCATTTGATCCTAACACTAGCCCAACTCCATATCCTTTGATTCCAACACTAGCCCAACTCCATGCCCTTTGATCCCAACACTAGCCCAACTACATGTCCTTTGATCCCAACACTAGCCCAACTACATGCCCTTTGGTCCCAACACTAGCCCAACTCCATGGCATTTGATCCTAACACTAGCCCAACTCCTTGCCCTTTGATCCCAACACTAGCCCAACTCCATGCCCTTTAACCCCCTGAACTATGACACTTGTCTAACTAAAAAGTGGTCAAAGTTAGTGTAGTACTGTTGTTAACAACCAGTGACAACATGGTGTTGTTAACAACCAGTGACAACATGGTGTTGTTAACAACCAGTGACAACATGATGTTGTTAACAACCAGTGACAACATGGTGTTGTTAACAACCAGTGACAACATGATGTTGTTAACAACCAGTGACAACATGATGTTGTTAACAATCAGTGACAACATGGTGGCGCTAGAACCAAGAACCTTGAAACCTCGGTGGAATTGGGCTATTGTTGAAGTCAGGCATTCAATTGTTTAAACACCTTTTGATGCTGTAAACGTCGTTTCGGTGTTTACAGATCGAACGAAGCAAATGAGCGTTTGTCATCATGCTGCGCCAATTGTATATCCATACTCGCTGTCATCAAGTCTTGTGACTTGTTGGAGCCTGATACGTAATACTCGGTCTCAGCACTGCCAGTTGTAGGATGTTTTGACATCAGCTGAAGCAGCGAGTCCACAACACGTGACACGTTTACTCCGTGCGGGATCTTTTACTTCTATGTAGAAGGGCCTACCTATGTTAGTGTCTCGTCCGACATACACAACACGTTACACGTTTACTCCGTGCAGGATCTTTTACTTCTATGTAGAAAGGCCTACCTATGTTAGTGTCTCGTCTGACATACACAACACGTTACACGTTTACTCCGTGCGGGATCTTTATTTCTATGTAGAAGGGCCTACCTATGTTAGTGTATCGTCCGACATACACAACACGTTACACGTTTACTCCGTGCAGGATCTTTTATTTCTATGTAGAAGGGCCTACCTATGTTAGAGTCCCGTCCGACATACACAACACGTTACACGTTTACTCCATGCAGGATCTTTTACTTCTACGTAGAAGGGCCTACCTATGTTAGTGTCTCGTCTGACATACACAACACGTTACACGTTTACTCCGTGCGGGATCTTTTACTTATATGTAGAAGGGCCTACCTATGTTAGTGTCTCGTCTGACATACACAACACGTTACACGTTTACTCCGTGCGGGATCTTTTACTTCTAATTCTATGTAGAAGAGCCTACCTATGTTAGTGTCTCGTCTGACATACACAACACGTTACATGTATACTCCGTGCGTGATCTTTTATTTCTATGCAGAAGGGCCTACCTATGTTAGTGTCTCATCTGACATACACAAACGTTACACATTTACTCCGTGCAGGATCTTTTACTTCTACATAGAAGGACCTACCTATGTTAGTGTCCCGTCCGACATACACAACACGTTACACGTTTACTCCATGCAGGATCTTTTACTTCTACGTAGAAGGGCCTACCTATGTTAGTGTCTCGTCCGACATACAACACGTTACACGTTTACTCCGTGCGGGATCTTTTACTTCTATGCAGAAAGGCCTACCTATGTTAGTGTCTCGTCTGACATACACAACACGTTGCACGTTTACTCCGTGCGGGATCTTTTACTTCTATGTAGAAGGGCCTACCTATGTTAGTGTCTCGTCCGACATACACAACACGTTACACGTTTACTCCGTGCGGAATCTTTTACTTCTACGTAGAAGGGCCTACCTATGTTAGTGTCTCGTCTGACATACACAACACGTTACACGTTTACTCCGTGCGGGATCTTTTACTTATATGTAGAAGGGCCTACCTATGTTAGTGTCTCGTCTGACATACACAACACGTTACACGTTTACTCCGTGCGGGATCTTTTACTTCTAATTCTATGTAGAAGAGCCTACCTATGTTAGTGTCTCGTCTGACATACACAACACGTTACATGTATACTCCGTGCGTGATCTTTTATTTCTATGCAGAAGGGCCTACCTATGTTAGTGTCTCATCTGACATACACAAACGTTACACATTTACTCCGTGCAGGATCTTTTACTTCTACATAGAAGGACCTACCTATGTTAGTGTCCCGTCCGACATACACAACACGTTACACGTTTACTCCATGCAGGATCTTTTACTTCTACGTAGAAGGGCCTACCTATGTTAGTGTCTCGTCCGACATACAACACGTTACACGTTTACTCCGTGCGGGATCTTTTACTTCTATGCAGAAAGGCCTACCTATGTTAGTGTCTCGTCTGACATACACAACACGTTGCACGTTTACTCCGTGCGGGATCTTTTACTTCTATGTAGAAGGGCCTACCTATGTTAGTGTCTCGTCCGACATACACAACACGTTACACGTTTACTCCGTGCGGAATCTTTTACTTCTACGTAGAAGGGCCTACCTATGTTAGTGTCTCGTCTGACATACACAACACGTTACACGTTTACTTCGTGCGGGATCTTTTATTTCTATGCAGAATGGCCTACCTATGTTAGTGTCTCGTCCGACATATGTTAGTGTCTCGTCCGACATACACAGGCCGCAATTTGCATTGATGGCAACTTTGTGTATTTTTATTATTGTTGCAGTGAATATTATGTGCCACGTTCGACAAGTTATCAAAGCAGTCGCGTTGACGAGCAATGCTACTTGTTGAGTTACGTGTGTTGTGCATCTGTAAGTGTTTAATGAGGGCAGACGCACCAGCCGGGCGCTCCACTGACCCGGTCAAGGCGCTTTACGGGTGAACGATTTACAAAGGTTTTTGCAGAGTAGGACATCTCATAAGCGTACGAAGCTGTTGAATATTGGGGGCGGGGGTGGGTGGGGGGTAAAGTTGGTTCCTGTGGGAATATTGAGGGGTTGAACACGTACTCAACATATACGCACCCAAAATATTGGGGTCCTGGCTCGCGATACAAAAATGTTTTACGATATTCAACTGGGCACGCATCATCAGAAAAGTACGTCATACAAAGTAGGGCAATTGGTCTCAACCGTCTGCATTGGCTCTCGGTCCTTCTAATTCTCAGTGCCACCTTGATAAATCATCAGTGGCATTTACAGTGTAATTAGATGCTACGTGAAAGCTACAACATAATATTCATGAATAGAACTACTAAAGGAAGAACAACACACAAACATCTACCAAGGAGGTACCACCAAAATTATTACCGATTTTTCTTCAATACGGCGTAGTTTTTAAATAAGTTGCATTAGTGGTTTTGTCTGTAGAATATCAGCTACAATATACCCGTGTTACGACAAGCCCCGGTCTCCCCATGTCTCAGTGAAATTTTACTTAAACACACTGTAAAATAATCATATAAATAGTGTAACGGACTAGTGACTAATGAGGTCAAAAGGATAAAGGATAGGTCCCCACAACACTGTATGGTGCTCTACGGACACCGTTACACGTAGCCAGGTACGTTTACAATGTCAGTACTATGCAGGACAAATCACCGGCAGTTGACCGCGCCACTGACCCGTCTAGCAGCGCACGTTTCACTGGTCAGCGCTTTACAAAGGTCTACAGTGAGGACGTCTGAACAGTCCAGGCCGGGCAAATGGAACACATTTGTGTGGATCATAATTTTTATTGATATCACCAATTGTCTTGTGCAAATCATACAGTTGTATGTTTCACTTCCTGTCTTGGTCTTTCTGGGAACTAGTCGTGCCCCGCCAAACTTCAAATGGCATTTCCAATATCACATGTAATATTATCCATGATTGGCCACATCCAAAATGTAATATCACATGTAATATTAGCCATGATTGGCCACATCCCGAATGCCCGGAAGTCGTAGGGTAATCTGGGCGCCCCCCTTTCAAATTGTACACCATTAAACTTCTTTAGCATGTATTTAATGTGTTGATTTATGGACATATATGTGTGTTATCAAATGGAAAACTATTTTCAATATATGAACAACGTAGCTGAGTTGCATTTAACGAGAGATTTAACGAGATTTGCCATCCAAGCCAAAAGTCCAGATGGCAAGTGGACAAGGAAGTCATTGGCTTATCGAGAAAAATATTGAATTTGAATTTGAAAAATAGCAAGAGTTCCCCAAAACATCGTCTTGCCCATCCCTGGGGTAAGACGGTCCTATGCATGGGGCAAGACGGTCCTATGCCTGGGGCAACACGGTCCATAGTTTTCGCTTATATTAACAAACTGTCGCCTGAAATTATAATGTATATATACAAATGGAATGATAGTAATATATCAAGTCACTATGGTTGTTAACTTTAAATGGGAGTTAACATATAATGCATACCTTGCTATCCATACATAATAAAATATTGGTTTAGTAATATTCCATCGCAATTACAGTCTACAGGCTAGCAGAACGTCAATTATGCAATGTTCGTATTATATTAAATGTATTAACCATAATTGGTCATGGGTAATACATTTGCTACACTGTGACCATGTGCGTGTGGGATAAGACATAGGGACCGTCTTGCCCCACATGCATGGGGACCGTCTTGCCCCACATGCATGGGGACCGTCTTGCCCCACATGCATGGGGACCGTCTTGCCCCACATTCATGGGGACCGTCTTGCCCCACATGCATGGGGACCGTCTTGCCCCACATGCATGGGGACCGTCTTGCCCCACATGCATGGGGACCGTCTTGCCCCACATGCATGGGGACCGTCTTGCCCCACATGCATGGGGACCGTCTTGCCCCACATGCATGGGGACCGTCTTGCCCCACATGCATGGGGACCGTCTTGCCCCACATGCAAGGGGACCGTCTTGCCCCACATGCATGGGGACCGTCTTGTCCCACATGCATGGGGACCATCTTGCCCCACATGCATGTGGACCGTCTTGCCCCACATGCATGGGGACCGTCTTGCCCCATATGCATGGGGACCGTCTTGCCCCACATGCATGGGGACCGTCTTGCCCCACAGACACAACGTGTGTCTTAACACGATGTATACAAAACACAACATACTGTTGCCAATTTTGTATTGTTTGATTTGTCAACCGATTAATAATATTAGTATGTTACTAGTTAAGTAATGTCATAGTCATGCTATATAGTGAGTTGCACCATTTTATTAGATCAGTGCATATAATATTGCATATAAAATTTTAACACACACTGATTTAATTACGTCTGTCTCGTGTTATTGAGCTTTCGGGGGTGGGTTTCATATAGAAGTTAGCAGGTTCGCTTTGCACCAGATTTGGGGACGTTCAGAGTTATATATTTGGCGTACTTGATGGGGCGTCTTACCTCCAGTGGCCGTTTTACTCCAGGTTACCCTATCGATATTGGTTAACGCCTCAACATTAAGTTCCACGTTTCAACGGGGTTATCTGCCAGGGGTGCTGTTGTACTCGGCAGTCCCCTGGCGACGAGTGTGAGTATGAGTGCTTGTTGTATAAACTAATTTGTTTAATACTTGTGTGGTGTTGTCACAACTATTTGTGGATTGAACTCCCTTTATATATAATTTGACCAATAAACTGGATCGCTGATCATGTGAAGGCCGCTGACGTACATTTAGACAAAAACAACACAGTCGAGCGCAGCCTCAATTACCCAGGCTGCGTGCTGTGGCGCCACCGTTTGCCGCACACATCATTGTCTGGATTCAGATCGTTTGTACCTAACTCATAAAATAAGAGGGAACTTTTATCAGTTTATATGATGCAATTCGAATTAACTTTAAAATTTTCATTATATTGACACAACTGTCAGAGTGAAAGTGCCAGGCCTTCGGGGCCAGACTCTCTTCTCGGTGAAGTAACGAAGCCGAGCGAGAGTCCGATAAGCGAGACTAGGTTGAGCGCCAAGGCGCGACTTTCTCCAATGCACCACGGCATTGAAACATATTTCTCAGTAAGTTTCCGATACTTGTATATATCAATATTAAAATATGCGATTTCGACATCGTATTGATAATCACAATACACTGATACAATTATGATGTTCATGAGCTAACGCGCACCGTAAATTGAAACCTGCACCGATTTTCGCCCAGTAGTGCCAGTGCCAGTGGCAGTGCAGTGGCAATGACAATGTCAGTGAGCGCGCAACGGTCTTAACGGCTTACGTCGGCATTAAACATAATTTTACTTTCACGAATAAAATTCACATTGAGATGTTTAATGCATTAATTAATTTATTTGTGTTGCTCTGCAAGTTATACATAGTTATTATACATTATTTGGCCTAGTTATATTGTTTGGCCGACCTACAGAGCCTGAGCCTGAGGCTGAGGGATGAAATCAAATGGTAGTGCATGGCCATGACTTGCTGTCAAGTCTCAAGAGTCGACAGTGAAGTGACAGATTGAATCAAAGAAAAATGTCCACTCCATACTACCATAATGTGATCGTCATATATCGTCATACACACAGGATCAACGTACACGTTAACCCGAATAATTTATGACAAATGGACAATATGGACAATAGAAATCATGTCAAATAATAATGGAGGCTGTGTATGAGATGATCTTTACCGGGATTCAACAATATCCATGTCTTCTTTGAATTAGCTGGATTAGTGGCTTCCTTCCACTTTGCGGAGCTAATGGAGTGCTGCGCTCAGTGGAGAAGGGATGCAATCTGTAAATATGAGGGTTGTGGTCCAGTACTGGTACTTGCACTTAAGACAAGTACTAACCAACTTACAAATATGAGGGTTGTGGTCCAGTATTGGTACTTGCATTTAAGACGAGTACTAACCAACTTACAAATATGAGGGTTGTGGTCCAGTATTGGTACTTGCATTTAAGACGAGTACTAACCAACTTACAAATATGAGGGTTGTGGTCCAGTATTGGTACTTGCACTTAAGACAAGTATTAACCAACTTACAAATATGAGGGTTGTGGATAAGTACTGGCACTTAAGACAAGTACTAGCCAACTTACACATTTGAGGGTCGTGGTCCAGTACTGGTACTTGCACTTAACACAAGTACAAGCCAACTTACAAATTTGTGGGTTGTGGTCCAGTACTGGTAAGTCTAAGCCCCTCGTTTTGTGCAAACTCATTCCACGGCACAGTCACAGCAAAGGGACCAGTATTGTCAGTAAGGTTAGCCAAATAAAATCCCACTAATTCAGATGGCCAGATCATTTAATATGACACTGTGCCCAGGAGAGGATACAGCCCCACTTGTGTTTACTTAGTGATAACATTCCCTATTGTCACCCCTTGAATGGGAGGATACAGCCCCACTTGTGTTTACTTAGTGATAACATTCCCTATTGTCACCCCTTGAATGGGAGGATACAGCCCCACTTGTGTTTACTTTACAGTTGTGTTTACTTAGTGATGACATTCCCTATTGTCACCCCTTGAATGGGAGGATACAGCCCCACTTGTGTTTACTTAGTGATGACATTCCCTATTGTCGCCCCTTGAATGGGAGGATACAACCCCACTTGTGTTTACTTAGTGATGACTTTCCCTATTGTCACCCCTTGAATGGGAGGATACAGCCCAACTTGTGTTTATTTAGCGATAACATTCCCTATTGTCACCCCTTGAACGGGAAGATACAGCCCACTTGTGTTTACTTAGTGATAACACTCCCTATTGTCACCCCTTGAACAGGAGGATACAGCCCACTTGTGTTTACTTAGTGAAAACACTCCCTATTGTCACCCCTTGAACTGGAGGATACAGCCCCACTTGTGTTTACTTAGTGATAACACTCCCTATTGTCACCCCTTGAATGGGAGGATACAGCCCACTTGTGTTTACTTAGTGATAACACTCCCAATTGTCACCCCTTGAACAGGAGGATACAGTCCCACTTGTGTTTACTTAGTGATAACACTCCCTATTGTCACCCCTTGAACAGGAGGATACAGCCCCACTTCTGTATACTTAGTGATAACATTCCCTATTGTCATCCCTTGAATGGGAGGATACAGCCCCACTTGTGTTTACTTTACAGTTGTGTTTACTTAGTGATGACATTCCCTATTGTCACCCCTTGAATGGGAGGATACAGTCCCACTTGTGTTTACTTAGTGATAACATTCCCTATTGTCACCCCTTGAACAGGAGGATACAGCCCCACTTGTGTTTACTTAGTGATAACATTCCCTATTGTCACCCCTTGAACAGGAGGATACAGCCCCACTTGTGTTTACTTAGTGATGACATTCCCTATTGTCACCCCTTGAATGGGAGGATACAGTCCCACTTGTGTTTACTTAGTGATAACACTCCCTATTGTCACCCATTGAACAGGAGGATACAGTCCCACTTGTGTTTACTTAGTGATTACATTCCCTATTGTCACCCCTTGAATGGGAGGATACAGCCCCACTTGTGTTTACTTAGTGATAACATTCCCTATTGTCACCCCTTGAACAGGAGGATACCGCCCAACTTGTGTTTACTTAGTGATAACACTCCCTATTGTCACCCATTGAACAGGAGGATACAGTCCCACTTGTGTTTACTTAGTGATTACATTCCCTATTGTCACCCCTTGAATGGGAGGATACAGCCCCACTTGTGTTTACTTAGTGATAACATTCCCTATTGTCACCCCTTGAACAGGAGGATACAGTCCCACTTGTGTTTACTTAGTGATAACATTCCCTATTGTCATCCCTTGAACAGGAGGATACAGCCCAACTTGTGTTTACTTAGTGATGACATTCCCTATTGTCACCCCTTGAACGGGAGGATACAGCCCCACTTGTGTTTACTTAGTGATGACATTCCCTATTGTCACCCCTTGAACGGGAGGCTACAGCCCCACTTGTGTTTACTTAGTGATAACACTCCCTATTGTCACCCCTTGAACGGGAGGATACAGTCCCACTTGTGTTTACTTAGTGATGACATTCCCTATTGTCACCCCTTGAACAGGAGGATACAGCCCAACTTGTGTTTACTTAGTGATAACACTCCCTATTGTCACCCCTTGAACGGGAGGATACAGTCCCACTTGTGTTTACTTAGTGATAACATTCCCTATTGTCACCCCTTGAACAGGAGGATACAGCCCAACTTGTGTTTACTTAGTGATAACACTCCCTATTGTCACCCCTTGAACAGGAGGATACAGTCCCACTTGTGTTTACTTAGTGATAACATTCCCTATTGTCACCACTTGAACGGGAGGATACAGCCCCACTTGTGTTTACTTAGTGATGACATTCCCTATTGTCACCCCTTGAACAGGAGGATACAGGCCAACTTGTGTTTACTTAGTGATAACACTCCCTATTGTCACCCCTTGAACAGGAGGATACAGCCCCACTTGTGTTTACTTAGTGATGACATTCCCTATTGTCACCCCTTGAACAGGAGGATACAGTCCCACTTGTGTTTACTTAGAGATAACACTCCCTATTGTCACGCCTTGAACAGGAGGATACAGCCCCACTTGTGTTTACTTAGTGATAACATTCCCTATTGTCACCCCTTGAATGGGAGGATACAGCCCAACTTGTGTTTACTTAGTGATTACATTCCCTATTGTCACCCCTTGAATGGGAGGATACAGCCCAACTTGTGTTTATTTAGCAATAACATTCCCTATTGTCACTCCTTGAATGGGAGGATACAGCCCCACTTGTGTTTACTTGGTGATAACATTCCTTGTTGTCACCCCTTGAACGGGAGGATACAGTCCCACTTGTGTTTACTTAGTGATTACATTCCCTATTGTCACCCCTTGAATGGGAGGATACAGCCCAACTTGTGTTTATTTAGCGATAACATTCCCTATTGTCACCCCTTGAACGGGAGGATACAGCCCCACTTGTGTTTACTTGGTGATAACATTCCTTGTTGTCACCCCTTGAACGGGAGGCTACAGCCCCACTTGTATTTACTTGGTGATAACATTCCTTGTTGTCACCCCTTGAACGGGAGGATACAGCCCCACTTGTGTTTACTTGGTGATAACATTCCTTGTTGTCACCCCTTGAACGGGAGGAGACAGCCCCACTTGTGTTTACTTAGTGATGACACTTCCTATTGTCACCCCTTGAACAGGAGGATACAGCCCCACTTGTGTTTACTTAGTGATGACATTCCCTATTGTCACCCCTTGAACGGGAGGATACAGCCCCACTTGTGTTTACTTAGTGATGACATTCCCTATTGTCACCCCTTGAACGGGAGGATACAGCCCCACTTGTGTTTACTTAGTGATGACATTCCCTATTGTCACCCCTTGAACGGGAGGATACAGCCCCACTTGTGTTTGCTTAGTGATGACACTCCCTATTGTCACCCCTTGAACAGGAGGATACAGCCCCACTTGTGTTTACTTAGTGATGACATTCCCTATTGTCACCCCTTGAACGGGAGGATACAGCCCCACTTGTGTTTGCTTAGTGATGACACTCCCTATTGTCACCCCTTGAACAGGAGGATACAGCCCCACTTGTGTTTACTTAGTGATGACACTCCCTATTGTCACCCCTTGAACGGGAGGATAAAGCCCCACTTGTGTTTACTTAGTGATGACATTCCCTATTGTCACCCCTTGAACAGGAGGATACAGCCCCACTTGTGTTTACTTAGTGATGACACTCCCTATTGTCACCCCTTGAACGGGAGGATACAGCCCCACTTGTGTTTACTTAGTGATGACACTCCCTATTGTCAACCCTTGAACGGGAGGATACAGCCCCACTTGTGTTTACTTAGTGATGACATTCCCTATTGTCACCCCTTGAACGGGAGGATACAGCCCCACTTGTGTTTACTTAGTGATGACATTCCCTATTGTCACCCCTTGAATGGGAGGATACAGCCCCACTTGTGTTTACTTAGTGATGACATTCCCTATTGTCACCCCTTGAACGGGAGGATACAGCCCCACTTGTGTTTACTTAGTGATGACACTCCCTATTGTCACCCCTTGAACAGGAGGATACAGCCCCACTTGTGTTTACTTAGTGATGACATTCCCTATTGTCACCCCTTGAATGGGAGGATACAGCCCCACTTGTGTTTACTTAGTGATGACATTCCCTATTGTCACCCCTTGAACGGGAGGATACAGCCCCACTTGTGTTTACTTAGTGATGACACTCCTTATTGTCACCCCTTGAACAGGAGGATACAGCCCCACTTGTGTTTACTTAGTGATGACATTCCCTATTGTCACCCCTAGCTGACACCATATGTAATAAAGACTTCTAACAGATAGAAAGACGTCCTGTTGTTTCGGATGTAGCCCAGCACTCGGCAGCAATGTGAGCGAACGAGGTAGACTTCGGGTAGATAATAAGGTGGTTGTGAGATCTACAATCAGTGGTGCGTCCTCTCAGAGCCTGTGTTATCAAGGCTATTTCAATATAGGTGGTTGTGAGAGCGTCTAACACTGTAACAGTGGTGCCTCCTCTCGGAGCCTGTGTTATCAAGGCTATTTCAATCCAGGTAGTTGTGAGAGCGTCTAACACTGTAACAGTGGTGCCTCCTCTCGGAGCCTGTGTTATCAAGGCTATTTCAATCCAGGTAGTTGTGAGAGCTGCAAACACTGTAACAGTGGTGCCTCCTCTCGGAGCCTGTGTTATCAAGGCTATTTCAATCCAGGTAGTTGTGAGAGCGTCTAACACTGTAACAGTGGTGCCTCCTCTCGGAGCCTGTGTTATCAAGGCTATTTCAATCCAGGTAGTTGTGAGGGCTACTAACACTGTAACAGTGGTGCCTGCTCTCGGAGCCTGTGTTATCAAGGCTATTTCAATCCAGGTGGTTGTGAGAGCTACTAACAGTGGCCCCTCCTCAAGGAGCCTGTGTTATCAAGGCTATTTCAATCCAGGTAGTTGTGAGGGCTACTAACACCGTAACAGTGGTGCCTCCTCTCAGAGCCTGTGTTATCTAGGCTATTTCAAACCAGGTGGTTGTGAGGGCTACAAACAATGGTAGTGTACTAAATGTGAGCACAACCTAAAGCCTAATGTTTTGTATTATTGTTAGTGGTTTAGATTATAATTAGGGTTTGTTTAAGGTCAGTAAGTGCTCTTATTGGAGCTGACATTTAGAGCACTGTCCATACTCGTAATACCCCCTTCCAATTACCTGTGCTGCTGGAACATATTCGGTTCGACCTATCTGCACGATATTTAGATATGTCCAAATGTGATGTCTTAGTAATCTGTACCATTAGACACTTGGTCCAAAAGAAACGGAAAACATACACCATCAATATAGTATTTATGTGTGTGAAAATATGTCATCAGTCGCCATGAAATCATGTGCCTGTGATTGTCTTCCATGAGACCATAGACAGTTAAAAGACCAGTAGGCTGATGACAACAATGCAGGATTAGCAAACCATTTACTGGGACCCTTGAATGGATAGATGATCCGGTTTCTTGGTTATTAATATTAAGCATAATTACCTCTCAAGAAACTTGATGTTTGTTCTGAATATTTCGACTGCATCTCGCAGTCTTCTTCAGCAGACTGAAGTTACGGATGTGTCACATGACCAATGTCATGTGACACAAGCTGGAGTAGGACTGGTGAAAAACAGCACACAGTTTGTAAAGAAGATCAAAGAGTTGGAAGTTCCACCAGGGGGGAAAATGGTGTCTTTTGATGTGACAGTCCTGATCACGAGTATCCCGGTGACAGAGGCGGTATCAGTGATAAAGGACCGACTAAACCAGGATACAACACTGAAAGACAGATGTGAACTATCAGTAAACCAGATCATCACACTGTTAGAAATCTGTCTGAACACCACATATTTCATTTACGATGGAGTGTTCTACAAACAGAAGAAGGGAGCAGCCATGGGTTCACCGGTCTCTCCGATAGTGGCAAACCTATACATGGAACATTTTGAGGAAAGAGCCATCAGAGAAGCACCGCATCCTCCAGACATCTGGTTGAGGTATGTAGATGACACATTCATAGTGTTACAAGAGAGCGAAGTAGAACATGTCACACACCATCTGAATTCAATGGACGAGAACGTTAAGTTCACGGTAGAACCAGAACAGGACAATACATTAGCCTTTCTAGACACGTGTGTATGCCTGAATGATGATGGATCAACCAAGGTCAAGATATATCGGAAAGCAACCCACACGGACCAATATTTGAACTAGAACACACGATCAGTGGTCAGGACACTCCTCCAAAGGGCAGAAAACCTGACAACAGAAGAAGAAGACAAGAACTCAGAGGTGGACCATATCAAGAAAGTGCTGAAAGCAAACTGTTACAAAACTTGGATGTTTAGCACCACGCAACCAATGAGAAGGAAGGAGAACACCACCACAGAAACCAGCAGAAGACAACATGCCATAGGTCTGCCCAACATTAGTAAACTATCAGAACAAGTAGCAAGGATTTTCAAGTCATATAACATCCCGGTTTACCACAAACCTATCAACACCCTGAGGTCACTGTTGGTACACCCAAAAGACAGAACAGCTAAGGCAGCAAAATGTGGGGTAGTATATGACATACAATGCCCAGAATGTGACCAACACTATATAGGAGAAACAGCCAGAACACTTGGCACAAGAATCAAAGAACATCTATCTTGTCGCCAACCCCTATCAGCTATAAGTGAACACAAACTGAACACAGGCCATCAGTGCTCTATGAAAGACGTTAATATTCTAGACCACGAGGAGAACTGGCACAGGAGAAAAATAAAGGAGGCGATTAACATCCACAGAAAGAAACCTACGCTGAACCGAGACATCGGCCAGGAGCTCCCACCAGTCCTACTCCAGCTTGTGTCACATGACATTGGTCATGTGACACATCCGTAACTTCAGTCTGCTGAAGAAGACTGCGAGATGCAGTCAAAATATTCAGAACAAACATCAAGTTTCTTGAGAGGTAATTATGCTTAACATTTACTGGGATGTTGTGTTGGATTGGCAGACGTGTTGTGTTGGGGTGGCAGAAGTGTTGTGTTGGGGTGGCAGAAGTGTTGTGTTGGGGTGGCAGAAGTGTTGTGTTGTGTTGGGGTGTAAGATGTGTTGTGTTGGGGTGGCAGACATGTTGTGTTGGGGTGGCAGACGTTGGCTTCCAATGTATAAAAATACAATCTAGATAAACCTTTACTATTAAAACAGGTTGCTCTGAACAAAACTATAATTTGTTAAATTTATGTACCCATTGGAATAATTATACTAAAAATAATAGTTGACATTCAGTGATGATATAGATAAACCTCTGTATTTTGTACTATAAAACATGATTTGACAATAACAACAATCATACTATTTGCCTATAACATAAATATAATAATAATAACAAAAGCATTAGAAATATAATAATGACAAAAGCATTAGAAATGTAATAATAACAAATGCATTAGAAATATAATAATAAAAAATCGTTAAAAATATAATAATAACAAGTATTAGAAATATAATAACAAAACCATTAGAAGTATAATAATAATAACAAAAATGTTACAAATATAATAATAAAAAAATTGAAGTATAATAATAACGAAAACATAAGTAAAATAATAACAAAAGTATTAGAAATATAATAATAATAACAAAAGCATTAGAAGTATAATAATAACAAAAACGTTAAAAATATAATAATAATAAAAAAATTAGAAGTGTAATAATAACAAAAACATAAGTAAAATAATTACAAAAGCATTATAAATATACTAATAATAACAAAAACATTAACATTGTAATAATAACAAAAGCATTAGAAATATAATAATAACAAAAGCATTAGAAATGTAATAATAACAAAAGCATTATAACAGTATTATGAATAGATTGTCTGTAACATAACCTATGTCTGTTTAGGTCTCTGCTACCTCACCTGTATTCAGGGTTGAAAAAAATTATGATTGAAAAAAAAAATCAAATTTTTATTTAAATAAGATTTTTTATTTTTTTTTATTTAGTTGATTTAAAAAAAATCTGGTATACACAATGTCATAAAATATTTTACTATCAGGCTATCTGGTGTCAATACAGCTTTGTGCTTTTGTATTAAAAAACACACAAAACTTTGTTGATCTCGATGCTTGTAAACAATTATTTGTGTTAAATTCATATAAATCAGCGAATAAAAAAAACGGAAGTAAAAAATCAAAAAAAAATCATAAATCAATGATTTTTTTTTTTTTTGAGTGATTTAAATCAATGATTTAAATCAAATGATTTAAATCAAACAACTCTGCCTGTATTATCAATAGATTATCTGTAACATAACTCCATGTCTACAATGTGCTTTGCCTTCCAATAACTGAAAGGTATAAATCTAAAAAAATCATTATAAATTTATGTTCAAATGTGTGTTTATAAGAAAATGTTACTCATGTAGGTATAACTGTGAACATTCTCAAATTATTTATTACGACTACCACCCCTGGGTGATTCAACTTTATTTAGTTTTATTATACTAATATTAAAAAAATACATTTGTGTTAATTTTTTCCTATTTTTTCTCTTTCTATTATACAATGGTAGGTATTCAACAACTGTTTTTATATACTACCTATTCAATTTGTTTGGCACATGAATGAATTATATGCATTATATATATATATATATATATATATATATATATATATATATATATATATATATATATATATATCTCTCTCTTTAAGGTGTCAGGTTGCTACATCTAGTTGTCTAGTTTCTACTGCCGTCCAGGCATGTCTTGTTACCTGTAATTTGTATTCTTATATTTTTCATGCCAAATAAATAAATTTTCAATCATTTAACACACCAACCATCAAGTGTTATAAAGAGAGTCACACTTGTTATTATTTGAAACATTGAACACACCAACCATCAAGTGTCATAAAGAGAGACACACTTGTTATTATTTGAAACATTGAACACACCAACCATCAAGTGTCATAAAGAGAGTGGCACTTGTTATTATTTGAAACATTGAACACACCAACCATCAAGTGTCATAAAGAGAGACACACTTGTTATTATTTGAAACATTGAACACACCAATCATCAAGTGTCATAAAGAGAGACACACTTGTTATTATTTGAAACATTGAACACACCAACCATCAAGTGTCATAAAGAGAGTCGCACTTGTTATTATTTGAAACATTGAACACACCAACCATCAAGTGTCATAAAGAGAGTCGCACTTGTTATTATTTGAAACATTGAACACACCAACCATCAAGTGTCATAAAGAGAGACACACTTGTTATTATTTGAAACATTGAACACACCAACCATCAAGTGTCATAAAGAGAGACACACTTGTTATTATTTGAAACATTGAACACACCAACCATCAAGTGTCATAAAGAGAGTCGCACTTGTTATTATTTGAAACATTGAACACACCAACTATCAAGTGTCATAAAGAGAGTCGCACTTGTTATTATTTAAAACATTAAACACACCAACCATCAAGTGTCATAAAGAGAGTCGCACTTGTTATTATTTGAAACATTGAACACACCAACCATCAAGTGTCATAAAGAGAGTGGCACTTGTTATTATTTAAGAGAGTCGCACTTGTGCATCAGCTAGATGCATTACCTGTATTATTGGACAGTATTTTAAATTTACACACTACTGTTGTTTGTCAATATGAACAATGCATTTTATGTTGCTGTCTTTTGTAGCACCCGCAACTCGTCATGGCGACGTCAGTTGTAAAAGTCAACTTCAGTAGCGCCGACTACAAGAACTGGCTGAAGGTCAGCATGGCTCTCCAGTTGACAACCAAAGCAATGACACCATTTTGTGTAGATGTGATTCAATCATTTCACACCTCACTGAAGACAAGTATTGGGAGCAGTGTGTGCACTGCTGGATGCACTAATGAGGATATCAAGAAGAAGAAGAAGAAGAAATTCACTTGTGGAAGAAACGTCTGTGACAAGTGGCTGGCAGCCATTGAAGCAGAACGAGCTACAGGACAGTACTCGGTGGATAACACCACTGTCGCCCTGTGGCCTGTGCACCCATGGCAAATCGCCCAGTACTACATGGGCGCTGGACAAGATGCAACCAATACCAGTCCGAACCAAACTGACCCAGGTGGAAAGCTGCAGCTTGCTATCAATTGCAAGCAATTTCACCAACTCATCAACATTGACAAAATCAAGGCGGTAAGTTCATGTTGTTTCTACTGATGTTTATGTAATGTGATTTTTAATTAATAAAGCTGTTTTCAAGACAACTACAAATTGAGATAGCAATCTAACAGCAATCCAGAAAAGTTGTAGAAATTACATAGGTAGATAAATGAACTATTGTATAACTTTATTCAGAAAGCTGGCTTGTTGTTGTAACACATAATATACACATTTTTAACTGTGACATGTCTCCTCTGTAAAACACATTTAACTGTGACATGTCTCCTCTGTAACACACCTTTAACTGTGACATGTCTCCTCTGTAACACACGTTTAACTGTGGCAGGTCTCCTCTGTAACACACCTTTAACTGTGACAGGTCTCCTCTGTAACACATATTTAACTGTGATATGTCTCCTCTGTAACACACATTTAACTGTGACATGTCTCCTGTGTAACACACATTTAACTGTGACATGTCTCCTGTGTAACACACATTTAACTGTGACATGTCTCCTCTGTAACACACATTTAACTGTAACATGTCTCCTCTGTAACACTTTCTCAAGAGATCATGATATTGTTTCTCAGGTGAGGACCACTAGGAATGCTGTGATGCACTCCCCTCACTTCAACTTTGCTGCTGCTGACATGAAGACACATCTACAGTGTATGGAAGACTTACTACAGGAGTCTGCACTGCAGAAATACCCTGCAGCAAAGAGTGCAATCACTGAAATCAAGCTGGTATGATTAGAGTCAAATGGGGTTAAAGTCAAATGGAGTCACGTGTTGTGTTCCCTGATTATATTCCAAATTGTTGTAATAGTATGCAATATTCCCTAGTATGCAGTTATAACAGTTATATAAAAGTATGACAGTTGTAGTAGTATGCGCTGTGCCATGGCATACAGTTATAAAAGTTATATAAAAGTATGAAACTTTAGGCAAAATGAAACAAGTATTATTTGTATCCTTAAATAAAGGGAAAGTGGAGTGTTTGACAAATAAAATAACACTATTTTATGAGCACTGAACCAATATATCTGCTGGTAACAACTGGTGTTTACAAATTAATTACCAAGTTAAATTAATGAAAAGTACAGGAAAATGAGTTTTGTTCCTATTCTCAGGTTTCTGTGCAGTGGTCCAATGGCATTCGTACCAGCACATTGTAACAGTACAGTGCTAGTGCCGACTGGCACTGTAGAGTGTAAATCAGATTGACAAAACGTGTGTTAGTAAATGTATTGTAGCATACTCATTGGAACTGGGGGGGCCGGACCCCTAATATATTTGGTGGGTTCAAGTAAAGTACAAGTTGGCCCCCATTTCCCCACAGAAACTATTTTAGGCCCTTCCCCAATATTCAACAGCTACCGACGTGTCTGTGTAGTGTTTTACAACCACTCAACGAAAACAACTGGAAGTATGTTTAAAGAAATTTGCCACACACACATATCATGATGGTTTGTTTATAAAACATACACATATCATGATGGTTTGTTTATAAAACAAACACATATCATGATGGTTTGTTTATAAAACAAACACATATAATGATCGTTCATTTATAAAACATACACCTATCATGATGGTTCATTTATAAAACATACACATGCATGCTGAAACTTCTGTTTTAGATTGAGAACGCTAATATCGACATCAGTGATGCAGCTGTCCTTCAGCATGAACGCAGCATCTGGAAACAATTGATTGGTGACCAAACTACCAACCATAAGGTAAGTATTGAAGTATTTTTTAAGTAGTCCTAAAGCTTTTTATTTCTAACATTTTCAAACACTATTATCATTCCACTTAGTTATATCACTGATGCATCATCTGTCATTCTAACTGCATAACTACAACTAATTATATCACTGATGCTCTTTTGTCATTCTAACTACATAACTACAACTAGTTATATCACTGATGCTCTTCAGTCATCAATTCAACATAACTACAACAGATTATGATTGTCTGTATTCATTGTTAATTGTAAATATTCACTGGCTCACATATTTTGTATTTATAAATATTCAAATTGCCCAATTTCTAATCAACAGAATTGCAAGTGAAGTTTGTCTTTGTCTGATAATCACATCTGCTTCAATCTCTGTAACATTTCACCTGTTTTGCTATTCAGTTTGCAGTTCAAACATTCTTTAGGTAATTCTGCATTGATCATGTAACCCACAATTAATGTGTCCAAATACCTGCCCACCAGCAAGCCCAGTAACATATTGTGTTTTATCCAGGACATCTTAAAGATCATCACATCTAACAAAGACCTCCAGATGCGACTCGGAGACGTCTACACCAAGTTGAAAACAGAAGTGGACAACATCAGAAGAGATGTGGAAGATGTCAGAAGAGACATGGAAGACGTAAGAGGTATGTAATTTTTATAACTGAATCCTTGAGTTCCAATTTGTCTTATTTTTTACTTAGGCTGTTTCATGCCTTTTGGAAGATTACATTTATGTCAATATCTGTTTTATTTATCGTAATTAATTAATCAGTTAATTTGCTTCTATGTCATGTACGATTTGTAAGCAATGACATTTCCCAACAAATAATGAACACATTGTTCAAACTCTATGATTAATTTATGAATGTCGTCTTGTAAACTGTGTTGACCTTTTACCTTTCTAAATGCATTTACCATCTGCAGATTTTTTGGATTATTTCTCGTTATGTACAAGAATGGGAAGCTAGTACAATAATGGGAAGCTAGTACGTGAATGGGAAGCTAGTACAAGAATGGGAAGCTAGTACAAGAATGGGAAGCTAGTACAAGAATGGGAAGCTAGTACATGAATGGGAAGCTAGTACTAGAATGGGAAGCTAGTACAAGAATGGGAAGCTAGTACAAGAATGGGAAGCTAGTACATGAATGGGAAACTAGTACAAGAATGGGAAGCTAGTACAAGAATGGGAAGCTAGTACAATAATTGGAAACTAGCACATGAATGGGAAGTTAGTACTAGAATGGGAAGCTAGTACATGAATGGGAAGCTAGTACATGAATGGGAAGCTAGTACAAGAATGGGAAGCTAGTACAAGAATGGGAAGCTAGTCACGGACAGGACTGAAATATATTACAGTATGACAAAAACTACCAGGCAGTAGCCTACATATTTTATTACACTTAAGCAATTAGCATAGTATTTACTGGCAGGGCTTGGACTGAAACTTTTTTCTTCAAAGTTTGATCCTGGGTAACGGAGGCATTTGTGATCATAGATGATGGAAGCAGTTTTTGATGAATTTTTGATGACCTTTTTTATTGCCTTTTCTGTCATAATTTGCTTCAATTGTAACAATTATCAAATCTGCATAAATAAAATAAAACTTGTATATAATGGAGATGTATTGGTGGGCAATATTTGAATTTGATATGCACATGTGGGTGATAATGGAGGACGGTTCATCTAACGTGTATAAATAACTTCAACAACAGGCAAAACACAAGGATACAGTTTATGCTTCCCCTGTCTACTCTGCACAAAACCTGATTGAACTAACCCTTGCTGTTGTTGTGGGCGTTAGTAAAGGGAGGGATTGACAATCTTTTGTTAGGCCACATAAGAATATTTTTGGCTTTATCAGAAATCCGGGAGATTTGTTCTCCTGTCCGGGACACAAGATTTGGAGTCTCCCTGCGAGTCCTGCAGACTTAACTTGGGACATGTGGTGTACGTCATGCTTTAGACAGTGAATGCATGATCAGGAAGGCCATGATCAGGAAGACCATGATCAGGAAGGCCATGATCAGGAAACCATGATCAGGAAGGCCATGATCAGGAAGACCATGATCAGGAAGGCCATGATCAGGAAGACCATGATCAGGAAGGCCATGATCAGGAAGACCATGATCAGGAAGACCATGATCAGGAAGGCCATGATCAGGAAGGCCATGATCAGGAAGGCCATGATCAGGAAGGCCATGATCAGGAAGACCATGATCAGGAAGACCATGATCAGGAAGACCATGATCAGGAAGGCCATGATCAGGAAGGCCATGATCAGGAAGGCCACGATCAGGAAGGCCACGATCAGGAAGACCACGATCAGGAAGGCCACGACCAGGAAGACCACGACCAGGAAGACCACGACCAGGAAGGCCACGACCAGGAAGGCCACGACCAGGAAGGCCACGACCAGGAAGGCCACGACCAGGAAGGCCACGACCAGGAAGGCCACGACCAGGAAGGCCACGAACAGGAAGGCCACGACCAGGAAGACCACGACCAGGAAGACCACGACCAGGAAGACCACGACCAGGAAGACCACGACCAGGAAGACCACGACCAGGAAGACCACGACCAGGAAGACCACGACCAGGAAGACCACGACCAGGAAGACCACGACCAGGAAGGCCACGACCAGGAAGGCCACGACCAGGAAGGCCACGACCAGGAAGGCCACGACCAGGAAGGCCACGACCAGGAAGGCCACGACCAGGAAGGCCACGACCAGGAAGGCCACGACCAGGAAGACCACGACCAGGAAGACCACGACCAGGAAGACCACGACCAGGAAGACCACGACCAGGAAGACCACGACCAGGAAGACCACGACCAGGAAGACCACGATCAGGAAGACCACGATCAGGAAGACCACGATCAGGAAGACCACGATCAGGAAGACCATGATCAGGAAGACCATGCAGAATATGTTTTGTACTAATTTACAATACTGTTACCAACATAGAAATGTTTATATTATGGTGTTATGCCATGCGGAACAAACTTCAAGAAATACCAAATATGTAACTGGAGGTATCCACATCTAGCAGACAACGGTTGTTCCTAAAATTAGTTGAGCTTCAAGTGGTGGTTTGACTTGCAATGTAGATGTTGTACGTCTGCTATTTAAATGCATGTGAAACTGATCTAGTCGTCTGATATGTCGTCACTATGGGGTCCATGCCTCACATTCGTAGAGCAGGGTTGTAAGTATGACGGCACAATACACATTGATTTTCATGCTCAGGCACACGCCATGTTCATTCCAGAGGCGCTTGGTTAGTCTGCCGAAAGAAGAACTTGCTTTATCAAGACGGGCAGAGATATCATCATCAATCATTGCATTTTCGGACAACATACTTCCCAGATAGGTGAATTTATCCACGACATTCAAGGGGACGTTGTCAATAGTAATATTTGGTGGTACATGGTTGGTGCCAGGCTTTGGTTGGAACATAACTTCCGTTTTCTTTAGAAAAAGAGTTGGTGATTCTCTTTATATCGTTGATTGAGTGTGCAATGAATGCACAGTCATCAGCAAACAGCAGGTCTCGGACAAGTAATTATGTAGTCTTGGTCTTGGCTTTCAGGTGCTGTAGGTTGAATATGTTTCCGTTGGTGCGAAATTGAATGTAAACGCCTGGATCGTTATCACAGAAAGCATCTTGGAGCATGATGGAAAATATAATTGAGAACAGCATTGGCGCCATCATGCAACCCTGTTTGGTGCCATTTGATACAGTAAACACATCTGATTCTGTCCCTTGGTCTTGCACTCTGGCCATCATGCCATCGTGGAAGGACCGTGTTACGTCAACGAACGTGTCTAGACAGCCAACTTTTGCTAACAGTTTCCAGAGCTCTGCTCTGTTGACTGAATCAAAAGCCTTGGTAAGGTCTATGAAGACCATGTAGAGGTCTTGGGTTTGTTTATGACACTTGTATTTGTCGCATTGCGAAGATCATGTCTGTATTGCCCGGAAGCCACAATGACTCTCTGGTAGGGCATTGTCGGCTATATGGTGTGCTATATGGTGTGCTATATGGTGTGCTATATGGTGTGCCAGCCGATTTAACATAATCCGGGCAAGTCTTGCCAGCTATGCGTAGTAGGGATATGCCACGGTGGTTGTCGCAGATGGTCTGTCACCCTTTCACTTGTAGATATGTACAAGCGATGCGTCTTTGAAGTCCTGCGGGACGGATCTGCTGTCCCAGATGACGGTGAAGAGTTGGACAAGTCATTTAGTGAGGTTTATCCCTCCGTGTTTGTATATTTCTGCAGCAATTGCATCTGAACCCGCAGCTTTTCCACTTGTCAGTTTCTTTATCGCTTGAGTGGTTTCCGCGATATTTGGACGTGCTTCTAGTTCATGGATGATTGGATGTTGTGTTACTTCATCGAATGCTGCCAATGAGATGGTTGATGATCGGTTCAGCACATCATTAAAATGTTCAGCCCAACGTTTGAGGATTTCACTTCGATCTGTAGTACGTGTTGTTCCGTGGGCACTCATGAGTGGTGTCGCCCCACATGACTGGTTCCCATACACTGTTTTGAGGCTGTCATAGAAATGTTTCGCGTCCTTCTGATCAGATGCTTGTTGAATCTTGCTAGCTCTATCAGACCACCAGGCCTCCTTCATAGCACTTAGCCTGGCCTGTGCTAGCTGCTTGTAGCGGTGATAGGATGTTGCTTTCGATGGCGAATTCTTGTCATTTATCCATGCGAGATGTGAAGTGTGCATGTTATCGAGGATGTTCATTGCCTCTGCGTCATTTTCGTCGAACCAGTCTCTGTGCTTGCGCTGGGTAACACCGAGTATTTCATGGGCTGCTCCATATAGGGGATCTCTCAGACGTGCCCATTCGGTATCAGCATCTGGTGCTGGTTCGATATCTTCCTCGAATATGGTGTTAAGTTTTTCTGCTATTTGCTGTTGGACGGTTTCTGACTTGAGTTTTGCAACATCAAGCTTTTTCCGTGGTGTTGCACTAGATCTGTGCCTGCTGGGTTGTACATTGAGGCACGTTTGGCTTCTTATCATTCTGTGATCAGACCAGCAGTCTGTGCAACGCATGGCCCGTGTCTTTCTTACGTCATAGATGTCACGTTGTCTGATTATAATGTAGTCAATCAGATGATCTTGTATAGTTTCTTGTGGTTTCGACTGCAATGTTGGATGACTAGTCCGCCATGGTTTGCGGACAAGCCTGGGTGGAGCCAGCTTTGTTTAGGGAACTTTTTATATCCCCTCCTCCAATTGGAGAGAGCAGTGCTGCCCTTAAAGAAGGCTATAAGTGATATAATCATTAGTGGACATATGTGCATAAGTGCAGACCTGGAAGTGAGTGAATTGAACACAAAGCTTCAGAAAGTTGAAAATAAGTTCATTCAAACCTGTCATTCGATTTCATGACGATGTATTCAATTCAATATTTCAATAAGAAACATTAGTTATGCATCGGTTGTTCATTATGTGTTGTTTTGGCAGTTTCAGTATCCAAGCTTTGGCAAACATTTGACATTATTTGAGTTATATGAATTAAGATGTAAAAAACTACAAAATATGGTATTGAGCAGTATAAGAAAATAATATATGAGAAACCATGTATAAGAATCTGAGATGAATACTGTGTAAGGATTCAGGATTCAAGAAATGTTTTGTCTCCCAAAGTCAACATATTGAGCAGTATAAGAAAATAATATATGAGAAACTATGTATAAGAATCCAGGATGAATACTGTGTAAGGATTCAGGATTCAAGAAATGTTTTGTCTCCCAAAGTCAACATATTGAGCCGTATAAGAAAATAATATATGAGAAACTATGTATGAGAATCTGGGATGAATACTGTGTAAGGATTCAGGATTCAAAATATGTCTCTCCCAAAGTCAAAATAACAATCCATACATGAATTATTTTAATGACATGCAGCATTCTATTTAGTAAAATAAGAATTATAAACTAGTACACTGAACTATGGAAGAGACTTGCTAAGACTAAATTTGATCAATGTCTTAGGAACCATACATTGTGATTTGCAGTGTTTCTTGTAAGGTTTTATGTTCATATTACAAACTATTCCTAATGATGACATTGCATCACCACTACACAATATATGACCAAGAGTCGTCAAATCGTGACATTTACCTACATAAATATACAAGATTTTTTTAAGATGTCTGAATTCAATTTAATTTGTTGTCCCTCCAAAGTAGACATCTTGACACGTAACTACCTGAAAGTGGACAGGAACTGTTTAATTCCTCTGTAAACAGGAGAGAGGTGAAGATTTAATGCCCTTTTTAAAGAGTCAGCGTCGCACACAGTTGTTTATGCCCAGGATGGTTGGGGTTCAGATGAATATGACAGTGTTGGTATCTAGATGAAGCTGAGATCACAAGAGAACAATTCTAAGTCTTTTTTCGATAGTTTATTTAGAAACAAAACCCTAGTTTTTAGTATGTGACGCAGACACTCCAAAAAATAAGATGGATTTGTTTTTCCAAAGTTGAAAAGTTCCTGGCAGAGAATAGTTATTATTTCATTTTCATGTATACATTGTAGGATATTTTCAGTAGACACATTTTTGCAGGTTGGGGGGGGAGAACACTGATGTGAAGCCCCAAAATACAAATTTTAATTACAAAGATAAATTATAACGGTTTTTTTGGTATTTCTGATAACTTTTCCTTGACATGTACATTAAAAAACCTATCCAATACGACAAAACACAATTTAGTGTGGATTTGGACAGCTATTCTTTAAAAAAAAAATTATTTTCAGTAACACACCAATTGTCACAATTTGGTGACTCCGAGTCACATACATTATGTAATGATGTGTCATAGGAGTGTGTATGATATGTTTGCCATGTAAACTGTAGTTTTGGATTTATTTTACAACTTGGTATTATTTATGTGTGCCATGTGTTATGTTGAATAGATGAACTTTTCTCATGTGTTCTGCAAGGTTATGTGTTGGTATGAGTTGGTCTGATCCTAGTTTATTTTTTATTTACTAACATAATGTTCTTGACACTAGAATAAATATGTTCAATGTATAAAGCCCACTGAAACACGTTTAATAAGCCTGAAATGTTTGTTTGTATTTTAAAACAGGTTTACATCTACATGCCCTGTACAATTAGTGTTGGTTGAAATATTCATCCATATTTCAGGAAAACAACGTGATACAAACCTGCATGTGGAACAAGGAAGACAGAAATTACACAGAGTTCAACGTAAGTCTATTTAATCATATCATTTGGTTTCCTGTCTATTAATGTGCAATTTGATATGGTGATAATGGCACTAATGAAATGCCACATCATACAGCTGAAGCAGTTTCACATGCTCTGCTTACGGCAGATAGCAGACATCAAATGGCAAGGCATAGTGCCAAACACTGAATTATTGGACTGATCTACATCTGGATAATTAGTCAGCAAAGTTCTATGAGGATATTGCACTGAGGGCTTATTGAAGAGTCCTTCTCTGGAGTTAGTGAGTCCATCACAGGTTTTTTCATTTCCTAGCATGACATCTTTTATTTCCCCTGGCATAGACACCACATAGAAGGGCCAAATGTTTTTACTGGATCTTATCAAAAGACACAGGCAATGTGGGGTGAAATTGCCCAAGCTTTGAAACGGTGGAGGTGGAATCAAACCACCGTCCTCTCAGGTGCTCTAACCATTAGACCATTCTTCTTGAATTCTACATCAAGTGCACACAACTTCGATGTTCTAGCCACCTGGTCCTTATATCTGATGACTGCATATCTAAGGTGCTGTTCTACGGCCGGATGATAACTGGTTGCTGATCACAAGGTGGCAGATGAAAACTGGTTGCCGATCACAAGGTGGCCAAATAATAACTGGATGCCGATCACAAGATGGCCAGAGGAAAACTGGTTGCCGATCACAAGGTGGCCAGAGGAAAACTGGTTGCCGATCACAAGGTGGCAGATGAAAACTGGTTGCTGATCACAAGGTGGCCAAATAATGACTGTTTGCCGATCACAAGATGGCCAGAGGAAAACTGGTTGCCGATCACAAGGTGGCCAGAGGAAAACTGGTTGCCGATCACAAGGTGGCCAGATGATAACTGGTTGCCGATCACAAGGTGGCCAGATGATAACTGGTTGCCGATCACAAGGTGGCCAGGTGAAAACTGGTTGCCGATCACAAGGTGGCCAGATAATAACTGGTTGCTGATCACAAGGTGGCCAGAGGAAAACTGGTTGCTGATCACAAGGTGGCCAGATGAAAACTGGTTGCCGTTCACAAGGTGGCCAGATAATAACTGGTTGCCGATCACAAGGTGGCCACAGGAAAACTTGTTGCCGATCACAAGGTGGCCAGATGATAACTAGTTGCCGATCACAAGGTGGCCAGATAATAACTGGTTGCCGATCACAAGGTGGCCAGAGGAAAACTCATTGCTGATCACAAAGTGGCCAGATGATAACTGGTTGCCAATCACAAGGTGGCCAGATGATAACTGGTTGCCTGTCACAAGGTGGCCAGATGAAAACTGGTTGCCGATCACAAGGTGGCCAGATGAAAACTGGTTGCCGATCACAAGGTGGCCAGATGATAACCGATTGCTGATCACAAGGTGGCCAAATGAAAACTGGTTGCCGATCACAAGGTGGCCAGATGATAACTGGTTGCCAATCACAAGGTGGCCAGATGAAAACTGGTTGCCAATCACAAGGTGGCCAGATGAAAATTGGTTGCCGTTCACAAGGTGGCCAGATGAAAACTGGTTGCCGATCACAAGGTGGCCAGATGATAACCGATTGCTGATCACAAGGTGGCCAAATGAAAACTGGTTGCCGATCACAAGGTGGCCAGATGATAACTGGTTGCCAGTGACAAGGTGGCCAGATGAAAACTGGTTGCCGGTCACAAGGTGGCCAGATGAAAACTGTTTGCCGATCACAAGGTGGCCAAACCAAAATGAAAGTCATATTAAGCAAGCCATTGACGTACGTAGACTCCGACACTATACCAGTATATAATTAAGTTATTATAATACAATTATGTATTTATGTATTTATGCCTTTCAGTATGTTTAACTTAGCTATACCTATATCCAGCAGTGACACCTCCCATATCTGGGAGGTGATGTTGATTCCTAGTTGTTTGTGTTCCTCTGCTCTCAGCCCCAGCACTGAAGTTGACATTTGTTGTTATACAGCCACTGCTCTCAGCACCAGCACTGAAGTTGACATTTGTGGTTATACAGCCACTGCTCTCAGCACCAGCACTGAAGTTGACATTTGTGGTTATATAGCCACTGCTCTCAGCACCAGCACTGAAGTTGACATTTGTTGTTATACAGCCACTGCTCTCAGCACCAGCACTGAAGTTGACATTTGTGGTTATACAGCCACTGCTTTCAGCACCAGCACTGAAGTTGACATTTGTGGTTATACAGCCACTGCTCTCAGCACCAGCACTGAAGTTGATATTTGTGGTTATACAGCCACTGCTCTCAGCACCAGCACTGAAGTTGACATTTGTGGTTGTACAGCCACTGCTCTCAGCACCAGCACTGAAGTTGACATTTGTGGTTATACAGCCACTGCACTCAGCACCAGCACTGAAGTTGACATTTGTAGTTATACAGCCACTGCTCTCAGCACCAGCACTGAAGTTGACATTTGTGGTTATACAGCCACTGCTCTCAGCACCAGCACTGAAGTTGAAATTTGTGGTTATACAGCCACTGCTCTCAGCACCAGCACTGAAGTTGACATTTGTGGTTATACAGCCACTGCTCTCAGCACCAGCACTGACGTTGACATTTGTGGTTATACAGCCACTGCTCTCAGCACCAGCACTGAAGTTGACATTTGTGGTTGTACAGCCACTGCTCTCAGCACCAGCACTGAAGTTGACATTTGTGGTTGTACAGCCACTGCTCTCAGCACCAGCACTGAAGTTGATATTTGTGGTTATACAGCCACTGCTCTCAGCCCCAGCACTGAAGTTGACATTTGCTTTCCACTTCAGATTCTCATAATATCTTTTCATTGTAAAGTTTACAATGCATTGTCTACAGTTGGGGCATGGTTCCTCACTTGAGCCGATTCAAACACATTAACCAGGACTCATTGTATCGGGGACAAAATAAATGAACTGTTTCTTCATTTGATGATGCCTGATTATTTACTTATTGGCATAGAGGAGATTCACTTTGTTTGATGTTTTTTACTGTGACGCAAAATATTTCTGCAATTCTACTTATAGACCAGTTCTGTATTGTTCTATATTGTACCATTCTATGCTGTGCCGTTCTTTATACAGCAGCAAGCCGTGCTGATGTCCACTTGACGTTCACTAACGTATGTTCAACATAAGATTCTCAGAACGAGGCAGCTGTACATTACGTAATCTGCATCAAACGTCTGCATCATTTCCTTCGTACAGTATGAATACTTTGTGAAACCGGCCCAGCAGCATATTTACAAATGTAGGAAGTGAAAAAATATGTTATTTTCTTTAGGAGGCATTTCTCACCGATGTAGATGTGTTTGAATTGTCCGTCTTCATTGCACTCGCCCGGTCGAAATTTATAAATGAATTTGTACTCACTCGACCAATGAGTACATAGTATACTACAGAAGTGTAGTCAACGCATAGTATACTACAGAAGTGTAGTCAACGCATATTGTTCTCCAGGTTCGAAGCGATTTTAATCGTGTACATCAGATGGCAATATAATCGGTCATGTTGACAGTAAAAACCGTGAAGATAAATATCAACGTAAAATAAAATCTGTGAATGTAAACATCACTTAGACACTTAATGTATAGAAGATTAAAAAGAAACATGGTTAAATCTGACCAGTAATTTTGAAGCCTAATGCTAAAGCAGGCATGGCCCGCCAGGACCACCCTTACTGATAATTTGGATGCTTAAAATGTAGCTTGTGCCGCCCCTTGCAATCCCTCCTCTGGGGTATCTATACTCTCAGTTTACCAAATTCAGATGCTGTCACTAGAGACCTGTGATTGCTTAAATACCCACTAGGCTTTACCATTGATCAACTTGTTAAACCACCCACCGTCTCAACCGCTGGACAGTCATGTCTCAACCGCTGGACAGTGACATCTTCCTGAAGTTTCCTTGCCAAGATTACAAATTAAGCTATTGGAGCCAACCCAGGGTTCCTAGAGAAGACGGAGGTGTTTGTTGATGTCACACAAGTGTCACCAGCCATGTGGACTGAGAGTAAGTCTAGAGAAGACGGAGGTGTTGTTGATGTCACACAAGTGTCACCAGCCATGTGGACTGAGAAGACAGAAGACAGAAACTGGAGGGAATGCATGGAGGAAAATGGAAGGGGTGATGGGAGATAGATATATATCTCGGAAGCTAAAAGGAAGGGAGCTTAGCGCATGCATGACACCAGCCTACCTTTATGGCCTAGAGACAATGGCGATGATGGAAAAACAACAAGAGAAACTGCAAGTTTGTGAGAATAACTGGAAGTGAAAAGAATAGACAAGTGAAGAATGGAGGAGCTGAGGGAGGAGGTTGGTGTGAGAGAGAGAGTAGATAAGGGAAGAATGGAGGAGCTGAGGGAGGAGGTTGGTGTGAGAGAGAGAGTAGATAAGGGAAGAATGGAGGAGCTGAAGGAGGAGGTTGGTGTGAGAGAGAGAGTAGACAAGTGAAGAATGGAGGAGCTGAGGGAGGAGGTTGGTGTGAGAGAGAGAGTAGACAAGGGAAGAATGGAGGAGCTGAGGGAGGAGGTTGGTGTGAGAGAGAGAGTAGATAAGGGAAGAATGGAGGAGCTGAGGGAGGAGGTTGGTGTGAGAGAGAGAGTAGATAAGGGAAGAATGGAGGAGCTGAGGGAGGAGGTTGGTGTGAGAGAGAGAGTAGATAAGGGAAGAATGGAGGAGCTGAGGGAGGAGGTTGGTGAGAGAGAGAAAGTAGACAAGTGAAGAATGGAGGAGCTGAGGGAGGAGGTTGGTGTGAGAGAGAGTAGATAAGGGAAGAATGGAGGAGCTGAGGGAGGAGGTTGGTGTGAGAGAGAAAGTAGACAAGTGAAGAATGGAGGAGCTGAGGGAGGAGGTTGGTGTGAGAGAAAGTAGACAAGTGAAGAATGGAGGAGCTGAGGGAGGAAGTTAGTGTGAAAGAGTCTCAGGAGAAATGTGGTGAAGAGCCGGTTAAAGTGGGCGGGATATGGAAAGATTGGAAGGGGAATGGTTGACGAAGAGAGCAGATGCTTGGATGATACCAATTATCAGAGTTGGCGTGACATGGCTTCAGTATACTAAATACAATTTTGACCATTACAACAGTATGACGATGTTGTACCAAAATAAAAATCGTTTGCCACAAACATGTGTACAACAGAAATATTGGTTGCTATCATCATTACCATCATCATCACCATCATCATTACCATCATCATTACCATCATCATTACCATCATCATCATCTGTAGTCCCTCGGAACGAGCATAGTTTCTGTCAAGGGTCGATCGTGGATCATTATGTGACTCAGTAGCCCAATTCTTGATCGACAGATCAGATTGTTGTTGGACATAGCAGCAAGACCACGTCCTTAAGTGAATGCTTTGCCTTGAGGTCATTCCAATGTTGGACTTAGTGGCAAGACCATGTCCTTAAGTGAATGCCTCGCCTTGAGGTCATTCCAATGTTGGACATAGCAGCAAGACCACGTCCTTAAGTCAGTGCCCTGCCTTGAGGTAATTCCAATGTTGGACTTAGTGGCAAGACCACGTCCTTAAGTCAATGCCTTGCCTTGAGGTCATTCCAATGTTGGACATAGCGGCAAGACCACGTCCTTAAGTCAATGCCCTGCCTTGAGGAAATTCCAATGTTGGACATAGCAGCAAGACCACATCCTTAAGTGAATGCCCCACCTTGAGGTAATTCCAATGTTGGACATAGCAGCAAGACCACGTCCTTAAATCAATGCCCCACCTTGAGGTAATTCCAATGTTGGACATAGCAGCAAGACCACGTCCTTAAATCAATGCCCCACCTTGAGGTCATTCCAATGTTGGACATAGCAGCAAGACCACATCCTTAAGTCAATGCCCCACCTTGAGGTCATTCCAATGTTGGACATAGCAGCAAGACCACATCCTTAAGTGAATGCCCCACCTTGAGGTCATTCCAGTGTTGAACATTATCCATAGAGGGGACGTCAGGTTAACTGAACAGAGGACATGAGTGAGTGGTCAACCATTGGAATCCCACAAACTGACAATATGTTTGTAGACTTGGAATAGAGGCTGTAGAGACGTCAGGTTAAAGTAGTGGATGATGTAATATGCCTCTCATAATGTATTACTGAGCCTCCATTCCAAAAGTCTACAAACATATTGTCAGTTTGTGGGACTCCACTGGTTGATCATTCACTCATGTCCTCTGTTTAGTGCCATCAAATGGATTGCTGAGGATTTATTAACATTTAACTAGACTTTTATCCAAAGGAACAAACCCCTGATAGCATGTGAAGCCATTGGCATATGTATGTATATGTGTGTGTGTGTGTGTGCGTGCATGTGTGCGTGCATGCGTGTATATATCTGACAATATGTGAATTATGTCTTAGCCTATCTGTATGGTCAATTTAGTTATGTCTGTTGTTTCAAACTGTTGTGTCAAACTGTCGTGTCAAACTGTCATGGCAAACTGCTGATACCTCATTGAGTGTATTCTGTAAAACATTTTATTTTATACAATATATTTAATATAGAGGACAGTAAACAAGAAGTAATAAATTACTAATATTATGTGATAATTTATATTTCAGAACAAATGAAGGGGCTCAAGGTCATGAAGCCGAAATCAAAGAGAGAACGCGAGGCCATTGCAGGTATATTTGTGATTTATGGCTTTGATTATCTAATATTGAATACATTTCATGGAGATCGTGAATTATTCACAAAATATAGGTAATTTCTCTACAATTTCTGTCATAGTTTGATATAATGCCAAACCTGCTCATAGCTATTTTACTGTATTGCGCAAAAATCTTCTTAAGTATCGCAAAAGATAAACAACAATATGAAAATTTACACTTGTTGTAAATTGTATTACGCTGTTTTGTGGCTAGTCACTGACAAGTAAAATGTCTATTAATAATCTTCATACTAATGAAAATTGTGAACATAAAATGTGAGTATTACAAATCTAATTGGAATGATTACAAGATGTCGAATGTTACTAAATACATAACGATGATTAGGCACCAATTAATATTTATGCAAAATAACAACACAAGTCCAGCGTAGATTGAAATAGGCCAAAGAATTACATTTAGATTTATTAATTAAGGAGCAGGAAATTAGGCAAGCATACATTTTCAAAATAAGATACATCAAATAATCTCAGCAAGCATGCCGGCCCGCAAAAGGTGTTTACACATAATTAGTAAATCACGCCTATCAGCTACCCACTACCAGTACTATCTGTACCACTACTGTCTTATATACAATTCACATGGTATCGGTGGGGGTCACTCCGCCCACTCCATGTAATGACAAAGTGGATTAACCATACACATACATGTACAAACAGAAAGGCTGGGGTACTCGATCCCCCCAACCAAACATGATCAATGAAAAAAGTGGGCTAACCACCCAACATTCGTGAAGAATTCATAATGAAAATTATGGTAACACAACACACAATATATAAAGGTGTTACGTATCTAGACATTAGTCAACCAATAACTACTAACACATCAGACCGAGAGGTAGGGCCAAACAGCCACAAAAATGTACTCATAAAAAGTACCCGCACTAAAAACCCTGTGTACACTACTGAAAACTCAGTGGAGGGAAAAGTGTTAATGCAAAACCTTGTGTACCAAACTATAACGGAAAAGCGTAAAAAAAAATCAAAAACTTTGTGAACTACCTCTCTGTCTTCAGTGTTTCACAGTGTATCTACACATAATGCATGACTTGATTTATTAGACAACAACTGTTAACGTAATATTAGGGTGGGTGGGATTTTTTTAATGGAGCAATACAGAAATGGCAACTGGATTTGAAATACCTTGTCCAGCACACCAATTAATATTTGCATGATAAACCTATATTCCTAAATGTTTCGTAGACGTCTATTGGTTGGCAGTTAACCTAAAGAGAACCAGCATTATACAACTACAAGAAACATGCATTCGTACAGTTGCATCATTTACTTGAATCTCCTCCTGTGGACAGGTAGCTCAAGTGGTTTTGGTTGGGTTTCTTAGTGTTGACTAGATTCATAGGGAAGATACCAGGGGATGGGAAAGTTTATCTGGCATCCAGAGATTGCGCTATTGTGTCATTACAATGATGCGACCAAACAGTGACAGTTCACTTTCAAGTTGACTGTCCTCTCACTTCACTGCCTTCTTATTGCATGTGTTGATAAAAGTGTCATTACAGTGATGCGACCAAACAGTGACAGTTCACTTTCAAGTTGACTGTCCTCTCACTTCACTGCCTTCTTATTGCATGTGTTGATAAAAGTGTCATTACAATGATGTGACCAAACAGTGACAGTTCACTTTCAAGTTGACTGTCCTCTCACTTCACTGCCTTCTTATTGCATGTGTTGATAAAGGTGTCATTACAATGATGTGACCAAACAGTGACAGTTCACTTTCAAGTTGACTGTCCTCCCACTTCACTGCCTTCTTATTGCACGTGTTGATAAAAGTGTCATTACAATGATGTGATCAAACAGTGACAGTTCACTTTCAAGTTGACTGTCCTCTCACTTCACTGCCTTCTTATTGCATGTGTTGATAAAAGTGTCATTACAATGATGTGACCAAACAGTGACAGTTCACTTTCAAGTTGACTGTCCTCCCACTTCACTGCCTTCTTATTGCATGTGTTGATAAAAGTGTCATTACAATGATGTGACCAAACAGTGACAGTTCACTTTCAAGTTGACTGTCCTCTCACTTCACTGCCTTCTTATTGCATGTGTTGATAAAAGTGTCATTACAATGATGTGACCAAACAATGACAGTTCACTTTCAAGTTGACTGTCCTCTCACTTCACTGCCTTCTTATTGCACGCGTTGATAAAAGTGTCATTACAATGATGTGACCAAACAGTGACAGTTCACTTTCAAGTTGACTGTCCTCTCACTTCACTGCCTTCTTATTGCACGTGTTGATAAAAGTGTCATTACAGTGATGTGACCAAACAGTGACAGTTCACTTTCAAGTTGACTGTCCTCTCACTTCACTGCCTTCTTATTGCATGTGTTGATAAAAGTGTCATTACAGTGATGCGACCAAACAGTGACAGTTCACTTTCAAGTTGACTGTCCTCTCACTTCACTGCCTTCTTATTGCATGTGTTGATAAAAGTGTCATTACAATGATGTGACCAAACAGTGACATTTCACTTTCAAGTTGACTGTCCTCCCACTTCACTGCCTTCTTATTGCACGTGTTGATAAAAGTGTCATTACAATGATGTGATCAAACAGTGACAGTTCACTTTCAAGTTGACTGTCCTCTCACTTCACTGCCTTCTTATTGCATGTGTTGATAAAAGTGTCATTACAATGATGTGACCAAACAGTGACAGTTCACTTTCAAGTTGACTGTCCTCCCACTTCACTGCCTTCTTATTGCATGTGTTGATAAAAGTGTCATTACAATGATGTGACCAAACAGTGACAGTTCACTTTCAAGTTGACTGTCCTCTCACTTCACTGCCTTCTTATTGCATGTGTTGATAAAAGTGTCATTACAATGATGTGACCAAACAATGACAGTTCACTTTCAAGTTGACTGTCCTCTCACTTCACTGCCTTCTTATTGCACGCGTTGATAAAAGTGTCATTACAATGATGTGACCAAACAGTGACAGTTCACTTTCAAGTTGACTGTCCTCTCACTTCACTGCCTTCTTATTGCACGTGTTGATAAAAGTGTCATTACAGTGATGTGACCAAACAGTGACAGTTCACTTTCAAGTTGACTGTCCTCTCACTTCACTGCCTTCTTATTGCATGTGTTGATAAAAGTGTCATTACAGTGATGCGACCAAACAGTGACAGTTCACTTTCAAGTTGACTGTCCTCTCACTTCACTGCCTTCTTATTGCATGTGTTGATAAAAGTGTCATTACAATGATGTGACCAAACAGTGACAGTTCACTTTCAAGTTGACTGTCCTCCCACTTCACTGCCTTCTTATTGCACGTGTTGATAAAAGTGTCATTACAATGATGTGATCAAACAGTGACAGTTCACTTTCAAGTTGACTGTCCTCTCACTTCACTGCCTTCTTATTGCATGTGTTGATAAAAGTGTCATTACAATGATGTGACCAAACAGTGACAGTTCACTTTCAAGTTGACTGTCCTCCCACTTCACTGCCTTCTTATTGCATGTGTTGATAAAAGTGTCATTACAATGATGTGACCAAACAGTGACAGTTCACTTTCAAGTTGACTGTCCTCTCACTTCACTGCCTTCTTATTGCATGTGTTGATAAAAGTGTCATTACAATGATGTGACCAAACAATGACAGTTCACTTTCAAGTTGACTGTCCTCTCACTTCACTGCCTTCTTATTGCACGCGTTGATAAAAGTGTCATTACAATGATGTGACCAAACAGTGACAGTTCACTTTCAAGTTGACTGTCCTCTCACTTCACTGCCTTCTTATTGCACGTGTTGATAAAAGTGTCATTACAGTGATGTGACCAAACAGTGACAGTTCACTTTCAAGTTGACTGTCCTCTCACTTCACTGCCTTCTTATTGCATGTGTTGATAAAAGTGTCATTACAATGATGTGACCAAACAATGACAGTTCACTTTCAAGTTGACTGTCCTCTCACTTCACTGCCTTCTTATTGCATGTGTTGATAAAAGTGTCATTACAATGATGTGACCAAACAATGACAGTTCACTTTCAAGTTGACTGTCCTCCCACTTCACTGCCTTCTTATTGCATGTGTTGATAAAAGTGTCATTACAATGATGTGACCAAACAGTGACAGTTCACTTTCAAGTTGACTGTCCTCCCACTTCACTGCCTTCTTATTGCATGTGTTGATAAAAGTGTCATTACAATGATGTGACCAAACAATGACAGTTCACTTTCAAGTTGACAGTCCTCCCACTTCACTGCCTTCTTATTGCATGTGTTGATAAAAGTGTCATTACAATGATGTGACCAAACAGTGACATATCACTTTCAAGTTGACTGTCCTCCCACTTCACTGCCTTCTTATTGCACGTGTTGATAAAAGTGTCATTACAATGATGTGACCAAACAGTGACAGTTCACTTTCAAGTTGACAGTCCTCCCACTTCACTGCCTTCTTATTGCATGTGTTGATAAAAGTGTCATTACAATGATGTGACCAAACAGTGACAGTTCACTTTCAAGTTGACTGTCCTCCCACTTCACTGCCTTCTTATTGCACGTGTTGATAAAAGTGTCATTACAATGATGTGACCAAACAGTGACAGTTCACTTTCAAGTTGACTGTCCTCCCACTTCACTGCCTTCTTATTGCATGTGTTGATAAAAGTGTCATTACAATGATGTGACCAAACAGTGACAGTTCACTTTCAAGTTGACAGTCCTCCCACTTCACTGCCTTCTTATTGCATGTGTTGATAAAAGTGTCATTACAATGATGTGACCAAACAATGACAGTTCACTTTCAAGTTGACTGTCCTCTCACTTCACTGCCTTCTTATTGCACGTGTTGATAAAAGTGTCATTACAATGATGTGACCAAACAGTGACAGTTCACTTTCATGTTGACTGTCCTCCCACTTCACTGCCTTCTTATTGCATGTGTTGATAAAAGTGTCATTACAATGATGTGACCAAACAGTGACAGTTCACTTTCAAGTTGACTGTCCTCTCACTTCACAGCCTTCTTATTGCACATGTTGATAAAAGTGTCATTACAATGATGTGACCAAACAGTGACAGTTCACTTTCAAGTTGACTGTCCTCCCACTTCACTGCCTTCTTATTGCATGTGTGGATAAAAGTGTCATTACAATGATGTGACCAAACAGTGACAGTTCACTTTCAAGTTGACTGTCCTGCCACTTCACTGCCTTCTTATTGCATGTGTTGATAAAAGTGTCATTACAATGATGCGACCAAACAATGACAGTTCACTTACAAGTTGACTGTCCTCCCACTTCACTGCCTTCTTATTGCATGTGTTGATAAAAGTGTTAAGCTTTTTTATTTTCGCTATATATATTACGTAACCAGGGACAGAAGCTGACATTTGTTGTTATACAGCCACTGCTCCCAGCCCCAGCACTGAAGCTGACATTTGTTGTCATACAGCCACTGCTCTCAGCCCCGGCACTGAAGTTGACATTTGTTGTCATACAGCCACTGCTCTCAGCCCCGGCACTGAAGTTGACATTTGTTGTCATACAACCACTGCTCCCAGCCCCGGCACTGAAGTTGACATTTGTTGTTATACAACCACTGCTCCCAGCCCCAGCACTGAAGCTGACATTTGTTGTTATACAGCCACTGCTCTCATCCCCAGCACTGAAGTTGACATTTGTTGTTATACAGCCACTTCTCCCAGCCCCGGCACTGAAGTTGACATTTGTTGTTATACAGCCACTGCTCTCAGCCCCAGCACTGAAGTTGACATTTGTTGTTATACAGCCACTGCTCTCAGCCCCAGCACTGAAGTTGACATTTGTTGTTATACAACCACTGCTCTCAGCCCCACCACTGAAGCTGACATTTGTTGTTATACAGCCACTGCTCTCAGCCCCAGCACTGAAGTTGACATTTGTTGTTATACAGCCACTGCTCTCAGCCCCAGCACTGAAGTTGACATTTGTTGTTATACAGCCACTGCTCTCAGCCCCAGTACTGAAGCTGACATGTGTTGTTATACAACCACTGCTCTCAGCCCCAGTACTGAAGCTGACATTTGTTGTTATACAGCCACTGCTCTCAGCCCTAGCACTGAAGTTGACATTTGTTGTTATACAGCCACTGCTCTCAGCCCCGGCACTGAAGTTGACATTTGTTGTTATACAACCACTGCTCCCAGCCCCAGCACTGAAGTTGACATTTGTTGTTATTCAGCCACTGCTCTCAGCCCCAGCACTGAAGTTGACATTTGTTGTTATACAACCACTGCTCACAGCCCCGGCACTGAAGCTGACATTTGTGGTTATACAGCCACTGCTCCCAGCCACAGCACTGAAGTTGACATTTGTTGTTATACAGCCACTGCTCTCAGCCCCAGCACTGAAGCTGACATTTGTTGTTATACAGCCACTGCTCCCAGCCACAGCACTGAAGTTGACATTTGTTGTTATACAGCCACTGCTCTCAGCCCCAGCACTGAAGTTGACATTTGTTGTTATACAGCCACTGCTCTCAGCCCTGGCACTAAAGTTGACATTTGTTGTTATACAGCCACTGCTCTCAGCCCTAGCACTGAAGTTGACATTTGTTGTTATACAGCCACTGCTCTCAGCCCCGGCACTAAAGCTGACATTTGTTGTTATACAGCCACTGCTCTCAGCCCTAGCACTGAACTTGACATTTGTTGTTATACAGCCACTGCTCTCAGCCCCGGCACTGAAGTTGACATTTGTTGTTATACAGCCACTGCTCTCAGCCCCAGCACTGAAGTTGACATTTGTTGTTATACAGCCACTGCTCTCAGCCCTAGCACTGAAGCTGACATTTGTTGTTATACAGCCACTGCTCTCAGCCCCAGCACTGAAGTTGACATTTGTTGTTATACAGCCACTGCTCTCAGCCCCAGCACTGAAGTTGACATTTGTTGTTATACAGCCACTGCTCTCAGCCCCAGTACTGAAGCTGACATGTGTTGTTATACAACCACTGCTCTCAGCCCCAGTACTGAAGCTGACATTTGTTGTTATACAGCCACTGCTCTCAGCCCTAGCACTGAAGTTGACATTTGTTGTTATACAGCCACTGCTCTCAGCCCCGGCACTGAAGTTGACATTTGTTGTTATACAACCACTGCTCCCAGCCCCAGCACTGAAGTTGACATTTGTTGTTATACAGCCACTGCTCTCAGCCCCAGCACTGAAGTTGACATTTGTTGTTATACAACCACTGCTCACAGCCCCAGCACTGAAGCTGACATTTGTTGTTATACAGCCACTGCTCCCAGCCACAGCACTGAAGTTGACATTTGTTGTTATACAGCCACTGCTCTCAGCCCCAGCACTGAAGCTGACATTTGTTGTTATACAACCACTGCTCACAGCCCCGGCACTGAAGCTGACATTTGTGGTTATACAGCCACTGCTCTCAGCCCCAGCACTGAAGTTGACATTTGTTGTTATACAGCCACTGCTCTCAGCCCCAGCACTGAAGCTGACATTTGTTGTTATACAGCCACTGCTCCCAGCCACAACACTGAAGTTGACATTTGTTGTTATACAGCCACTGCTCTCAGCCCCAGCACTGAAGTTGACATTTGTTGTTATACAGCCACTGCTCTCAGCCCCGGCACTAAAGTTGACATTTGTTGTTATACAGCCACTGCTCTCAGCCCTAGCACTGAAGTTGACATTTGTTGTTATACAGCCACTGCTCTCAGCCCCTGCACTAAAGCTGACATTTGTTGTTATACAGCCACTGCTCTCAGCCCTAGCACTGAACTTGACATTTGTTGTTATACAGCCACTGCTCTCAGCCCCGGCACTGAAGTTGACATTTGTTGTTATACAGCCACTGCTCTCAGCCCCAGCACTGAAGTTGACATTTGTTGTTATACAGCCACTGCTCCCAGCCCCGGCACTGAAGTTGACATTTGTTGTTATACAGCCACTGCTCTCAGCCCCAGCACTGAAGTTGACATTTGTTGTTATACAGCCACTGCTCTCAGCCCCGGCACTAAAGTTGACATTTGTTGTTATACAACCACTGCTCTCAGCCCTGGCACTGAAGTTGACATTTGTTGTCATACAGCCACTGCTCCCAGCCCCAGCACTGAAGTTGACATTTGTTGTTATACAGCCACTGCTCTCAGCCCCGGCACTAAAGTTGACATTTGTTGTTATACAACCACTGCTCTCAGCCCTGGCACTGAAGTTGACATTTGTTGTCATACAGCCACTGCTCCCAGCCCCAGCACTGAAGTTGACATTTGTTGTTATACAGCCACTGCTCTCAGCCCCAGCACTGAAGTTGACATTTGTTGTTATACAGCCACTGCTCTCAGCCCCGGCACTAAAGTTGACATTTGTTGTTATACAACCACTGCTCTCAGCCCTGGCACTGAAGTTGACATTTGTTGTTATACAGCCACTGCTCTCAGCCCCGGCACTAAAGTTGACATTTGTTGTTATACAACCACTGCTCTCAGCCCTAGCACTGAAGCTGACATTTGTTGTCATACAGCCACTGCTCCCAGCCCCAGCACTGAAGTTGACATTTGTTGTTATACAGCCACTGCTCCCAGCCCCAGCACTGAAGTTGACATTTGTTGTTATACAGCCACTGCTCTCAGCCCCAGCACTGAAGTTGACATTTGTTGTTATACAGCCACTGCTCCCAGCCCCAGCACTGAAGCTGACATTTGTTGTTATACATCCACTGCTCCCAGCCCCGGCACTGAAGCTGACATTTGTTGTCATACAGCCACTGCTCCCAGCCCCAGCACTGAAACTGACATTTGTTGTTATACAGCCACTGCTCCCAGCCCCAGCACTGAAGCTGACATTTGTTGTTATACAGCCACTGCTCCCAGCCCCGGCACTGAAGCTGACATTTGTTGTCATACAGCCACTGCTCCCAGCCCCAGCACTGAAACTGACATTTGTTGTTATACAGCCACTGCTCCCAGCCCCGGCACTGAAGCTGACATTTGTTGTCATACAGCCACTGCTCCCAGCCCCAGCACTGAAGCTGACATTTGTTGTTATACAGCCACTGCTCTCAGCCCCGGCACTGAAGCTGACATTTGTTGTCATACAGCCACTGCTCCCAGCCCCAGCACTGAAGTTGACATTTGTTGTTATACAACCACTGCTCCCAGCCCCAGCACTGAAGTTGACATTTGTTGTTATACAGCCACTGCTCTCAGCCCCAGCACTGAAGTTGACATTTGTTGTTATACAACCACTGCTCACAGCCCCAGCACTGAAGCTGACATTTGTTGTTATACAGCCACTGCTCCCAGCCACAGCACTGAAGTTGACATTTGTTGTTATACAGCCACTGCTCTCAGCCCCAGCACTGAAGCTGACATTTGTTGTTATACAACCACTGCTCACAGCCCCGGCACTGAAGCTGACATTTGTGGTTATACAGCCACTGCTCTCAGCCCCAGCACTGAAGTTGACATTTGTTGTTATACAGCCACTGCTCTCAGCCCCAGCACTGAAGCTGACATTTGTTGTTATACAGCCACTGCTCCCAGCCACAACACTGAAGTTGACATTTGTTGTTATACAGCCACTGCTCTCAGCCCCAGCACTGAAGTTGACATTTGTTGTTATACAGCCACTGCTCTCAGCCCCGGCACTAAAGTTGACATTTGTTGTTATACAGCCACTGCTCTCAGCCCTAGCACTGAAGTTGACATTTGTTGTTATACAGCCACTGCTCTCAGCCCCTGCACTAAAGCTGACATTTGTTGTTATACAGCCACTGCTCTCAGCCCTAGCACTGAACTTGACATTTGTTGTTATACAGCCACTGCTCTCAGCCCCGGCACTGAAGTTGACATTTGTTGTTATACAGCCACTGCTCTCAGCCCCAGCACTGAAGTTGACATTTGTTGTTATACAGCCACTGCTCCCAGCCCCGGCACTGAAGTTGACATTTGTTGTTATACAGCCACTGCTCTCAGCCCCAGCACTGAAGTTGACATTTGTTGTTATACAGCCACTGCTCTCAGCCCCGGCACTAAAGTTGACATTTGTTGTTATACAACCACTGCTCTCAGCCCTGGCACTGAAGTTGACATTTGTTGTCATACAGCCACTGCTCCCAGCCCCAGCACTGAAGTTGACATTTGTTGTTATACAGCCACTGCTCTCAGCCCCGGCACTAAAGTTGACATTTGTTGTTATACAACCACTGCTCTCAGCCCTGGCACTGAAGTTGACATTTGTTGTCATACAGCCACTGCTCCCAGCCCCAGCACTGAAGTTGACATTTGTTGTTATACAGCCACTGCTCTCAGCCCCAGCACTGAAGTTGACATTTGTTGTTATACAGCCACTGCTCTCAGCCCCGGCACTAAAGTTGACATTTGTTGTTATACAACCACTGCTCTCAGCCCTGGCACTGAAGTTGACATTTGTTGTTATACAGCCACTGCTCTCAGCCCCGGCACTAAAGTTGACATTTGTTGTTATACAACCACTGCTCTCAGCCCTAGCACTGAAGCTGACATTTGTTGTCATACAGCCACTGCTCCCAGCCCCAGCACTGAAGTTGACATTTGTTGTTATACAGCCACTGCTCCCAGCCCCAGCACTGAAGTTGACATTTGTTGTTATACAGCCACTGCTCTCAGCCCCAGCACTGAAGTTGACATTTGTTGTTATACAGCCACTGCTCCCAGCCCCAGCACTGAAGTTGACATTTGTTGTTATACAGCCACTGCTCTCAGCCCCAGCACTGAAGTTGACATTTGTTGTTATACAGCCACTGCTCCCAGCCCCAGCACTGAAGTTGACATTTGTTGTTATACAGCCACTGCTCTCAGCCCCAGCACTGAAGTTGACATTTGTTGTTATACAGCCACTGCTCTCAGCCCCAGCACTGAAGTTGACATTTGTTGTTATACAGCCACTGCTCTCAGCCCCAGCACTGAAGTTGACATTTGTTGTTATACAGCCACTGCTCCCAGCCCCAGCACTGAAGTTGACATTTGTTGTTATACAGCCACTGCTCCCAGCCCCAGCACTGAAGTTGACATTTGTTGTTATACAGCCACTGCTCTCAGCCCCAGCACTGAAGTTGACATTTGTTGTTATACAGCCACTGCTCTCAGCCCCAGCACTGAAACTGACATTTGTTGTTATACAGCCACTGCTCCCAGCCCCGGCACTGAAGCTGACATTTGTTGTCATACAGCCACTGCTCCCAGCCCCAGCACTGAAACTGACATTTGTTGTTATACAGCCACTGCTCTCAGCCCCGGCACTGAAGCTGACATTTGTTGTCATACAGCCACTGCTCCCAGCCCCAGCACTGAAACTGACATTTGTTGTTATACAACCACTGCTCCCAGCCCCAGCACTGAAGTTGACATTTGTTGTTATACAGCCACTGCTCCCAGCCCCAGCACTGAAGCTGACATTTGTTGTTATACATCCACTGCTCCCAGCCCCAGCACTGAAGTTGACATTTGTTGTTATACATCCACTGCTCTCAGCCCCGGCACTGAAGCTGACATTTGTGGAATCCCCATTTGCAATTTTTCAACTATTTGATCAATTTGCCCAGATCATCTGGTAAACTTTGTTTATCTGCATCACTTTTAACCTTTATGAACACTTTTGTGTCATCTGCATATTTCAGTACTTTGCTAGATATGTCATCTTCTAAATCATTTGTATATATTAAAAAGTAGATCCTAAAAATGTCCTAATACTGATCCCTGTGGTACCCCGCTGAAAATAGATTTCCAGTTTGAAATTCTTATGGATGTACATTATTAGACCTCCCTTTGTACTCCAAGTTTTCCCTTGTGCAATACACTTGTATTCATCTAATTCGATCATTGATGTGTCTTCATGTTCATATAACCAACTTTCTTGTAAATAGATAACACTAAAATTGAAGTTAATAGATTGTAACTCAAAAACAAAGGCTTCCAATTCACTAAATTTAGCATTAATCGAGTGTATGTATGTGGTCATTGCCCAAACAACTTCTTTTACATTTTAATGGTGAATTTAGCTTTTCAGAATCATAGTATGATGATTGTTTTAGAATATGAAGTGGGTTGTTATCTTCGTATAAATGTAGCACGTGTCTCAGTGAGTTTAGTTGAGTGCCACCATGATGGCGCAAAATTAATTTGTCAAGAGCCATATTTTATTGTTTTGTATTTAAGATAAACTAAGTTAAGTAAGAATAACTGAAATATCTGTTTAATTATGTAACAGAATACCTGGTTAATAGAAATTACATTACATAAGAAAATATGCAACATTATGAACATTTTGAAATTAGACATTATGTTTAAGGTACAAAAGATACACAAGCGTGTTTCTAATAATCTGAGCAACAAATAAACAAATTCACAAAAAAAGAAGAGAACAAAAACATACTGAAGTATACTTTCTCCAGATGGTAAAAAAAGATGAGATGAGGTGAGGATTTCTCATCTATACATTAATCTCCAAAACCGAGAAACCCGCTTTAACAAACATTAGTGTAACTCTGTAACAATGACTACCAAATGTACATGGATTTTATGTTAAAAAAAGTGAAAAACAAAGACTAATAAATATGCACTGGTTTATTTTTTTTCACTTTTCGTTTCTTCTTCATTTTAAGATTGACTTTTAAGCACATATTCATAATTTTAAAAGTTTAAATGTTGGCACAAATAGTCCAAAACATTGAAGAAACATAAGAAGAAAAAACCAGTGAGCCTTGAATTGCAGCCGATGGACTGACTAACAAACGAACATGGATTTTATGTTCACCAAAACAATGCCTTGATTTAAGCAAATAATGTTTACAACCAATATTCAATAGGAAAACACTTTTGTAGCGAATGAACTGACGACTACAACTGTCTCTTGTGGACACGTAGGCGGCGATCATAATTTGTTTAGTTCATTGAGATTGTGGATTTCATTAATGCGTTTTGCGACAATCATAGTTTGTTTAGTTCGTTGAAATTGTGGATTTCATGAATGTGATTTGCGAGGTCTTTCACAATGATACGTCCATTAAAAGTCCAACAGTCACTTAGTTTCTTCTTCAGAGTTCTTGTCTCGTATGCTAGGTGTGCTCGTCATGCCGTTAAGTCTTCATTAAGGAAGATCTTGTCGGTACTATAAGGTTGTAGGTCTTCAAACCTTTCTGGGCTCTAAACACTGTCTCTCATGACGTCCGAATCAAATCTTATGATTATCGGTCAGTTGGCTCCGTCTTTTTGCTGACCTTCTCTTTGACACTAAACGCACATGAGCAGGTTTCACGTTTTCAACTTCCTCACCATTCAGACATCCACGTCTACATCATACATGTACATCATACGTGTACATCATACGTGTACATCATACATGTACATCATACGTCTACATCATACGTCTACATCATTTTAACAAGATTTAACAAGATTGCCATCCCAAACAACAAGTTCCAGATGGCAAGTGGACAAGGAAGCCATTGGCTTATCGAGAGTCAAACAATTTTCTCATCTATGTGTAGCCCGGCCTTATCAAATATCTGTCAATTCTATTTTTAAACATATTCACACTACTAGCATTAACACAATCATTTGGCAGTTTGGTCTCCTCTTAGTCTCCTGGTCTCTAGTGTTGTCAAACCACATTGTAATAAGCTACTTTCATAACTAAGGTCTCTCAATTCTGGAATCATTTTAGTTGTCTCTTCATTTTATTCTTTCTAGCTTGTCTATGTCCTTTTTACGATACGGCCTCCATGCTTGAATACAATATTCCAAATGTGGTCTAACTATTGCTTTGTACAGGGGTACAATTAGCTGTTTCTCCTTATACGTGATAGTTCTCCTTATTAGCCCTAGAATTCGATTTCCTTTCGAAGCGGCAATCCCACATTGCTCTGAAACTTTCATGTCAGCACTAAATGTTACTCCTAAGTCCTTTTCTTGTGTGGTTCTACCTAGTACAGCATCCCCCATTTTATATTCTTCTTCCATGTCCTATGTGTATACATTTACACTTCCCAAAATTTAATAACATTTGCCATTTTTCTGACCATTTAACTAATTTATCTAGATCATCCTGTAAACTTTGTTTATCTGTGTCATTAGTAACCTTTCTGAATACTTTTGTGTCATCTGCAAATTTGAGTACTTTGCTAGATATGTCATCTTCGAAATCATTTATATATATTAAAAACAGTATAGGGCCTAATACTGATCCCTGTGGTACCCCACTCAAAACCGATTTCCAGTTTGAAATCTCACCATCTACTATTACTCTCTGTCTTCTGTGTGTAAGCCACTTTTCTATCCAGTTGATTACATCATCACCATGGGCTTTTAGTTTAAGTAACAATCTTTGATGTGGCACTTTATCAAAAGCTTTCTGAAAATCTAAGTAGACAACATCCACTGGTGACCCGTCATCTACCCACTTTGTAATTTCTTCCAAAAAACATAAGAGATTGGTTAGACATGACCTTGCTTTTAGGAACCCATGTTGAGATGTATTTATTAATTTATGTTTCACAAGGAATTCCACCATGTGGTCTTTAATTAATGTTTCGAGTAATTTACATACAACTGATGTTAAACTCACTGGTCTGTAATTCTCTGGCTTGTTCCTCAATCCCTTCTTAAATAGCGGCGTAATTTTTGCTTCTTTCCATTCTGAAGGAACTATTCCTTCTAGTGACAAGTTAAACAATTTTGCAAGTGGTGTACTAATTTGCTCAACAATTTCATTAAGCAGTTTTGGTGGTATCCCATCAACTCCAGGTGATTTATTATCTTTCATCTTCTTAATTTTCTTTGCTATCATTTCAGGAGTTACAAATAACTGCCCCAAATGTTCTGATTTATTGCCCTCAAATTTAGTAAATGGTACTGGAAGTGAGCTGATATCTTCTGTGGTAAAAACTGAGCTGAAATACTCATTCAGGACCTCTGCCATTTGAAACCCGTCTGAAATTATGTTTACCTGGCAAATTTTTTTCATAGGTTCTTTTAGATTTTCTAATTTCAGTTGTAGCTAGGTTAAGTGCCTCTTTGTAATTTGCATAGTCTTCATCCTTTCTGGTACGCCTATAAACCCTCCACATAGTTTGCTTAAACAATATTTTTCTAATAGCTTCTTTTGACAAGTGCTTCTTTCTAGACCGTTTTCCTTGTTTTTTCAAGGGAACAAATTTATCGATGATACTCTCAATTTCATATTTTAGAATATTCCAACATTCAATTGTGGTCTTATTCATCATCTGAGATCCTATTTCATTCGCCTTGTTTACATTCACATCATTGTCTGCTGTTACACTGGTCGAAATGCTACGGAGACATCGTCAGTGAATGGATTCCTGCTCTGCAGAAATTTCAACAGCTCTTCTGTGTCTTTGGAGTCCCATTCCTGTCTTGCCTCTTTGTGTTGTTTACTTGTGTTGTAGGTTACCGCAATGAGGCCTTGCAGGGCACAATTAACTTCAGCACAGGCAGGCATTGACAGAAGCCAGATAACCCTTTGAGTTAACTAAATCCGATGAAAGGCCTGCTCAATAACGATCACTCCTGCGGATGACATGTTTCCCGAGTTTGAAGCTCGTGTGAACATCAGGGTGTTGACTCTCCAACTCCAGCATGTTGTTTTGGTACACATATGCAGACTTGCTATACAATGTGTGTCCAGCAGCTAGGAAGTATGGAAGCATCTCACGAACAGTGTGTAGATTCCTGGCAGTGGAGAGTCGTATGCCACTGCAATGAGCATGGCGCTGCATACACAAGCATATGGCCACGGACAACACGTGATATAGCCTTGCCAGTTAGCATGTTGTCGACGGCATTGCTTGCGTAGATTACCTCCAGTAGTTCTTTCAGCCCAGAACCAGCCATCAAGTGGCCAATTCAGCCAAGAAAGCTCATTTCCATGTGCAGACCACCGAGTCTGAGGACAATTTCACGTAAATCACTTGACTGTGGTTTCTTTGACATGATCAAAATGGCTTTCCACCACAGAGGTTGATCGAACGTTAAGATTGGCGTTGCTCCAAATCGTTTAGCTTGGGCACATACGAATTTGAGCGTAGAGTAAATGCATGTCAGATCACTGGGATCCATATCAATCATCGGCAGGAATTTGGTGGTTGGTGGTTCTGGGTGCAGTCCATGCTGGGCATGTTGCATGACACCAGACCAGTAAGGCCTGGGTGAACGCAGCAGTAGAGACGTTTTCCAAAGCAAGTCAACGTTGGAAGTTGCATCTTCGACATCCACTTTGGGTAGTCTCTGATAGACGAGGTCATTGATTGAAGCATCAGTCGCACTGAAGTGGTGGCTGTTGATGCGCCCAACAGCAGCTAGGTCTTCAGCACAGTAAATCTATGAATCGGTGTGCAGGTCTTGATGCCTGGTGAAACGGCTGCAATAATGCCCATCCCGTGGAAGGTATTCATTCCATCGAGGGTTCGACTGTTATGGTCCACATTACCTGCCACAAACTGCACAAAATGACCCGATGCGAAGCCAGGAATGTCGACACTCAGAGTGTTTGCTGCCGCACGTTCTTACTTCTGAACCTCTGCATATGAACAACACAAACCTAGACAATTGAGTGACTGTATCAAACAATTTGATGCAAAATGGTGGTGCAGCTGCACCCATAGCGTGGCCGACTTGCTTGGATTAGAGCTTGTCCCAAAGATGATAACTTCAAATCGATCTTTTCCTGACAGCAGCACTCTTAGCAAGTGAACCAGAGACTCGGGTACGTACTCAATGTTTTCTTATACATCTGACATCTCAGCAGGAGTTGAGTATTCTTCCTTTGATTGCATATGGTTAATGTCATTTTTAATAAGTTTTGCAGCGGTCTCCACAATTCGCAGCTGGTTGGCTTGTGAATCTTCGTCCTTACCATAGGAATAGAAGTCGTGGATTATTGATGCCATTAATTTCTGTGATGAATATATAATTTTCAAAATGCTCCAGAAGGCGTTTCTTCATGTACAGAGCGCTGTAAGCTTGTAAATCTGTGGCTGCAAGGTATTCATCCATTTTGGACACAAGGCCCATGAAGGTGATTTGTTCCTCTTCATCGTGTTCTTCTATATAGTCCACAACTGCACGGAATGCCGTGGTTCGTGTTTCTTCCCGGGGATGCCCGCATGACTTCTTTGAAGGTGGCTCATTTGCAAAATTTACACTGCAGATGGCATGGTATACTGAATCAGCAGCATGTAGATCAATCGTGTTAGACAGCCTTGATTCCACCACCTGTGCCCATTTGTCGTGTCGCCGTTTACACAGCTCGTATCCTCGTTTGGAAGTCTCCGGTGCGCACAGTGATAACACCCTTTCTTTTCCCCTCATATTTTACTGACTGTCCACAAAATACATTTACTAATAACACATATCAAAACTAGTATCGAGTGTGGGTGTATAAACTAGTCCACTCCAGATCGCAACACTGCGCCCCCTTGACGGCTAAAAATCAGGGTTCACTGTGTTTAAAATGTGACCTTCACCTTAGTAATTAATGAAGTTAAACTTCTGATATATCGTTGGATAGATTAATCCATTACCTTTCCAACAGTATGCAAAAGTATATGAAATGCGCAAAGAAAAATACATAACATAGCCTAACTAACACGTACCCCTACATTTCACTATGCCAAAAAGTGACCGGCAGCGACTTTCGACCACTTGTCATTATCGTCAAAAATAACAATGTTCCACCATGCGGATTTCGGTGGACTTTTTTTCTGGTAATGTAGACATGTAGTACTAACTAAACACGCCATCATAATTACTATTGCAATTTGTTTGAGGTTGACCCTCTTTTGGGCGCAGATTGACTGGACTATCAGCATGTTATTCCAATCTAGTTTTGCTAAGTATTTTCTCATATCTTTAAAGTTACCTTTGTGGAAGTTTCTCCTTTCCTTTTTTATTTTTACTTTCTGATTTTACATTGATGTCAAAATGTATTTGATTGTGGTCACTGTTACCCAATGGTTCATGTATTTTTACATTGTCCACTAATTCTGTTTGTGATGATAAAACTATATCTAATACATTTTCTCCCCTGGTTGGTTCTAGCACGTGTTGAGTAAGCAAGCTATCCTGAATTAAAAATAGAAATTGTTGGTCCTCACCCTTTGTACTCTCTAGAAATTTCCATTGTATGTGTCCATGGTTAAAATCTCCCATTATGATACATTCCCCTTTACTAACTTCCTTTATAGCATTTTGTATTTTTGTATTATCCTCTTCGTTTATGTTTGGACTTTGGTATTGGTATATTTGGTATATTTTGAATTTCCTGAAACTATTTTGCACCAAACAGCTTAATCGTAATCTGCTTTCCTTTCTAATTTTATTTCATAAGCCAGAATAGATTCTTTAACATATAAAGTAACTCCCCCTCCCCTTCTTCCTATTCAATCTCTCCTAAACATTACGTATCCTGTCAATCCTAATTCAGCATCTGTTATGTCTATGTTGGCCCATGATTCGGTGATACCAATTATGTGAGGGTCAGTATCTTCTACTATAATGTTTAATTCGTTTTTCTTATTTACTATACTCCTAGCATTTAAACACACGCATCTATAACCTGCTTCAGACATGTTTTTCGGACATTTTGTTATTGGTTTATCTGTACTAGTGGCCTCTTGTCCTGCTTGAGGCATCTCTAAGTAACTCCGCTGTGCTTCTAGTTTAAATAGTGTTTACTACCAAAAATATTAGTTATGCTACCCATGCCACTGTCTACTGCTGCTGTGAGTCCATCTGCAAATACTGCTGTCCCCTTTCCACTTAGATGAAGCCCGTCCTTCATGTACATATCAGCCCTTCCAACAAAACTTCCCCACAAATCCACAAAACCAACTTCCTCTTCCCTACATAGCTTCTGGACCACCCTTGCCCGAACCCATGATGTTTTCTACCATATGTATTTGAATGTGTACCTTAACCATAACCTCAAGTGAAACATTTGCATTTGCATTCAAATGCTTTGACATGTATTTGTTAACAAGCCTGCCTATTAGCAGTTCCATAGAAATGCAGCTGCCACGGAAATAGGGTTAGGGTGAAAGATGGGTGGTTTCTCAAGAAAGGCTGTGAATGTTGCAATGCTATCACATATTTCCCATTTCTATGGGAGTCGATGTTGCCCACAATCATTAGGAGCATTCGTCCCCAGACTGTACTAATGACTCACGGACTATGTTTCAGTTTATTTAATAGTTGTATTAGCTGTTATGTTGTATTAGCTGTCAAGTTGTATTAGCTGTTAAGTTGTATAAGCTCTTAAGTTTTTTGGAAATGATCAAATTTAGATTACAATTTGGAATGGCTTAGACAACTAATGTCACTCATGCTCAGTCATACTTGGTTTTGATTACCTGATCTTGAATCCGTTTATGAGTAAATACGAAGTAGAAAGATGAATCATTCAGCTGTGCACCGATACCTTGCATTACAATGTCGGTTTTGGTGAACGAACCAAACATTAATACTATAAAAGTAGGTATTATGTTCATACCATTGCCTTGTGGTGCTAATATTTATTCTGTTATACAAAAGCAAACAAAATACTTTTCTGCTACTTTACAATTAAGAAATTACATTATTATATTTATGCAAAATAACAACACATACATACATACATCATCAAAATAAGATACATCAAATAATCTCAGCAAGCATGCCGGCCCCCAAAATGTGTTTACACATAATTAGTATCTCATGCCTATCAGCTACCCACTACCAGTACTATCTGTACCACTACTGACTTATATACAATTCACATGGTCACTCCGCCACACAATGTATAAAGGAGTTACATATCTAGACATTAGTCAACCAATACCTACTAACACATCAGACCAAGAGGTAAGGCCAAACAGCCACACAAATGTACTCGTAAAAAGTACTCACACTAAAAACCCTGTGTAGACTACTGAAAACTCAGTGTCAGTGGAGGGAAAAGCGTTAATGCCAAACCTTGTGTACCGAACTATAACAGGAAAAAGCGTCAAAAAATTAAACAAACTTTGTGAACTACCTCTCAGTCTTCAGTGTTTATGATACCAGGGGAGGAGGGTGGGAGCGAAAATACCTGATAAGATCGAACAACAATAAACTGAACAACACAACTGATCTTGCAATAACATCAACAAATTCAGCAATAACAATTAACCAGTAACAGCAGAAATTCGGAAATATTTGCAGCGCAAAGGTTTCACAACGACACAAGCTAACTTGGAAATCGAGTGAGGCTGCTTATATAGCACTGTGTATCCCTACGCGTGAGCGAGTAATTAGACTAATACTCTCGCTGCGAGAATAGGTCTAACTTCTAACCACCTTCATTGTCCTTTATACGCCACTGTCGCATAAATACATATTATTTATATTTCATCAATCATACTCTATTTCAATCTTCTTCTAATGCTGTAAACACATTTATTTTCTAGTGATGTAGATTCACCAGTTGATAATGTTTCAACACTACATAACAATAACACTTTATGATTGGTCAAACTTAAACACTTGTTTTCAGCGTCAGTGAAGAAACAACTGCGAGCGAAGTACCAAGACTTGGAGAAGTGTGACATGCTGGATGACAAATTCGTCCAACTTCATCTTCAGAAGTTCCAGCTGGAAGTCCTTCCAGATACACTCACCCACCAGGATGTGGAGGAGTTGGAGAGGCTCAGACGGTCTAGTCCAGTTGTCCCACTTAAACAGTTGTTCAGAAAGTTTAAGGGTGATAAAGTTGCTCCCAAGAAAGTACTTATCCGGGGAAGAGCTGGGGTGGGAAAGACGACTCTTGTGGAGTACATAGCGAGAGAATGGACGGCAAAGAAATTATGGCGTCATTTTGACTACGTTTTTGTCGTGAAACTACGGAATATCTCGGAAGACGAAAAGTGGAGCCTCAGCGATCTGTTGTTACACGGTCTACATCTTGAAGAGCATGAAAAGAGGGCAGCATTTGAGGAAATATGCCGACATTCTAAAGGTGTTTTGCTCTTTTTTGAGGGGCACGATGAACTAGAAGGGGCTGGTGGACACTCGAAAGACTCAAAGGACTTCCCTATCGAAGAGAAAGTTGTCATGTCAAGGATGATCTACCGTGTCATAAGTTGCGGCTTGTTGCCTGATGCAACGGTTGTCATAACAACACGTCCTACCAATCTGATTCCTTCGAAACCATTTGGTCGTGTCATTGACGTTTACGGCTTCACCAAGGATGGTATCAAACAATATGTTGATACATTTTGCACAGACAATGAGCAACTCAGGGAATTCATCCAGATGAATATTGACTCAAATCCAAACATGGCAACATTCTGTCACACACCTGTGCAGTGTGTGTTCATCTGTAAGACCCTGGCGGACATGTTTGAGCGATCAGAAGGTGACAGCATGCCAGATATAAGTACGATGACACAGCTGTACACCAAAGCGACATACAGACTTGGACGGAAGCTTCATCCGTCTATGAAATTTGATGACAGAGACCTGGACCTGGAACAGATTTTCAGCATTTTGAAGGAGCCATTCCTAAAACATGCTGCATTGGCCAAAGACAACATGACACGTCCATTGAAAATCATCTTCTACGACAATGACCTAAGAAATTATGGTTTTGAAGATGAAGACAAGCAGACCGGGTTTCTTTCAGGATCAAAAAAGGCGGACCAAGACGACAGAGAAATAAGAAGAAACACCTGGTCATTCTCCCATCTCTCCCTCCAGGAGTTCTTTGCTGTAGTTGGACTGATCCAAGGACCACACACTGATGTTTGGAAGATTCTAGCAGACGACAAATCGGTCAAACAAAACGAGATAGTGATCACATTCCTGTGTGGTCTCCTTGGAGACCCCAGGAATGCGTACTTCTTGAATCATCTAGGTTCAACTGATGGTTTGTTGGACTTCTGCAAAGAATTCATCGAGAAGCTTAAGGGCGAATTGGAGAATGACGCATTCAAAATGGCCCAGTTCATTTATGAGACGCAGTGCGCAGACTTTGTGGACAACGTGCCAGAAGAAATCAAAACATCAAAGATTTACCCAATGGAGATGCTTGCGTTGTGTTGGGTGATGGCACAGGACACGTGTCGTGTCACCAGTCTTGAGTGAGTTTTACAACACATTCCCTTTGGTTTACACTAATGGATGATGACAACTGTCAACTATGAGTCACAAGCAGTGCAGATTATAGTAGATTCATCAATGTCAGCTGATTCTACTTTCACTTTGTGGAACATTTGTGTGCACATACATATGTTGTTATTATACAACATTTGTGTATACATACATATGTTGTTATTGTACAACATTTGTGTGCACATACATAATATTTTATGTTGTTATTGTATAACAATAAATAAAAACTTTTGTCTTGCGCATGGGGAAATTTTACTGGAATCTAAGATGTTTCATCTTTCAAATGTGTCCCCTTAATAAGGATATTAAAATTGCATCTGTTAGTATTAAATTGTTTACAAAGAATTTGCATAATGGCATATGTTACCACATATCTTTGCAAAATTACAGACAAATTTATTTTGAGTAATACCGAATTCGTTATCACTGAACCATGGTTTCTCAACGTTTGTTGATAATTCCATTGTCTAACATGTGACAAATATGGTGAATGACAACAATGCATATCTCTGGACAAAGCTGCCGAATACATTTATAATTCTGCTGTTGTTTCTCCTTCAGCTTGAGTGAGTGTAGGCTGGACATCCCTCTCGTCAAACAGCTGTGTGAGGCCCTGCAACACAACAAGACGATCCAGAAGCTAAAGTAAGTACTACTTGTCTGTGTGATTAATACTAAGTGTAACACACCAGTAGTCGTGGTTCTGTCTGTAGAAACAGGGTTCTTGCTATTAATTATTGTTGCTGGAGAACAGTGAGAATCGTGGTGTATGGCCGAGTTGAAGATATTAACAAGATAGTTTCAGCTACCTATGTACAATCATGTAATATGTATCACATAATCATGTAATAGGTATCACAGTAATAGGTATCACAGAAAGATATAGCAGATGCTGAGTTGGCACTGACAGGTTATCTAATGTTTGAGAAGGACAGGCAAGACAAAAGGAGAGGTGGAGTAATTTTATATATTAAAGAATCTATCCAAGCTTATGAAATAACACTGAAAAGTGAAGCAGATTGTGAGGAAGCAATTTGGTGCAACTTATTTACAAAGAACTCAACATTAACAATTGGAGTAGTTTATCATAGTCCAAACAGGACTTGCTGACCAAGTTTTGTCAAAATCACATACCTCCAGCTCTTAAAATGCCACCATGTGTGATGCCCATCAATATTTACAAAAAATATCCATGTATTCATGTGCCCACGTGGCCCATAGCAGAAAAATAGTGATTCACTGACGCAGCGTCGTCGTTCGATGTAGTAACATATACTAGGACACATCTTGTGTCCCGTAATATGACACCGCGCTGTCACATTCCTGAACGGTGACACGGATGAGCCTTCTAGCCCCCGTGAGCCTTGTAGCCCCTGTGAGCCTTCTAGCCCCCCCTCCCCGTGAGCTGTCTAGCCCCCATGAGTCTTCTAGGGCAGCTAGACAGTCACAACTTATTTTATAATATGATGTGAGAACAACGAAAGGACTTTGTTGCCCTGTCCTGGGCAATTAGACAGTCATGACTTATCTTATATCCAAATGGGAACGTTAGTCCCGTCTACCTAGTGTCTATGCCAGGGGAAGTAAAAGATCCTACACATGTAGGGGGTAAATATGGAATCTGCTGTGGACTCCATCTCTCACGAGCCACTACAGAAGCGTCCATGACACGGCTCAATCAATTCTGCTAACTCCCTCGCAAGAGGATACGATTGAATGCTCCATGTTACGATTGAAAGCTCCCATGTAAGCTCCTTGAGCACATCATCTACTGCCGTCTCATGACAATTAATAAGTATTAAATGAGCAATTGTGTGTGTACATGCCTGTGCTTAAATTGAATTGATGGGATAGCAATGATGTACAGAACTCACAAACATGTTTTATATGTTTTACTTGTCTCATATATTAATCATTTGTCTTATTGTTTATACCTTAACAATGTGAGCCCAAAGGAAAATGTCCATTTTATGTGATACATTTAATGGACAATAAAGGTTTTCAATTCAATTAAATAAAAAAAACCTATCTCGAAAAACACAACTTTCTGATACATCTCAACCATTGGTTTAGAGCAGGCTTTTCTTGTGAAACACAACTCCTGACCACCGTGCACGACCTCTTCTCTTCATTCGACTCTGGAACCCAACTAGACATGGCAATACTGGATTTCAGGAAAGCATTAGATACAGTCCCACATAGGAAACTCCTCCACAAACTATCACACTACGGCATAGCAGGAATCACACTCAAGTGGCTAGAAAACTTCTTCATCGGACGCACAATGAGAGTCGTGTTGGATGGCGAATCTTCGAGAGAAGTACCCGTCGACTCTGGTGTCCCACAAGGCACAGCGCTAGGCCCTTTACTCTTCCTGTGCCACATAGACGATCTACCAGCGTCTGTTAAATCCCAAATCCGCCTGTTTACCGATGACTGCTTACTATACAGAGGAATCGAGACATTCAGTGATCACACCGCTCTCAAAAACGACCTGAAACAACTAGAGAAGTGGGCAAAGGACTGAGGGATGACCTTCAACACAAACAAAGGACTGAGAGATGACCTTCAACACAAACAAAGGACTGAGGGATGAGCTTCAACACAAACAAAGGACTGAGGGATGACCTTCAACACAAACAAATGTTACATACTCAGTATAAAAAACAAAACTGACTTCTTCTACAGTTTGAATAACGCCTTCCTGGAACGCGTAAACAGCAACCCATACTTGGCCTCATCATTCCAGACGACCTTAAATGGCACTCACATATATCAGCCGTCACAAAAAAAGCAAACTCCACACTCGGCATTCTTAGGCGTAACATACGCCACTGCCCAATCAACAGTAAAAGGACAGCACACGTTGCCCTTGTGCGCTCTGTCCTGGAATATGGATCCATTGTGTGGGACTCATACCGCCAGGCGACATAAATCGACTTGAGCGAATTCAACACCGCGCCGCCCGTTTCATCATTGGCGACTGTCGCTCAAGGCACAAGGGTTGTGTGTCCACTATCGTTCAAGGCGCAAGGGGTGTGTGTCCACTATCGCTCAAGGCACAAGATGTGTGTGTCCGCTATCGCTCAAGGCACAAGATGTGTGTGTCCACTATCGCTCAAGGCACGAGGGGTGTGTGTCCGCTATCGTTCAAAGCACAAGGGGTGTGTCCACTATGCTTACAAACCTTTGACTAAACAGTCTACAAAGCCAACGGCGAGACCAGCCCCTCAAATTCTTGGTCAGAACAATCAATGGCTCTGTGCCGGCCACACCTCCTGATAAATATTTTCCTTCCCAAACACCAAACAAAAGACGAGTGAAGCCCAAACTTTTTACAGATTGTGATTGTTAACATCGTTGAAAGACATCAGAATAATAACTCCAGATGCTTTGTAGTGCCGGCTGCCCGGGCACACAAACCAATTCAGAAATTCTTATTTTGTAAAGACAATATAGTTCAATGGAACACACTCAGTGAGCCTCAAGTGCGAGCTGGAACAATAAACGCATTCAGCCGTCTCTCCTGCGGCCTATATAGCCAGTAGACTCCTGTGGCCTATATAGCCAGTAGACTCCTGCGGCCTATATAGCCAGTAGACTCCTGTGGCCTATATAGCCAGTAGATTCCTGTGGCCTATATAGCCAGTAGACTCCTGCGGCCTATATAGCCAGTAGACTCCTGTGGCCTATATAGCCAGTAGACTCCTGTGGCCTATATAGCCAGCAGACTCCTGCGGCCTATATAGCCAGTAGACTCCTGCGGCCTATATAGCCAGTAGACTCCTGTGGCCTATATAGCCAGTAGACTCCTGCAGCCTATATAGCCAGTAGACTCCAGCGGTCTATATAACCAGTAGACTCCTGTGGCCTATATAGCCAGTAGACTCCTGTGGCCTATATAACCAGTAGACTCCTGCGGCCTATATAACCAGTAGACTCCAGCGGTCTATATAGCCAGTAGACTCCTGCGGCCTATATAGCCAGTAGACTCCTGCGGCCTATATAACCAGTAGACTCCTGCGGCCTATATAGCCAGCAGACTCCTGCGGCCTATATAACCAGTAGACTCCTGCGGCCTATATAGCCAGTAGACTCATGTGGCCTATATAACCAGTAGACTCCTGCGGCCTATATAGCCAGTAGACTCCTGTGGCCTATATAGCCAGTAGACTCCTGTGGCCTATATAGCCAGTAGACTCCTGCGGCCTATATAGCCAGTAGACTCCTGCGGCCTAAATAGCCAGTAGACTACATGCGCACTAATCCCGACGTAGACTATAGCCAAAATTGGCTTCTTATGTCGTACCACAATTAGAATTAGAATTAATGAATGAAAACCATATGTAAACTTCAATTCATTTTACGTTATGCTACAAATGGTGAATGGTGCTAAAGATACTAGCATAACCATTAATTAGTTAATTTTCACACTGTGTATTGTTTAAACTTTTAAACACATGAATGTTATTTTAACTACATCTGAGGACAAACATAGTTAAAATACCTTTATTAGTTTTTTGTTTGGCACTCATTTGAAGAGGTGTTAACAATTAGGACTCCAAAATCGCCAGCGCACATCAGAACCCAAGAAGCGTAGACATTCATGGAATACCCATGCAAATTGCTGTGGTAACCTGGGGGTCATATTGTCATCGGATCAATATCGCCAACATTTGAATGCCCTGTGGGGGTCGGAAAATAGTTATTTTGCATGGCTCCCCTTCTGGAATCAATAAGTACGATTCCAAGAAGCCTCATGAAATATTTGGTGCAGTAATTCATATTTTGTTAACCGCCCGATTTATTCTGTGTAAAGCGGAATATTGCCAGTCACATGACGAGATGACGATGACGAGAAACGACAGACACGACACATCAGTGGCACAACCCTGTACCTGCTGCGAACCGACTCAAATCGCGAAAAGCTTCTCGAACTTCTCAAAGCCAATGAACTCATCGCCCAGCAGCACAAAATGGAAATATGGAATAAACGACTGCAAGATCAAAATGTGATCATGATGGGATTACAACCAGCTGAATGTCTGCCAGTTGGGTCTGACCAAACTTGGCTCTACAAACTGTCTTCACACCGGAGTCGGCCGAGCAGAGACAATCATGAGAAAGTGGCGCTACGATGACGAGAAGCAGTCAACGGAATGCGATTGTGAGAATCTTCAAGCAGTGCACCACCTCCTGCTGCAGGCCACTGGACGGTCCATGTACACGGGAAGACATATAGCCACCGTCACGGGCTGGACAAAGGCACGCGCCTGAAAATGGTGACACATTATGCAAGGGACACAACAAGAAGAAGATCCGTAACATCCAGTGCCGGGTTAACCATGTCATGATACACATGCTAACATGCCTCAAATAGGAGGCACTACATGCTGACATGCCTCAAAGGGGAGGCACTACATGCTGACATGCCTCAAAGGGAGGCACTACATGCTGACATGCCTCAAAGGGAGGCACTACATGCTGACATGCCTCAAAGGGGAGACACTTCATGCTGGCATGCCTCAAAAGGGAGGCACTACATGGTGACATGCCTCAAAGGGGAGACACTACATGCTGACATGCCTCAAAGGGGAGACACTACATGCTGACATGCCTCAAAGGGGAGACACTACATGCTGACATGCCTCAAAGGGGAGGCACTACATGCTGACATGCCTCAAAGGCCAATGTTTCAATTCTTATGCTAGCGGAACGCATCAATTTGATATAAAATCCAACGGCTATGACAGGAGAAGTAGAAACAATCGCTACAGACGAAGTCCTCAAAATATCAATCAATGTTTCAAACATCCACCACGACATCATATTCAGGTATGGGGAACATGTATTCTCAAACGAGACCCTTGTGATTATCCAGTACACACCAATAGGAGAATATGCTGGGCACTATGAATCTATCGTTGCGAAATCTCCTAGTCACACGGACGGGGGAAATAGGAAAGTGTGCCTGCACCGCCCCCTCGCGACAAAACGTCATCTCATTCACGTGTGCAGGTTATTGAGACACAAGGGCCGCGCATTTAACAAAATACGGCAAACTGCAAACAGAGAAGAATTGAATGACAGTAGTGAAGACTGGTACTGTTTTATGTGCGATGACATTGTAAACGAAGACTTGATTAAATGTCAAATGTGCCTCAGTGTTAGTGCAGGTGTGGGCCCTCGGTGCTAGTGCAGGTGTGGGCCCTCGGTGCTAGTGCAGGTGTGGGCCCTCGGTGCTAGTGCAGGTGTGGGCCCTCGGTGCTAGTGCAGGTGTGGGCAACGGGTTGGGCGTTTTTCGGAAAGTTGTCATAAATTAAAAAAGTTTACTTTAGTTGAGCATAATTATCATGTTGATGATATCAGTTGGGCACCTCTTTCTAATAAAACTTACAGTAACTTTCTATGGCGTTTAACTCCAATCTTATATACCTGTTTCCTTAGGTACGAATTACCCGAACTTTACCTATTTCTGCATCTGGATATCGGACGAAGAGTGGTGTGAATCATAACAACTAACCACAATAAAAACAAGAGAACATGTTCAAAGTATATCCGACCATGAGGTACCTTTGAACACCCTATAAATAACACACACAAAGGATTTATCGTCTGCACATATTTAAAGCATGCCATTAGAACGTGTAGCTGGAGCCTAGATATTGGTAGGTAGAAATCGCACTTCCACCTTCAGGTTCTCCAGGAATGTAGGCACATGTTCAAAGTAACCCCAGTTTACGTTACCTCCATTGTTAATACCACGAGTCTCGATCTTCGTCTCTCACACCCGCCACATTGTTAATACCACGAGTCTCGATCTTCGTCTCTCACGTCCGCCACATTGTCAATACCACGAGTCTCGATCTTCGTCTCTCACGCCCGCCACATTGTCAATACCACGAGTCTCGATCTTCGTCTCTCACACCCGCCACATTGTCAATACCACGAGTCTCGATCTTCGTCTCACACCCACCACATTGTCAATACCACGAGTCTCGATCTTCGTCTCTCACACCCGCCACATTGTCAATACCACGAGTCTCGATCTTCGTCTCTCACGTCCGCCACATTGTTAATCCGGCACTGGTAACATCATTCGATGACATAGGGGAGATGGGGCTAGTTGTTAAAATGTTCAGTTAAAGTAAGTTTTTGTTAAAAGTATAATATATGCATTATTTGTGTCAAAGTATACATTAAATTCATTATCCGTGTTAATAAAATATATCATACCATTAATATTAAGTATTGCAGTTAGGTAGATATGTGTTTCCCAGCCTGCTGAGCCATCAGTACGAGCCGCCAGAGTATTGTAACAACTTGCCCCAATACAATTGTAATAACTTGCCCCAAGCACACATTTTGCAGTTGGAAGCATGCGTACGATAACAAATCCTGAATTTCAGTTTAACGTCTACTTGGCATAACCCCTTATACCAGATAGTAGACATATTTCAAGTTTCATTCACGAAATATAAAAAGTGGCAGCGTGAGATGATATTATGTAGACATACCAAAAATTGTCTTAGGTGGTTAAAAAGTAATTTTTTTCTACACCTCGTTAATTTCGTCTTCTTAACGCCCGATTTTTGGACAGTGCGTCTGCTGGTGGACTTCCAACCAACTATTGTCGACGGTATCTCCATATGCTATGTTTTTGTAAAACGACTCTGTAACAACTTGCCCCTGTATACAACTAGCCCCGGTCTCCCCTACATGGAGCTTTCACATTTCGATGTCTAGTTGCGTAATCGCCTGATCCAGAAAATCAAACAAAGAAAACCAACGAACGTACGAATTTCATTGCAATGATAGTTGAAGGGAAGAAATCACAAAGGCGATACGATTTCCGAGTAAGCTTAGGTACTATTTTCTCTCGGTGTTCGTTTCTCTGCCCTTGCCATGAACTCCGACACAGACCTGCTTCGATACATTCTGAACTTCGCCTGTACACAAATATATGTTTGCCAAGTTTGATAAATAATGATAGTGTATCCCATCATGCACCACGACAATACCAAATCTGAGCGGGTCTTTTCGATGGTAAACACGATTGACATTGCCTGAGCACCGCTCAGAGTTGGTCAGGAAGACATTCGGTGACCTCTTCTCAGTAAACATGAACTGCAGCTCTGAGTCACAGAGCTGTGAACCGTCGCAGGAAGGTTTACGGAAAGCAAAGACTACCACCGAGTGCACCGGTGTTCAACGTCGTAATAAAAAATAAATTAATACTTTATTTTGTATTCCTTTGTCGTGTTTGCTTGATGGAGTATATGTGAAGTAGTCGAGTGATCAGTCGCGCACGTTCAAGGCGAACAGATGCAACGCAGCCGGGTCTTCACGGGCGACGTCAATTGTTTAATAATCTCATTTTGATCATCACAGGTTGACATGTACATATAGAAAATGTCATTGAGACATGTTTTTGCGGTGATATTGGTATAACCTTTGTAAACTGTCATAACAACGTACGTGTTTGCTGGGCTACCACCTCCCACCAATAACAGACTACCGAGTGGTGTGTTTTTATGTATGAAGGACAGCTAGTCCACACCTGTAAACATATATTTAAATTAAATTATATTATTAAAATGAGAATGGTGATAGGCATAATTTATTCTGTAGATGCATTTACTTTTGGTATTTTATTTTGGAATTTATAACACGCATAAGGTATTAAAACAGTTCCAGCGTGTGTGTTTACCGCCAGCGACATTTGGCGACTGTAGTGGAATCCAAGTTGATTCAATCAATCGAGCCTCCAGACGGAAGCACTTTATTGGCGGCATTAGAGCTCTGGCGTCAGCGGTCGTCTGATAAACTCAACAGGTCAACGTATCTATGCGAATTTTGTTTTACTTTATTGTGTTATGACATCAATTACTGTGATGTGACTTATTTATAAGGCACGTTATGTCAGACAGTAAGTAGAGCACATCAATATGTACACATTTATTAACAATCACGATTGCGAATTTGTGAGCAGTTCCCGCAAAAAAATATTGATACGCCGTCTTGAATCCCTCCTTGGTTTGAGTTGTGGATCAATGTGCTATTTATATTTGAAATGTATGCACGACATTAGGTTGATGTCATTTTATTGGGCTATATCCTAGAAATTGTACATTCGTAGATCATTGTAACATCGTCATCATTGATGAGTTGAGTGTGGTAACTGTCATGTAATAGGATCGTTATAACTGGTGCGTTGTACAGCTACTTACTACAGTGTAGCTCTTTCACCGTTTTGGAGTAATAAAAGTTATGTTGTCTTCCGGTGGAATTCGAGTAGCACATGTCTAGTGTTCCCAGTCCTAATTAAACAAGCAATATGCTGCTTCATAAAGCATAACATGGTGTCAGAAGACAAACTACACAGAGTTATACTGGTGTAGGATGTGTTGGTCGGAAAAAAACGATACGAGATAAACCTGTCATACGTTCCAGGGAAGCTGCTGTACGTAGCCGACGCTCTCTCACGTGCTTACATAGATAGTGAGCCAGACAGGGAGCTCATTGACGATGTTGAGATCATGGTCCACAGCGTTACAAAGAACTTCCCTGCAAGTAAAGGACGACTCGAGCAAATCCGAAGTGCTACAGCCGATGACGTAACTCTTCAGCGACTATTTCAGGTTGTGATGAACGGCTGGCCAGAGTCGAGGACAGCTGTACCCGAGGACGTTAGACCATACTGGAACATGAGAGACGAGATGAGTGCAGACGACGGACTCGTGTTTGCAGGCGAAAGAATTGTTATTCCAGAGTCGATGAGGTCGGATATGCTGGAAGTGCTGCACGAACCACACATGGGGATGGAGAAGACGAAATCTCGAGCTAGATCAGCTATCTTCTGGCCGGGAATGTCGAAAGCAATCGAGGACACCGTCTCGAGGTGCAAAACATGCCTACAGTTCGCCCGGAGCAATCAGAAGGAGCCGATGATAGCACACAAAATCCCAGACGGCCCGTTCCGCAAAGTGGCAATGGACATTATGTCGTTCAAAGGTCGAGATTACCTAGTAGTCGTTGACTACTATTCGAAGTATCCCGAGTTGGCACTGCTCGAGAACAAGACAAGCGAATGTGTCATCTCACATGTTAAGAGCATCAGTGCACGTCATGGAATACCCGAAGAGATCGTAGCAGACAACCAACCGTTTGGTAGCTATAGTTTTCGGCAATTCGCGGAGAATTGGGGTATCACAGTGACTACATCGAGCCCAACATATGCTCAATCGAACGGGCAGGCAGAGCGAGTCGTGCAAACGTTGAAGTCGCTCCTCAAGAAGGCAGACGAAGAGGGTCGTGATCCCTACATAGCGATGCTAGAATATAGGAACACGCCGATCAGTGGACTCCGCTATGCACCAGCACAACTGGCAATGAGCCGACTACTCAGGTCAAAGTTGCCGACAACCAAAGCCGTTCTTGAGCCGCGAGTCGTAAACGCGAAACAAGACTTAACGGACAGACAGACACGGTTCAAACAGGACTATGACCACGGTGCTACATCATTGAAGCCATTGAAGCCTGGTGATGTAGTACGTGTCCAGAGAAAGTGGGGCTGGGATCCCGCTATCGTTCAGCGGACACACGAGAGTCCGAGGTCATACGTGATCCAGCACGAGGGAGGAGAACTCCGCCGCAATCGTCGTCATCTACGGAGGACACGTGAGCAGCCGCCGCTGATTCTTCCTCAAATGGACGATCCCGACGCTCGAGAGGGTAACGCTCTTCAGATGCCGGTACCGCCAGACGTGCCGTCGCCACAAAGAGTCGTCGCTGTGCCGCCAAGAAGAGTCGTCGCTGAGCCACCTCCGTTAGAAGAGATTCCACAGAATGAACGATTCTCTAGATACGGTCGTGCAATCAGAAAGCCTATGCGATTTGACATTTAATTGTGTTTTCAATACTATTTGACATTTATAGTATTATTGATCTGTTTCACAAGTGACCATTCTGTGACATTCTATGCGATCTTGATAGTCGATATAATGTGACTATATTAGCCTAGTTTGCTACTCGCTTGATATCAATTTATCCACAGCGAACATTCGTTAAAGCTGATGAATGGTTTCTTTTTGACCTTCTTACATTTAAAGGAGGGATGTTTAAAGGAGGGATGTTTTAAAGGAGGGATGTCATGTAATAGGATCGTTATAACTGGTGCGTTGTACAGCTACTTACTACAGTGTAGCTCTTTCACCGTTTTGGAGTAATAAAAGTTATGTTGTCTTCCGGTGGAATTCGAGTAGCACATGTCTAGTGTTCCCAGTCCTAATTAAACAAGCAATATGCTGCGTCATAAAGCATAACAGTAACTATTAGTATTACGTGTCCCAACTTGGTGCGTCGCACAATTTCGTGGCAATGCGGTATTTGAACGTTTTGCAACTACCGGTTGATCAATGGAGGTCAATGTTTTCCATGAACTGACATATGCAGTTGTCTACATCATATCACCAAAAAATATGAATTTAATTACATAAATAATAGTTGTTTAGTATTATTAACCTAGCATACGCGAACCAAAAGGTGCACGAAGTTAGACAATTCGAGTATATATTGTTCGGTGTTCGAGGGTCCTGTTTATGGAAAACCGTGCTCATAGACATAGGCTATTTCTGTTGTTGTACGTCTAGATCACACCGAGCACTTTCACGCCATGCACATTTGTTCCATGGGTGTGACTGACGTGGAATGTACGATTTAATAAGGGGTCCATTTCTCCATTTTTTACTACGTTTTTTCTGACTTTTTTCCAAACTTTACCTGCCAGTAGGAACTGCATAAACATACCCATGTCGCTACTGTCGGACCGTCAGTGTCTCCATGGTACACAGACTTAAACATAAACATACACATGTCGCTACTGTCGGACCGTCAGTGTCTCCATGGTACACAGACTTAAACAAAAACATACACATGTCGCTACTGTCGGACCGTCAGTGTTTCCATGGTACACAGACTTAAACACTGAGCCAACATTTGATTATTCACTGATTTTATTTCCTTTGGCATATTTTTTCTTCTCACAAATCCACAAAGTAGGCCTGACAAAGAGTTTTAAAATATTTACATATATAATCAGTATCGAGTTCCATGTCACCCTCCATATATACACTATGAAGATAAAATGAAGAATCCATTAAGAACACCCACGAATAAGTTATGAAGATTAGACAGACTTTATTATGAATAGCTACTTCAAGTAAGAATGATACCTTTCTGGACACAATTTCTTCTGGGCTGGAAAATTAACTCCATCATTTCTGCCTCATGAATCCCCAGTATTTAGAACAATTACCATCCACTTCGTACAACGGAAGGACCAGGAATGAAACACGCAGTGTTAGAACTTTGTGGAACTTAATAGCAGTGAAAAAACAACAGACAACACAACATTATTCACAAAACAACAACTGTCAGAAATGTCACACAGAGCCAAATAAAACGATTTGTTTTCGTCAAAAAACAGGGTATAACATGATTTCTATAGCTGCTTTTAAGAAAAAAAAGAACCATTGAAATGCGCTGTGGACCTGGACGTTTTAAAATTGGCATAATAGTAAATTGGCATAATATTGTTTACCCAATGTTGTAGTTTACCCGGCGGTGAATACATATTACATACAATATAGCGGACAGAGGGTCAGGAGATCGTCTGTTTTAATCTGGGAATGTTATTTATTTGACAGTTTGAGCTCGAACGGAGTGTTTGCGGAGGAAGAGGCCGGGCGGACGCTGGGAGCCGCCCTGGCTTCCATGGAACAACTGTTTGAATTAAAGTAAGTATTATTAAATATTACGACAAGTGTTAAAAGTATATTTGTTGTTGAGTTAATCACACATGTTATATAAACGTCGTACACGAGTTAACTTGAGAGAAGTGACTTTGTGAGACGATAGAGTTGTGTTGTTGATGAGATGTAATAAACACATGACATCGTTACGTTACAGTGTGTCGTGGTGTCATCTTTCCAAGAAGTCGCTCCCACACGTCCTGGACGGCCTGTCTCGAGGCTGTCCTCGGTTGACGTCGCTCTAGTAAGAACACTTGTTTATTCACCTTACATCATTTACAAAATAAATCTCACTGATTATGAAGGATCGCTTGAGGAAATTTATTTGTAAATGAATGTTGTTGAAGTTTAGTAGAGCCGTTAAACGTATTAAGTATGTAAATGTTAAAATAACACATTAAATCATATTGTTGTTATAATATGGAAATTTATTTATAAATGAATGTTGTTGACTTTGTTTTGACATTTGTTTAGTAAAGCCGTTAAACGTATTAAATATGTAAATGTTAAATTAACATATTAAATCATATTGTTGTTATATTGTGGACACAGTTGGTGGTAAAGCAATAATTCAATACAAAATTCGACACAATTGTTATGACTTCATTTGAGATTTTTGTATACTGTGTTTATTTTGTGAATAATATTTGTATTGTAATTTGTTTTTAACTTTGTGAATTTTTAAACGTAATGTCTCCACAGGTATAGCTCTCGTTTTTACAGTGTTGAACTAATAATTATGTTTGTAGAAGTTTCCAGCTGATCCACTGTTCTTTGGCCTGTTGGGTTCAAACAAAGTATAATAATGTCAGTGACCAGACGCTGGCAAATGAAATGAAACAGCTTCAACAAAAAGTGTCGCCTAAATCTGTTGATTTCCGACTTTATGAGGCCGGTTTGAAACAAAGTATTTAAGTTATTTGACTTCTGCCGTAGGACAATGTTGCAGTTTACCCGGTGGTGAATACATATCACATACAATATAGCGGACAGAGGGTCAGGAGATCGTCTGTTTTAATCTGGGAATGTTATTTATTTGACAGTTTGAGCTGGAACGAAGTGTTTGCGGAGGAAGAGGCCGGGCGGACGCTGGGAGCCGCCCTGGCTTCCATGGAACAACTGTGTAGATTAGAGTAAGTATTATTAAATATTACGACAAGTGTGAAAAGTATATTTGTTGTTGAGTTAATCACACGTGTTATATAAACGTCGTACACGAGTTAACTTGAGAGAAGTGACTTTGTGAGACGATAGAGTTGTGTTGTTGATGAGATGTATAATAATCACATCGTTACCTTACAGTCTGCGGCACTGTAGTGTCACTGACGCGTCCTTCCGACACATCGTGGACGGCATCTGTCGGGGCCCGGGATGTCAACAGTTGGAGTCACTCAGGTAAGGACACATTTGTTTATTTACCCCACATCATTTAAAACACAAATCTCACTAAATATGACTGATATCTTGAGGTAATTTATTTGTAGATAAATGTTGTTAATTTTGTGTTGTAACTTGTTTTGTAAAACCTGTTAAACGTTAAATCTGTAGAACACGTCACATCAAAATAACAAATACATTAGATTATTGTTGTTATAAACAATATATTATGTTGTTTATTTGTGTTGATTTTGTACATTTGATTTGTAAGAATAATAATGAAAATACATAAGTGGAAATGGATCAAGTCAACGCGTCACGATTCATGTAAACAACAACACAAAATATGTGTTTATATTCACCCCTCCATATTTACCCTACCCTCGTGACTTACTGCTGATGACTAGTGATGTTGTTGAGTTAGTGTCCGTGTAAATAAATGTTGTTTACTTTGTGTATTTCACAAGGAGCGGGTCAATGTATCAGACGTTTGTTTACAGTTGTTCGTACAACAACGAGTTGACATCGGCCGTCAGTGAGGAGACAGTCAGAAGACTGTTGACTAAACGACCTCACCTGGAGATAGTGTAAGTTAACGTCTTTGATACCTACACATGTGTTAGTTTGTGTGTCACCCGTACAGAGATGTGTGACAAGTGTTGACGTCTTCTGTGTCTTCCAGGGCGAGGCACTGGGGCCTGTCATACGAGAGTAGGAGACGTCTACAGGAGGAGTTTGGTGACAGGTTTTACTCGGTAAGTCACTTCTCTGTTGTCACCGTCCCTGTCACCCCCATCAACTACTCAACTGTTACCTACTGCCCTCCCTCAAGTGTGTCCAACACGTCAACTGTCACCGAGTGTCTCCAAATGACTACTTTATTAGACGACGCTGTAAAATGTTGCACGAGTAAAAAGCGTCCGACCTTGACCTGACGTTAAAGTGTTTTGCTGTTTGTAACATTGTATCGAGTCGCTACGTCTGACGTGAGTGATGACGTCACGCCGCGCCTTGTAGTCGTGGCAAATATACTTGTAACAATCAACAAAAGGCAACTCTGAAAACACCAGAAAATTATCATTCAGCAATTTTTTTATAGGGGTGATACCTTTATAGGGGGTGATACCTTTATAGGCTTATTTAGTCAACTGATAAACGAATATAACCATTTGGAAGTAGCAATGGTTACTACTTGAAACATTGGTCGTTACTTAGAATTTTAAGAATATACACAGGAATGTCTAATTTAGTAATTACTGCAGTAGTGAGTCACTCATACGTGAATATTGTACAGACTATACAAGTGTAGACAAAGTCACAGAACTGTGAAGTAATAATGGTTGGTAACAGGGTAAACTAATACTTCACCTTTGAACTCCCACTTTGAGAGATCTTAGATATGTCTCTACTAAGTACTGTACTGTCTAGTATTGAGTTACTTTCACCATGTCTTGTGTCTATGTTTAATGGTTGGTAGCATGGTATTAACAAAATAAAATCAGTGAGTGATAATATATGTTTGCAGGAGAACTCCTAGCAACATCACAGAGACGGCGGCGGTCGTCAACACTGAAGCCACAGACTGACAGTGTCGCTACGGGACAAGGGCGTGGTCCTGGCAGAGTGTCGCTACGGGACGAGGGCGTGGTTTTGGCAGTTAGAAAACAGGATTCACACGCACAGTTTGACTCAGTAGCTGTGAATGTTGTTGGCTGCTTCCACTGACCGTGGGTGTGAGTCGGACAAACTGGGAAATGGGAGCGGCCCTGTTACGAAGGTTGTTTCCTGCAGCGAAGACATACAATGAAGACAATACTAATCTGCGATAGTCCACCTAGTGTGGAATGTGTTATTACAAGACGACTGATGACTTCTAGTGCCAGCGGTCGACAGACTAGTGTAATGGTCGTGCCTATGGGACGTGGTTGTAATAATCAACTAGATTATAATGTATGATCGACGTAGACTGTTTATTTTAATCACTCAAACTGATTGTGTTGATGTATCAGATCAGTAGAAAGAAACTGATTGTGTTGATGTATTAGATTAGTAGAAAGAAACTGATTGTGTTGATGCATTAGATTAGTAGAAAGAAACTGATTGTGTTGATGTATTAGATCAGTAGAAAGAAACTGATTGTGTTGATGTATCATATTAGTAGAAAGAAACTGATTGTGTTGATGTATTAGATTAGTAGAAAGAAACTGATTGTGTTGATGTATTAGATTAGTAGAAAGAAACTGATTGTGTTGATGCGTTAGATTAGTAGAAAGAAACTGATTGTGTTGATGCGTTAGATTAGTAGAAAGAAACTGATTGTGTTGATGCATTAGATTAGTAGAAAGAAACTGATTGTGTTGATGTGTCAGATTAGTAGAAAGAAACTGATTGTGTTGATGTATCAGATTAGTAGAAAGAAACTGATTGTGTTGATGTATTAGATTAGTAGAAAGAAACTGATTGTGTTGATGTGTTAGATTAGTAGAAAGAAACTGATTGTGTTGATGTGTTAGATTAGTAGAAAGAAACTGATTGTGTTGATGTGTTAGATTAGTAGAAAGAAACTGATTGTGTTGATGTGTTAGATTAGTAGAAAGAAACTGATTGTGTTGATGTGTTAGATTAGTAGAAAGAAACTGATTGTGTTGATGTGTTAGATTAGTAGAAAGAAACTGATTGTGTTGATGTATTAGATTAGTAGAAAGAAACTGATTGTGTTGATATATTAGATCAGTAGAAAGAAACTGATTGTATTGATGTGTTAGATTAGTAGAAAGAAACTGATTGTGTTGATGTATTAGATTAGAAAGAAACTGATTGTGTTGATGTATTAGATTAGTAGAAAGAAACTGATTGTGTTGATGTATTAGATTAGTAGAAAGAAACCGATTGTGTTGATGTGTTAGATTAGTAGAAAGAAACTGATTGTGTTGATGTGTTAGATTAGTAGAAAGAAACTGATTGTGTTGATGTATTAGATTAGTAGAAAGAAACTGATTGTGTTGATGTATTAGATTAGTAGAAAGTAACTCGTATTTATCTGTTGTGTTGTATGAGACAGTGTAGCGCTATGAGACATTGTGAAGTTGTGGCCACGGGAAGCGATACGTGGATGCCGCATAAAGGTTAATAACCTCGAGAGTAGGCGGAAAAAGCAGTTACGGCGCCTGCCACATTTGCGCCGTTTCGTCTTTACCACAGGAAGCGCACTAGATGCGTCGATGTTAAACTGTTGTAACGTTGTGCTTTTAAGGCCGGAAGAAATTAGCATCAGTGAGCGTGTACATAGGTGATGTGTTGGGCGATCAATGATCTAGAGTATACCAACGACTTCCATCAATGATGATTAAATATCTAACCAAGCCGAAACTGTAACAACGTGTTTGAATCAGTGTTCTTCAAATATGTCCGATGCTGCGTGGCTTCTTTCGATGATAATCCTATCAACCCTTTCCGACTTGGAGCTGAAATTACGCCATCAAAACTGTCACCTCCACGAGCGACGCTGTCACTTCCACAACACATATTTCTGTCACATGCACGTGCGACGCCACTTGTCACTATCAACACCACGTGCGACGCCGTTTAAAAGGCCTGTTTACACGACCGATTTATACCCCGATTGGCCTTGCCCCGCTTTGGCTTAAATTGTTGTCTGAATGTAACCTGTTACGCCGCTACACGGTAAACTAACGGGTGACTAAGCTTGCCCCCCCCCGCCCCCACCCACCCTTTGGGAGATCCTAGATACGCCACTAACTATTGTCGCGGCTGCATGTGCGGCAGTTGGACGTTGTGAACGTGAGAAAAAGAAGAAGGTGAAGTCGCCCTTGAGTGACCCGGAGACGACAGTCTGGAGCTAACCACTGACTTATGGAAGAACTACGCACCGAGGATCACCGAGTCCTAAGTCAATTCTGAGAATGTACATTTCCCTGTTTGATGAACTACTAGCAGTGGCCGAGGGGGGAAGAGATCTGGGGTGACAACCGACACACGTGACATCCACCACTATGCGCCAGGTGGCAGCACAGAACCTCCGTCGACCCATGAGATGTTGATCCACACCTCGACGAACGAACGAACAGTAAGCGTATCACGACCCTGCGAGCAAGACGGTGCTCCAACATCGCACGCCCGGCGCCAGCCACACGCTCGGTGTCAAGACGAGCATCGAGACACCGAGGTATGCTCCGCGTGACAAATAGGCGCAGTTTACGCCGACGAACGTTGACACAGCCAGTGTCGACAGTGGGTGCCAGCTTGGCGAGATCGTCGACAGAGCGAGATACTGTCAGATTTGTGTTGCAACTAATTAACCTAAGATTATAAACTGACACACTCTAACCGTTTCACACGTGTATTCCTTGACATTCCATACGTAAATTGGCGTCTAGAAGCAGAAGACATATATGCTCCAAATAAGTAATTATGACTATGTTTATCGTGATTAGTGGGTGATATTTTCCGAAATCAACTCACGCACGATGTCACGTGATGTTCGGTTTTCATCACAAAACATCATAATTTAATATATATTTAGGCATGGTTATTGTCAAGTAAATGTACATATAAGAATGCATACGGACAAGAAATACGTGTTTCATGAAATACGTGTTTCATGAAATACGTTTTTCATGAAATACGTGTTTCATGAAATACGTGTTTCATGAAATACGTTTTTCATGAAATACGTGTTTCATGAAATACGTGTTTCATGAAATACGTGTTTCCTGAAATACGTGTGCCGCCACAGTTCAATCAGCGATAAAACATTAGTGTCTGGCTACGTACAGAGGTGGATATGTGAACGAATAGTCTTCGCGTAGTAATTGCAGCGTGGCTGAATGCGCCTTGAGCAGTCTAAAGAGTGGATACCGCGCTATATAAGACCTTACCTTTACCTCTACATGCACCGTTTACATTATAGTCTTGCTCATTGAAGTCGACCATCCACGTGTTATTCATAAAAATGGTGAGTAAGCCTTTAAAACAGTATAAATGATGTTGGATCTCACAGACTTTGAAGAGTAAACACAGACACGGGAGTAAACAGTAAGAGGAAAGATGACGTTTCATTATTATTTTGTGTCCGTAACCTTTGTTTCTGACGACTGACTCGATTCAGGGGTTCACGGAGCTCTATGCGTTAGGCATGTTGAGATCTCACCCTCCAGGCCGACTGACCCCATCGCGAACACGTGGAGACAACTTAATTAATTAGCCAATAGATTCCACATAAATGCGGTAGTCTATTTATGTTATCCAAGAGCTATTAGCAAGTGGGGGGGGGCGGGTGGGGCGGGGAGAGGGTAGAACAGTAGGGGCATATGTCAGTAAAATTAATATAAAGTCATGTGACAGATAGGCGGGGTTTCCGCTCACTAGATTGGCCCTGATCTAGTTGGACAGCCCCATTTCTACAACTCAACACTCGTGAATGGCGGTTGCATAAATGAACAAAACAACGAAGACAAGTGAAAGAAAAATAAACATTTAATATACAATAGTTACTGAATTATGTAGAAGGAAACAAGTAGACTCCTGGGTCTATGTAATTATTATAAGAAAATAACTCCGATTCTGTAGTAATCGGCCAGGGAATTATTCATCCTGAGAAAAAACTACCAATAGCGTCTAACCTGACCCATCGCTATCCAAACAACAACCCCAAGTAAACTACCAATAGCGTCTAACCTGACCCATCGCTATCCAAACAACAACCCCAAGTAAACTACCAATAGCGTCTAACCTGACCCATCGCTATCCAAACAACAACCCCAAGTAAACTACCAATAGCGTCTAACCTGACCCATCGCTATCCAAACAACAACCCCAAGTAAACTACCAATAGCGTCTAACCTGACCCATCGCTATCCAAACAACAACCCCAAGTAAACTACCAATAGCGTCTAACCTGACCCATCGCTATCCAAACAACAACCCCAAGTAAACTACCAATAGCGTCTAACCTGACCCATCGCTATCCAAACAACAACCCCAATAAACTATATCGTTTTACTCATCATGACAAGATAAAACACAGCTGTGTTTGTTTATGTACCTCGACCTGTCTTACTATCACACAACCCTGTCCTAAGAACTACAAAGTTAGTTCCGAGGCATCTAAGCCTGGATAACAGTTCAGTTCTTTATCTACGTCATTACGAACAGTTCATTCCGCCCCAGACACCTGGTGGCGGGTCGCGGAATACTCACGCTTCACCCACTGACGTGGCTGTCCACGGTCGTCGTGTCACCAGAGACAATTTTGTTGTCTGCAGTCCTTCTGTTGTCTGTCGGCTCCGGCCGTCATGTCGCCCACGTAGTGCAGAGACGACTCTGTTGTCTGACGGCTCCGGCCGTCATGTCGCCCACGTAGTGTAGAGACGATTCTGTTGTCTGTCGGCTCCGGCCGTCATGTCGCCCACGTAGTGCAGAGACGACTCTGTTGTCTGACGGCTCCGGCCGTCATGTCGCCCATGTAGTGCAGAGACGACTCTGTTGTCTGACGGCTCCGGCCGTCATGTCGCCCACGTAGTGTAGAGACGATTCTGTTGTCTGTCGACTCCGGCCGTCATGTCGCCCACGTAGTGCAGAGACGACTCTGTTGTCTGTCGGCTCCGGCCGTCATGTCGCCCACGTAGTGCAGAGACGACTCTGTTGTCTGACGGCTCCGGCCGTCATGTCGCCCACGTAGTGCAGAGACGATTCTGTTGTCTGTCGACTCCGGCCGTCATGTCACCCACGTAGTGCAGAGACGATTCTGTTGTCTGTCGACTCCGGCCGTCATGTCACCCACGTAGTGCAGAGACGATTCTGTTGTCTGTCGACTCCGGCCGTCATGTCGCCCACGTAGTGCAGAGACGATTCTGTTGTCTGCCGACTCCGGCCGTCATGTCGCCCACGTAGTGCAGAGACGATTCTGTTGTCTGACGGCTCCGGCCGTCATGTCGCCCACGTAGTGCAGAGACGATTCTGTTGTCTGTCGACTCCGGCCGTCATGTCGCCCACCTAGTGCAGAGACGATTCTGTTGTCTGTCGACTCCGGCCGTCATGTCGCCCACGTAGTGCAGAGACGATTCTGTTGTCTGTCGACTCCGGCCGTCATGTCGCCCACGTAGTGCAGAGACGATTCTGTTGTCTGCCGGCTCCGGCCGTCATGTCGCCCACGTAGTGCAGAGACGATTCTGTTGTCTGTCGACTCCGGCCGTCATGTCGCCCACGTAGTGCAGAGACGATTCTGTTGTCTGTCGACTCCGGCCGTCATGTCGCCCACGTAGTGCAGAGACGATTCTGTTGTCTGTCGACTCCGGCCGTCATGTCGCCCACGTAGTGCAGAGACGATTCTGTTGTCTGTCGACTCCGGCCGTCATGTCGCCCACGTAGTGCAGAGACGATTCTGTTGTCTGTCGACTCCGGCCGTCATGTCGCCCACGTAGTGCAGAGACGATTCTGTTGTCTGTCGACTCCGGCCGTCATGTCGCCCACGTAGTGCAGAGACGATTCTGTTGTCTGTCGACTCCGGCCGTCATGTCGCCCACGTAGTGCAGAGACGATTCTGTTGTCTGCCGGCTCCGGCCGTCATGTCGCCCACGTAGTGCAGAGACGACTCTGCGCTCTGCCGTCGTTCTGTCGGACTGCTGCGGTAGTCTCGCAACAGAGGTCTCGCTAGTGGCGTTTTGACGTCGCCTCGCAGCTTCGATAGTCGCTGCGCACCTCGACTAGGTCTCCACCCTGCCTGGCCTGGTGCAGACGTGTTGTAGCCACCTCCCAGCAATCTGCCTAAAGGTACTGATAAATTCGATGACTGGCTGGCGATCTCAGTCAATTCTTCACGTTTCTCACGTTACTTCGTTACCTGCCGTCGGCCGCTGGAGTCTCGACGGTTACCTGCCCGTCGGCCGCTGGAGTCTCGACGGTTACCTGCTGTCGGCCGCTGGAGTCTCGACGGTTACCTGCCCGTCGGCCGCTGGAGTCTCGACGGTTACCTGCCCGTCGGCCGCTGGAGTCTAGACGGTTACCTGCCGTCGGCCGCTGGAGTCTCGAAGGTTACCTGCCCGTCGGCCGCTGTAGTCTCGACGGTTACCTGCCCGTCGGCCGCTGGAGTCTCGACGGTTACCTGCCTGTCGGCCGCTGGAGTCTCGACGGTTACCTGCCCGTCGGCCGCTGGAGTCTCGACGGTTACCTGCCGTCGGCCGCTGGAGTCTCGACGTCTACGGTGATGTCTGAAGCGTTTGTTTCTACCGGTGGAGTGTTTCCTCTGTCAATGGGACAAGGAGGATGGAGACCCTCAATACTCCCAACCACTGAGTCATACACAGGTGTAGATAAATACAACGCTTCTACTTCCCCAGAAACAATGGGGGTTTCCGCCAAACAACGGGCAGTTGGGACCTCAGTGAGGGACTGAGACAACAACATTAAATAACTGCACTCTAAGTTGCTTCGCGCTACAGAAACCAGGTTTAAGCACTGGCCATATAAGCCTTCATGGCTTCCTAAGGCCTAATGCCTGGGGAATGACTTTACCTTACTTTTCCCGGTTAACTGCCTCTCTGTGACTAGGCTGCGCCTAACTACCACCCCGCTACCTCCACTATCTCGTAGCACCTTAACAGGGAATTCCCCCACATATCCACCCATATCACTGGTAAGTTACATTTTTCATCGTGGCTTACACAAGCACTAGGGATGACAGGGATCTTGCACCCACAATGTAACATGGCTTCACCTTTTCCCACTGAGCAACGGTGGCTAGGCAGATCTGTCCCTAGGACAACCGCACAATTTCCCACTACGGGCCTTACTTTCGACTGAATTTCTACTCACTCGGCCTACCGTACAATTGCGTGCTGTGTGCCCGGGCCGGCTACAAAGGATACGGGTGCGTGAGGCTGGAAACGGACGAGGAGAAAACTTGGAAGTCGGATACTTCCGCTCCTCAAACTTACTAGTCGGGTGTGTTGCCGGAACAGGGTTAGATCGAATTCGATCTCTGGGAATCTCCCTCTTTCCAAAAGAGGAATGGGCCTCCGTAAAGGTCTTTACCAAGTCTAATAATTCCCCCTTTCCTTGAGGTTTGTGTTCCCTCATGAAGATTGATAACTATCGGGGATACTTCAACAAGAACTTTTCTTTCATCACAAGTTCCTTCGAGCTCTCAATAGTTTCATAAATCTTTGATAATGTGATCCACTGGGTTAAATAATGCTCCATGCGGGCAAACAATTGCGACATGGTTTCGGTAGAATTGATCGTGCACGCATAAAACTTCTTGCGAAAATCTCCTACCGTTAAACAGTACCACTCTAACAGGGCCTGCTTCAACTGGGTGTAATCATTCGTTAAACAGGACCACTCTAACAAGGCCTGCTTCAACTGGGTGTAATCATTCGTTAAACAGTACCACTCTAACAAGGCCTGCTTCAACTGGGTGTAGTCATTCGTTAAACAGTACCACTCTAACAGGGCCTGCTTCAATTGGGTGTAACCATTCGTTAAACAGTACCACTCTAACAGGGCCTGCTTCAACTGGGTGTAATCATTCGTTAAACAGGACCACTCTAAAAATGCCTGCTTCAACTGGGTGTAATCATTCTTTAAACAGTACCACTCTAACAAGGCCTGCTTCAACTGGGTGTAATCATTCGTTAAACAGGACCACTCTAAAAATGCCTGCTTCAACTGGGTGTAATCATTCGTTAAACAGTACCACTTTAACAAGGCCTGCTTCAACTGGGTGTAATCATTCGTTAAACAGGACCACTCTAACAGGGCCTGCTTTAACTGGGTGTAATCATTCGTTAAACAGTACCACTCTAACAGGGCCTGCTTTAACTGGGTGTAATCATTCGTTAAACAGGACCACTCTAACAGGGCCTGCTTCAACTGGGAGTAATCATTCGTTAAACAGTACCACTCTAACAGGGCCTGCTTCAAATGGGTGTAATCATTCGTTAAACAGTACCACTCTAGCAGGGCCTGCTTCAACTGGGTGTAATCATTCGTTAAACAGTACCACTCTAACAGGGCCTGCTTCAACTGGGTGTAATAATTCGCTAAACAGGACCACTCTAACAGGGCCTGCTTCAACTGGGTGTAATAATTCGTTAAACAGTACCACTCTAACAGGGCCTGCTTCAAATGGGTGTAATCATTCGTTAAACAGTACCACTCCAACAAGGCCTGCTTCAAATGGGTGTACTCAGCTAACAATTTTACGTTGTAAGTACGTAGTGACAACGTAGCGGTTTGGTTGCGACTACGTATTTTTGCTTACGTATTTATTACGTAAATCTGTGGACTACCAGAAACGTTGATACGACGTAGTGAAATTACCATGTACTACCTATCTGGTACCTTCCTGGTACCTTTCTACAACGTTGAAAGTACGTAGTGACAACGTAGCGATTTGGTTGCGACTACGTATTTTTGCATACGTATTTATTACGTACATATGTGGACTACCAGAAACGTTGCTACGACGTAGTGAAATTACCATGTACTACCTATCTGGTACCTTTCTACAACGTTTCCAGTACCTTTCTACTACCATTCCACAACGTTTCTACTACCTTCCCACTACGTTTCTGCTACCTTTCCGGCACCTTCCCACAACGTTTCTACTACCTTTCTGGCACCTTCCCGTAACGTTTCTAATACCTTCCTGGCATCTTCCCGCAACGTTTCAACTACCTTTCTGGCACCTTCCCACTACGTTTATGTTACCTTTCTGGCACCTTCCCGCAACGTTTCTGCTACCTTTCTGGCACCTTCCCGCAACGTTTATGCTACCTTTCTGGCCCTTCCCGCAACGTTTCTGCTACCTTTCTGGCACCTTCCCACAACGTGTATGCTACCTTTCTGGGACCTTCTCGCAACGTTTCTGCTACCTTTCTGGCACCTTCCCGCAACATTTCTGTTACCTTTCTGGCACCTTCACGCAACGTTTCTGCTACCTTTGTGGCACCTTGCCGCAACGTTTCTGCTACCTTTCTGAAACATTTCTGCTACCTTTCTGGCACGTTCCCGCAACGTATATGCAGCATTTGTGATGTAACTTAAAATCCTCTCTAGAAAGAAGAAAGGCACAACAAACATTGTTGAATTTTCAGCATTTATTTCAATAACAATTGCATATTTGTACGCACGCATGCACGCAGGCACGCTCGGTTTAGTTGTCCGAATCCGACTCCGAATCACTGACAGTGGGGGCTGTGCTGGGCCTGGGGAGTTTATGATCCTTGACAGTCGAGCCTGCAAACATACAGCTTATTTATTATTATGTTGAACTCATTTTAAAAACAATTGCATCACGTTATTATAATAATCTTCGTAATCTTTGCAATACATTACCAGGAATGTTATAACACAAATATATGTGTATATAAGGCAATTAAAAGTTTAACAGAACATGTTAAAACATTGAAGTCCCTCATCAGTAGGTTAATCTGGATACTTTTACAAATTGTATCTGATGGGAATGTACACCACCAACACAAATGTAACTGAGACTGGGTACACCTGTACTTGTCTTCATAACACTGATTGTGCTTGTGATAAGGTCTGTTTTATATGGGTTGAGATTATGCTTACTGGCTTCCATTTACAATCATGACAAGTAAGACTTACAATATATAATAATCTTAATGTGGCAAATACATTGCTGCAAAGAAAAAACACAAATCCTTACCTGAAACAGGTAGCCACCCCTCTTACTTGGGGCATGCTTGAGGGTTTCACCCATATGATGTTCAATCTCGTCATCTCTACATTTGAGGTGGATTCGTCTGCACGCTTCTATTAACAAAATGTACGATTTTGTTTACACATTTGTCAAATCATTGGGTACAATCATATTTTTACAATGTGCTTAGTTTTGAAACCTGAAAAGGCAGTAATTTACAGTCGTATTTACGAAAATAGCTACACGTTGGCAACATCCTGCTCAATGAACATTAAACAAATACACATTAACCCCCGTAGTTTCGGGCATCACATTAGTATACACCGTTGCAAACTAATGCACAAATGGCTGTCATTTGCGGCTGTATTATATGCAATCTCATTTGGATGTTATACGTTTTGTGTGAATAATCATTATATCTAAATATGGTAGAATTTAATAATTAATGCCCCCTGGTAACTAACGTGCACAATGTCAATGGAATGCATTGAAAATGGTATAACTTTACTTGAAACCGATATCCGAGCTGTGCTCAGACCAGGTTTGCGTTGACCGTTTGGTATGCAAGAAATGAAAAATTTTCTGCCGGTCAGTATGGCCCATGGATCGACCATCTTCCCACGGAAATTTGAATTACATGGTGGAAAGTGAACAATGGATATCGGGCGATTGCAAACGTTAGTAAACCGAGCCCATACCATTGTTCGGACCCTGCAAACTGACAATGCAAGTACGCCGGCATATTTAGGCGGCGGGGTGTCGGGTCATGCCACTTTGTCTTGTTGGTCGGCTATGGCATGGCAGAGACAGTCATCGACTGTACGTTCAAATCGTGTGACAAAGAACACGGAATTAGAATTACTCTGTAGTCGCTCTTGTGGTCGTTGGATGAGACGAGGAGGCATTTCGTAATGTACATTGAACAGGATGTTGCCAGCGTAGGATAGCTACTGTAAATTACTGCCTTTTTCATTCATATACAATCATATTTTGAATATGTGCTTAGTTTTGAAACGTGTCCTCCCCTAAAATCTTTTATTTTCAGATGTGATTACATAATAATATATAAAATAAATATTGAGGCATTCTTTGGTGGGTTTACGGAACCACACATGAGAATATTGCAGTTGTGCAGAATGTAAAAAAGCAAGAAAATATAAGGAAGCATGCATGGAAAACATATGTAGAGCTTCTTGGATAAATTGGTTCATTTCGATTTGATATAAAGCGAAGGATTTTAGGAATACTTACTACACATAACTTTGTGGAGTGGCAGATCCTCAAACGAATGCTTACGCTTCCTTCCTTTCATGTTGAACTGGGACCACAACTGGTGCGTCCTCATCTTAGCAAACATTCTCCGGATGGTGTCACCCACATTGTGCCCACCCAGAGCAATCAACAAAGTACCTGCAAAAAAAACAACACCATGTATTTTCACGTGTGCTTGAGCATTAAAACATTAACTGGATGTAAAAGTCTGGTATCGCATTTTCAACACCAACGTTAAACCATTCTTATCTATGACAGTGAAACCTGGAAAACTACTCGGTCTCAATACACCAAAGCAATCCAAACCAGTGCCGTCTACAACGAATTTAAATTTGCCGCGCGAACTGACTGAGCTACTGGCCCCCTATTTATCACTGTCCACCTCCGCAAACATCTCAGGCAGGATATCGTGTCGGCTTTCCAGGCCCGGTTAGCCTGTAAAAGTAAACTTCCGACCTCTTGACGCCAAGGTGGGCCCGGGGCAGATATTGAGATGACAACCCATTTATTATGTCCAATGCCTGTTTCCAATTCTTTTTCAATCTACGCAATCAAAATTTCCTACATGATACACCCAAATGTAGTAGTTTCAAGATCGGATTTTCAATGTTTCTGTGACGAGTGGAAGTTAATTCCAATTCAAAAGTTAAAGTCCATTTGAAATGATCGGTTTTTCTCGTTCCCAAAACGTGGTAGGCTAACTTACGATCGTCATTATGTCGACCATTATAAGAAACCGCTAAATTTACTGACAAAGACAAAAACGGGATATTCTCAAGGACATATACACTCTTGAACTACTCATGTGTGTATTCATCTATAACACCAGGCGCTGATCCAGAGGGGGGCGCACGTACGCCCCCCGTTTTGATTGAAAAAACAAGTTTTTGGGCTCTACTCTTATTTGATAATTAACTTTAATTAAGCTGAGAGCACGTGTGGAACAAGGGAAACGGACACGGTTCTAGGTGTACGTCTATTCACGTGTATTCACGATGTACGTTTACTCACGTGTGGGGCAATTAATTTAAGTGAAACTGGTACAGTAATGGTAGCTTTACGTGTATTCACATAAATTCACGTGTTGCTGCACGTGTGGAACAAGGGAAACTTGTACGGTTCTAGATGTACGTGACGACAAATAAACGAACGCATTTTGACAAGTTTTATATTAGTATGACGAACATCGTAATTATAACCTTTCCAGTGAATAAGCTTTAATTGTATGCGAATTAAATTTAGAAGAGGGTTGTAAAAATTGTATAACCAGGTTTCCGAATCTTTCACTTTAGAGGCGCTTCGTCAAATATTTTAATTATAAAAACGGTGACGTATAGATAACCGTGACGTAGATTATACACCGTTCAATTCATGAGCAAGATTGTTCCTATTAAGTTAATAAATTTCCGACCTCTTGAGGCCAAGATGGGCTCGGGGCAAATATTGAGATGACAACCCATTTATTATGTCCAAGTCCTGTTTCCAGTTCTTTTTTAATCTACACAATCAAAAATGTCCTAAGTGAATTGTTTCAAGATCGAATTTAGAATTTTTCTGTGACGAGTGGAATTCCATGCAAGTACTTCAAAAGTTAAGGTCCGTTTGAAATGATCGGTTCCTCTCATTCATAACATGATGTATAGCTAACTTAGTTACGATTTTCATTATGTCGACCGCTACAAGAAACCGCTTAATTTATTGACAAAAACGAAAACGGGAGCATCTCAAGGACATAATATCAATTACTCTTGAACTACTCATGTGTGTACTCATCTCAAACTGCAGGCGCGGATCCCCCCGTTTTGCTTGAAAAAAGTTTTGGGGCTTTACTCTTATTTAATAAATACCTTTAATTACGCTGAGAGCACGTGTGGAATAAAGGAAACTGGTACGGTTATAGATCGATGTACGTTTATTCACGTGTATCCATGTGTTTAGGCACATGTGGAACAATTAAGTGAAACTGGTACGATTCTAGCTGTACGTGTATTCACATGAATTCACGTGTTGATGCACGCGTGGAACAAGTAAAACTGGTACGGTTCTAGCTGTACGTGTATTCACATGAACTCATGTGTTTATGCAAGTGTAAAACTGGGGAAACTGGTACGGTTCTAGTTGTACGCATATACACGTGTATTCACGTGTTTAGGCACGTGTGGAACTGGAGTAACGGGTATATGGTTCTAGCTGTACGTGCATTCACGTGAATTGACGTGTATATGCACGTGTGTTACGAAAGTCGCTTATTACAATGTGGTTTGACAACACTAGAGACCAGGAGACTAAGAGGAGACCAAATAGAAGTGTTTAAAATAGTGAACGGTTGTGAGGATGTTGATAAGAACTTGTTGTTCGAGATGGCAATCTTGTTAAATCTTCTTAAATATCTGATAAGGGTGAGCTACACACAGATGAGAAAATTGTTAGACTCTCGATAAGCTAATGGCTTCCTTGTCCACTTGCCATCTGGAACATGTTGTTTGGGATGGCAATCTTGTTAAATCTTGTGTGGAACTTTGGAAACTGGTTCTAGATGTACGTGATGGTAAATACACGAACGCGTTTTGATAATTGTTATATTAATATGAAGAAGATCATATAACCTTTCCAGTGAGCAAGCTTTAATTGTATGCGAATTAAATTTAGAAGGCGGTTGTAAAATGTATAAAAGAATATAATTCTGAGGTTTCGGCACATATATATGCTGATGTTCTACATCACGCTTGAGCTAGGTCATATCCGTCACGATAAAACTGTGACGTAGATGACACACCATTCAATTCATGAGCAGTGTTGTCCCTATATTTCATGAGGTGCGGGTCGTTTGTATATGACTTGTAATAAACCTGCTCACCTGTCTCCTGTCCAGATCGAAACGTCGAATATCGGATGTGAATCGCAGTCAGTAAAACATGTCGCTGTCGTTTTGGATATTCACATATGGCGGCCGCATAACTGTGAAACTACGTGGAGATGATAGTTCTTTTCAGATATTCAATAGAGGCATCACATTGAAGTAGTTGTGACGTAGATGACAAGGAATCGGGGAACATGGGTTTTTATGTCAGAAAACTTATTCAAAGTGTTTGATACCTAACATATAGTTCAGGGGGTCACCGTACACGATATACGTTATTTAATGTGTACTCTTTACACCGAATGTCGACCTTGTAAATAGAGGACTATAGGCAATGGGGTCAGCCGATTTTGGAATAAGAATACTGGGAAGTATTTCGAGAAATAGCGAAAATAAAAAAGTCCAATCTAAGGATGGTGTCGGACATGACGAAGGGTTCCTTTATAAAGCGCACATATAACATCGGTTTGAGGCAAGGAAGTGCCCTTAGCCCTTTACTGTTTATCGTGGTGATGGAAATAATCAGCAGAAAGATCAGCACGAAGGATATTCTCAGGAAGATGATGTACGCAGACGATCTGGCCATAATAGCAGAAAGCAAATAAAACCTACAGGAAGTGTTGGTGGAATGGAAGGGGGTGTTCGAGAAGCACGGACTGAGAATGAGCCTAGAGAAGACAGAAGTGATGTGGGTTGGACACCAGAGAAAGGAGTTGAACATCAGGTTGGATGGTAAAGAGATCAAGCAAGTGGATGGCTTTGTGTACCTTGGAGGAATGGTTACGGAGGATGGACATTCAGCGGCAGAAGTACGACGTCGGACACAAGCGGGAGCGAATGCTTGGAGAAAGGTAGAGGGAGTCATGTTGGACAGAAAAATTTCAAAAAGTTGAAATTGAAAGTCCTGAGAACGTGTGTTGCACCAGCATGCATGTATGGTCTGGAGACAGTGGCGTTGACAGAACAACAACAACAGAAGCTGCAAGAGTGTGAGAATAACTGGGTTCGTCGAATAACAAGAACAAAGAGGGTGGACAGAAGAAGGATGAACGACCTGAGGAAAGAGGTTGGGATGCAAAAAATATGCAGCCTAACAGGAAGATTGGTGAGAAGCAGGATGAGATGGGCTGGCCACTTGGTAAGAATGGATGCAGGCAAACTAGCAAAGAGAGCAGGGGTGGAAAAATATCAAGGACGCAGGAAAAGGGGAAGGCCACAGGTGAGATGGGAGGACTGCGTGAGGAGGGACATGAAAGGATCGGGGGAAGATGAAAGATGTAGAGATGGGGCGGCCGATAGAAAACTATGGAAAGAAAGAACAGAAAGAGTGGCTCGACAATACTTTACCTGACTCTCACCCCTGTACAGCAGGGAACAAGGAGGAAGAACACATAAGAAGTATCATTTTAACAGTTTTCTTTACCGAAAAATTCCACACGAACGTGCCGGGACACTAATTTGTCCTGCTATCGTCGAATGACCCACAGCCGATAAGATTTCACCCACAATGTCTTCAGACCGATATAGTAAAAACATATTTCCAGTATTTTGACAGGTATATAGATTGGGTCGGACGGCAAATATTTATGTTTCTCCTTATGCTTGGATTTATACAGGGTCGCAAATAAATGATGTATTTTTCTTGCCTTGTCGTGAAAACTTCTGTGGTCGGCTACATTTAATACGTCAAAAAGGAAGACAAGAAGAAAGAAAAGAAGATGACTGGCCACAATCAGGAGTGAGCCATGCAGGACTTGCCGTAACCTGTGCAAGTACAAACATGTTCGTAAATATTTAATAACAGTACTCATGCGTATAAACATAATTACAACATATAATAGGCTCAACCATGTTGACTATTTCACGTGAATACTGACTGTTTGACCTTAACATTCCGTCACTGTATAGCCAATTGTCCTTAATGCACTGGTCCCTGCGGAATAATCCAACACCCTGTCCCAGTCGCCACGTAGGGTTATTAATGATTATACCACTTTAAGGAGAGTGGGAAATAGCTGATTCTGGCTTGTTTAAAATGTAACCTAATATCTCTACTACTCTACATAGACACATGATTGATGATTTTCCTGTAGACTTGAGCGGTAAGCCAGCTGGGTGCGGGGCAGCAAATAATCGACCACTGGCCGCCATCGTGTATGGCAGAGACAGTTACATCCACTAGCATGGCATACACTACAGTTACATCCACTAGCATGGCATACACTGCGTCTTACAGAGACAGTTACATCCACTAGCATGACATACACTACAGTTACATCCACTAGCATGGCATACACTGCGTCTTACAGAGACAGTTACATCCACTAGCATGGCATACACTACAGTTACATCCACTAGCATGACATACACTGCGTCTTACAGAGACAGTTACATCCACTAGCATGACATACACTACAGTTACATCCACTAGCATGGCATACACTACAGTTACATCCACTAGCATGACATACACTGCGTCTTACAGAGACAGTTACATCCACTAGCATGGCATACACTACAGTTACATCCACTAGCATGACATACACTGTGTCTTACAGAGACAGTTACATCCACTAGCATGGCATACACTACAGTTACATCCACTAGCATGACATACACTGCGTCTTACAGAGACAGTTACATCCACTAGCATGGCATACACTGCGTCTTACAGAGACAGTTACATCCACTAGCATGGCATACACTACAGTTACATCCACTAGCATGACATACACTGCGTCTTACAGAGACAGTTACATCCACTAGCATGGCATACACTACAGTTACATCCACTAGCATGACATACACTGCGTCTTACGGTTTAGGTATTTAACTTTAAGATTTGTCATTGCGCTCACGCGATGGTTAACCCACAAGGCAGGGATTCACCCAGTCAAATGAACCAGTTACGGGACACAAATTTGTCCACAGAATCTTGTGAATTCACTTACGGAAACCGATGATTTGAACCAGTTGAAATACGTGAATTTACGTGTTCTGTACCAGTTATATGACACATGTCTGGACACAAATTTGTCCACAGAATGTCGTGAATTCAAGTACGGAAACAGTTGATTTAAACCAGTTGAAATACGTGAATTTACGTGTTCTGAACCAGTAATATGACACATGTCTGGAAACAAATTTGTCCACAGAATCTCGTGAATTCACGTACGGAAACAGGTGATTTAAACCAGTTGAAATACGTGAATTTACGTTTTCTGAACCAGTTATATGACACTTGTCTGGACACAAATTTGTCCACAGAATGTCGTGGCGATTAACACGCTGTTGCCGATTATACCAGTGTCAATCGTGTGACATCAAACTACCATGGGTGGCGCGTTTAAATTTAAAAACGCTTCTTCATAATAAAGTTCATTTGATGGACAAGTTTTATAGAAATATTGTTATAACTATGCATAAAATTGTAAATATCTGACAGTACTGAATCGAGCCGCCCCATGCAACGATCGTTATTTCTACGTAATATATATCCTTACGACGGACTCTAAAATTATAATGGATTATCCCAGTAAAAGACGTTGCATATACGAGAATATTAGTAGTTTGATAATGTCAGGAAATCCTTTTATTTTACGTGGTATAAACGTATTATAAAGGTAGTGACAAGGTGCCAAACATGTCTGTAAACGGCATAATAATGTCAGAAAAATTGTAGGAAGATAATATAATTATAAGTAATATCGCTACGTCGTTGCTACGTACTGGCACAACGTAGTTGGAGTACGTGGACACGACGTAATATCGTTACGTCGTTGCTACGTACTGGCACAACGTAGTTGCAGTACGTGGACACGACGTAAGTAGAACGTAATACTGTTACGTTGTTGTTACGTATTGTCACAACGTAGATAGACTACGTTGACACAACGTTAATAAAGCGTAATTCCTGATGTTACTAAACCATTACCTTCATACAACGTTGCATATACGTAGTGTGATTGCTGGGATGCAATATTGTACATTATTGAGTCGATTACTGGAGTATATAGCAGTTATCACAATACATAATACAACGTTTTATTTTACAAACACTTATTTCTGGCCTACGTCACTCCCTCAAACAGGCCGAGATCACTGACTAGACAAGAAGAAGCTTTATCTAACGTCGGTTTTTACAGAAAATTACAGGCCGAGATCACTGCCGCACAGGCCGAGTTCACTGTCGGACACTGGAAACACTGGAAACACTCAAAATTGGATCAAATCTTTTCTATCCAACCGCAAACAGAGAGTCTCAGTTAACGGTGCCCTGTCGGACATCACAGATGTCACATCTGGTGTCCCACAGGGTTCAGTTCTAGGACCTGTCCTCTTCTTACTCTACATAAATGACATAAATGGGAACATCAAATCTTCTATACGCCTTTTTGCAGATGATAGTATTATATATCGTAAAATTTCTTCCAAAACCGACCATGAAATTCTCCAAACTGACCTTAGCCAACTCCAAACATGGTCAGACAAATGGCAAATGGAATTTAATGTATCTAAATGCGTCCACCTTCCAATAACAAACAAAACTAAACCCAGCACACATAAGTACTCGCTTTCTGGCCAGCCATTATCCACCGTATCCAGCCACTCATACCTCGGAGTAAAATTGGATTCCAAATTAACCTGGACAAATCACGTCACTGACATAACTTCAAAATCTTCGAAATGTTTAGGCATGATTAAACGAACTCTTGGCCCATGTAAACCCGAAGTTAAGCAAACAGCGTACAACATGCTAATCCGGCCAAAACTTGAGTACTCTTCACCCATATGGAATCCCCACACCTTTTCACAAGTTAAAAGCCTAGAAAGAGTGTAACACTCTGCTGCCAGATTTGTTAAAAATGATTACAGACGGAACACAAATCCAGCAGATCTAATTACTGCCCTTGGATGGCCAACCCTCGAACGAAGGCGCATTATCAAACAAGCCACTACCTTCTACAAAATTCTAAATAACATTATTGAGATCACCCCCCCTCCGGGCCTACTAAATCGCTCTCGAACCCGTGGACAATACATAGCCCCCAAGTGTCGTATAAATGCAATGGTCTTTTCATTTTATCCCAGAGCCATTCGCATATGGAATATGATTCCATCAAAAATTACCAACATAAAAAACCCAAAATCATTTCAAGAAGCTATTATGGAACTCCCTTTCACCACACCTCCTCACCTAAACTGCCTTTAAAACACAGTGCTCAGCATAAACTTATCCATGGTGTGGGTATGGAGACTGTCTATGTGTGCATGTGGCAAGGCAGCGACAGTGTCCATACACACAACCAACCTATTAAAAATTTTCGTTAAACATCCTATACATAAAATAAATAAAACTATCAGATAAAAACCATTTCAGCAACATTAATGATACTAGTCTTTTAATCGAACGTACCACCCACAGCGCATGCGCACAGTCCACCACAAACTCCTGCGTTAGCCCAAGTTTGGGCTGTTTGGAGTAAACCACTTGAGACTTGAGACTTGAGACACTTATTTCTGGCCAACATCACGCCCCAAACAGGCTGAGATCACCGGCAACGTTCTATTTATATCTGCGCAGCTAGCCAAGTTAAGAGGCTACTGACGTCACTTATATAAAAGATACATTTATCTTATTTAAAGTACGAAATATAAAAGCAGTAAGCTTAATAGCATTGTAACTTGCATGCGTTAACGTGCGTTGGATACAGAAAATAAAACGTGGATTTTGTCGGGAGGATATGTCATATGATGCACGTACTATCTGGCGATGTATTGAGTGACCCCCCTCATGGGCACAACTCGAGAAAAGTAGGGGTGACTACAGTCACTGGCGTCACTGCAACGCAGGACAGCTATTTCGGGACCGTGAGGGAAGCCCGTCGCGACCGTTGACCAATCCCATGCGCGCTTCACTGACATGAACGGCGCGACGCGGAGCGGTGACTGACCAATCACATGCGCGCTTCACTGACATGGATGGCGCTACATGCGACGCCTGGCAGTGAGAACGACAGACGCGTGCCTCGTGACGCCGCCCGCCGGACGATATCGTGTTTCCATTGTGGGAAACTTGGACATTATGCTCGTGTTTGTCGACTGCGCAACAGACATTCTCAGCCGTTGGGAAACGGGGTTGCGCCTCAGGTGTCACAAGCGAGGTAAGCGGTCGACCCACGGTCAGTTTGATAGTATCTGGCGTCAGACTGACCGTTCTAGTCGACACAGGAGCCAGCGTATCACTTTTGAGGCGTAATGTACTCGACCAAATCATTCAGAAAACTCATCGTGTGCATGTCTTGGAAAAGTCTAGTCCATTGCAGGGTTTGGGAGGCATGTCTCTTAACCCATTAGACCCCGCACAATGAATTACGTGTGTGCTGCTTTTCCCCAGGAAACTGAGGCAGATTTTGAAAATTATGGGTGCTTCTAGTTTTTAAGCTGTAGTTTCAAAAGTATTGATATCTTATAATTGCAAGTTATGTTTATTTTGAAGCAAATGGAATTATCTATGCAATGGTGTAACTGTGGTGTATATAAGCCTGTTATATGTTGTCATTCTGAGGTGTGGAACTTCGGAAATAATTTTTTTTAACAAATATTGAGTGAAGTTTGACATGATAGTCATATTTTATTACAATAACATCACCAACTGCTGGCTCCACACAAGGAAATGTTCTTCCTATGCATGATACTGCACAAAGAATCCAATTTTGCACAAATGCACATTGCATGTCAGACATCCAAAGCATGTCTCAATTGCACGTCCAGATGGCCGTTTCACTCCGTTTTTGCAACACAACTGATAAGCTCATTTTGATGAAAATGAGTTGTTGGAGTTCTCATCAGGGATGTCATCACTACTATTACTTGCCACCTGAAACAAACAAACAGCTACAGTAATGAAAACAGAATAAGAATAAAATGTTGTATGCATTTGTCACATGTCATATCCATTACAACAATGTAAAATTAGAATTTTTACAAGCAGCCAATAATTACATTACTTTTTTTTAAAGTTGACCAATATCTGAAATATAGATAAATATAATTAATTACAAAGACCACTGACACCGTCAATATAATAAAATTGTCAACAATGTCCAAAGGCAAAGCAACAACACCACCCATCCAGGCACCGCCCATCCAGGGCTTGACTGTTTACATGCTCGTCGGGCCAGATTTTTCTGTTTTATTTACTCATTTGCTTTATAATCCATTATATAACAACATGCACAACTAACCACATAATCTAAGCCGAGTAAATGGCACAAAACACACAATGTCAGTGTTGAAACAGTCGACAAGTTGAATAAGACAGTGACCAGGCTACTCAAATATGTTATGTTTTTTGGAAGAAATCACTAAGTGGATAGACGTGGGATCGCCAGTAGATATTATCTACTTAGATTTTCAGAAAGCTTTTGACAAAGTGCCACATCAAAGATTACTACTTAAATTAAAAGCCCATGGTATCGGGGATAGCATAACTGACTGGATAGAACAATGGCTGACTGACAGAAGACAACGAGTTGTAGTAGACGGAGAAGTTTCAAATTGGAAATCGGTTTTGAGTGGGGTACCTCAAGGATCAGTATTAGGACCTATATTATTCTTAATTTATATCAATGACTTGGACGACAGTATAACAAGTAATGTACTGAAATTTGCGGATGACACAAAACTGTTTAGAAAGGTTAATACTGATGGTGATAAACAACATTTACAAAACGATCTAGACAGATTAGTGAAATGGTCTGAGAAATGGCAGATGTTGTTCAATTTTGGGAAATGTAAATGCCTACATACAGGACATAGGAACTTGAATGTAAACTATAGAATGGGAGATACTGTTCTGGGTACTACTGTAAAAGAAAAGGACTTAGGAGTTACAATAAGCGCTGATATGAAAGTTTCAGAGCAGTGTGGTATTGCAGCTTCAAAGGGTAATCAAATTCTTGGATTGATTAGAAGAAACATAACATACAAGGGAAAAAAGTTAATTATACCTCTTTATAAAGCAATAGTTAGACCTCATTTAGAATACTGTATACAAGCATGGAGACCATATCGTAAGAAGGATATAGATACGCTTGAACGCATACAAAGGAGAGCAACTAAAATGATTCCAGAACTGAGAGACCTTAGTTATGAAGAACGCCTGAAAGAATGTGGTTTAACAACTCTAGAGACAAGGAGGTTAAGAGGAGATCAGATTGAAGTTTTTAAGATATTGAATGGGTATGAAAATATTGATAGAAATATGTTTTTCTCACTCAAGAAGGATAGCAGAACTAGAGGACATGAGGTAAAATTAGTAAAGGATCAATGTAGATTGGACATCAGGAAGCACTCGTTCTCACAGAGGACAATAAATGAATGGAACAAATTGTCAACAGATTGTGTAACTGCTAGCAGCGTGAATATGTTTAAAAACAAGGTTGACACATATCTCAGGAGGGCAGGCTATAAGTAGATGAACATTGTGGACTCTCGATAAGCCAATGGCTTCCTTGTCCACTTGCCATCTGGGCCTTTGGCTTGGATGGCAAATCTTGTTAAATCTCTTGGACGAAGAAAACCAACCGACGCCATCTTCAATTTATCGCTCACTCAGTCAAAAATCGAGCCACATATAAATCTTACCTCCACATCCATCTCAGAAGCACTTTCATCCGAAGATTCATCTCTAAAATCGCGCAAACTTCATCTGCAATGAACGTATCTGTTCTACGAGAAACGGCCATTTTTAAAGCCCACCAGTGCTCGACTTAAAACGCGATTATCTTCGAAACTTTCAATACAACCATATGTTAATTTTACCCACAATTCATAGCTAAGATATGTAGAATTCCGCTAGTTTTAGTTTCATATCAATCCACCCGATGACGCCACCTCCACAGCCTTTTTCCCCGGCGGACGCTTCCGGGCGCCGTGGGGAAAACAAGGTCGGACGTTTTCGGACGCGTGGAGTCTAATGGGTTAAAGTTTGTGGCAAAACTCAGATATCAGTCGCTGGTATTCACTCCCCTCTGGAAGTTGTCGTCTGCGACACACTGCCGCATGACATGATTTTGGGAGATACTTCCCTGCGAAATGGCAGAAGTATCATTGATTTGGCTAAAAATGAATTAACATGGTATTCTAAGAAATGGCCGTTAAGACAGCATTCCAAAAGTGGCTACGCAAGCATAGGTCCTATTGCACCAGAAACGGGAAATTCCAAAATTAACCATTTAATACGTCAAAACGCGGACTGTTTCTCAGCACGGGGTGAGCGAAACGGCGCTTGTAACACAAATGCTTTACGCATCAAAACACATGGCCCACCCATATGCCAGAAAGCGTATTGCATGCCTTTAACCAAACGTGCAGTTGTTGACCAGATGCTTCGAGAAATGCTACACGATGAGATTATTCGCCCTAGCAATTCTGCATATAGCAGCCCGATTTTACATGTTCCGAAGAAAGATGGTGATTCACGTTTATGTGTTGATTATCGCAAGTTGAATGCTGTCACCGAACAAGACGCATACCCCTTGCCGATAATACAAGACATATTCGATTTAGTTGGAGGTAGTTCCATCTACTCCACACTCGATTTAAAGTCCTCCTATTGGCAGATGCCTGTAGCGGAGGCCGATATACACAAAACTGCTTTCAGGTGCCACGCCGGCCATTTTGAATTTACCAAAGTGCCATTCAGCCCCAAATCGGCTCCAAATTTCTTCCAGAAAGAAATGAATACAATTTTGGCTTATTTAATCGGGAAGTGTGTTTTTGTGTATATCGATGACATTTTAGTGTTCAGCAAAAATGAGACGGATCATATCCGTCATTTACAACTCGTTTTTGACAGACTAAGAAATGCGGGGCTCAAACTAAAACCAACTAAATGTGCGTTTGGTTTGCCGGAGGTTAAATTGTTAGGTTACGTTCTTAATGCAGAAGGTATTAAAACAGACCCAGACAAAGTAGCAGTAATTGCTAATCTCTTACGGCCGACTACGGTTAAGGAAACACGGTCCTTTTTAGGAATGTGTAATTACTATCGAAATTCCTTACCAAATTATGCGACAGTGGCAGCACCTTTAATCGCCCTGACGCGGGGAATGTCAGATTTACCTGGGATGACCACAAACAAACCGCCTTCGACGAACTAAAACGACTGTTGACGTCATCGCATGTGATGGCGGCGCCTGACTTAAACATACCATACAAATTATATACCGATGCTTGCGACTATGCTATCGGAGGGATATTGGTTCAGGAATCAGTTGACGGCATCGAGAAAGTTATCCAATATGTGAGTCACACGTTGTCACCCACACAACGCAAGTGGGCGACAATAGAGAAAGAAGCATTTGCGGTAGTTTTTTCAATCCTGAAGTTACGTCCATACTTGTATGGCGCTCAGTTTCACGTCTACACAGATCACAAACCATTACTAAGTATGTTCACAAAAGCTTTTAACAACACCAAAATACAAAGGTGGGGTGTGTTACTGGCCGAGTATGGAACGACAATTTCTTATCGCACTGGCCGTAATAACATCACAGCTGGTATGTTGTCACGAATAAGACAAAATGACCACAGTGACATTGCCGTGTTTGATATTGATGACGTGGACGATCGAGACACGATAACAACTGATGACGACATTTCTGATCTCCTGCCCTTAATCCACGACGGAATAGACCTCCACGCAGTCGCTTTAGCACAACACAAAGAGTTCCCCGAGTTATGGTTAGCTGCGGATACCAATGATGACTATGAGATTGTTAGCGGTGTATTGTACAGTGTGAGACCTCCTTACATACACGCCCCGTCGTATCACCGATTGATTCTCCCAACTGCCTACCGCCAGACAGTTATAGACCGGGTCCACAAAGAGTGTGGCCACCAGGGTCATTGGAAGACTGTACGACGTCTTACGGAAGCATATGTATGGCCAGGAATGCGTAAACACGTTCAACAACGGTTACGTCAATGTGCCCTATGTTTGACACACAATCGCCATCCTCAGCGTCACCCCTTAGAACAAATGCCTTTTGGTTCATACCCCATGGAGTTCGTCGCCGCCGACCTCATTGGCCCGTTTACCGAGTCTCATAATGGGAACAAATACATTCTCACCATAATTGATTTCTGTACCGGTTGGGCCGAGGCCATACCGATTCCCACCAAATCTAACCAAGCAGTTTGGGACGCGTTTTCAAACGGGTTTATCTGCTGTCATGGCGTTTGCCGTGTTCTTTTGACAGACCATGGAGCTGAGTTTACAGCTTTAGCTTTCGAATGCTACCTAAGCCAGATGGTATTGAACATCGCATGTCCACTCCGGCACATCCTCAATCTAATGGTAAAATCGAAAGATTCAACAGGACTCTTAAACAAATGATCCAGAAGGCTGTAAACAATCAACCCTCCCGATGGGAAGCGGTGTTAAATGATGTTCTATTGGCATATCGTGCGTCCGTTTCGACGACTACTGGTTACACGCCGCATTTTTTAATGACAGGCAGACATTTACGAATGCCTATGCAGAAGGCATTATACGCGCTTCCAATGAAAACGAATTTGGGAATCGGTTGGACACGCTAGCTACAGCGTTAAAGATAGCTCGTTCTATGACAGAAGACAGTCGTAAACATAACATAGACAGATTAGCTCAGCAGAAAGCTAAGGCACACGATATTTCGCCCGGAGATTCAGTAATGATTAAATCCGAAGAACGTTTAACATTAACTGCCAGGTGGAATCCTAGATGGACCGTCACACGAGTCCGAGGCCCTGTTATTTATGTCCACAATCAGCAGACGGGAAAGTCAAAAGTTCTCAATGCGGAGAAAGTCAGAATAGTAGACCCGAATCAAAACTGGGACACATGCAATCCTCGACCCGTACGTAAACAAGCCCGGCCGGCCCAACCACGCCGTACGAGGTCAGACAGACCCCGTGACGCTGATCCCGTTGATCCCAACGGGTCGTCTAATTACCATCTGGGACAAAGTGGCCATACTACACAACGCGGTACAGCACCAGACACCCCCCATCTGGATGACCCAGATAGTCGCGACCAGCCGTCTCGTTATCGTCTGGGCCACAACGAGGACAGGAGCCATCCTCTGAGACAATCACGTGTGACAACACACACAACGCCACGTAAACATGGGACCCGCACGCTAAGGAGTTTATCCCGACGCGGACAGCTGGCTGCTGACCAGTCTGACGATGAACTCGAGGCGGACCTTGAAATTAAACACCTCAGAAAACGGAAGAGCGAGGCGCCCACAGAGTTCTTGCAGAAACGGGCTAGGCAAGAATGCATTGCTTTAGTCATGGCCTTTACACAGTAATCACACACACACACCTATACATAAATTATTATATTACATTCCACATGAAAGAAAAATAATCACACACACGTATACATATATTCAGAAACAAACCTTATACTGCTCCACTGGTTGAACACACATCAATTTGCCCTAAAATCAGACATGAGTAGAAAAACAAATACTTATATTAATGACTGAACCGATTAGGGCGCATACCTGTCATTCAGTAACAAGACACCGACACACGCGTCAACCTACCCTATGACACTATACCACCACCCCGATGCTCCGACTGAACGTTCGTGACGTAACACGTAGACTTACGCGGGTGAATAGTGACGGTCTTATTGTACTCGGTGGATCGGACACAAAGCGGATTGTAGCAAATTGGCAAGCTATGGGCGAAGTAAAGAACATAAAATTAGATAAATTGTCCGATGATTTAGTGGGTGACACCATTATATGGGGTAGCTACCCAGGCCATGTATACTGGACTGTTGCAATAATTCTGATATTATGTCTCGTTGCCGTGGTTGTCTACGTGGTAACACTGTTGTACAAGAAACAGGAAATTACGGCGCCTACCTTGTGTATGAAACGGTTAATTCGTTCATAAATTAGCGTGGAAAGTCCCGCTACAGTTTCGCATGTGACACAAACAGGCGACGCCACTGCAACCGTCAGTCTACCTGACGCGTGGCGATCAGCCCCAGTTGATGAGACCTGAACAGGTTGAGCACGTGCTCAAATTCGCTAATTGTAAGCATTTAATTTTTTTAAGACGAAGTGCTGTGCTTTGGCAAACTCATTGCGCATTTTCTCTCAAATCTAGGTGGCCACAGTAGTAATTATATACCCTTTTCTTATGTAGTTTGTTCAGCATCCTTTTTACGGTTGCTAAGTTTGACTAGGTCGCATAACAGACCTATTCATGTTTTATCTTTACGCCCAGGCCAACGCCTGATGGAACAGCATCTTTACGCCCAGGCCAACGCCTGATGGAACAGCATCTTTACGCCCAGGCCAACGCCTGATGGAACAGCATCTTTACGCCCAGGCCAACGCCTGATGGAACAGCATCTTTACGATGACTGAGTGAAGCGTACGTATATGTATTATGTAGAGAGTTGGAATTGCATTTAAATATACTTTTGATTTTTGTAAGTACCGATGGTTTCTTCAGTACCGACTATATCCACGGATAGTTTAGAAATTGCGGACACAATTGCACAACGGATAGGATGCAAAGGTCACTCTACCACGATACGGTAGACCAAATCGAAATGACCAGTGTTCAACTGTATTGACAGCTGACCCTCCTTTATCAGTATTTCGTGTTTGTGTTAAAAACAAACTATCCGGACGTTTGTTTTAAAAAAAAATGGGTTTGGAGGAATGTAAGGTTTGGTCAGCCTAAAATTGTAAGAACAGAGATAGTGGTCATTGCAGACATATTTAATCAATGATTTAACGTTAGCATAAAGAAAACCCAGGTTGATATAAATTATGTAAGGCAAGCTAGTTTCTGGCCAGTTTGCAGCTTTGCTTATTGTTTAGTATACACAGTAGGGAGGGGTAGAGTCGTCCCGACTGTAATAATAACTGGACTGTCAAACGGGAGAAATGTTTACCCGATTTAGAATGCAGGCCATAAGAAACTAGTTTAGTTGGCAACTGACCGTCCCCAAGGACACAAGAAGGTCTCCCAGTCCTGGGGGGGTTCAGAAGGTGACCCGATACCTTGCATACGACGGTCATTTCCAGCATGTACAGGGATGACGGTTGTATATGGACATCGGCCAATAACGGCTTTCTCGATTTCCTAAAATGGTTAACCGCGCCTCCACTGAGGCGGGGTTCTTCTGAAAGCTCTGGTATAAATAGGCCAGAAATAGACTCATAAAGCAACGGGTGCGCGCGATCTAAATTACCACGCACCTCGTTCAATTTGGACTCAAAATTATCGGCCACGCCGGCCCATACCTACCTTACCATTAGAAAACTAAATTTATTGAAGACTTTTAAATGTTAAATGGGAGACACAAGAACAATGGTAGAGAGACCAGTCTATGTTGTACGATCAACACTTCTGCGTTAATAAAATCTTGCGAACCTGGAAGATGCGTTCACGGCTTATTATACCGATCTGATCGTCTGCGGTATTATCAGTAAGCAGCTAGACGATTTGGCGAGCGACAAAGACAATTACTACACAACTGTGAGTATTCTCAACGAATGCACGCGCCTTTAAGAGAAGCGAGAATCTTACAACTTGTGTATTCCTTGACATTCCATACGTAAATTGGCGTCTAGAAGCAGAAGACATATATGCTCCAAATAAATAATTATGACTATGTTTATCGTGATTAGTGGGTGATATTTTCTGAAATCAACTCACGCACGATGTCACGTGATGTTCGGTTTTCATCACAAAACATCATAATTTAATATATATTTAGGCATGGTTATTGTCAAGTAAATGTACATATAAGAATGCATACGTGTTTCATGAAATACGTTTTTCATGAAATACGTTTTTCATGAAATACGTTTTTCATGAAATACGTTTTTCATGAAATACGTTTTTCATGAAATACGTGTTTCATGAAATACGTGTTTCATGAAATACGTTTTTCATGAAATACGTGTTTCATGAAATACGTGTTTCATGAAATACGTGTTTCATGAAATACGTGTTTCATGAAATACGTGTTTCATGAAATACGTGTTTCATGAAATACGTGTTTCATGAAATACGTTTTTCATGAAATACGTGTTTCATGAAATACGTGTTTCATGAAATACGTGTTTCATGAAATACGTGTGCCGCCACAGTTCAATCAGCGATAAAACATTAGTGTCTGGCTCCGTACAGAGGTGGATATGTGAACGAATAGTCTTCGCGTAGTAATTGCAGCGTGGCTGAATGCGCCTTGAGCAGTCTAAAGAGTGGATACCGCGCTATATAAGACCTTACCTTTACCTCTACATGCACCGTTTACATTATAGTCTTGCTCATTGAAGTTCCACCATCCACGTGTTATTCATAAAAATGATGAGTAAACCTTTAAAACAGTATAAATGACGTTGGATCTCACAGACTTTGAAGAGTAAACACAGACACGGGAGTAAACAGTAAGAGGAGAGATGACGTTTCATTATTATTTTGTGTCCGTAACCTTTGTTTCTGACGACTGACTCGATTCAGGGGTTCACGGAGCTATGTGCGTTAGGCACGTTGAGATCTCACCCTCCAGGTCGACTGACCCCATCGCGAACACGTGGAGACAACTTAATTAATTAGCCAATAGATTCCACATAAATGCGGTAGTCTATTTATGTTACCCAAGAGCTATTAGCAAGTGGGGGGGGGTTAAATAGTAGGGGCATATGTCAGTATAATTAATATAAAGCCATGTGACAGATAGGCGGGGTTTCCACTCACTAGATTGACTCGGATCTAGTTGGACAGCCCCATTTCTATGGCCCTGATGTAGTTGGACAGCCCCATTTCTATGGCCCTGATCTAGTTGGACAGCCCCATTTCTATGGCCCTGATCTAGTTGGACAGCCCCATTTCTATGGCCCTAATCTAGTTGGACAGCCCCATTTCTACAACTCAACACTCGTGAATGGTGGTTGCATAAATGAACAAAAACAACGAAGACAAGTGAAAGAAAAATAAACATTTAATATACAATAGTTACTTAATTATGCACAAGGAAACAAGTAGACTCCTGGGTCTATGTAATTATTATAAGAAAATAACTCCGATTCTGTAGTAATCGGCCAGGGAATTATTCATCCTGAGAAAAAACAACCAATAACGTCTAACCTGACCCGTCGTTATCCAAACAACAACCCCAAGTAAACTACCAATAGCGTCTAACCTGACCCGTCGCTATCCAAACAACAACCCCAAGTAAACTACCAATAGCGTCTAACCTGACCCGTCGCTATCCAAACAACAACCCCAAGTAAACTACCAATAGCGTCTAACCTGACCCATCGCTATCCAAACAACAACCCCAATAAACTATATCGTTTTACTCATCATGACAAGATAAAACACAGCTGTGTTTGTTTGTGTACCTCGACCTGTCTTACTATCACACAACCCTGTCCTAAGAACTACAAAGTTAGTTCCGAGGCATCTAAGCCTGGATAACAGTTCAGTTCTTTCTCTACGTCATTACGAACAGTTCATACCGCCCCAGACACCTGGTGGCGGGTCGCGGAACACTCACGCTTCTCCCACTGACGTGGCTGTCTATCGTCGTCGTGTCACCAATGTCGTGCAGAGACGATTCTGTTGTCTGTAGTCGTTCTGCCGAACCGCTAGGGCCGTCGTGCGGCGAACGTCGCACGGAGACGATTCTGTTGTCTGCCGGCTCCGGCCGTCATGTCGCCCACGTAGTGCAGAGACGACTCTGTTGTCTGACGACTCCGGCCGTCATGTCGCCCACGTAGTGCAGAGACGATTCTGTTGTCTGCCGGCTCCGGCCGTCATGTCGCCCACGTAGTGCAGAGACGATTCTGTTGTCTGCCGGCTCCGGCCGTCATGTCGCCCACGTAGTGCAGAGACGACTCTGTTGTCTGACGACTCCGGCCGTCATGTCGCCCACGTAGTGCAGAGACGATTCTGTTGTCTGTCGGCTCCGGCCGTCATGTCGCCCACGTGGTGCAGAGACGATTCTGTTGTCTGTCGACTCCGGCCGTCATGTCGCTCACGTAGTGCAGAGACGATTCTGTTGTCTGTCGACTCCGGCCGTCATGTCGCCCACGTAGTGCAGAGACGATTCTGTTGTCTGTCGACTCCGGCCGTCATGTCGCCCACGTAGTGCAGAGACGACTCTGTTGTCTGTCGACTCCGGCCGTCATGTCGCCCACGTAGTGCAGAGACGACTCTGCGCTCTGCCGTCGTTCTGTCGGACTGCTGCGGTAGTCTCGACCGTCTTTCTTCGCAACAGAGGTGTCGTCTCGCTAGTGGCGTTTTGACGTCGCCTCGCAGCTTCGATAGTCGCTGCGCACCTCGACTAGGTCTCCAGCCTGCCTAGCCTGGTACAGACGTGTTGTAGCCACCTCCCAGCAATCTGCCTAAAGGTACTGATAAATTCGATGACTGGCTGGTGATCTCAGTCAATTCTTCACGTTTCTCACGTTACTTCGTTACCTGCCGTCGGCCGCTGGAGTCTCGACGGTTACCTGCCCGTCGGCCGCTGGAGTCTCGACGGTTACCTGCTGTCGGCCGCTGGAGTCTCGACGGTTACCTGCCCGTCGGCCGCTGGAGTCTCGACGGTTACCTGCCCGTCGGCCGCTGGAGTCTCGACGGTTACCTGCCCGTCAGCCGCTGGAGTCTCGACAGTTACCTGCCCGTCGGCCGCTGGAGTCTCGACGGTTACCTGCTGTCGGCCGCTGGAGTCTCGACGGTTACCTGCCCGTCGGCCGCTGGAGTCTCGACGGTTACCTGCCCGTCGGCCGCTGTAGTCTCGACGGTTACCTGCCCGTCGGCCGCTGGAGTCTCGACGGTTACCTGCCGTCGGCCGCTGTAGTCTCGACGGTTACCTGCCCGTCGGCCGCTGGAGTCTCGACGGTTACCTGCCGTCGGCCGCTGGAGTCTCGACGGTTACCTGCTGTCGGCCGCTGGAGTCTCGACGGTTACCTGCCCGTCGGCCGCTGTAGTCTCGACGGTTACCTGCCCGTCGGCCGCTGGAGTCTCGACGGTTACCTGCCGTCGGCCGCTGTAGTCTCGACGGTTACCTGCCCGTCGGCCGCTGGAGTCTCGACGGTTACCTGCCGTCGGCCGCTGGAGTCTCGACGGTTACCTGCCGTCGGCCGCTGGAGTCTCGACGGTTACCTGCCGTCGGCCGCTCTCGACGTGTGGGAGTGAGCGCTCTCGACGTGTGGGAGTGAGTGCTCTCGACGTGTGGGAGTGAGTGCTCTCGACGTGTGGGAGTGAGCGCTCTCGACGTGTGGGAGTGAGTGCTCTCGACGTGTGGGAGTGAGTGCTCTCGACGTGTGGGAGTGAGTGCTCTCGACGTGTGGGAGTGAGTGCTCTCGACGTGTGGGAGTGAGTGCTCTCGACGTGTGGGAGTGAGTGCTCTCGACGTGTGGGAGTGAGTGCTCTCGACGTGTGGGAGTGAGTGCTCTCGACGTGTGGGAGTGAGTGCTCCGACGTGTGCGAGTGAGTGCTCCGACGTGTACGCACCTGGACGACTTTCTTGTAGGAGGACACCTCTTAGTCCGTAGCTACTCACATCACACTGTATTGTGACATCGTAATACGCCAACACTGGCACACTGCAACAAAGTTCCTTCAGCTCTTCGAAGCTTCTCTGTTGTGACTTGTCCCAGTGGAAATCGACGTCTTGTTTCATCACATCCCGAAGTGAGGCGTCCGCTGTACTCGTGTTCGGGATGAATTTCTATAGATATTGGACAAATCCAAGAAATCTGCTTACGTCTTCCTTGCTTTGGTGAACTGGCATTTTACGTACTGTTCGTATTTTCTCTGGATCTTGTTCCAAGATCTGGTCTGTCACCAAATGTCCCACGTAATTCACCGGGGGGTCCATTTACCACGGGGGTCCATTTACAATCTCACGCCGACTCCGGCCGTCATGTCGCCCACGTAGAGCAGAGACGACTGCGCTCTGCCGACTCCGGCCGTCATGTCGTCCACGTAGAGCAGAGACGACTGCGCTCTGCCGGCTCCGGGATGTGATTGAAGTGGATTTCTTTGTTACAGTAATAACCTATTGGGTCCATTTTTATGTGGATCTATTTTCCACAGCGTCAAATGGACCGGGGTCCATTTACCACGTGGTATATGGACCCCGGTCCATTCTTCACGGTGGAAAATGGACTGGGGGGGGCCATTTACTACGGGGGTCTATTTACAATCTCACGCCGACTCCGGCCGTCATGCGGTGCAGAGACGACTCTGCGCCCTGCCGTCGTTCTGGCGGACTGCTGCGGTAGTCTCGACCGTCTTTCTTCGCAACACGGGTGTCGGGTTCATGCCTCAGTTAGACTTCCGAATGTAGGGCACAGAAATTTTAGATGTGTAATTTTCAAAAAAATCATATCATCCGACATAACTGCATTTGGGCAGACACATTGGCAAGTTTGCTGGTAGAACATGTTGACAGTGTAAAGGTGGATTTTATAGATGATTTCAATAGGCGGAAGAATTTTTGGCAATTTGTTCGCCACAAGGCACGTGTGCGTAGTAATTGAAGCAGAAATTGATAAAAATTGACGGGTATGGCACGTTCAGGCATTTTAAATGAATTAGAAGTATGAGACTTTGACTAAACTCAATCAGCATGTCAATGAGATGACAACGGCAGGTAAGAAGTTTCACAATTTTTGATGGTCCCGTTTTCTTATAATCGTGCAAAACGTTAACATGGTCGCCAATGGGAAACGTAACAGTGGCTGAACCCTGTCGTCTCGCTAGTGGGATCTTGCCAAGTAAACAGACGTCATGGCCGCAGCACGGCTATAACATTTCGATATGCTTATGTTTTGGTCGTTGTTGTTAGCTTAATTGTTGATATTACAGGTAATTTGGATGAAATTATTAGTTTGTTATAACACATTTCTTAGAATTTTTATAATTTGCAATTCCAATAATATAATGAGGGGTCTTTTTTTCGAAAATAAATAAATAAAAACGGCTGCTAACCTGCCCCATATAGTGTGTTTTCATTTAGAAAATTGTCATTTTCATGGTAGTTAATATTATATTATTATATATTTTTTATTGATTTCATCTAGTCAGCAATATCATTATTTAATAAACACCGCTATTATTTAAACTTTTTAACCGTCTCATTTAGGAGATGTCCTATAACTGACCTGCTATATAGCAAAAATGTCAAATAAATATACATTTTAATGTTGTGCTGTAACGTTTGATGTGCATCAGCTGATGTTATGCAATTTTATGTTTAATAAGATATTTAATTTTTAATAAACACCATTTCCCATGTGTTAAAATTGTATGAAAGAGCTTATCATAAGCTAAACACTTAAAATAAGCACTTTTTTTATAGAAAATAATCGTTGCGTTTTATAAATGTCTATTCACCACGCCTCAATACGCATTTCATGTTGTGTGCAGTTTTTTAAATGCTTGGGCACAAGGAAATGAAGGTGTGCAACCCAAACCGTAGCTAACCCCGTCTCTAGCTAGCCCCATCCTTGGCTAACCCCATCTCTAGCTAACCCCATCCCTAACTAACCCTAACCCTGAAGTGGTTTACAGAAGATATCACCATTCCTATAGGCACAGATTGATAAGAAAAGTGAACAGTTTGCTTGGAAATGGCAGACAGCAGTAACAATCACGAATAGCCTGGTACAGAGCAGATGCTAAAATGGAAATTTGGTCAAAATTAGGGAGTATGACACCAGTTTATGAGGGAGTAGGTAGCGCTTTTGTACAAGCACATTCATTGGTGACATTTGTTATGTGGCCCAGTGCATTGGTATCATATTGTGTAGCAAATTTGGTCAGAATAGTTGGTTGGTTGTGTCACTGCCACTAGAAGCATTGCATAGATCAGCATTTTCAAGTCTGGCCACAAAGTGTATCTGGTAACGTGATACCCCTTTATGGTGGCGTATCAAAATCGAGCAGTACGCCTTGTATCTTATCAACTAGAAGCATGAGAGCAGTATGCCTTGTATCTTATCAACTAGAAGCATGAGAGCAGTACGCCTTGTATCTTATCAACTAGAAGCATGAGAGCAGTACGCCTTGTATCTTATCAACTAGAAGCATGAGAGCAGTATGCCTTGTATCTTATCAACTAGAAGCATGAGAGCAGTACGCCTTGTATCTTATCAACTAGAAGCATGAGAGCAGTCACAGAAACATTGAAATTTAACAATTCTGACACATTGGAAATCACTCAGTCCTGACTTGATGAAAACAATCCGGCCGAAATAAAGGGGGTCCCCGGGCACCTGATGGACCCCCTGGATCCACCCATGGATTTAAAACAGCTTATTCTAAAATATGTTGGTTTGGTGGACTACGTGGACAAGTCGGATGTTTTCCAAAATTCTGTCCTGGTAAAGGATAGGAACAGAGGCGTCTAACACAACAAAAACAACAATGGATAATGTGATTCTAAGCATGACATTTCCCAAAGCCTAAAATAATTACACTACTGATAGTCGTTTGGTTTTGGAAAATAGCAAATATTGTCGTGGTGCAGACTTTTGATGAGATACTTAACCCAGCTAGCAGTGACAACCAGCCAACCATGTGCCAACCGTCGGCGCAACAGCAGCAACTATTGTTGGCCCAACGTTACCTTGCTCGTTGGACCAACGTCAATAGCATATATAGTAACAACGTTACCCCAACCATCTGCCAACGTTATCCCAACCATCTGCCAACGTTATCCCAACCATCATCCAACGTTGCCCCAACCATCAACCAACGTTGCCCCAACCATCTGCCAACGTTATTCCAACCATCATCCAATGTTGCCCCAACCATTAACCAACGTTGTCACAACCATCCGCCAATGTTACCCCAACCATCAGCCAATGTTGTCCCAACCATCAGCCAATGTTGTCCCAACCATCCGTCAGCATTGCCCCAACCATCCGCCAATGTTGCCCCAACCATCAGCCAATGTTGTCCCAACCATCCGCCAACGTTACCCCAACCATCAGCCAACGTTGCCCCAACCATCAGCCAACGTTGCCCCAACCATCAGCCAATGTTGTCCCAACCATCCGCCAACGTTACCCCAACCATCAGCCAACGTTGCCCCAACCATCAGCCAACGTTGCCCCAACCACCAGCCAATGTTGCCCCAACCATCCACCAACCATGTGTAATACAACATTGACCCCAGGTCTGGATGTAGTGTCAGTGTTGTACCAGTTTCTCCTCAAACTAAATGTGTTGTAAGCTTGTAGTGATATGTGTAATACAACATTGACCCCTGGTCTGGATGTAGTGTCAGTGTTGTATCAGTTCCTCCTGAAACGAAATGCGTTATAAGCTTGTAGTGATATGTGTAATACAACATTGACCCCCAGGTCTGGATGTAGTGTCAGTGTTGTACCAGTTTCTCCTCAAACTAAATGTGTTGTAAGCTTGCAGTGATGTGTGTAATACAGTATTGACCCCAGGTCTGGATGTAGTGTCAGTGTTGTACCAGTTCCTCCTGAAACTAAATGTGTTGTAAGCTTGTAGTGATGTGTGTAATACAACATTGACCCCAGGTCTGGATGTAGTGTCAGTGTTGTACCAGTTTCTCCTCAAACTAAATGTGTTGTAAGCTTGCAGTGATGTGTGTAATACAGTATTGACCCCAGGTCTGGATGTAGTGTCAGTGTTGTATCAGTTCCTCCTCAAACTAAATGTGTTGTAAGCTTGTAGTGATGTGTGTAATACAACATTGACCCCAGGTCTGGATGTAGTGTCAGTGTTGTATCAGTTCCTCCTCAAACTAAATGTGTTGTAAGCTTGTAGTGATATGTGTAATACAACATTGACCCCAGGTCTGGATGTAGTGTCAGTGTTGTACCAGTTTCTCCTCAAACTAAATGTGTTGTAAGGTTGTAGTGATATGTGTAATACAACATTGACCCCAGGTCTGGATGTAGTGTCAGTGTTGTACCAGTTCCTCCTCAAACTAAATGTGTTGTAAGCTTGCAGTGATGTGTGTAATACAGTAGTGACCCCAGGTCTGGATGTAGTGTCAGTGTTGTACCAGTTTCTCCTCAAACTAAATGTGTTGTAAGCTTGTAGTGATATGTGTAATACAGTATTGACCCCAGGTCTGGATGTAGTGTCAGTGTTGTACCAGTTCCTCCTCAAACTAAATGCGTTATAAGCTTGTAGTGATATGTGTAATACAACATTGACCCCAGGTCTGGATGTAGTGTCAGTGTTGTACCAGTTTCTCCTCAAACTAAATGTGTTGTTACCTTGTAGTGATGTGTGTAATACAATATTGACCCCAGGTCTGGATGTAGTGTCAGTGTTGTATCAGTTCCTCCTCAAACTAAATGTGTTGTAAGCTTGTAGTGATATGTGTAATACAACATTGACCCCAGGTCTGGATGTAGTGTCAGTGTTGTACCAGTTTCTCCTCAAACTAAATGTGTTGTAAGCTTGCAGTGATGTGTGTAATACAGTATTGACCCCAGGTCTGTATGTAGTGTCAGTGTTGTATCAGTTCCTCCTCAAACTAAATGTGTTGTAAGCTTGTAGTGATGTATGTAATACAATATTGACCCCAGGTCTGAATGTAGTGTCAGTGTTGTACCAGTTCCTCCTCAAACTAAATGCGTTATAAGCTTGTAGTGATATGTGTAATACAACATTGACCCCAGGTCTGGATGTAGTGTCAGTGTTGTACCAGTTTCTCCTCAAACTAAATGTGTTGTTACCTTGTAGTGATGTGTGTAATACAATATTGACCCCAGGTCTGGATGTAGTGTCAGTGTTGTATCAGTTCCTCCTCAAACTAAATGTGTTGTAAGCTTGTAGTGATATGTGTAATACAACATTGACCCCAGGTCTGGATGTAGTGTCAGTGTTGTACCAGTTTCTCCTCAAACTAAATGTGTTGTAAGCTTGCAGTGATGTGTGTAATACAGTATTGACCCCAGGTCTGTATGTAGTGTCAGTGTTGTATCAGTTCCTCCTCAAACTAAATGTGTTGTAAGCTTGTAGTGATGTGTGTAATACAATATTGACCCCAGGTCTGAATGTAGTGTCAGTGTTGTATCAGTTCCTCCTCAAACTAAATGCGTTATAAGCTTGTAGTGATATGTGTAATACAACATTGACCCCATGTCTGGATGTAGTGTCAGTGTTGTACCAATTTCTCCTCAAACTAAATGCGTTGTAAGCTTGCAGTGATGTGTGTAATACAGTATTGACCCCTGGTCTGGATGTAGTGTCAGTGTTGTATCAGTTCCTCCTCAAACTAAATGTGTTGTAAGCTTGCAGTGATGTGTGTAATACAATATTGACCCCAGGTCTGGATGTAGTGTCAGTATTGTATCAGTTCCTCCTCAAACTAAATATGTTGTAAGCTTGCAGTGATGTGTGTAATACAACATTGACCCCAGGTCTGGATGTAGTGTCAGTGTTGTATCAGTTCCTCCTCAAACTAAATGTGTTGTAAGCTTGCAGTGATGTGTGTAATACAATAATGACCCTAGGTCTGGATGTAGTGTCAGTGTTGTATCAGTTCCTCCTCAAACTAAATGTGTTGTAAGCTTCCAGTGATGTGTGTAATACAATATTGACCCCAGGTCTGGATGTAGTGTCAGTGTTGTACCAGTTTCTCCTCAAACTAAATGTGTTGTAAGCTTGCAGTGATGTGTGTAATACAGTATTGACCCCAGGTCTGTATGTAGTGTCAGTGTTGTATCAGTTCCTCCTCAAACTAAATGTGTTGTAAGCTTGCAGTGATGTGGGTAATACAGTATTGACCCCAGGTCTGGATGTAGTGTCAGTATTGTATCAGTTCCTCCTCAAACTAAATATGTTGTAAGCTTGCAGTGATGTGTGTAATACAACATTGACCCCAGGTCTGGATGTAGTGTCAGTGTTGTATCAGTTCCTCCTCAAACTAAATGTGTTGTAAGCTTGCAGTGATGTGTGTAATACAATATTGACCCTAGGTCTGGATGTAGTGTCAGTGTTGTATCAGTTCCTCCTCAAACTAAATGTGTTGTAAGCTTGCAGTGATGTGTGTAATACAATATTGACCCCAGGTCTGGATGTAGTGTCAGTGTTGTACCAGTTCCTCCTCAAACTAAATGTGTTATAAGCTTGTAGTGATATGTGTAATACAACATTGACCCCAGGTCTGGATGTAGTGTCAGTGTTGTACCAGTTTCTCCTCAAACTAAATGTGTTGTAAGCTTGCAGTGATGTGTGTAATACAGTATTGACTCCAGGTCTGGATGTAGTGTCAGTGTTGTACCAGTTCCTCCTGAAACTAAATGTGTTGTAAGCTTGTAGTGATGTGTGTAATACAACATTGACCCCAGGTCTGGATGTAGTGTCAGTGTTGTACCAGTTTCTCCTCAAACTAAATGTGTTGTAAGCTTGCAGTGATGTGTGTAATACAGTATTGACCCCAGGTCTGGATGTAGTGTCAGTGTTGTATCAGTTCCTCCTCAAACTAAATGTGTTGTAAGCTTGTAGTGATGTGTGTAATACAACATTGACCCCAGGTCTGGATGTAGTGTCAGTGTTGTATCAGTTCCTCCTCAAACTAAAGGTGTTGTAAGCTTGTAGTGATATGTGTAATACAACATTGACCCCAGGTCTGGATGTAGTGTCAGTGTTGTACCAGTTCCTCCTCAAACTAAATGTGTTATAAGCTTGTAGTGATATGTGTAATACAACATTGACCCCAGGTCTGGATGTAGTGTCAGTGTTGAACCAGTTTCTCCTCAAACTAAATGTGTTGTAAGCTTTTAGTGAGATATGTAATGCAATATTGACCCCAGGTCTGGATGTAGTGTCAGTGTTGTACCAGTTTCTCCTCAAACTAAATGTGTTGTAAGCTTGCAGTGATGTGTGTAATACAATATTGACCCCAGGTCTGGATGTAGTGTCAGTGTTGTACCAGTTTCTCCTCAAACTAAATGTGTTGTAAGCTTGCAGTGATGTGTGTAATACAGTATTGAACCAGGTCTGTATGTAGTGTCAGTGTTGTATCAGTTCCTCCTCAAACTAAATGTGTTGTAAGCTTGTAGTGATGTGTGTAATACAATATTGACCCCAGGTCTGGATGTAGTGTCAGTGTTGTATCAGTTCCTCCTCAAACTAAATGTGTTGTAAGCTTGTAGTGATGTGTGTAATACAATATTGACCCCAGGTCTGGATGTAGTGTCAGTGTTGTATCAGTTCCTCCTGAAACTAAATGCGTTATAAGCTTGTAGTGATATGTGTAATACAACATTGACCCCAGGTCTGGATGTAGTGTCAGTGTTGTATCAGTTCCTCCTCAAACTAAATGTGTTGTAAGCTTGCAGTGATGTGTGTAATACAGTATTGACCCCAGGTCTGGATGTAGTGTCAGTGTTGTATCAGTTCCTCCTCAAACTAAATTTGTTGTAAGCTTGTAGTGATGTGTGTAATACAATATTGACCCCAGGTCTGGATGTAGTGTCAGTGTTGTATCAGTTCCTCCTCAAACTAAATGTGTTATAAGCTTGTAGTGATATGTGTAATACAACATTGACCCCAGGTCTGGATGTAGTGTCAGTGTTGAACCAGTTTCTCCTCAAACTAAATGTGTTGTAAGCTTTTAGTGATATGTGTAATGGAATATTGACCCCAGGTCTGGATGTAGTGTCAGTGTTGTACCAGTTTCTCCTCAAACTAAATGTGTTGTAAGCTTGTAGTGATATGTGTAATACAATATTGACCCCAGGTCTGGATGTAGTGTCAGTGTTGTACCAGTTTCTCCTCAAACTAAATGTGTTGTAAGCTTGTAGTGATATGTGTAATACAATATTGACCCCAGGTCTGGATGTAGTGTCAGTGTTGTACCAGTTTCTCCTCAAACTAAATGTGTTGTAAGCTTGTAATGACGTGTGTAATACAATATTGACCCCAGGTCTTGATGTAGTGTCAGTGTTGTACCAGTTTCTCCTCAAACTAAATGTGTTGTAAGCTTGTAGTGATATGTGTAATACAATATTGACCCCAGGTCTGGATGTAGTGTCAGTGTTGTACCAGTTCCTCCTCAAACTAAATGTGTTGTAAGCTTGTAGTGATGTGTGTAATACAATATTGACCCCCAGGTCTGGATGTAGTTGTCATCCACCATCTCGGTCTGCAGCAAACTGCAGCCATTGTTTCAGGGTGCACTCAACATCTGTGTTGTTTACATCCTGAGTGCAGAGGTTCCGATGCATCCACCATTTTTGTATTTCTGTTTATTGTGGGGTATATTACATTTTCATAGAACAAAAAATAAGCAAAATGCTAACAAACTAACTAAACTCCATAAATTAAATACATGCTTGAGAATCACCAACATCTCAAACAGATGAACTTCTAAAGTTTAAACAACATCTCACAACTTCAGTAGGAGAAGACAACCTTGTTGTTGTTTCCTCTCCAGTTGCACTACTTTGTTGTGTGGTTAGTTATTATTTGTGACATGATGTGTCTCACTGTGTACAGTACAGTATAATACACGTACCACACACACCTCACAACTTCAGTAGAAGACAGGCTTGTTGTTGTTTCCTCTCCAGTTACACTACTTTGTTGTTGTGGTTAGTCATTATGTGTGACATGATGTGTCTCACTGTGTACAGTACAGTATAATACACGTACCACACACATCTCACAACTTTAGTAGAAGACAACCTTGTTGTTGTTTCCTCTCCAGTTACACTACTTTGTTGTGGTTAGTCATTATGTGTGACATGATGTGTCTCACTGTGTACAGTACAGTATAATACACGTACCACACACACCTCACAACTTTAGTAGAAGACAACCTTGTCGTTGTTTCCTCTCCAGTTGCACTACTTTGTTGTTGTTAGTCATTATGTGTGACATGATGTGTCTCACTGTGTACAGTACAGTATAATACACGTACCACACACATCTCACAACTTTAGTAGAAGACAACCTTGTTGTTGTTTCCTCTCCAGTTACACTACTTTGTTGTGGTTAGTCATTATGTGTGACATGATGTGTCTCACTGTGTACAGTACAGTATAATACACGTACCACACACACCTCACAACTTTAGTAGAAGACAACCTTGTTGTTGTTTCCTCTCCAGTTACACTACTTTGTTGTGGTTAGTCATTATGTGTGACATGATGTGTCTCACTGTGTACAGTACAGTATAATACACGTACCACACACATCTCACAACTTTAGTAGAAGACAACCTTGTTGTTGTTTCCTCTCCAGTTACACTACTTTGTTGTGGTTAGTCATTATGTGTGACATGATGTGTCTCACTGTGTACAGTACAGTATAATACACGTACCACACACACCTCACAACTTTAGTAGAAGACAACCTTGTCGTTGTTTCCTCTCCAGTTGCACTACTTTGTTGTTGTTAGTCATTATGTGTGACATGATGTGTCTCACTGTGTACAGTACAGTATAATACACGTACCACACACATCTCACAACTTTAGTAGAAGACAACCTTGTTGTTGTTTCCTCTCCAGTTACACTACTTTGTTGTGGTTAGTCATTATGTGTGACATGATGTGTCTCACTGTGTACAGTACAGTATAATACACGTACCACACACATCTCACAACTTCAGTAGAAGACAACCTTGTTGTTGTTTCCTCTCCAGTTGCACTACTTTGTTGTGGTTAGTCATTATGTGTGACATGATGTGTCTCACTGTGTACAGTACAGTATAATACACGTACCACACACACCTCACAACTTTAGTAGAAGACAACCTTGTTGTTGTTTCCTCTCCAGTTACACTACTTTGTTGTGGTTAGTCATTATGTGTGACATGATGTGTCTCACTGTGTACAGTACAGTATAATACACGTACCACACACATCTCACAACTTTAGTAGAAGACAACCTTGTTGTTGTTTCCTCTCCAGTTACACTACTTTGTTGTGGTTAGTCATTATGTGTGACATGATGTGTCTCACTGTGTACAGTACAGTATAATACACGTACCACACACATCTCACAACTTTAGTAGAAGACAACCTTGTCGTTGTTTCCTCTCCAGTTGCACTACTTTGTTGTTGTTAGTCATTATGTGTGACATGATGTGTCTCACTGTGTACAGTACAGTATAATACACGTACCACACACATCTCACAACTTTAGTAGAAGACAACCTTGTTGTTGTTTCCTCTCCAGTTACACTACTTTGTTGTGGTTAGTCATTATGTGTGACATGATGTGTCTCACTGTGTACAGTACAGTATAATACACGTACCACACACACCTCACAACTTTAGTAGAAGACAACCTTGTCGTTGTTTCCTCTCCAGTTGCACTACTTTGTTGTTGTTAGTCATTATGTGTGACATGATGTGTCTCACTGTGTACAGTACAGTATAATACACGTACCACACACATCTCACAACTTTAGTAGAAGACAACCTTGTTGTTGTTTCCTCTCCAGTTGCACTACTTTGTTGTGGGTAGTCATTATGTGTGACATGATGTGTCTCACTGTGTACAGTACAGTATAATACACGTACCACACACATCTCACAACTTTAGTAGAAGACAGCCTTGTTGTTGTTTCCTCTCCAGTTGCACTACTTTGTTGTTGTTAGTCATTATGTGTGACATGATGTGTCTCACTGTGTACAGTACAGTATAATACACGTACCACACACATCTCACAACTTTAGTAGAAGACAACCTTGTTGTTGTTTCCTCTCCAGTTGCACTACTTTGTTGTGGTTAGTCATTATGTGTGACATGATGTGTCTCACTGTGTACAGTACAGTATAATACACGTACCACACACATCTCACAACTTTAGTAGAAGACAACCTTGTTGTTGTTTCCTCTCCAGTTACACTACTTTGTTGTGGTTAGTCATTATGTGTGACATGATGTGTCTCACTGTGTACAGTACAGTATAATACACGTACCACACACATCTCACAACTTCAGTAGAAGACAACCTTGTTGTTGTTTCCTCTCCAGTTACACTACTTTGTTGTGGTTAGTCATTATGTGTGACATGATGTGTCTCACTGTGTACAGTACAGTATAATACACGTACCACACACATCTCACAACTTCAGTAGAAGACAACCTTGTTGTTGTTTCCTCTCCAGTTGCACTACTTTGTTGTGGGTAGTCATTATGTGTGACATGATGTGTCTCACTGTGTACAGTACAGTATAATACACGTACCACACACATCTCACAACTTCAGTAGAAGACAGCCTTGTTGTTGTTTCCTCTCCAGTGGCACTACTTTGCTGTGTTGTTAGTCATTATGTGTCTCACTGTGTCCACTGCCGTTGTCCCTCCAATGAAGGATAGTGCACCGATCCATCAAACAAGGACACAATATATTTTGTTTGACTATGAAAGACAATAAGTGACATCTAAGTTATGCATGATATACATGTATTAGATTGGAACCATTTAACCCTAGGGAACTGTTTTGTTTGACTAAGAAAGACAATAAGTGACATCTAAGTTATGCATGATATACATGTATTAGATTGGAACCATTTAACCCTAGGGAACTGTTTTGTTTTACTAAGAAAGACAATAATTGACATCTAAGTCATGCATGATATACATGTATTAGATTGGAACCATTTAACCCTAGGGAACTGTTTTGTTTTACTAAGAAAGACAATAATTGACATCTAAGTCATGCATGATATACATGTATTAGATTGGAACCATTTAACCCTAGGGAACTGTTTCGTGGGTGCAAGTGTATCAATCTAAAACTGTCCATCAGAAATAAATTAATTAAGATTAAATGAAGTTATAATTGAACATTCTAAGTGAAAATGGGTTTACTGTTTCCGAGAAGTTTAAAATGATATTGGGTACACAGGGTCTATCAAGTCTATCCATTATTTTGAGCTCTAGAATCCCTGAAGGCTTAAACTTGGCTGTTTATTTACAAGGTGGCCATGCAGGTATCTTGACAATCTATATGTCAGAAGGGCATATGCTCACAGCTTTTGTCTTGTCCTTATGAGGACTTAGCTAAGGATGGAAGAAAGAAAATAGCAAAGTAGCTAATAAGAAAAATAGCAAGGATTGTTTCGTCTGGTGCTATGAATCTATTGTTTGGTTACCAATAACATTGACCACTAAGCACCTAAAATAACAACACTAAATGCACTACTCAGTCTACGTGCAAGTACACGCAAGCACGCACGCACGGTTGTATACCAAATAACTCACCATCTGTTTGATGTCAGTCTTGTCCTGCAGAATTGTCTCTACGGCCTGCAGATCCTCCAAGGAGGTAATGGGAAGGGTGATGCCAGAAGGGTGATGCCAGATCGGCTGACGTGTTTGTTGTATTGGTACCACCCCTCCCAACAAGTTGTATTGGTACCACCCCTCCCAGCAAGTTGTTGTATTGGTACCACCCCTCCCAGCAAGTTGTATTGGTACCACCCCTCCCAGCAAGTTGTAGTATTGGTACCACCCCTCCCAGCAAGGTGTTGTATTGGTACCACCCCTCCCAGTAAGTTGTTGTATTGGTACCACCCCTCCCAGCAAGTTGTTGTATTGGTACCACCCTCCCAGCAAGTTGTTGTATTGGTACCACCCCTCCCAGCAAGTTGTAGTATTGGTACCACCCCTCCCAGCAAGTTGTAGTATTGGTACCACCCCTCCCAGCAAGTTGTTGTATTGGTACCACCCCTCCCAGCAAGTTGTTGTATTGGTACCACCCCTCCCAGCAAGTTGTAGTATTGGTACCACCCCTCCCAGCAAGTTGTTGTATTGGTACCACCCCTCCCAGCAAGTTGTTGTATTGGTACCACCCCTCCTAGCAAGTTGTTGTATTTATACCACCCTTCCCAGCAAGTTGTTGTATTGGTACCACCCCTCCCAGCGAGTTGTTGTATTGGTACCACCCCTCCCAGCAAGTTGTTGTATTGGTACTACCCTTCCCAGCAAGTTGTTGTATAGGTACCACCCCTCCCAGCAAGTTGTTGTATTGGTACCACCCCTCCCAGCAAGTTGTTGTATTGGTACTACCCTTCCCAGCAAGTTGTTGTATAGGTACCACCCCTCCCAGCAAGTTGTTGTATTGGTACCACCCCTCCCAGCAAGTTGTTGTATTGGTACCACCCCTCCCAGCAAGTTGTTGTATTGGTACTACCCTTCCCAGTAAGTTGTTGTATAGGTACCACCCCTCCCAGCAAGTTGTTGTATTGGTACCACCCCTCCCAGCAAGTTGTTGCAGGAGCACATTGTTCTGGGCAATCATACAGCCGTTGTGCTCTACCTGCTGAACGAGCCTCTCCATCACCGCAACCAGCGCCAGTTCAACGGGCGAAACTGCAGATACAGAAGTGACTGTTTATTATTTTTTTTGTAACGCACACACGCACGCATGCACACCTGCTATGCTGAGTGCATGGTGTGTATGCATTCCCATATGGCAACGGGGGAATTTCAAAAGTGAATTACTTTCAATATGTAAACAAACCAAATTCAATACAATATCTTTAATCCAGACTAAACCGAGCACGTATATAGATCATCATATGGTACCAATACAACTCCAGAATTGGTAGCTAAGAAAATAAAGGCAATGAAGGATAACAAATCACCGGGAGTGGATGGGATTCCTCCAAAATTACTAATGGAAACAGTAGAACAAATCAGTATACCACTTGCAAGAGTATTCAACTTGTCATTAAAAGAGGGAGTTGTTCCGTTTGAATGGAAAGAAGCAAACATCATACCATTATTTAAAAAGGGTTCGAGAAATAAGTCAGAGAATTACAGACCAGTGAGTTAAACGTCAGTGATTTGTAAATTATTAGAAAGGTTAATTAAAGACCATATGGTGGACTTCCTCGTTAAGCATAAATTATTAAATTCATCTCAACATGGATTCCTTAAAGCGAGGTCATGCTTAACAAATATGTTATGTTTTTTGGAAGAAATCACTAAGTGGATAGACGTGGGATCGCCAGTAGATATTATCTACTTAGATTTTCAGAAAGCTTTTGACAAAGTGCCACATCAAAGATTACTACTTAAATTAAAAGCCCATGGTATCGGGGATAGCATAACTGACTGGATAGAACAATGGCTGACTGACAGAAGACAACGAGTTGTAGTAGATGGAGAAGTTTCAAATTGGAAATCGGTTTTGAGTGGGGTACCTCAAGGATCAGTATTAGGACCTATATTATTCTTAATTTATATCAATGACTTGGACGACAGTATAATAAGTAACGTACTGAAATTTGCGGATGACACAAAACTGTTTAGAAAGGTTAATACTGATGGTGATAAACAACATTTACAAACCGATCTAGACAGATTAGTGAAATGGTCTGAGAAATGGCAGATGTTGTTCAATTTTGGGAAATGTAAATGCCTACATACAGGACATAGGAACTTGAATGTAAACTATAAAATGGGAGATACTGTTCTGGGTACTACTGTAAAAGAAAAGGACTTAGGAGTTACAATAAGCGCTGATATGAAAGTTTCAGAGCAGTGTGGTATTGCAGCTTCAAAGGGTAATCAAATTCTTGGATTGATTAGAAGAAACATAACATACAAGGGAAAAAAGTTAATTATACCTCTTTATAAAGCAATAGTTAGACCTCATTTAGAATACTGTATACAAGCATGGAGACCATATCGTAAGAAGGATATAGATACGCTTGAACGCATACAAAGGAGAGCAACTAAAATGATTCCAGAACTGAGAGACCTTAGTTATGAAGAACGCCTGAAAGAATGTGGTTTAACAACTCTAGAGACAAGGAGGTTAAGAGGAGATCAGATTGAAGTTTTTAAGATATTGAATGGGTATGAAAATATTGATAGAAATATGTTTTTCTCACTCAAGAAGGATAGCAGAACTAGAGGACATGAGGTAAAATTAGTAAAGGATCAATGTAGATTGGACATCAGGAAGCACTCGTTCTCACAGAGAACAATAAATGAATGGAACAAATTGTCTACAGATTGTGTAACTGCTAGCAGCATGAATATGTTTAAAAACAAGGTTGACACATATCTCAGGAGGGCGGGCTATAAGTAGATGAACATTGTTGGACTCTTGATAAGCCAATGGCTTCCTTGTCCACTTGCCATCTGGGCCTTTGGCTTGGATGGCAAATCTTGTTAAATCATACTTGTGATCTGAGTTCCATATATTAGTGCAGACATTAAACATAATACACAGTAATGTACAGCTGTAAACATTTATATATGTACAGCTGTTTCTGTCATATTCAGATAAAATAGATAGCTTGTTCCAGGGTTTACATATTGTGGATGAAAAACGCAAGTTGTAGCTAGTATATAAATCTATTAACTAAATTCCTAATTACAGATTGAGAGCTTTGTATATCAGAGGGCATTAAAAAGATACTTTTCCATTTCTGTGTGTCTCCTTTATTTATAACTTTAATACTATTTTACAAATATTAACATCTTTTGTCACACAATAGTAGACACATGCCATGACATAAAGACTACCATAATAATTACTTAGAGCTGTCAAATGTTGGTTAACTCTGCTACTAGTAAAGAGTTACACTACTTAACTTAAGTGAGCCATTCATGTTGCTACAATCTACACTTACCTGCACATGATCTGAGTGTTGTCATGCTGCCGCTACTGGCTGGAACTTGCTGAGGAGTTGACGGCGGATGGAATGTGTTGGAAGAGCTCTTGACGTGGAAGGTGTTGGTGTACTACATGTGGAATGTGTTGGAAGATTTTTTGATGTGGAAGGTATCAGTGTTCTACATGTGGAATGTGCTGAAAGAGTTCTTGTCGTGGAAGGTGTCAGTGTACTACATGTGGAATGTGTTGGAAGAGTTCTTGTTGTGGAAGGTGTTGGTGTACTACATGTGGAATGTGTTGGAAGATTTTTTTATGTGGAAGGTATCAGTGTTCTACATGTGGAATGTGCTGAAAGAGTTCTTGTCGTGGAAGGTGTCAGTGTACTACATGTGGAATGTGTTGGAAGAGTTCTTGTTGTGGAAGGTGTTGGTGTACTACATGTGGAATGTGTTGGAAGAGTTCTTGTTGTGGAAGGTGTCAGTGTACTACATGTGGAATGTGTTGGAAGAGTTCTTGTTGTGGAAGGTGTTGGTGTACTATACATGTGGAATGTGTTGGAAGAGTTCTTGTCGTGGAAGGTGTTGGTGTACTACATGTGGAATGTGTTGGAAGAGTTCTTGTCGATGAAGGTATTGGTGTACTACATGTGGAATGTGTTGTAAAAACTCTTGACGTGGAAGGTGTCGATGTACTACACGTGGAATGTGTTGGAAGAACTCTTGATGTGGAAGGTGTCGTGTACTACATGTGGAATGTGTTGGAAAAGCTCTTGATGTGGAAGGTGTTGGTGTACTACATGTGGAATGTGTTGGAAAAGCTCTTGATGTCGAAGGTGTCGGTGTACTACATGTGGAATGTGTTGGAAGAGCTGTTGACATGGAAGGTGTCGGTGTACTACATGTGGAATGTGTTGGAAGAACTCTTGATGTGGAAGGTGTCGGTGTACTACATGTGGAATGTGTTGGAAAAGCTCTTGATGTCGAAGGTGTCGGTGTACTACATGTGGAATGTGTTGGAAAAGCTCTCGACGTCGAAGGTGTCGGTGTACTACATTTGGAATGTGTTGGAAGAGCTCCTGACGTGGAAGGTGTCAGTGTACTACATGTGGAATGTGTTGGAAGAGCTCTTGACGTGGAAGGTGTCGGTGGACTACATGTTGATGTTCCTTATACTGGTGTTGTCATTCTTGGGGTGGCATTTGCAGGTGTGCTGGATCGAGGTGTTGAAGTTGGAATGAGTGTAGGGTGAAAGTGTGGTTGCCATATGGTACTGGAATGACTGGCTCATCATTGAAGTGGGGTGAAAGTGTGGTTGTCATATGGTACTGGAATGACTGGCTCATCACTGAAGTGGGGTGAAAGTGTGGTTGTCATATGGTACTGGAATGACTGGCTCATCACTGAAGTGGGGTGAAAGTGTGGTTGTCATATGGTACTGGAATAACTGGCTCATCACTGAAGTGGGGTGAAAGTGTGGTTGTCATATGGTACTGGAATGACTGGCTCATCATTGAAGTGGGGTGAAAGTGTGGTTGTCATATGGTACTGGAATGACTGGCTCATCATTGAAGTGGGGTGAAAGTGTGGTTGTCATATGGTACTGGAGTGACTGGCTCATCATTGAAGTGGGGTGAAAGTGTGGTTGTCACATGGTACTGGAGTGGCTGGCTCATCTTTGAAGTGGGGTGAAAGTGTGGTTGTCACATGGTACTGGAGTGACTGACTCATCATTGAAGAGGGGTGAAAGTGTGGTTGTCCCATGGTACTGGAATGACTGACTCATCATTGAATTGGTTTGAAAGTGTGGTTGTCACATGGTACTGGAGTGACTGACTCATCATTGAAGTGGGGTGAAAGTGTGGTTGTCACATGGTACTGGAATGACTGACTCATCATTGAAGTGGGGTGAAAGTGTGGTTGTCACATGGTACTGGAGTGACTGACTCATCATTGAAGTGGGGTGAAAGTGTGGTTGTCACATGGTACTGGAGTGACTGACTCATCATTGAAGTGGGGTGAAAGTGTGGTTGTCACATGGTACTGGAATGACTGGCTCATCATTGAAGTGGGGTGAATGTGTGGTTGTCACATGGTACTGGAATGACTGGCTCATCATTGAAGTGGGGTGAAAGTGTGGTTGTCACATGGTACTGGAATGACTGGCTCATCATTGAAGTGGGGTGAAAGTGTGGTTGTCACATGGTACTGGAATGACTGGCTCATCATTGAAGTGGGGTGAAAGTGTGGTTGTCACATGGTACTGGAATGACTGGCTCATCATTGAAGTGGGGTGAAAGTGTGGTTGTCACATGGTACTGGAATGACTGGCTCATCATTGAAGTGGGGTGAAAGTGTGGTTGTCACATGGTATTGGAATGACTGGCTCATCATTGAAGTGGGGTGAAAGTGTGGTTGTCACATGGTACTGGAATGACTGGCTCATCATTGAAGTGGGGTGAAAGTGTGGTTGTCACATGGTACTGGAATGACTGGCTCATCATTGAAGTGGGGTGAAAGTGTGGTTGTCACATGGTACTGGAGTGACTGACTCATCATTGAAGTGGGGGTGAAAGTGTGGTTGTCACATGGTACTGGAATGACTGGCTCATCATTGAAGTGGGGTGAAAGTGTGGTTGTCACATGGTACTGGAATGACTGGCTCATCATTGAAGTGGGGTGAAAGTGTGGTTGTCACATGGTACTGGAATGACTGGCTCATCATTGAAGTGGGGTGAAAGTGTAGTTGTCACATGGTACTGGAATGACTGGCTCATCACTGAAGTGGGGTGAAAGTGTGGTTGTCACATGGTACTGGAGTGACTGACTCATCACTGAAGTGGGGTGAAAGTGTGGTTGTCATATGGTACTGGAGTGACTGACTCATCACTGAAGTGGGGTGAAAGTGTAGTTGTCATATGGTACTGGAGTGACTGACTCATCACTGAAGTTGGGTGAAAGTGTAGTTGTCATATGGTACTGGAATGACTGACTCATCGTGCTGGCTCATGTTCCAGACAAACTCTTGTGATGACAAATTGAAAATATTTTGTGTCTTAATACTCTCATCATCACTTTGAGGCAACGTAACATACCAAGCTTCCTAAAATGTAAACAGAACATGGACAAGCATATTGAGTAAAATATTGAGAATATACCGGATGAGGGTGCTGTGTATGTGTGTGAAGATGACATTGATTGGTTGAGCTATTTTGGTTATTCAGTTTCTTGCTTGTTGACTTGTCCCCTGTCTCAAGTCCATAATCACGATGGCCTCATTGTGTAATAATGTCCCTTGTCTCAAGTCCGTAATCATGATGGCCTGATTGTTAACTTGTAATAATGTCCCCTATCTCAAATCAGTAATCACGATGGCCTCATTGTTGACTTGTAATAATATCCCCTGTCTCAAGTCAGTAATCACGATGGCTTCATTGTTGACTTGTAATAATGTCCCCTATCTCAAGTCAGTAATCACGATGGCTTCATTGTTGACTTGTAATAATGTCCCCCATCTCAAGTCAGTAATCACGATGGCCTCATTGTTGACTTGTAATAATGTCCCCTATCTCAAGTCAGTAATCACGATGGCGTCATTGCTGACTTGTAATAATATCCCCATCTCAAGTCAGTAATCACGATGACTTCAACAAAGCCATCGTGATTACGGACGTGATCACGATGGCTTCATTGTGGACGAAGCTCAAATGTTTTGTTTCCATATTCAAAAAATTAAGTATAAATGATATATTTAGGGTGAATGAAGTGTCCCAGATATGTGCCCTGTAGAATTCCCTTTTGCTTAGTTTTTATACTGGTGACCATATACTGGCTCAAGTGATAGTCACTCATATGGTACACTGCATATAGTTTGGATGTGATTTTAAACTTACGGTCTCTTTTTCCTCTCCCGCGAAAGCTTGGTTCATTCATTGGATGCAGATCTGAGGTATGCTCAGTCTCTGGTAATTGGTTGCAACCGATCTCATAAGTAGCTGTTAAACCACAACAGAAGCATATTATATTTCTGTGTTTATCCACAACCATCTCGTAATATCTATCAAATAATCCACACATTGAGGATGATTGATGCTCAAGGTTATTTAAACCAAACAATATTTTTTCCAGTTACATATAATGACACATTAAAACACATGGGATTTAAATAGGTATGCTATTGATAAACTGACTTACATTATCTTGACACTTTACTATATAATGATAACAAGCATACATTTTTTATTTGGAACTGCAGAAACAATGTATTTTTGCACAGTTGACAGTCTCCCAGTGTCTGTATGACTATAGAGTCAAACATAAACATTTCCCATTGGTCAGATCCCACAGCCACAGGTACCACTAGTAGTCTGTGTACTTCACAAGTTGGGTAGCCATGGAAAAGTTTGAAAAGATAAAATAAACAAGCCTATACTCACATGCTGTGCACAGTTTCCATACCCTGTAGACTTGTCAGTTGCCATCTGAATGTAAAGTATAGGCCTGTTTGATTTTAATTAGTTGTTATGCGCTAATGTTTAGTAAGTCATTTGGAAGTTTATTCGATGTGTTAAGCCTAGATTAACAACAGAAAAACAGGTTTCTAAAGGTTTAAAATTAAACCACCCAAGTGGATATGGACACAATCCATATGGTGTCAAAGATTGATGGTACTGTTTAGACACTTCAGCCTTCCCTTTAATCCTGACATTTGTTGCTCTGACCCGAGGGTCAACGTAATTGGGGAACCGAGAAGGAGCCCTGGGAACCCTGGAATTGGCGCAGCTCCAAGAGTTCAAAAGTTTAACTTGCAAAATTGGGAAAGGAAGATTGGCAGACGTCATTGTCCAGTGGTTGAGAGGGTGGGTGGATTTAACAAATTGACCAATAGTAACACGTATTGGGTATTTAAGCTATCACAGCGCCTCTAGTGACGGCGTCTGATTTTGGAAAACTGGGAGTATAAATACCCCGGAGGAGCGTTTACAAGGGGGCGGCAAGACTATTTTAAATTCACACTTAGGTGTGTAGTCATGCTGAATTTTAGGCATCCAAATTTTCAGTAAGGGTGGTCCTGGCGGGCCATACCTGCTTTAGCATTAGAATTCAAAATTTCCGGCCAGAATTGTATTGTCAAATCTTCTAGATTTTAAGAATCTGTATACAGTTTGAGTGATGTTTACATTCACTACTTTTCTTTACGGTTTACAGTGATAGATGTCTTCACTGTTATTTTTATTTGTCATCGTGAGTGATTATATTGCTACTATGTACGTAGCCGTCTGATGTACAAGATTAAAATCGTTTCGAACCTGGAGAACAATGCGTTGACTACACTTCTGTAGTACTCTATGTACTCATTGGTCGAGTGAGTACAAATTCAGTTATAAATCTCGACCTGGCGAGCGCAAAAACGACGGACAATCAAAATATCCTTCGTTGTGAGAAATGCCTCCTGGACCATTGCGTGCGGCCCCGAAGAAGACAAGAAGAGGGAGGCATATATCTTACATTGGCGAGCGGCGCCAGCGATTTTTTTTTCGGCGTACATTGACTAGCGTACATTGGCGAGCGACGCCAGCGATTTTTTTCGGCGTACACTGACTAGCGTACAATGGCGAGACGCGCTAGCGATTTTTTTTAATGTACATAGACTCGTGAACGTGCCTTAAAACGTACACTGGCGAGACGCGCCAGCGATTTTTCGGCGTACACTGGCGATCGCACTTTAAAACGTACATTCACGACGATTACCAGCGACGATCTATTAGAGAGGTATGTGTCTTTCGAACTTACAAATGCGATGTTTCACTACCCTACTGACGATATGCGGAGAGAAACATTCTTCCATTTGACGTGCTTACGAAGTTGAAATTCTCACGAACAGTGACAGTGAAATCTGAAAACGTGCAGTGACTTTTCATTTGTGCTTAGCTTCGAACATTTTAAAACGATGTCCACATGTAACGACAAGTCAACCGGACGGCCGCGTGAAATGGCCCAGACACCAGCCAGACACCCGACACGCATGCGACGACAGGCAGCAATCTGGACAACGGACCACGCGCCCCAGAAATCAGCAACCGAGGACGATGACTGCCGTCGAGGGCACGTTTCACGGACAGCCCGGACACCTCGACCACCGAACGCCACGGCGATGCGCAGACGGGGGACGAGACGAAACTACAGGACTTAATGGAGAAAAAAAAACATTTATGTGTAGGACTATGTTTTGTGGAAAAACCTGCCTGGGATCGTGTATGGTATGTTGCCGATTTATGTTGATGTCTTGACTGATCTGTTTCGATTTGATGTTGTATTTAAAAAGTGCATTTAACAACAGTGCATGACAATTGAGCATAATTTACAGAAATTATAAATTGTTTTTAACGGAATGTCTTACAATATATTCTAAATTATTTGGCTGCACAATATACCCAGTATACTTGGTATTGGGTTAAATATTGAAGAGATCATTATTTAGGGGAGTTTAATTAAAACGCACCTGATTGTATATTTGCGTGTGGAGAGTTAAAATGTTAACTGGAAATAATTAATTACATATTTGCGTGAGGTTACGTTATATCCACTGTACGATTTACTGAAGTCAATATTACCATTATTAGGAACTTGATTTTAATTGAAAGAAAAGAGCCCCAACCTAATATATAGGTTGTTGTGTTGTTGTGAGAACAATGCAAGTTTACATTCAGAACAGTGAATGAAGTCACTGTTAAAGTGTTCAGTGGCAATTAAACCAAAAAGATCAACGTACGTTATTATTAATGCGTCCTTATGGCCATTTTTGTGTCGTCGATTGGATTTGGTGTGATCGAATAGAGATCAACAGTTGCTATGAAAATTGGGTTTATTTACAAATTGAGAATTTGTAAGGATTTGATAAATGTGGGACGCCATGTTTAAATGGAGCAAACTTTATTCGCGAATGGATTATTGCAGTAATCCGAGCCGGTTGAACCCATCGATAGGCCAAAATGACTGCAGGTGCCACTGGCATAGACATTTTTGGTACTATTGGGTTAATTATGGTTAATATGGTAAAGATGGTTGAACTGCTCGACCATTCACTCAAAGGAGTGATTATAGCTATGTTGTGGTCGGCCAACGAGGGTGATGATTTAAAGAACATTTAGTTGTGTGAAATTACGGTTCTTCCCACTAAGAAACATGTGGCAGAAATTATTATTTAGGCTAGCGTCATGAAGCCATTATAGCTATATATAAGAGCTTAGCAAAACAGCCAGAACATTTAGCTAATACTCAAGCGTTTATTTTATTTACTATGGTCAGCAAAACAGCTAATAATTCCGGTTTAAATAAACGTTAAGAATATTACGCTGAATTAACCTGATTCCGTCGGCAACACAGTAATTTCGGGTAAACGCCGAGACTTGTATCTCCCCCCCCCCCCCGAACAAAATTGGGACTCGTGCAATCCGCGTCCAATTCGTCATCAGGTTCCTAGCACTACTCGCAGACGACTTGCTGCCCATACTGACAGTAACGACAGACCGATGAACTTTGACACTGGCCCTAATCAAATTCGAGACGGTCCCTCTGTGAAGCCTGGTCAGGTTACACGTAAACGACTTCAGCGACGTAAGCGAGAACGCAGCTTATCATCCAGCGATGGATATGACCCGCCCCGCGAGGACAGACAGCCGAACCCCAGGCTTACCCGACGCGCGACGGACAGATCGCTCCGCCCCAGGACACGGTCTGTGACTGCTCGCGAAGCAGCGGACAGATTCGACAGTGACAGTGAGTCATTATCGACGACGAAGTATTTTAGAAAGCGACGCAACTTAGCGCCGCCGACTGAGACTGAAATAAAGCGACAGAAATGCGCAGCAATAGCGCTCTGTGTGTATTTCACACACTGATGGCAATTGCAAAGTCGACTGAATACGTCCATATGGACGTACGTTTTATAAATCCTATCTACTTAACAGATTCCTTGTAACAGGCGGTGATGAGATCACATGGCGACATGGGTAGTTATCATTACGATAGCAACGCCGACCGAAATCCCGGGATTACGCTTTAAAATACAACGTTTCAAATTGGTGACTGGCTACATGACTCGATCCACGACGTAGCAAACGCGACAGTTGGGTCTAAGAGTATACGTATCGCTGAAATTAAAAAGACAAATGTCCATCCCGATATACAGTGCACGGTATAACGAGGATTACTCGACATGTTCGATTTATTGTCAAAAACATTCTTTGGACCAGCGACCGACATCGACGTTCGTGAATGCCAACGTTAGTGCGACTCTACAGCCGACGAAACTAGCGTATTTATTAACTTCGGTAAACCAAATGCTTTCAGTAATTAGCTAAAACCCATGATCAGCTAGTGAAGTTTCGTGAGAATATTACTGGTTTACAAGTGAAACACAAAAGGCATAGTTAGAATTAGGTTTTCTAACAAAGGATTTGCTTAAACAGACAGGAATTAATGCGTATTCTGACTTTCGCTAGTCTCCAAAGGTACTTTTCTAATGTGGTAAACGTATCCGGGACATGTATCCTGTACTGTAGCAATTGTTATATTGTGTTTGTTCGTGGTGGTTGGAATGCTTTATAAGAGTACTGTGTCGACACCGAAATTGTGTCACAAATGGACAGAGAATCCATGTCGTAACGTGAGAGACCATGTCGAAACCGCTAGCTGTTTAAAGATGTCGACATACTTATTGTAGCACATGAAGTGATTTGTTTGGATTGTTGATGTATTCTTGCGTTTATCCTAACATTGTGAAGCATCATTTTATGATTGTTTATGTAGCTTTTAGATACAACTGTGTATTATTGATACGCACTTGATTATATGCCAACGGACATTGATTTGTTTAATCGGCGTTTGTATCAGTGCTGGATAGAGTAGAGCGTATATTCTACATAATCATTTGCGTCTGTTCGGTGTCTGTGTATTTTCTGGTACATTGTAACATGCATGTGATTATCGATGTTTTAGTCTAGTACTTTGTATGATGCATGTATGCATCGACGTTTGTTTTACGGTACCTTGTAAAATGCACATGACTACCGATGCTGTATTCTTTTTTACATTGTATGGTACATGTATAAGTACTAACGTTTATATTTCTCGTATGTCAAAGACATATTGTCTGTTTTAGTGAAGGTATACTCTTCATTGTATTCTAGCAACTTCGTTGTTTAGACGTACCGTAGCAAAATCAAACTGACCTTTCCTTTAAGTTTTTTTTTAATTGTTGTGTTAAAAACAACATGTTGTTTTGAACAAGAAAAGTGTGGGAGGAATGTAAAGTATAGGCCTGTTTGATTTTAATTAGTTGTTATGCGCTAATGTTTAGTAAGTCATTTGGAAGTTTATTCGATGTGTTAAGCCTAGATTAACAACAGAAAAACAGGTTTCTAAAGGTTTAAAATTAAACCACCCAAGTGGATATGGACACAATCCATATGGTGTCAAAGATTGATGGTACTGTTTAGACACTTCAGCCTTCCCTTTAATCCTGACATTTGTTGCTCTGACCCGAGGGTCAACGTAATTGGGGAACCGAGAAGGAGCCCTGGGAACCCTGGAATTGGCGCAGCTCCAAGAGTTCAAAAGTTTAACTTGCAAAATTGGGAAAGGAAGATTGGCAGACGTCATTGTCCAGTGGTTGAGAGGGTGGGTGGATTTAACAAATTGACCAATAGTAACACGTATTGGGTATTTAAGCTATCACAGCGCCTCTAGTGACGGCGTCTGATTTTGGAAAACTGGGAGTATAAATACCCCGGAGGAGCGTTTACAAGGGGGCGGCAAGACTATTTTAAATTCACACTTAGGTGTGTAGTCATGCTGAATTTTAGGCATCCAAATTTTCAGTAAGGGTGGTCCTGGCGGGCCATACCTGCTTTAGCATTAGAATTCAAAATTTCCGGCCAGAATTGTATTGTCAAATCTTCTAGATTTTAAGAATCTGTATACAGTTTGAGTGATGTTTACATTCACTACTTTTCTTTACGGTTTACAGTGATAGATGTCTTCACTGTTATTTTTATTTGTCATCGTGAGTGATTATATTGCTACTATGTACGTAGCCGTCTGATGTACACGATTAAAATCGTTTCGAACCTGGAGAACAATGCGTTGACTACACTTCTGTAGTACTCTTATGTACTCATTGGTCGAGTGAGTACAAATTCAGTTATAAATCTCGACCTGGCGAGCGCAAAAACGACGGACAATCAAAATATCCTTCGTTGTGAGAAATGCCTCCTGGACCATTGCGTGCGGCCCCGAAGAAGACAAGAAGAGGGAGGCATATATCTTACATGGTGACTGGCAAGTTTTAATGGCCTTTGTAATTTGCTTAAAGGGTGGCCAAAAGTTTTAATGGCCTTTGTAATTTGCTTAAAGGGTGGCCAAAAGCAACCACCACTTTCGGTCAGCCAACATTCTGGCAAAAGCTCAATTTCCTTTGGGTCACTTTCCACAAATTCGACAATGTAATACATGGCCTGCCAAAAAATGGTTTTACCATATACAAGGTTGTATTTCATAAACAAGTTGTTATTGATAATGTCATGTTAATTTCCCCACCAATTGATTTCCAAAACTATCAAAGAATTATTAATTTGCATATGTATGAAGAAGTGGAACTACAACATGAATGTTCCTGTATGAAATTACAACATACTTACACAATACCTCAGACACTGGATATAGTTCTAGATTCTCTAATATTACAACATACTTACACAATACCTCAGACACTGGATATAGTTCTAGATCCTCTAATATTACAACCTACTTACACAATACCTCAGACACTGGATATAGTTCTAGATCCTCTAATATTACAACATACTTACACAATACCTCAGACACTGGATATAGTTCTAGATCCTCTAATATTACAACATACTTACACAATACCTCAGACACTGGATGTAGTTCTAGATCCTCTAATATTCTGGAAACCTTGTATATACCCAGAACACTTGATTTTACAGGATAAGAAAACAAATCTTCTTTCACTGCATATTGTTGTTCAGCAACGTGGACACTATTATTGTACAGAACAATATTACAAACTACCATAACAGAACTACCTGTCATTATGCAGTGGTTACCTTCAGAGAAATTAATGAAAAACCCTGCAATATGTGTAGAACTCTGTTGCACACATTCATCTGATGATACATGAATGGGCAGTTGACCATTGGAATGTGTCATAGAGGTTTGCCAGCTGCTGGCTCCTGTTGTGACAGGTTTCAGCCATTCTCCTAACTACTTGCTGTGTTGCTTGTTGTGGTTTACGCACCATTTTTCTCATTGAGAAGAGATCATTTTCAAATGGGAATGCTGAAAAATTGTCTAGTGGCCCATATCTTCTTGCATCTTCTGTTAGGTGGACCAAATTATGGACATTATAAACCAGCATTTCTGGACCATATATTTGAGAGAAGTGTTGAACGAAAGATACCAGGACATCGTGAGCAAATTCACTGTATTCACCACAAAGGGTGGGGCTGGTTAAAATAAAAATGCCAGTAAATAACAACAAACGTTCTTATACATAGTATCTGACAGTTTGTGACACAATACAACAGGTCCTGTGTACACCAGACAGTTTGTGACACAATACAACAGGTCCCTGTGTACATCAGACAGTTTGTGGGAAAATACAACAGGTCCTGTGTACATCAGACAGTTTGTAACACAATACAACAGGTCCCTGTGTACATCAGACAGTTTGTGACACAATACAACAGGTCCTGTGTACATCAGACAGTTTGTAACACAATACAACATGTCCCTGTGTATATCAGACAGTTTGTGACACAATACAACAGGTCCCTGTGTACATCGGACAGTTTGTGACACAATACAACAGGTCCCTGTGTACATCGGACAGTTTGTGACACAATACAACAGGTCCCTGTGTACATCAGACAGTTTGTGACACAATACAACAGGCCCCTGTGTACATCAGACAGTTTGTGACACAATACAACAGGTCCCTGTGTACATCAGACAGTTTGTGACACAATACAACAGGTCCCTGTGTACATCAGACAGTTTGTGACACAATACAACAGGTCCCTGTGTACATCAGTTTGTGACACAATATAACAGGTCCCTGTGTACATCAGACAGTTTGTGACACAATACAACAGGTCCCTGTGTACATCAGACAGTTTGTGACACAATACAACAGGTCCCTGTGTACATCAGACAGTTTGTGACACAATACAACAGGTCCCTGTGTACATCAGACAGTTTGTGACACAATACAACAGGTCCCTGTGTACATCAGTTTGTGACACAATACAACAGGTCCCTGTGTACATCAGTTTGTGACACAATACAACAGGTCCCTGTGTACATCAGACAGTTTGTGACACAATACAACATATCCCTTTGTACATCAGACAGTTTGTGACAATACAACAGGTCCCTGTGTACATCAGACAGTTTTTGACACAATACAACTGGTCCTGTGTACAAAAAAATTGCCGAAACTCTGTTGCTTTTCTATCTTTCCACTTCTGGTCTTTCTTGCCAGGTACATAAGCTGCCAGACCTGTCAGTGATTCACTGATCTGACACATCATGTTACAGCCGATTCTTACTCTGACCCATCATCCACAAAAGAATCAAACACTGTGTTACACCCAAGCAAACTAGATGCATGTAGTCTAGTGGAAATTGGCTGACCATTCCAATTGAGAGACCACCAAATGGCGGGGAACCGATATCGTGGTCTCCATCAGTCATCTCATCAAACTGGACATCTGTGTGCAGTGAGACAGCTATTTCTGGAAATGTCATTTTGTTGCAGTATACCCCTGGTTGTGTGAACTTTTCACAACCATGGTACCCTGAATGCTCTTCGCCTTTTTTAAGAAGGCTCTTGCTGGGGCGTCACATATGACAGCTGCTCTCCAAAGAAAAAACCCTCTCTTTCCAAAAGGGACATCTCAGAAGTAGTCCTTCACAAACTCTGAAACATCGGTTGGCTTTTCAACACCACAAAATAAGCCAATGATGGATGGACTTTTACTAGGCATGTTATCCACCAAATTGGCCAAAACTGCAAGTTAGAGCTCTTAAATAGAGGCCGACCATCAATGTTAATCTGCAGCAGAATGCATTGCTGCATGATACTGCAATGCTGTGATTGTAACTGTGACATTGCTGTGATTTTAACTGTGACATTGTGATTTTAACTGTAATATTGTTGCGATTTTAACTGCGACAGTTTTTCTGCAAGATCATTGGTATCAGAATCACCGAATTCAACATTACTCTCAGAAGTTGACCAATCAATAGTGTTGCTCTCCAAAATAGCTTCACTGTCTAATTCTCTCTCTATGGTTTCTGCTTGCAAATTATCACTGATCCTGTCAGTCTCTTGTAACTCTCTATACACAGGTTCATTTGGAACCACATCGTTTGCTCTATCAACAGACTGATGATGTTCAACAGTGACAGTGTCAGTTCCTACAACCTCCACAAGTCCACTGTCAGTACTGGATAAAACGGCTCCAAAATTGTCAGCAACATTGTTATGAACCCGCCTATGTTTTGACCAGTATGAAAAACTTGATTTCACAGAAGTATCCATAATAACTAAAAACTACAGAAAAAAACAGATCTCCCAGAGATGCCCTATAGAATTCCCTTTTGCTTAGTTTTTATATAGGTGAACATATACCGGCCCAAGTGATAGTCACTCATCAGGTACACAGTACGGATTACATGATTAATCGCATATATTGGATGTCATTGGGGAAGTGTTACCATGCAGATCGCGACTATGGCGACCACTTGATTTCACAGATTTCACACTTGCAAGAGTATTCAACTTGTCATTAAAAGAGGGAGTTGTTCCGTTTGAATGGAAAGAAGCAAACATCATACCATTATTTAAAAAGGGTTCGAGAAATAAGTCAGAGAATTACAGACCAGTGAGTTTAACGTCAGTGATTTGTAAATTATTAGAAAGGTTAATTAAAGACCATATGGTGGAATTCCTCGTTAAGCATAAATTATTAAATTCATCTCAACATGGATTCCTTAAAGCGAGGTCATGCTTAACAAATATGTTATGTATTTTGGAAGAAATCACTAAGTGGATAGACGTGGGATCGCCAGTAGATATTATCTACTTAGATTTTCAGAAAGCTTTTGACAAAGTGCCACATCAAAGATTACTACTTAAATTAAAAGCCCATGGTATCGGGGACAGCATAACTGACTGGATAGAACAATGGCTGACTGACAGAAGACAACGAGTTGTAGTAGATGGAGAAGTTTCAAATTGGAAATCGGTTTTGAGTGGGGTACCTCAAGGATCAGTATTAGGACCTATATTATTCTTAATTTATATCAATGACTTGGACGACAGTATAACAAGTAACGTACTGAAATTTGCGGATGACACAAAACTGTTTAGAAAGGTTAATACTGATGGTGATAAACAACATTTACAAAACGATCTAGACAGATTAGTGAAATGGTCTGAGAAATGGCAGATGTTGTTCAATTTTGGGAAATGTAAATGCCTACATACAGGACATAGGAACTTGAATGTAAACTATAAAATGGGAGATACTGTTCTGGGTACTACTGTAAAAGAAAAGGACTTAGGAGTTACAATAAGCGCTGATATGAAAGTTTCAGAGCAGTGTGGTATTGCAGCTTCAAAGGGTAATCAAATTCTTGGATTGATTAGAAGAAACATAACATACAAGGGAAAAAAGTTAATTATACCTCTTTATAAAGCAATAGTTAGACCTCATTTAGAATACTGTATACAAGCATGGAGACCATATCGTAAGAAAGATATAGATACGCTTGAACGCATACAAAGGAGAGCAACTAAAATGATTCCAGAACTGAGAGACCTTAGTTATGAAGAACGCCTGAAAGAATGTGGTTTAACAACTCTAGAGACAAGGAGGTTAAGAGGAGATCAGATTGAAGTTTTTAAGATATTGAATGGGTATGAAAATATTGATAGAAATATGTTTTTCTCACTCAAGAAGGATAGCAGAACTAGAGGACATGAGGTAAAATTAGTAAAGGATCAATGTAGATTGGACATCAGGAAGCACTCGTTCTCACAGAGGACAATAAATGAATGGAACAAATTGTCTACAGATTGTGTAACTGCTAGCAGCGTGAATATGTTTAAAAACAAGGTTGACACATATCTCAGGAGGGCGGGTTATAAGTAGATGAACATTGTTGGACTCTCGATAAGCCAATGGCTTCCTTGTCCACTTGCCATCTGGGCCTTTGGCTTCGATGGCAAATCTTGTTAAACTGACACTTGACAACGGCACCCCAACCAATGAGCATATGTGAGATTCTTCGTGAGATGTCGCTACGATTTTTTTAAGTTAGCGTAACATAGGCGTGACGTCGTCGCGTTGCCGTCTGCCCACTACAAGTTTCCACGGTTGGCCCAACGCTGACATTAGGTCAACATGCAGATCGCGACTGCGGCGAGCATATTACAATGTTGGTCCAACCAAGCTGTGCTAGCTGGGATTCCTGTCAAGTAGATGACTACATCTTTACATTATAGCTATACTTTTGGAAAGCTTTGAGCTTACATATTTAATATGAATATTCCAATTAAGTAAATTATCAACACACACCCAAAATTTTTTGCAACTCTTACTGTCAATTTTAACATTTTGTATATTTATAACATCTTCACTGAGCATACGATTTCCAAATAGCATATAATTAGTTTTATATATGTTTAATGTTAACCTATTTACTGCAAAACAAGTATCCCAGAAAGCAGGTATACGTTGGGCCAACGTGGGTATTTGGCGTTGTCCCAACGTTGCTACCCACGGTGGGCCAACGTCATTTTGCTCAGTGGTCCTACATTGGCCCCACTAGTTGGCATGACATTGGACCAACGTGGGTTTATACAACACTTCTGTTGGGCCAATGTGGTTGTTACACGTGTATGTTGTATTTTCATTGGGCCAACGTGGGTTTGTACTACACTTCCGTTGGGCCAATGTTGGGCTAATGCATACTTATTCCATGGGTGTTTTTTGTTGGGCCAATGTGTGCGCGTGCGTGCGTGCGTGCGTGCGTGCGTGCGTGCGTGCGTGCGTTGAGACACTGAACATCGGTTACATAGTATATAAGCAACGTGCGTATAATGAAAACATTGGTCTTGATTGTTAGTAAATGTTTATTAATATGGAACTGTAAAACATGGCATGACACACATTCACACATGAGATCGTTGTAACATGAAAAACAATTTCCTCTGAATATATTACCCATAAACAGATCATGGTTAATTCAATGGCACTGCAGACATCTCCATGCAAAGCAACATAACAATATGATATAGTTTTATCCATTATATCATTATATTGTGACAAAAATAAATGAGAAACATGGCATATTTACCACAACCCAAGAGAGCATATTAATATAATTATAATAGGCATTTATCCAGGCTTTTCCAAATATTGACAAAGACAACTACATTTATCCATCACTATAGTCGAGAAAACCCCATGGCATAATTAATATGCCCAAGAGAGCTCCATAATAATTATATAAGGCAAAGCTGCTTTCATGCAGATTTTTCAAATACTTTGACAAAATACAACCATAAACCTCGTAGATCACACAGAATTAGATGGTAGACACGCATCTCTCAGTGAACTATGAGAACTACAGTTACCCTCCAAATGTATGACTAGTTGGAAACCCTATGGCATGACGAGTTGGTAACCCTATGGCATGACGAGTTGGTAACCCTATGGCATGACGAGTTGGTAACCCTATGGCATGACGAGTTGGTAACCCTATGGCATGACTAGTTGGTAACCCTATGACATGACTAGTTGGTAACCCTATGGCATGACTAACACCACCCCCTTCCAACCAAGAGAGCAACAACATACCCCCCATGGCCCGTCAAATTGACCCAACACTGATTTAGATCTTCATCCTCGCTCTCCTCTCAGGACTGACTGTAGGAGTTCTGGCCAAGGTCCTCCTCATCCGACCCCCATCGCGACCCTTGGCCTACCTCAGTCAGTCCTTCATCACCTTCTCCACTTCCGAATCTGTGGTGTGTTGACAAGACCAGTTTAACTGCAATTAATATGATAATGCAGGATTACATTTCTATACCATAGCTACAGTGGTTTGTGGTTTTGTCCGATATATCTGCTCTAATATCCACCAGAATAGTCATATCCAACAGAATAGTCATATCCACCAGAATAGTAATATCCATCAGAGTCCCATTTGTCCCAGGCTAAGGTGTCAACATTTGTGGACATGAGACTGAACAAGATTGACAAAGATTTAGCAAGATTGTCATCCAAGGCTAAACACCCAGATAACAAGTGAACAAGGAAGCCATTGGCGTATCAAGAGTCCAACAATTTTGTTATCTATGTGTAACCTGCCTTCTGAGATATTTATACTTGTGAGATATATTAGGAGACACCATTGTTTGTTGTCCACATGTACCAGCAGCAATGTTCTCTTTATGCTCACGTGGATGATCAGCAATTAAATGTATTTGGGGATCGAGAATATTAATTGATAATTAGTCAATTTGAACCCTTAAAACAGCAATAATCACACAAGAACAGTAATTTAAGATTGTTAGCAACAGATATTTCAGTTATGCTATTTTAGACATCCTATGTATATTATGGATCTACTCCTTCTTGGTGAAAATAGCCTTCACCAAATAAGCTTCCACTAATTAAAAACTACATAATATATTTTGTTCAAATACAAACAGTAACATTTTTCTTACCTGTAATTAGTGTAATTAGTAGCTGGATCTTGGCACCAGAAAATGCTCTTTTGGTGCCCTTCCCCATCCAGTTCACCTGCTTGGCCAGGTGAGGGGACAGCACATGTCGCATAGTGGGGCGAACAGTGTCGTTTGTGGTTCCCCTCCAATTGTGCCGAGGAATGCCAACTGCAACAACGAAGATGCATTACTTTTAATCCCATGAACGCCGACGTCTGTTTGCGAAGTAGAGGAATGTCCATATCTCTAAGGTATAACGCACCATAGCTAATTAATTATTTAGCCTCAGTGAACTTGCTGATATGATGGCCCATTGATGGGTGGTTACAATTTGATATGATGGGTGGTGACAATTTGATATGATGGGTGGTGACAATTTGATATGATGGGTGGTTACAATTTGATATGATGGGTGGTTACAATTTGATATGATGGGTGGTGACAATTTGATATGATGGGTGGTTACAATTTGATATGATGGGTGGTTACAATTTGATATGATGGGTGGTTACAATTTGATATGATGGGTGGTTACAATTTGATATGATGGGTGGTTACAATTTGATATGATGGGTGGTGACAATTAAACATGTAGGCCCCCTATTATTACACTGTTTACATCATACCACTGTAGTATCTAAACAAAACAAAACTATAGTTCCAACAGGAACACATAGCTGTACAGATATGCCCCACGCTACATGCATACAAGAAATCAAATCACGATTTCAGATATTTGTTGTGTGTGTTAGGTGCTATTGTACAACACAGTTCTGAAACCACAAACCAGTGGCGTGGTAAATAACAAGAGGGGATATGCCCCACTTTCCCCTACCAAAAAGTAAATTCATAGTGGGTTTCATTATACAACAAACACCAACTTATCTAGAAACTCCCTTGCAACTATGACATATATATGTGACGGTTTCACAGCCCTGAGCATCTGTCTTGCATGCATAGCCAGAGAAGTTGATCCCATTTCTAAATTCTAAAGTATATCAACACCTATGGAAGTGCACAATGTTTCAAATGACAAGCAAAACAACATCATCCAATTATTTAACAGACTGTGTGCAGAAATATTTGTTTGTATGAGACATGCATGACAGTGGCTACAACTGATGTGTAGTATACATACCACATTCTTCTCTGTGTCTCATCCACAGAGACATACATGACAGTGGCTACAACTGATGTATAGTATACATACCACATTCTTCTCTGTGTCTCGTCCACAGAGACATGACAGTGGCTACAACTGATGTATAGTATACATACCACATTCTTCTCTGTGTCTCGACCACAGAGGCATGAGAGTGGCTACACCTGATGTATAGTATACATACCACATTCTTCTCCGTGTCTCGTCCACAGAGACATGACAGTGGCTACAACTGATGTATAGTATACATACCACATTCTTCTCTGTGTCTCGTCCACAGAGACATACATGACAGTGGCTACAACTGATGTATAGTATACATACCACATTCTTCTCCGTGTCTCGTCCACAGAGACATGACAGTGGCTACAACTGATGTGTAGTATACATACCACATTCTTCTCTGTGTCTCATCCACAGAGACATACATGACAGTGACTACAACTGATGTATAGTATACATACCACATTCTTCTCTGTGTCTCGACCACAGAGACATGCATGAGAGTGGCTACAACTGATGTATAGTATACATACCACATTCTTCTCTGTGTCTCGACCACAGAGACATGCATGAGAGTGGCTACAACTGATGTATAGTATACATACCACATTCTTCTCTGTGTCTCATCCACAGAGACATGCATGACAGTGGCTACAACTGATGTATAGTATACATACCACATTCTTCTCTGCATCTCGACCACAGAGACATGACAGTGGCTACAACTGATGTATAGTATACATACCACATTCTTCTCTGTGTCTCGTCCACAGAGACATACATGACAGTGGCTACAACTGATGTATAGTATACATACCACATTCTTCTCTGTGTCTCGTCCACAGAGACATACATGAGAGTGGCTACAACTGATGTATAGTATACATACCACATTCTTCTCTGCGTCTCGACCACAGAGACATGACAGTGGCTACAACTGATGTATAGTATACATACCACATTCTTCTATGTGTCTCGTCCACAGAGACATGCATGACAGTGGCTACAACTGATGTATAGTATACATACCACATTCTTCTCTGTGTCTCGACCACAGAGACATGACAGTGGCTACAACTGATGTATAGTATACATACCACATTCTTCTCTGTGTCTCGTCCACAGAGACATGACAGTGGCTACAACTGATGTATAGTATACATACCACATTCTTCTCTGCGTCTCGACCACAGAGACATGACAGTGGCTACAACTGATGTATAGTATACATACCACATTCTTCTCTGTGTCTCGACCACAGAGACATGACAGTGGCTACAACTGATGTATAGTATACATACCACATTCTTCTCTGCGTCTCGACCACAGAGACATGACAGTGGCTACAACTGATGTATAGTATACATACCACATTCTTCTATGTGTCTCGTCCACAGAGACATGCATGACAGTGGCTACAACTGATGTATAGTATACATACCACATTCTTCTCTGTGTCTCGACCACAGAGACATGACAGTGGCTACAACTGATGTATAGTATACATACCACATTCTTCTCTGTGTCTCGTCCACAGAGACATACATGACAGTGGCTACAACTGATGTATAGTATACATACCACATTCTTCTCTGCGTCTCGACCACAGAGACATGACAGTGGCTACAACTGATGTATAGTATACATACCACATTCTTCTCTGTGTCTCGTCCACAGAGACATGCATGACAGTGGCTACAACTGATGTATAGTATACATACCACATTCTTCTCTGCGTCTCGACCACAGAGACATGACAGTGGCTACAACTGATGTATAGTATACATACCACATTCTTCTCTGTGTCTCGTCCACAGAGACATACATGACAGTGGCTACAACTGATGTATAGTATACATACCACATTCTTCTCTGTGTCTCGTCCACAGAGACATACATGACAGTGGCTACAACTGATGTATAGTATACATACCACATTCTTCTCTGTGTCTCGACCACAGAGACATGCATGAGAGTGGCTACAACTGATGTATAGTATACATACCACATTCTTCTCTGTGTCTCGACCACAGAGACATGCATGACAGTGGCTACAACTGATGTATAGTATACATACCACATTCTTCTCTGCATCTCGACCACAGAGACATGACAGTGGCTACAACTGATGTATAGTATACATACCACATTCTTCTCTGTGTCTCGTCCACAGAGACATACATGACAGTGGCTACAACTGATGTATAGTATACATACCACATTCTTCTCTGTTTCTCGTCCACAGAGACATACATGAGAGTGGCTACAACTGATGTATAGTATACATACCACGTTCTTCTCTGTGTCTCGTCCACAGAGACATGACAGTGGCTACAACTGATGTATAGTATACATACCACATTCTTCTCTGTGTCTCATCCACAGAGACATGACAGTGGCTACAACTGATGTATAGTATACATACCACATTCTTCTCTGCGTCTCGACCACAGAGACATGACAGTGGCTACAACTGATGTATAGTATACATACCACATTCTTCTCTGTGTCTCGTCCACAGAGACATGACAGTGGCTACAACTGATGTATAGTATACATACCACATTCTTCTCTGCGTCTCGACCACAGAGACATGACAGTGGCTACAACTGATGTATAGTATACATACCACATTCTTCTCTGTGTCTCGTCCACAGAGCAGTCTCTCCACCTCCTGCATGTGCTGCAGGTTCGTCAGTGTCAACTCCACTCCCTCTGGAAGTTCTGCCCCAAGCTTCCTCACAAACCTCAGTTCTGGGACAGTCTTAGTAAGATGTCAATAAAGAATACATTTAAGCAGCAAGTCGTTATTCCATTAAACCGTTAATGGGATCATGCCTCAGTTAGACTTCCTGGTGTGTTACACATGAATGTAGGGCATAGTAAGTTTGGATATAGGACATTTAAAAAATTCATATCATCTGACATAAGTGCCTTTGAGCAGGGGCATTGCCATGTTTGCTGGTAGAACCTGTTGACAGTGTAACTGGATTTTTAGATGATTTTAATAGGCGGAAGAATTTTTGGTAATTATTTCGCCACAAGTGCCTAGTAATTCATGCAGAAATTGGTAAACACTGACGGATATGACACGTTCAGCCATTTTAAGAGTTAGAAATATGTGATTTTGACAAAACTTGACAAGCATGTCAATGAGATGATGATAACGGCAGGTAAGAAGTTTCAGAATTTTTTATGGTCCCGTTTTCTTATAATCATGCAAAACGTTAACATGATCACCAATGGGAAATGTAACTGTAGGCTGATCCCAAGTAAGCAGACATCGTGGTCACAGCACGGTTATAAAATTTCGATACGCTTATGTTTTAGTCGTTGTTGTTAGCTTAATTGTGGATATTGCAGGTAATTTGGATGAAATTATTAGTTTGTTATAACACATTTCTTAGAATTTTTATAATTTGCAATTCCGATAATATGAGGGGTCATATTTTCGCAAATAAATAAAACCGGCTGCTAACCTGCCCAATGTTGTGTGTATTTGACTTAGAAAATTATCAGTGTCATGCTACTTAATATTATATTATTATATATATTTTATTGATTTCATCTAGTCAGCAATATCATTATTTATTAAGTGCCGCTATTATTTAAGTTTTAACCATCTCCTTTAGGAGGTGTCCTATAACTGACCTACTATGTAGCAAAAATGTCAAATAAATATACATTCTAATGTTGTGCTATAACATTTGATGTGCATCAGTTGATATGTTATGCAATTTGATGATTAGTAAGACATTTAATTGTTAAAAAACAAAATTTGTTTTCATTTTCAATGTGTTAAAATTTACAAGAGAGCCTATGATATGCTAAACACTTAAGATAAGCACTTTTTGTATAGAAAATAATAATTGCATTTCATGTCCATTCACCACGCCTCGGTACACATTTCATGTTGTGTGCAGTTCTTTTTAAGTGCCTGGGCACAAGGAAATGAAGGTGTGCAACCCAAAAAGTAGCTAACTCTGTCTCTAGCTATAGCCCCATCTCTAGCTAACCCCATTCCTAGTTAACCCTAACCCTGAAGTGGTTTACAGAAGATATAACCATACCCATAGGCGCAGGTTGATAAGAAAAGTGAACAGTTTGCTTGGAAAAGGCAGAGAGCAGTAACAGTCACGAATAGCCTGGTATAGAGCGGATGTCAAAATGGAAATCTGGTAAAAATTAGGGGGTATGGCCCCAGTTTATGAGGGAGCAGGTAGCCATTTTGTACAAGCACAGTCATTTAGCAAACAGGTTTAGCAAAGTAGCGACTGTGTCCTCCACTCCTCTCCCAGGCCGACACACAAATTGTAGGGGTCTAGAAGATGGACTGTACGGTTCATGATCATGGTTTTGACCAATTTTTTCAAAACTCTTCATTATGTCAACGCTACTGGACAGAAATCATTTGGGCTGGCAGTGTGAGGTTTTTGGGGAGAGGAATGACAGTTGACGCTTTCCACAAGGTAGGGATTTTCTGTAAGCTGAGAGCGACCTGGGAGATGAAGTGGAAGATACCAGACAACTGACTGGCACAATTCTTCAAAACCTGACCTGAAATGCCATAAGGACCGGGACTTTTCTTAATGCGTGTACACTGGAATACCCTCAACACATCTTCTTCAATTACTAATTCACCACCAGTCTTTGTTGATCTCCTAATATTGTCAATGACAGAACGAAAATCGTGTATGTCGAAACGAGAGCAGAAAGAATTCATATCCTCTGCAAAGACCCTGTCATCTCTACCCCCCCAACAGTGATAAGCGATTGGAATTCTGTCTGTTTTACTGCATGTCACTGTTTGTCTTAATGCATTCCCAGACTGTTCTCATGCTTTCCTAATTTCTGATCTGACAGTTATTTGAACTTCCCTTCGCTCAGCTAAATCTGCCTGAAAGCAAGCCCTTTTCTTCTCATTCAATACCTTTTTTAGTTGTTTATAAACCCAAGGTTTGTTGTTTGGGTACACTTTGCACTTCTGCACGGGTATAACAGTGTCAACGCAGAAAGAAACATAACTGGTCACAACATCGGTAAGTTCATCCAGACTATCACAGGAATCCCGAAAAACATCCCAGTTAGTACAGTCAAAACAACCCTGCAGTCTAGCTACACTGTCTTCATCCCAGTTAGTACAGTCAAAACAACCCTGCAGTCTAGCTACACTGTCTTCATCCCAGTTAGTACAGTCAAAACAACCCTGCAGTCTAGCTACACTGTCTTCATCCCAGTTAGTACAGTCAAAACAACCCTGCAGTCTAGCTACACTGTCTTCATCCCAGTTAGTACAGTCAAAACAACCCTGCAGTCTAGCTACACTGTCTTCATCCCAGTTAGTACAGTCAAAACAACCCTGCAGTCTAGCTACACTGTCTTCATCCCAGTTAGTACAGTCAAAACAACCCTGCAGTCTAGCTACACTGTCTTCATCCCAGTTAGTACAATCAAAACAACCCTGCAGTCTGGCTACACTGTCTTCATCCCAGTTAGTACAATCAAAACAACCCTGCAGTCTAGCTACACTGTCTTCATCCCAGTTAGTACAATAAAAACAACCCTGCAGTCTAGCTACACTGTCTTCATCCCAGTTAGTACAGTCAAAACAACCCTGCAGTCTAGCTACACTGTCTTCATCCCAGTTAGTACAGTCAAAACAACCCTGCAGTCTAGCTACACTGTCTTCATCCCAGTTAATACAGTCAAAACAACCCTGCAGTCTAGCTACACTGTCTTCATCCCAGTTAGTACAGTCAAAACAACCCTACAGTCTGGCTACACTGTCTTCATCCCAGTTAGTACAGTCAAAACAACCCTGCAGTCTAGCTACACTGTCTTCATCCCAGTTAGAACAGTCAAAACAACCCTGCAGTCTAGCTACACTGTCTTCATCCCAGTTAGTACAGTCAAAACAACCCTGCAGTCTAGCTACACTGTCTTCATTCCAGTTAGTACAGTCAAAACAACCCTGCAGTCTAGCTACACTGTCTTCATCCCAGTTAGAACAGTCAAAACAACCCTGCAGTCTAGCTACACTGTCTTCATCCCAGTTAGTACAGTCAAAACAACCCTGCAGTCTAGCTACACTATCTTCATCCCAGTTAGTAGTCAAAACAACCCTGCAGTCTAGCTACACTGTCTTCATTCCAGTTAGTACAGTCAAAACAACCCTGCAGTCTAGCTACACTGTCTTCATCCCAGTTAGTACAGTCAAAACAACCCTGCAGTCTAGCTACACTGTCTTCATCCCAGTTAGTACAGTCAAAACAACCCTGCAGTCTAGCTACACTGTCTTCATCCCAGTTAATACAGTCAAAACAACCCTGCAGTCTAGCTACACTGTCTTCATCCCAGTTAGTACAGTCAAAACAACCCTACAGTCTGGCTACACTGTCTTCATCCCAGTTAGTACAGTCAAAACAACCCTGCAGTCTAGCTACACTGTCTTCATCCCAGTTAGAACAGTCAAAACAACCCTGCAGTCTAGCTACACTGTCTTCATCCCAGTTAGTACAGTCAAAACAACCCTGCAGTCTAGCTACACTGTCTTCATCCCAGTTAGTACAATCAAAACAACCCTGCAGTCTGGCTACACTGTCTTCATCCCAGTTAGTACAATCAAAACAACCCTGCAGTCTAGCTACACTGTCTTTATCCCAGTTAGTACAATAAAAACAACCCTGCAGTCTAGCTACACTGTCTTCATCCCAGTTAGTACAGTCAAAACAACCCTGCAGTCTAGCTACACTGTCTTCATCCCAGTTAGTACAGTCAAAACAACCCTGCAGTCTAGCTACACTGTCTTCATCCCAGTTAATACAGTCAAAACAACCCTGCAGTCTAGCTACACTGTCTTCATCCCAGTTAGTACAGTCAAAACAACCCTACAGTCTGGCTACACTGTCTTCATCCCAGTTAGTACAGTCAAAACAACCCTGCAGTCTAGCTACACTGTCTTCATCCCAGTTAGAACAGTCAAAACAACCCTGCAGTCTAGCTACACTGTCTTCATCCCAGTTAGTACAGTCAAAACAACCCTGCAGTCTAGCTACACTGTCTTCATTCCAGTTAGTACAGTCAAAACAACCCTGCAGTCTAGCTACACTGTCTTCATCCCAGTTAGAACAGTCAAAACAACCCTGCAGTCTAGCTACACTGTCTTCATCCCAGTTAGTACAGTCAAAACAACCCTGCAGTCTAGCTACACTGTCTTCATCCCAGTTAGTAGTCAAAACAACCCTGCAGTCTAGCTACACTGTCTTCATTCCAGTTAGTACAGTCAAAACAACCCTGCAGTCTAGCTACACTGTCTTCATCCCAGTTAGTACAGTCAAAACAACCCTGCAGTCTAGCTACACTGTCTTCATCCCAGTTAGTACAATCAAAACAACCCTGCAGTCTGGCTACACTGTCTTCATCCCAGTTAGTACAATCAAAACAACCCTGCAGTCTAGCTACACTGTCTTCATCCCAGTTAGTACAATAAAAACAACCCTGCAGTCTAGCTACACTGTCTTCATCCCAGTTAGTACAATCAAAACAACCCTGCAGTCTAGCTACACTGTCTTCATCCCAGTTAGTACAGTCAAAACAACCCTGCAGTCTAGCTACACTGTCTTCATCCCAGTTAGTACAGTCAAAACAACCCTGCAGTCTGGCTACACTGTCTTCATCCCAGTTAGTACAGTCAAAACAACCCTGCAGTCTAGCTACACTGTCTTCATCCCAGTTAGAACAGTCAAAACAACCCTGCAGTCTAGCTACACTGTCTTCATCCCAGTTAGTACAGTCAAAACAACCCTGCAGTCTAGCTACACTGTCTTCATCCCAGTTAGTACAGTCAAAACAACCCTGCAGTCTAGCTACACTGTCTTCATTCCAGTTAGTACAGTCAAAACAACCCTGCAGTCTAGCTACACTGTCTTCATCCCAGTTAGTACAGTCAAAACAACCCTGCAGTCTAGCTACACTGTCTTCATCCCAGTTAGTACAATCAAAACAACCCTGCAGTCTGGCTACACTGTCTTCATCCCAGTTAGTACAATCAAAACAACCCTGCAGTCTAGCTACACTGTCTTCATCCCAGTTAGTACAATAAAAACAACCCTGCAGTCTAGCTACACTGTCTTCATCCCAGTTAGTACAGTCAAAACAACCCTGCAGTCTAGCTACACTGTCTTCATCCCAGTTAGTACAGTCAAAACAACCCTGCAGTCTAGCTACACTGTCTTCATCCCAGTTAGTACAGTCAAAACAACCCTGCAGTCTGGCTACACTGTCTTCATCCCAGTTAGTACAGTCAAAACAACCCTGCAGTCTAGCTACACTGTCTTCATCCCAGTTAGTACAGTCAAAACAACCCTGCAGTCTAGCTACACTGTCTTCATTCCACACCTTCACCTGTCGTCCAACACATTTTGCACACTTCAGAAGGCATCTATAAATAGGAACCAGGTGAACAGTGTTGTGATCGGTGTCACTGATCGGTGGCTTGGCTATGGACCTATACGCATTAGGCACCGAACCGTAGCACAAGTCAATAGTCCGGTTCATGCGGGTTGGGCACGTGATGTACTGGTGGTAGGCAGGCACACTTTGCTTAAGGCTGCACTGATTGAAATCACCCAGTATGAACTTGGGAGCATTGGTAGACAAAACGTCAAGTTTCTGTGTCACATCACAAATATGCTGAGCGACTCGATCCACGCTGGCTCTGGGGTGTGCGTAAACAACAGTCACAAACAATTGAGGAAATTCGCGATGTAGATACAGTGGCCGTAGTGAAACAGTCAACAGTTCAATGTCGGGGGGGGGGGGGGTGGTGGGGGTGCGGGGGGGGGTGCAGAGCCGATCACGCACAATCAATCACAGCTAATAGCTTCTACAAACAACCTGTCAATATTCCTGCTCAATGGCACTCATGTCACATAATATGAATTTATTAAGTTCACATTTCACACAACATACATTCGTGTGAAACAGTAAACAAGAAGGTCAACTGTGGTCTTACCCCAAATAGAAATGGTAATTGTGGAGAAAAAAAATGGAATTTATCCTGATAGTAAAGGTAAATGAATATTATGCATTCATGGAAAAAATGATGTCCTACCTAGTTGTTGGGGTTGTTTGCATACACAAGGAACCACCACCTGTGCATGTGTTCTGTAATCATATTCTATATAGCCAGTTGTTATTCCATACTGAAAATTGTAATAATTTCTTTACCTGGTGCTACAATACACCTGTGTAAACAGACTAAAATATCATTTTCAAGTGTGAATTACTGAAAAGCCAGACGTCTCAACTTGTCGAATTGCATAACATTACATAACCTACTTAGTGGAGCCCTCAGAAATAACTCACCTTCTCTGTGGACCAGGTACTTTAGCTCACTGGGCCATGTCAGGTAACAGCTGGGCCTGTGCAGCATTTTCTCAACTCCCAATAGATGCATGCTCCTCACAGGGATTTGAGGAAAGGTGACTGAGTCTAATTAACTGAAATAAACAAAAGTTGATTGCTAAGTAATTATTTTATAATGTGACTTGCACTGCTTTGATGTAACTTATCAGATGGAGGCTGCACTAGTGTGAATATGTCCCCCCCAATATACTGGTCTCCTGTCATTGTCATGTGAATTCCAGCAGGTCCTGCTGTTCCTCTGTCATAGATGTGATGTTCATGTCACGGAGGAAACACTCTTCTGGTGTTTCCTCCAGGTAGTCGTGATCGTGGTGGACAGCTCATATATCAGTCAGTTCGCATAGCTGTCGGATAGTAATGTCCAGGGTTCTGGAGTTTATCCACACATTCCGAAACTGCTGTGGATATTCAGACAGGTTCCTGTATTCCACAGGACGTCTCTCCTCAACTTTAAATCCTCCATCTTCACCGGTGGCCCTTGTACTTCTTCGCCTGATGGAATGTCTGCAACTGTTGCGTGCAGGTCTCGGCAGTCTCGATACCATCCATGGCCCTAGTGAGGACAAACAGCACTAGCGTGACATGCTTGCAGTGTGCATCTGGGCCCAAACCCACAGGGCACGGACCAGTCACTTTTCCCATAGACGACCATTATAACGTTCTTGCGCCTACATTGAAAATTTATCCTACAATTTTTTTTTTAATTCACAGAAAATTACAGACCCACTAAGACACCTGGTGTGTAAAATTCGTGAAAATTACATACCTCCTTTTCGCACAAATTGCTTCAACGCATGACGCCCCTGCATTTCTGTCACGAAATTCCCCAGTTTCCCAAATATGAGTACATCCTGCCTTACAGCCACTGTGTCCTTACGCAACTGGTATACCTACTGACAAATGGCATCATTTCAAAGCTCAGATGCTACTGTGCACAAAAACATCACTTCCACTCACTCATCCACACAATTTCTGCTCTCACAAATAAACCGTATCTGCACAATTCATTTTTTCCTTGGGACTCTTTATGTATGTAATGGCGGATGGATTCTGACTGGTCCGTGCCCTAATTAATTTCCGACATCTCACAAACCGTCACAAAAGTTATACCAAATCGAAGAAAAACATTCATCTCGATAAATCACAGAAGGAAATCCACATCGCAATGCTGCACATTAATTGATATGTCACCGAGACATGCCCCCGTATGTGAGGGGAAGAATTTCAAGTGGGCTGAATTGCATATATGCACTGTAGTCATAAAGCCCACACTGCTTGCTGTGCTGGAGATATGGAAAATCTTACAAGTGTTTCACAAAATGTGGGGTATTTTCATCAATACAACACTAAAATTGTCAACTAATTTTTTATTAAAATATATTTTTTTTTAAATATGCACTGTTTTGGGGCAAAAAGCTAGCATTTCAGTGTATTTCACAACATTGATAGGTAATATTGAGCGTTCAAAGTACAACGAATTATGATATGTGTGAAAACAAGCTATACATCTGACAAGTTTTCATATGAACATTTGGCATTTCTGACACGGATGACCCAATTTCAAGTCACTGAAGGTGCCAACTGCCTGTCAACGAGATAGAACAGGATGCTGCCTGTTTGGGGCTTTTGAGTGTCTACTGTTGCAACTACAGTGATGATAAGCCTACTTTTTGCTCAGATTTCAACTACAGGAGGTTGTAAATTCTATTCAGAATCTACATTGGGGTATTTTCTCAGCCAATAGCTGTGCAGCATGACAGACAAGTGGTCTACCCCACTAAAATTCTGGCCATTACTTAAATGTCAGTTGGACAGATTGCTCCCAGATCAGTCAGATAGTAAAAGTTTTTGACTCTGATACAGATATCAACATGGAGAAGAAAAGTGAAGATGTGGGGAAGTTCCGAATAGCCAAAAATGTGAGATGTGGCTTTCAGAAGGGGCACACTGTGCACACGTCCAAGAAAGACGTTGCAGACAATTCCACACCAAGCATGTGGATGCTGAGACTCATGCAAGCCGAATTCACAAGAGTCGCCAAAGTTACACCAGGTGGACTCATCGAAGTCCCAGATGCTGAGGGCAAATCAGGTGGCGCCAAACTCATGAGACCGAAGAAACGTGTTGCTGATGACTTGACAACCACATACCTGAAGAAAGACGAGTCACAATCAGAAATGCGTATTATGCATAGAGACAAAACAACACAGATGTATAACGAGTGCATTGCAGAGCATGCGTCCCTTATTGACAGTCAATTGTGTGCTGTTCCTAGATTTACAGTGCATACAGAGGTCAAGGTTGGCCTCTGCTGGAAACAAAATCTCAGGTGTGTTAAGTGTGGATACACATCAAAAATGTTCAAGCTATACCATGAAGTACCAACTGAGAAGACAGGGCAGAGATCTGCTGCTCCAAATGTCGGCCTTCAGGTGGGACTACAGGAATCTACCACAGGAATCGCTAAAGGGCGAGTGATAATTGCTAGCTTAGATGTACCACCACCGTGCCGAAGTAGCATGCAACGGACTGCAAACAAAGTTGGCAATGCGACAACAACTATGACTTTGGCAAACTTGGCGAAAAGGCGTGACCACATGAAGACAATTAATAAGCTACAAGGATTACTTGAAGATGATCCAGTAAACATATCCATGGACCGCAGATATAGCTCAGCGAGAATCACTGGGTCTTATCATGCTGGGCAAAAAGCATCACAAGCAATAGGGGTTGTAGTAGAACAACAAAGTGGCTGCCAGGATATTGTGGCTCTACACATACAGAATAAATTGTGCACCTTGGGGGCTTCACTTCGAAGGAGAGGATTTGATGTCACCTGTCCAGGGCATGATAACTGCACAGCAACATTGACAGCAGATGAAAATCTATCTGAATTTGACATTGGCAAAGACATTGGAAAGCAATTTGGCTCACAGAGTGTGGCAGTGAGATATGTCGTCACAGATGGGGACGCGAGGAGTGCTGAAGGAGTACGGGCTGGTAGGTCTGTTGCAGGAATGCCATGTGAACAAGTAGACCGACAAGCAGACACTACACACCTAGAACAAGCTTTATTTAGAAATGTCATAAAGGCTACATTCAGTGAGCGAATGTTTCCTGGTGCGACAGCAGCCACACGAAAAGAGCAGAGGAAAATGTTTGCTCTGGATGTGAAAGTCAGGTGCCATAGAATACACAGTGACATGCACAGAATGCACAATGGTAATTTGACAAAGGTAGCATCACTGATGCCACGTATCATTGAAACAACATTGGATTGCTATGGAGGTGACTGCAAGAAATGCAGGTACTCGTCTGCAGTCTGCTCAGGTGGGAAAGGAAACTGGTGGAAAAAATCAATGTACCTGCAGACAGGTACTCTCAACTATCTCAACATGACCAGTGCAGACAGGATTACACTGAGAAGGATTCTGCAACTAAGATTAGGGGGAAATGCACTAGCATTAACAAAACTGTGTCTTAACACAAACCGAAATGAGGGCCTGAACAGAGGGTTGAGTGCTTCTCTACAAAAAAATGTGAACTTCAGTCGCAACATCAAGGGACGTGCCTGTGCAGCCATTGACAGGCTGAATTATGGAGCGGGGGACTCTCTACTGCGGAAATTGGAGACAAGCAAAGCTCCGATTAGTAAAGGTGGAAGAGTGGCCAAAGCTGTTAGACAGATGCAACTTGTAACAACATACAACAGGATATACAGATCTAAGAGTTCTGTGCGAAGACGGCTAAGGTACAACATGTGGAAACGCTTCAGTGCTGCACGTGCATCTAAGAGGCGCAGACAAGCAACCAGTGACACGAAAAAGGATGCCCAAAAGAAACAGTACCGTAAGGCGCAGCAGGATGAAACATTAAAACAAAAAAATGCACAGCTACAACTGCTGTGAAAAGAAAACGGAAGAAGCCAGTAACTCACTCTTCCAGTGACCACCCTTACTTCCTGCGTGACAGATCTACTGATGATCACACATACATTTGTCACATGTGACATGCCATATGTCCTGTTTGACATTTCTTAATGATAAACTCTGTCACACGTTTGGCACCAGGAGGATTACATACCACACACTCCCCCTACACAGATGTGAGGGGAGTTCAAGAGGATTACCCCATAGCCCTGCGACCACAATGAAGAATGGACACACAGACAGACAGGCAAGCAGCCGAGGATGCAAAAACACACAAACTGGTGATTAATGATAAGACTGGCTTAATTAATTGATTGATTTGTCTCTCACCTGTTCAGCTGCACAATTTCTAAATACACTGAGGGTAATGACCATGACCAAAACAATGCTGCTCTCTCACACACTGTCTTCTATTGTTGTTTACATGCAGTGGCACCAGTATTATATGCTGTGGATTAACACACAAGCTGACATTGCAAATATGGCTACAACTTAGATGTTTAGGAATCTTGGATAAATTATGGTGTAGCATGTACATTAATCTATGTACGTCTTCCATTTCCCAGCATTACCACCAGCAGCTGGAAATTTCACACATATGACCCCATACTGCGTTAGCCTATGTACTCTTTTACAACACCCAGTCCATAACATGCAACGGCCATTGCTTGACAAGACAGTGTTAGACTCGATTTTCCGCCTATATTTTCTCACAAAAATGTCATCCATGCTTGTTTTACCACGATGCGTTGGTAACAAGCCAGTCAAAATTTCATATTGGGCACGGACCACAGTCACTTTTCCCATAGACGACCATTATAACGTTTTTGCGCCTACATTGAAAATTTATCCTACAATTTTTTTTTAAATTCACAGAAAATTACAGACCCACTAAGACACCTGGTGTGTAAAATTCGTGAAAATGACATACCTCCTTTTCGCACAAATTGCTTCAACGCATGACGCCCCTGCATTTCTGTCACGAAATTCCCCGGTTTCCCAAATATGAGTACATCCTGCCTAACAGCCACTGTGTCCTTACGCAACTGGTATACCTACTGACAAATGGCATCATTTCAAAGCTTAGATGCTACTGTGCACAAAAACATCACCTCCACTCACTCATCCACACAATTTCTGCTCTCACAAATAAACCCTATCTGCACAATTCATTTTTTCCTTGGGACTCTTTATGTATGTAATGGCAGATGGATTCTGACTGTGGTCCGTGCCCACAGTCTTGATACCATCCCTGGCCCTAGTGAGGGCAAACAGCACTAGCACGACGTGCTTGCAGTGTCCATCTGGGCCCACACCCACAGTCTTGATACCATCCCTGGCCCTAGTGAGGGCAAACAGCACTAGCACGACGTGCTTGCAGTGTGCATCTGGGCCCACACCCACAGTCTTGATACCATCCCTGGCCCTAGTGAGGGCAAACAGCACTAGCGTTACATGCTTGCAGTGTCCATCTGGGCCCACACCCACAGTCTTGATACCATCCCTGGCCCTAGTGAGGGCAAACAGCACTAGCATGACATGCTTGCAGTGTACATCTGGGCCCACACCCACAGTCTTGATACCATCCCTGGCCCTAGTGAGGGCAAACAGCACTAGCACGACGTGCTTGCAGTGTCCATCTGGGCCCACACCCACAGTCTTGATACCATCCCTGGCCCTAGTGAGGGCAAACAGCACTAGCACGACGTGCTTGCAGTGTGCATCTGGGCCCACACCCACAGTCTTGATACCATCCCTGGCCCTAGTGAGGGCAAACAGCACTAGCGTTACATGCTTGCAGTGTCCATCTGGGCCCACACCCACAGTCTTGATACCATCCCTGGCCCTAGTGAGGGCAAACAGCACTAGCATGACATGCTTGCAGTGTACATCTGGGCCCACACCCACAGTCTTGATACCATCCCTGGCCCTAGTGAGGGCAAACAGCACTAGCACGACGTGCTTGCAGTGTCCATCTGGGCCCACACCCACAGTCTTGATACCATCCCTGGCCCTAGTGAGGGCAAACAGCACTAGCACGACGTGCTTGCAGTGTGCATCTGGGCCCACACCCACAGTCTTGATACCATCCCTGGCCCTAGTGAGGGCAAACAGCACTAGCGTTACATGCTTGCAGTGTCCATCTGGGCCCACACCCACAGTCTTGATACCATCCCTGGCCCTAGTGAGGGCAAACAACACTAGCACGACGTGCTTGCAGTGTGCATCTGGGCCCACACCCACAGTCTTGATACCATCCCTGGCCCTAGTGAGGGCAAACAACACTAGCATGACATGCTTGTAGGGTACATCTGGGCCCACACCCACAGTCTTGATACCATCCCTGGCCCTAGTGAGGGCAAACAGCACTAGCATGACATGCTTGCAGTGTCCATCTGGGCCCACACCCACAGTCTTGATACCATCCCTGGCCCTAGTGAGGGCAAACAGCACTAGCACGACGTGCTTGCAGTGTGCATCTGGGCCCACACCCACAGTCTTGATACCATCCCTGGCCCTAGTGAGGGCAAATAGCACTAGCACGACATGCTTGCAGTGTCCATCTGGGCCCACACCCACAGTCTTGATACCATCCCTGGCCCTAGTGAGGGCAAACAGCACTAGCATGACATGTTTGCAGTGTCCATCTGGGCCCACGCCCACAGCACACTGACTCTCACTGACAACCCCGGCCGTGGCAGTCCAGCTTCATGTCAACTTTGTAAACACACTGTTTAATCATCTCGGCACTCACACGTCCTTGGATGAATGTTTCTTCGCCTTTGTGCGAATGCCTTATCAACTTGAGCAAGTTGCCATAATACATATCCTGTGATTTCGAACCCAGCTTCTGGTCAAACAGCTTCAGGTAGACCGAGATTGTTGACTCGGTCACATCAGGTAGCTGTACAAGAAGTACTGTAGTGTTATTGTTGACTCGGTCACATCAGGCAGCTGTACAAGAAGTACTGTAGTGTTATTGTTGACTCGGTCACATCAGGTAGCTGTACAAGAAGTACTGTAATGTTATTGTTGACTCGGTCACATCAGGCAGCTGTACAAGAAGTACTGTAGTGTTATTGTTGACTCGGTCACATCAGGCAGCTGTACAAGAAGTACTGTAGTGTTATTGTTGACTCGGTCACATCAGGTAGCTGTACAAGAAGTACTGTAGTATTATTGTTGACTCGGTCACATCAGGCAGCTGTTCAAGAAGTACTGTAGTGTTATTGTTGACTCGGTCACATCAGGCAGCTGTACAAGAAGTACTGTAGTGTTATTGTTGACTCGGTCACATCAGATAGCTGTACAAGAAGTACTGTAGTATTATTGTTGACTCTGTCACATCAGGCAGCTGTACAAGAAGTACTGTAGTGTTGTTGTTGACTCGGTCACATCAGGCAGCTGTACAAGAAGTACTGTAGTGTTATTGTTGACTCGGTCACATCAGGTAGCTGTACAAGAAGTACTGTAGCGTTATTGTTGACTCGGTCACATCAGGTAGCTGTACAAGAAGTACTGTAGTGTTATTGTTGACTCGGTCACATCAGGCAGCTGTACAAGAAGTACTGTAGTGTTATTGTTGACTCTGTCACATCAGGTAGCTGTACAAGAAGTACTGTAGTGTTATTGTTGACTCTGTCACATCAGGTAGCTGTACAAGAAGTACTGTAGTGTTATTGTTGACTCGGTCACATCAGGTAGCTGTACAAGAAGTACTGTAGTATTATTGTTGACTCTGTCACATCAGGTAGCTGTACAAGAAGTACTGTAGTATTATTGTTGACTCGGTCACATCAGGTAGCTGTACAACAAGTACTGTAGTGTTATTGTTGACTCGGTCACATCAGGTAGCTGTACAAGAAGTACTGTAGTGTTATTGTTGACTCGGTCACATCAGGCAGCTGTACAAGAAGTACTGTAGTGTTATTCCACATTTCAAGACTAGTAACATTGTCATAATTATTTCTGGAATAATGCCAAATATAGTGCATGTTCATAGTTTTCCTAATTAGTGATTTGTAGGATTATGAAAATCCAACCACAGCATGGTAGAAAAAGATTTAAATTCGGTATATTGACATGATAGCAGTAGCAAGCTGAGAAAGATTCTAGGTGGTTATCAGACCTGGGACTGAGTACATTTTCATGAGTAAAGTATGAGTGATGGCTGAGAACGAGTACAAGTACATTGCTCAAAGCTGAGTACGAGTACATTTCCACGAGTACGAGTACCGGTACATCTTGTATGATTTGTACCATTTATATAATTCAGGAAGAGTTGACAATGCAACGGCAGTTGATCCCACTTTTTTATGAGGAAAACTGTAAAAAACTCTTTATGTTTGGGACCAAACTCGGGGTTGCATTCCATTCAAAGGTGTGATTCGCATTCAAATGTTCAGGGTACGCATTCAAATATGGGGTAAAATGTATTTAAATTGAAAATACTCTTCAAAATACATTTTATAGCGCAACATAACAAGAGAAAAGAAATATAACCATTAAATATATATGAATCAGTGAACACTGTTAGGCATGTTGTGGCTGGCAGTGACCACAAGTCCACAACTAATGTTTGCTGAGAGGGTGGGTTAGCACCTGCCAATGTCCAGGGCTCAATATTCCCTTTGTACTTTAACCACACTACAAATTGGCACCAAACAATAGTAGTGCAGGCTGTCTGACTTGAGTCACCAAACTTCTTCAGAAGAAGACTCAGCTAGCAGTACTTAGCACTGTCACTTGTGAGAGCAACAAAGGCATTTTATGGCTAACTGATGAATGACCTTTACATTGTGGGCTTACTGGACTTCCTGGCTTAATTAAATAAATACAAGGATTATGGCCTGGACTGGAAACTAGTACAACTATGGATATGAACTAAGGGTTTCTGATTGGGAAAAGAATCAAAAAATGCTGCCTCTTGAAGCGAAGCCTTTGTGGCTTCAGTGCATTCAATGTGCAGATAAGTGATTCACTGTGTGAAAACTCAACAATACCAAGTAAAATTAAACCACATCTACTAAATGTAACAATAATTATTACAAATCAGGGGCTGTTACATTGCAATTAATGTCATGGTTATTGCAATAGAATTGACATAATAAAAGTGTTTTTAATGATCCTATAATAGAAAACATTCATATAACTCAGCTGGGATTTAACAAGATTGCCATCCCAAACAACAAGTTCCAGATGGCAAGTGGACAAGGAAGCCATTGGCTCATTGAGAGGCCAACAATTTTCTCATCTATGTGTAGCTCGCCCTTATCAAATATCTGTCAGTTCTATTTTAAAACATATTCACACTACTAGCATTAACACAATCATTTGGCAGTTTGTTCCATTCATTTATCACCCTCTGTGAGAAAGAGTACTTTCTCATGTTCAACCTACACTGCTCCTTAATTAACTAATGCTGCTTTGTGTCCTCTGGTTCTACTGCCTTCTTTAAGTATGAAGAACATATTCCTATCAACATCCTCATAACCGTTCACTATTTGAAACACTTCTATTTGGTCTCCTCTTAGTCTCCTGGTCTCTAGTGTTGTTAAACCACATTGTAATAAGCGACTTTCGTAACTAAAGTCTCTAAATTCTGGAATCATTTTAGTTGCTCTTTGTTGTGTTCTTTCTAGCTTGTCTATGTCCTTTTTACGATACGACCTCCATGCTTGTATACAATATTCCAAATGTGGTCTAACTATTGCTTTGTACAGGGGTACAATTAGCTGTTTCTCCTTATACATGATAGTTCTCCTAACTAGCCCTGGAATTTGATTTCTTTTCGAAGCGGCAATCGCACATTGCTCTGAAAGCATCCCCCATTTTATATTCTTCATCCAAGTTTCCATGTCCTATGTGTATACATTTACACTTGCCAAAATTACATTTGCCATTTTTCTGACCATTTAACTAATTTATCTAGATCGTCCTGTAAACTTTGTTTATCTGTATCATTAGTAACCTTTCTGAATACTTTTGTGTCATCTGCAAATTTGAGTACTTTGCTAGATATGTCATCTTCCAAATCATTTATATATATTAAAAACAGTATAGGGCCTAATACTGATCCCTGTGGTACCCCACTCAAAACCGATTTCCAGTTTGAAATCTCACCATCTACTATTACTCTCTATCTTCTGTGTGTAAGCCACTTTTCTATCCAGTTGATTACATCATTACCTATACCATGGGCTTTTAGTTTAAGGCGTCGCTTGGGTCTAAACACATTTTATTTTCTTATTTCATCATCACTGAACCTACAGAGCTGAAACTTTCAGAGTCCAGGTAACAGTAATGCTGTGAATTTTTTCAGAAAGTTTCGTACATATTTTCCCACGGTAGGCAGCCATCTTGGGTTGAATGTTGCGTGTGACTTATATCAGTAACCATTGCGTTTAGAGGGCTCAAATTTTGTGTGTAGTTACTCCACATAACCCTAATGAAAACAGTCAGTTGACTTTCCCAGTTTTTAAGGATTTTTTTTACATCTGAATGTATTTTTTCATCATGAAATTTTACATTGATGGTTCATTATATAAAATATAGGTAATGTTTTCTAAAAAGTTACTACATAGTTTTCAAGAGTATACTATCAAGAAACACTGTGGAAAGTTTCAAGCAATTCTGTCAAACAATAGCCGAGATAAGTGACACGGGAGGCAGTAGGTGTGAGGGAAAACATGTTTTTGAGAAAATCGCGTTCAAAGTTTATGTACATTGGCACATACATTTCAACATCTGAAAAGCAACCTAGATGATTGAAACTTTGCATACACATTACTGAATGTATAATTTATCAAAAGGCAAAGTTCAGAGTCATTGTAAAATAATAAAAATATATCACAAACTAAGCAACTTATCACAATAAATGTACCAAATAGAAAAACGTCTGGAAAATAGCACACCAGTCCATAGTTCATACAGATAAAGTTTACTGGAGCATATGTAAAGTTCACTGGAGCATATGTAAAGGTCACTGGAGCACAGCAAAATCCCTAAAACGCCCCAGGTGCATAGGTGGAGGCATCTCGAGCCATTGTTCGAGCAACCTTTCGTGCCCGACGGGCCTCCATCGTGCTGGCCTGCACTTGCCGCACAGACTCTCGTAACTGACGACTGTCTGCCTCTGCAGCTGACACTTTCAGTCGACTGCCACACTGCAGCCCCATTATTGCATAGCTGCGCGTCACCGTCGAACCAATCCCCTGATTGAATTCCGCAATCGCCAAACAGGTTGCAGCACAAACACGCATCAGGCCAACGAAGCCTGTCTTTGGACATTTGAGCCACACCTTCGAGTGCAGGCTCTCGTTAGCGTTCTGCGTCTTGCCCTGCAAGCAGCGATCCAGCAGGTCAGGATGGCCGAGATTGACATACACCTCCTTGACCTTCTCTGCAACGTCCTTTGCTAAGGGTGTGCCAACTTTGTCCCGGTGGTAGCCTGGCTCCTCTCCCTTTGCCAGTGCCCGCTGGAAGAAGCACCAGCTGTTGCGGCCAACGGGGCAGTGGTTGTGGTGGGGTTCCTCATCGGTGGACGCCGCATGGAAGAAAGACGCGAAGACTGCACTCCGCATCGCGTCCTTGTCACCCGTGCAGCTCCGAATTGCCTTTCCATAATACAATGTCAGCTTGTTGATGGCTGCCAGGGTGAGCTTTCCGTGCCCGCGTCCACCGAGAGTTACTCCAGTCTTCTTGGTGTCCTTGGTGAGGTTACGCAGTGCCGTCCCCATTCGCTTTGCAACATGGTTGATGCACTCCTCCTTGCGGATGTCCACACCAGCACCATACACCTTCAAGTCACACACATGTTTGTAGGTGCTAGAGTCTCCATCTGACAACATTGTCGTGTAGCGGAAGTTGTGCTTCCCGAGAGAGTTGTTCCACAGAATCTCTGCAGCCGTTTTCGCCATTGCATTGGAGGACCCGGTGTAGTTTGCTGTACAGTCGTCATGCGCCTTGTACCACTTCTTGAAGTCGTCAGTGTCCCGGCCTCCATAGTGTGACGCTGCGCATGCACAGCGCTGGCAGTAGAGCGACAGGATGGTGAAGTCGATCACCAGTCCTGTCACCACCTCCACGACGCATCCGATGCCATACATAGACCTGTGGCCCCGGGTCATCCAGGAACCATCGAAACTGACCATGAGGTCCATGACACCGGATTCGTCAATGGAGGGGTCAAGTTCTTTGTACACTCTGCTCACGATCTGGGCAGACTCGCACATAACATCGTTCGCAACACGCATACTTGCATTGGTAATTGCTGTCTCATGTGTGATGTAGGTCGTGTGGTGCATCACTGGCATGTCGAGGTAGCGGCAGAATTTCACAAGTCCTGAGTACCCGACACCCATGTCCATCGTTGCAGACACAGCTGATCTCACCACGACAAACGGGACATTCGTCGCCTGAGTCCCATCGATACGGTCTGATGACAGAGTTTCATTGATGACCTTGTCGCAACTGGTGCAGAAAGTCTCGAGGCCACACACCATGCCGAGGGTGCAGTCGACAGCTCGGATGGAGAGTGTACGCTTCCTACACAACATGCATGGCAGGTTCGCAACAAGGCAACATAGCACAGCGTACAAGTACTGTTGAAAGATCTCCATCAGCATCTGTCTCATCCTCAACCAGGAAGCGCGGGACACCTATCTCCTCCAGAAGATCTGCATAACCAAACTTCTGTTCAGTGGCAGACAGTCTCCGAGATGTTGATGGCCGCCTTGAAGCCTGGACAAAAATACACAATCTAAATGTATTTCATGAACAAAAAAGTATCCGAGACATGTTCAACAACATGCGCGTGTGTGTATATAGGCTATGTATACGATAATTATCAAGGCAAGTTGAGGTAATATAATAAACCATAGTCACAACTCTGCCTCTGGTGTGCCTGGATGGCCCCTGGGCCTGAATGTCAACACAACCACGAACATCAACAGCATGAACTAGATCAGCGTCAAATCGTTTATACAGTAATAGTTATGCCACAAAGGCTAACGGTGTTTGGATAAAACACAAATGTATATAAATCTTAATCATATGCACTATCATAATGAACATATGAAATATCAGAAAATAAACTTACACTGCTTTCCATTCTCGCTGGCACCATGGATATGGTCGAAGACGAAGTTGTCGCTGTAGGTTCATTGGCGTATTCAACCCTCGATACCTTCGCACAGCGCGCTAACTGCAACGATGCAAGCTTTCGCTTCCTCCCAGTACCGTAACCGCCCACTCGCTTTCGACAAAACGGCATAATGTCGTTTCACAAAGCGATATAAATGAACAAAACGCAGAGGATAAAAAATTCGATCGAATCGAACGTAGCTGGTATTTCAAGTTGACGTCAGATGATGGAAATTAATATTACAACCAATTAGAGCGCATTCCTTTGTCACCGAGATGGTTCAAAGGCAGTCATTTATAGTCGGGATTACACGGATACCCGCCACGCAAATTTTTAAACTGTTTGTACCATCATGCAGAGTGAACATGGGGCTTTCCCGTGATATGCGCCATGTTGGAATGGCAGCGTTTTCTGGCATGCAATCGCTGGCGGAAAATCACCTAATGTTCCATTAGTCTCGGTTCATTTGACAAAAACAAAGACTTCGCAATGATAGGCATCATACAAAAGACATGTTTTATGACAGAAACGTGTTTATTTCGACAGTGCAACTTACATGAATGGCAAGTTGAATATTTATACACGGAAATGGCAATAACTCGAAATTCATTTTATTGTAAAAAATCCGTCAAATCTGACCCGAGTCTCTCGTTAACTTTTTTTATTTGGAGCGAACAAAAACGCTATTTTGTTGACGTGTGTAAACACTTGTATATATAACAGAGACCCATATTTTTTCACTCCAGAATGCCTATTTACGAAATAAATTGCAAAAAATCGAAAATTTACATTGATTAGATATACGCAACTCAAGCCACTCATTTCGACAACAAGATGGCGATACGCAGTTTGTCGATTTTTTTCTCGAACAAAATCAGTTTTTCAGTTTATCTCATAAATTAGCAGGTATCTGACACCAGTAATGCATAGTTAGATAATATATATTTAAATATACGGCGTAACACAAAATTGTGTGGATGAGTGAGTGGAAGTGATGTTTTTGTGCACAGTAGCATCTAAGCTTTGAAATGATGCCATTTGTCAGTAGGTATACCAGTTGTGTAAGGACACAGTGGCTGTTAGGCAGGATGTACTCATATTTTGGAAAACGGGGAATTTCATGGCAGAAATGCAGGGGCATCATGCGTTGAAGCAATTTGTGCGAAAAGGAGGTATGTCATTTTCACAAATTTTACACACCAGGTGTCTTAGTGGTGTCTTTTCTGTGAATTTAAAAAAAAAATTGTAGGATAAATTTTCAATGTAGGCACAAGAATGTTATAATGGTCGTCTATGGGAAAAGTGACTGTTGTCCGTGCCCATGTGTATACATTTACACTTGCCAAAATTTAATAACATTTGCCATTTTTCTTACCATTTAACTAATTTATCTAGATCATCCTGTAAACTTTGTTTATCTGTATCATTAGTAACCTTTCTGAATACTTTTGTGTCATCTGCAAATTTGAGTACTTTGCTATATATGTCATCTTCCAAATCATTTATATATATATTAAAAACAGTATAGGGCCTACTACTGATCCCTGTGGTACCCCACTCAAAACCGATTTCCAGTTTGAAATCTCACCATCTACTATTACTCTCTGTCTTCTGTGTGTAAGCCATTTTTCTATCCAGTTGATTACATCATTACCTATACCATGGGCTTTTAGTTTAAGTAACAATCTTTGATGTGGCACTTTATCGAAAGCTTTCTGAAAATCTAAGTAGACAACATCCACTGGTGACCCGTCATCTACCCACTTTGTAATTTCTTCCAAAAAAACCATAAGAGATTGGTTAGACATGACCTTGCCTTTAGGAACCCATGTTGAGATGTATTTATTAATTTTGTTTCACAAGGAATTCTACCATGTGGTCTCTAATTAATGTTTTGAGTAATTTACATACAACTGATGTTAAACTCACTGGTCTGTAATTCTCTGGCTTGTTCCTCGATCCCTTCTTAAATAGCAGCGTAATATTTGCTTCTTTCCATTCTGAAGGAACTATTCCTTCTTTTAGTGACAAGTTAAACAATTTTGCAAGTTGTGTACTAATTTGCTCAACAATTTCCTTAAGCGGTTTTGGTGGTATCCCATCAACTCCAGGTGATTTATTAATAGATGCATGCAAGAACATACAAATTTGTGTTAATTTGATTCATATGCAGGTAATACAATTTGCTACCACTCTTTGAAATTATTGTTGTACTTGTTAATGATTTGATAAGAAATTAAATAATTTTCACAATATCATATTGAAAAAGTACTCGTAATGTACTCGTAAAATCCGAGTACATTGAACACGAGTACGAGTACATGACCATAATTTCTACGAGTACGAGTATTTAAAAAATGTACTCGAGTACAATAAGTGCACAATAAACAACACTGATTACAAACTGTGTTTACCTGGGAATTAGTATTGATGTCTCTGTTTACCTGGGAATTAGTATTGATGTCTCTGTTTACCTGGGAATTAGTATTGATGTCTCTGTTTACCTGGGAATTAGTATTGATGTCTCTGTTTACCTGGGAATTAGTATTGATGTCTCTGTTTACCTGGGAATTAGTATTGATGTCTCTGTTTACCTGGGAATTAGTATTGATGTCTCTGTTTACCTGGGAATTAGTATTGATGTCTCTGTTTACCTGGGAATTAATATTGATGTCTCTGTTTACCTGGGAATTAGTATTGATGTCTCTGTTTACCTGGGAATTAGTATTAATGTCTCTGTTTACCTGGGAATTAGTATTGCTGTCTCTGTTTACCTGGGAATTAGTATTGATGTCTCTGTTTACCTGGGAATTAGTATTGATGTCTCTGTTTACCTGGGAATTAGTATTGCTGTCTCTGTTTACCTGGGAATTAATATTGATGTCTCTGTACGTTGTCATGTTAGACAAGATCATGTTGAAGTCATCCTGCTGCACATCACTGTGCCCAAAGTTGACATTCCTATCATAAGCTTCAAGTCTGCAAAAAACAAAGTTAAATATTACTTAGATTTATTTAACTCTTTGGACTGTGTTAATAGACAACACATGTCACTGACACTGGTAAAACAACTATAATGAAACATGCCATTTGCACCACACTCCTATGTTAGCCCCAGAAGACCTGCAGTACGCCTGCCAAAGACAAACATGAGTTTAAGAAGTTCTTGCCAAACAAATCCTGCAATATAAATTTGGTCATAAATGTTTATGTATATCCAATCTTGAGAATTAATTAAACCATGCAAACCCGTACAAAACTTTACATCAGAAAGTAAATTATAATGGCACTGTCACGGCGTCAGTCACCAACAATGGAACTTCCTGCATTTATCGCCCATTCACATACCTTTCGACAAGTTCCCTTTTTCTTTAACAAGATTTGCCATCCAAGCCAAAGGCCCAGATGGCAAGTGGACAAGGAAGCCATTGGCTTATCGAGAGTCCAACAATGTTCATCTACACGTAACCCGCCCTCCTGAGATATGTGTCAACCTTGTTTTTAAACATATTCACGCTGCTAGCAGTTATACAATCCATAGACAATTTGTTCCATTCATTTATTGTCCTCTGTGAGAACGAGTACTTCCTGATATCAAATCTACACTGATTCTTTACTAATTTTACCCCATGTCCTCTAGTTTTGCTATCCTTCTTGAGTGAGAAAAACATATTTCTATCAATATTTTCATACCCATTCAATATCTTAACAAATTCAATCTGATCTCGTCTTAACCTCTTTGTCTCTAGAGGTGTTAAACCACCTTCTTCATAACTAAGGTTTCTCAGTTCTGGAATAATTTTAGTTGCTCTCCTCTGTATGCGTTCAAGTGTATCTATATCCTTCTTACGATATGGTCTCCACGCTTGTATACAGTATTCTAAATGATATAGTTACCGGTGTAGTTTTCAACCCATCGAAATCTTGCTTGATATCATGTTACAGAGTTGCTGTGTCTGTTTACGACAATAATGACACAGAGTCTTGTCTCAACAAAATATATTTTGATATATAACACGGAACACTGTTGATATACATACCTTGATAAAAAATGACTTTACATGCTTACCAGACATTATTATTGAGCGTCTGCTGGTGTGTCTCGTTCTTAGCCATGTGACAATAATCGCCCTTTTTTTGGTAGATGTATGGCAAGCCAGTCTTGTCATAAAAGTAGGAATAATTAAAATGTGTTAAATATGTGAGAAAAAATTTACTACATTAACGTTATACATTCAATACAAGTAAATGTGTATGTGTTTTATAAAGCACTATAACAAGCCTGATTGCCATAAAGTTTAAATAATTGGAACAAAGTAGTAAAATAAAAAAAGAGTGTCTGTACGGCTTGCCATAAATATAGGTTGAAAATCTCTTGCACAAAATGGTTCTTCAGATATTTTTAAAACGGCATATTCTATTAAGTAGGTTGAAAACTACACCGACCAGTACAACGTCACCTCAAGAAGTGTTGGTTTATGCTCTGGTGTACCGCAGGGTAGCGTGCTGGGACCCTTGTTTTTTACAATCTATTGTCTGGGGCTCAACCATGTCTTCGAACACAACCAACTCCGTTACCACATGTATGTTGACGATACCCAGCTGTACGTTGAATTTCCGCGTGATCAGCCAGCGCATGCTACAACTGCCATTGACCGCATATCGCGATGTAAAGTCATGAATGGTGTCCCACAACCTTCTTCTTAACGAGTGTAAAACGGAAGCCGTCGTAATTTCCGCTGCGCAGAATCGCAAACGTGTTCAACCTCCTGTTGACCTAGTCATTGATGTCTGTGGCTGCTCCGTCACGCCGAAACCATTTATCCGCGACATCGGTTTTGTATTTGATGACACAATGACAATGGCGGCGCAGATACGCCGTGTCTGCCAGGTGGCATACTGTCACATTCGCGGCATTGCAACTATCAGAAAATGCCTTTCCACCATTGCTTGCAAAACAATTATTCATGCTTTAGTCATGTCGCGCTTGGACTTCGGCAACACTATGTTTTATGGACTGCCCGAGACGCAGCTGCGGAAACTGCAGATGATTCAAAACTCCGCGGCACGGCTTATTACTGGAACCCGCAGACGAGATCACATAACACCAGTTTTATTCAGTTTACATTGGTTGCCTGTTCGTCAGCGAATCGAATTCAAGCTTCTTTTACTTGTGTTTCGCGCTGTGCATCATCTATGCCCAGTGTATCTGTCGTCGATAGTGATTCCATACACACCCACCTGAACACTGAGATCAGCCGATCAACATCTATTGACTATACCGCGGTACCATCTTGAGCGGTATGGTCGTCGGGCCTTTTCTGTGGCAGGGCCGACACTGTGGAACGCCCTGCCTCCCGCAATTAGGCAAGCCAACTCCGTTGCGGTATTCAAGTCACTTCTAAAAACACATCTCTTTCGCGAAGCCTTTCGAACACTCTGTTGACATTTTAATCACTCGAACAGTTTACTTATTTAACTTATTATTTATTTAATTTGTTTATTTAACTTATCTGATTAATTTATATGTTTATCTAATGTATCAACTTAATTGTAGTTGTTTATTTTATCTTTTTATTTATTATTTATTTTATGTATTTATTTAACTTCTTAATATAATTAATTCATTTAAATCATTTATTGAACTTTTTTATTTAACTTATGTTTACCTGTCTTTTAATCACATTTTATTTTAGCTCTTCAATTTATTTAAAATTATTTAGCATTACCTTGTTAGCGCCTTTGAGCATGTTTTTAACCCGGATACATGGCGCATTATAAATGTATAATAATAAATAATAAAATAAATGACTCTTATCAGTTTAATTAACAATCAGCTCTTGCCAAACAAACTTCCTGCATTTATCGCCCATTCATATACCTTTCGATAAGTTCCCTTTTTCTTCCAGATACTTTTGCGTGACATTTCCTGAGTTCATCTCTCATATGTGCTAGAGACATTCCTCCATATTGTTGCATGCTGATGACAAGTTTACAATAACCAAATGGAGAAAAACTTTCTTTTGTACGTAGTGTTCAACAACTTTTGTTTACCGCGAATTGCACTGATTGGCCCGGTGACACATAGCGCCACCTGTCGAATTGTACTGATTGGCCCGGTGACACATAGCGCCACCTGTCGAATTGTACTAATTGGCCCAGTGACACATAGCGCCACCTGTCGAATTGTACTGAGTGGCCAGGTGACACATAGCGCCAACTGTCGAATTGGACCCACAGCTTGCGCAAAATGTCTCATTACGACCCAACTTGTCGTAGCCAGAGCTACTCCACACTAGGCCTAGGGCTGGTCCGATGAAAGGCGCCCTCGTGGGATTGTCACAGCGCTCGTTAGGCGTCCAGGATGTACGTAAGTAGTCGTAGTCCGAACGTCTGGGGTGGGCGCAGTCATGCAATAGAGACTAGTCTTTATGACACACACACACTTTTTTTAAGTGTTATTTTCCATTTCTGTGCACCCAGTATACCCATTGTCCTACAATACACTAATATGTCTACATATTCAGCAAATTTCAGATATGTAGCTTGTAAACTTCTTAAGTTAGAAGCACCTGAAAACAGAAATAAAGGGTGCGTTTTTTGGTGCTTACCCCCTGTTTACATCATAGGGTGTTGCAGACACAATTTGCATGCAAATCCTTTTTTTTGGAAGAGTGATCAGGTGTAGCTACTTATTCATTGGTTAAAATTTTAGCAAATTATGGACATCAGCTTTTTGACCATTAGTTGATTTGACACGGAATGGTCCATTAAGGAAATAGAATAGTCTTGTTTTCGTTCACATTTGTGAATACTTCATGTGATAGAAGTTTACACATAAACCTGAGATGTTTCACTGAAACCACATTTGAGAGGACTTCAGTGGGAATTTACACAGAAGCCTGCCATGTTTAGGCAAAACCATGTTGCAGCGAAACAACATTTGTGAAGACTTGATTCGATGTTTACACAGAAGACTGACATGGTTCAGCGAAAACAACTTGGTGAGAATTTCACCGGATGGCAAAACCGATTATAAAGACATGTTATCTGATACAAACCATCTAATATATGCTATATTAATCAATAAATACATATACCTTCAGCGGTTTCATCTGTAGGCGTCAGCACATCCTCATCCACATCTCCAGCTGCCTCTTCTTCAGAGACCATCTCTGAAATTAAATGTGGTTAGAATTGTTACAACAGATGACATGTTCTTAGTAATTCATACATATTTTTAATAAAAAAAATGTAACGCATACTTTATAAAAAAAAAATCCAATATGACACAGCTCATTGGAAAGGCATCATCCTGGTAGTTCCCGTCACCGTTGGTTACCTTATCTTACTAACTAACTAAGGGGTCATTCCATATCAACTCAACTAAGCCCCACCCACTTCGGTCTTAGATTCACTTAACATTTTTACCAAATATCCTACAGTCATCTTCATGGACAAATCTGAAGTTTGGGCTCTATATTCCAAGTAGTTTTTGAGTAAATGTCATTTTACTAAATCTGGTAGGTGTCGAATTTTGCTAAAAAATCAAGGCCGTCATTTTCATGCTACATTTCAAGTCCCATTATCTCAGGAAATAATGTGCATAGAGGCGTGAAATTTTCTGAAACATAGTCTTACATTCATTACATCTATTTAACTTTTTGTCTCCAAGAAGTCCACCCCAATTGTTGTAACACTACTGAATATTACAAGGCAGTACTTATTAATTATGGAGCAACGCCCTTGTGAAATCAGGAAAAAGTAAATTTGGGGACATTTTCAATGGTGCAAAACCCAATGTGGGCACATTAGCAAAATCTTAAAACTGGTCTCATTTTAAAGGTAATAGTATGTAGTTTATGCATGCCAAATTTCATGATCCATTCGAAAGTCCTTCATGGTGAACTTATTTCTTCAATGCTGCACTTTTTAGCACTCGTGAAGCATTCACGAGTGCATAAGCAAGTGCTGTACCACAATGTTAAAATATTTCCTGATTCTTTAAAATGGTGTCATTTTGATCTTATTGATATATATAGGCTACGGGTGCTAAATTTAATCTTTACTAGGACATTTCTTCATGGCGAACATTATTCTTCAATAATGCACCGTTTTAGCACAAGTTAGTGAATGCATTCATGGGTGTTGTTTATGTGGATATTAAAATGGTGCCATTTTAAAGCAATGTATATTTTGTTTCTTCTCAATTCAAGTGTACCATCCTTAAGCAACATCTTCAATGGTCACAAGTAAATTGATGCTACTAACCTGTTGGCTTGTGTGCCTATAGTTCATGCCAGGTTTATTATATAGGCGTTGTCCTTTTTATCCAAATAATACTGTCGCCCATTTGTTGTGTTTGGAGCATCTACCAGACATAGGACACATTGAAGTGGTACATAGCAGATGTCCTCTCTTTCCAGCCAATGACCTTGCTGGACCATGAGGGTGCATGAATGATATGTGCACATCTTCATTTTCCTTGGATATGTCCCTTATGTGGCGAACCCACTATTTCCCATCATAGCGACAGCCTACATATCTTACAATTTCACACTGTTTCCAGCTAATGGATGGTGTTGTGGTTGGGAGTCCATGACCAATTGGTGTGTATCCAACAGTTGGATCTCCTTCATTTGGAGCTGTGAGAAGCACTGTCTCAAATGAAGGTTCATCTCCTGACAATCTTCGCACCACCATTGTTTGTTCTGTAGGGTTGGGAACAAAGCAGTGATAGCTCTGTGTGTCTGGCACAGTCTTCACATTGGACAATCTGTTTGTTCTGTAGGGTTGGGAACAAAGCAGTGATAGCTCTGTGTGCCTGGCACAGTCTTCACATTGGACAATCTGTTTGTTCTGTAGGGATGGGAACAAAGCAGTGATAGCTCTGTGTGCCTGGCACAGTCTTCACATTGGACAATCTGTTTGTTCTGTAGGGTTGGGAACAAAGCAGTGATAGCTCTGTGTGCCTGGCACAGTCTTCACATTGGACAATCTGTTTGTTCTGTAGGGTTGGGAACAAAGCAGTGATAGCTCTGTGTGCCTGGCACAGTCTTCACATTGGACAATCTGTTTGTTCTGTAGGGTTGGGAACAAAGCAGTGATAGCTCTGTGTGCCTGGCACAGTCTTCACATTGGACAATCTGTTTGTTCTGTAGGGTTGGGAACAAAGCAGTGATAGCTCTGTGTGCCTGGCACAGTCTTCACATTGGACAATCTGTTTGTTCTGTAGGGTTGGGAACAAAGCAGTGATAGCTCTGTGTGCCTGGCACAGTCTTCACATTGGACAATCTGTTTGTTCTGTAGGGTTGGGAACAAAGCAGTGATAGCTCTGTGTGCCTGGCACAGTCTTCGCATTGGACAATCTGTTTGTTCTGTAGGGTTGGGAACAAAGCAGTGATAGCTCTGTGTGCCTGGCACAGTCTTCGCATTGGACAATCTGTTTGTTCTGTAGGGTTGGGAACAAAGCAGTGATAGCTCTGTGTGCCTGGCACAGTCTTCGCATTGGACAATCTGTTTGTTCTGTAGGGTTGGGAACAAAGCAGTGATAGCTCTGTGTGCCTGGCACAGTCTTCGCATTGGACAATCTGTTTGTTCTGTAGGGTTGGGAACAAAGCAGTGATAGCTCTGTGTGCCTGGCACAGTCTTCGCATTGGACAATCTGTTTGTTCTGTAGGGTTGGGAACAAAGCAGTGATAGCTCTGTGTGCCTGGCACAGTCTTCACATTGGACAATCTGTTTGTTCTGTAGGGTTGGGAACAAAGCAGTGATAGCTCTGTGTGCCTGGCACAGTCTTCACATTGGACAATCTGTTTGTTCTGTAGGGTTGGGAACAAAGCAGTGATAGCTCTGTGTGCCTGGCACAGTCTTCACATTGGACAATCTGTTTGTTCTGTAGGGTTGGGAACAAAGCAGTGATAGCTCTGTGTGCCTGGCACAGTCTTCACATTGGACAATCTGTTTGTTCTGTAGGGTTGGGAACAAAGCAGTGATAGCTCTGTGTGCCTGGCACAGTCTTCGCATTGGACAATCTGTTTGTTCTGTAGGGTTGGGAACAAAGCAGTGATAGCTCTGTGTGCCTGGCACAGTCTTCGCATTGGACAATCTGTTTTTTCTGTAGGGTTGGGAACAAAGCAGTGATAGCTCTGTGTGCCTGGCACAGTCTTCACATTGGACAATCTGTTTGTTCTGTAGGGTTGGGAACAAAGCAGTGATAGCTCTGTGTGCCTGGCACAGTCTTCACATTGGACAATCTGTTTGTTCTGTAGGGTTGGGAACAAAGCAGTGATAGCTCTGTGTGCCTGGCACAGTCTTCACATTGGACAATCTGTTTGTTCTGTAGGGTTGGGAACAAAGCAGTGATAGCTCTGTGTGCCTGGCACAGTCTTCGCATTGGACAATTTGTTTTCCTGTTGGTCTACATGAGCACTCACTTCCTCCTTACTGATGAAGAATAATGTTATATTAAGCAAGTGTCCTGCTCCCGTTTCACACTTCCACCGACCGATGCCATCACATGCTTTCAAGGCAAGTCCTTAGCACATTAGCTCCGGGACATCTAGAGCACCTGTGGATCATGCAAAGGTTTGAGTCCACTGAACAGACAAGCTTCGCCATCAAGTCATGGTATGTCAGTGAAGAGTCCATTGGCAAAGTACTGATCATTTGTTTTACATTTTGGTGAATTGTACATACACATACTGAATGTGTCCCTCTGCAGCCAACAGTTATGCGGTGTTGTGGTCGAAGAGAACATAATTTGGACAGTCCTGTCTTGTCGTCTGGGTATTTAGCCTTATAATTTATATAGAGTTCACTGAGATTTAAAAGAAGAAGTCATTTTTGATTGTTCACTCGCTTGCCACCAGACCCCTTCACGGACTTGAAATCTTTAGCTCCAGGGAGCAGCCGTGAATGTTCACCCTCCTCATAACAGGCTGTCACCCTCCCTTCTACATCCCTAGAGAGTGGTTTTCCGAATTTTTCCTTAACTTCTGCAAGTATACCCTTTTCACTCTTGAGTTTCCTTGCCTGCTTAGCTGAAAATTATAGTTGTGTTGTCCAGAATGCAGCTCACGGATATCACTGGGACAACAGTCAAAGAAGGATGGACAAACACAGCATACAAGTATGTGTGTAGTGAGCGACTGCTTACGCCGCAACACTATAACAGTGCACAGATTCTTGTACAACATTTTGAGCCACATGAAGCAGCTCTGTCCAGGTATAAAGAAAATATACCGTAAATTTCTGTGTATAATATGCATTTTCCCCCTTCAATTTTTACTTACAAGTCCGGGTGCGTATTATACATGGTGATAGGGCTAAATAAAATTTTCTCCGACCGGATACGGATAACACTACTGGAACACTAGTACTATGACGTCAATGAGCGGGAAGCGTACGCGAACGGGAGCGTCACCGACCAGGAATAACGCAGAAATGTGTGGACGGTGTCAGATTAACGCAGAAATGTATCGGATTAATACGCTCAAATATGTGTTGCTCCCTGAGCACCAAAGCACCGTGATTGGCGATCTTGAATCACGTGAACGACCTGAATAGTCAATACCACGCCCACGGGTCAGCCAGTGTGACCCCATGTTTAAAGTTGTGAATGCAAATAAAGATGATTGTACCATATGTATGTTTCACAGTTGAAAGTGTGTGTGTAACATATCAGAATAGAGCTTGGTATTAATTTAAAATTGAGAGCAGAATGACGCAAAGTAAGTTCTAACTAGCACAAATTTAATCAGTTGCGCAATGGTCAAGCTAAAATGCAAGTTACGTAGGGCTTACACGACTGACGAGGCGATATATCGTCGCGTGCGACGAGCTGGCGGCAATGCCATAACTTGCGTGACATGTTTACGATTCTGAGATGGATTCAAGGATCATCACACAAACGAACTTAAATAAAATGACAGTGGCCAACCGTGAGTCGCGCTTCAAGCAAACTATCAGAAGCGGGAAAATCAGGGGTCAATGTCAAAAGTTGGGGTGCGTATTATACATGGTAATATAGAAATTCTATCAGAATTTAGCAAAAGTGAGGGTGCGTATTATACATGGGGGCGTATTATACACGGAAACTTACGGTACTGCTTTTTAGATGGAGCTGCTTTGCAATACAAAAACTTCAAAAATTTGTGCAACCTTCTGACTTTGGAATGGCATTTCTTTGCCACCAATCATGGCAAGAATGCATGTGATGGTGTCAGTGGAACTGTGAAACAGGAAGCCTCAAAGGTTAGCCTTCAAGCTACTGTAGTGGGTCATATTTTAACAGCAAAGAACTTGTATGACTGGGGTGCAGGACACTTGCTTAATATAACATTATTCTTCATCAGTAAGGATGAAGTGAGTGCCCATGTAGACCAACAGGAAAGAAGATTGTCAGGAGATGAACCTTCATTTGAGACAGTGCTTCTCACAGCTCCAAATGAAGGAGATCCAACTGCTGGATGCACACCAATTGGTCCTGGACTCCCAACCGCAACAACATCCATTAGCTGGAAACAGTGTGAAATTGTAAGATATGTAGGCTGTCGCTATGATAGGAAATAGTGGGTTCGCCACATAAGGGACATATCCAAGGAAAGTGAAGATGTGCACATATCATTCATGCACCCTCATGGTCCAGCAAGGTCATTGGCCGGAAAGAGAGGACATCTGCTATGTACCACTTCAATGTGTCCTGTCTGGTAGATGCTCCAAACACAACAGATGGGCGACAGTATTATTTGGATAAAAAGGACGCCTATATAATAAACCTGGCATGAACTATAGGCACACCAGCCAACAGGTTAGTAGCATCAATTTACTTGTGACCATTGAAGATGTTACATAAGGATGGTACACTTGAATTCAGAAGAAACAAAATATACATTGCTTTAAAATGGCACCATTTTAATATCCACATAAACAGCACCCATGAATGCATTCACTAACTTGTGCTAAAACGGTGCATTATTGAAGAATAATGTTCGCCATGAAGAAATGTCCTAATAAAGATTAAATTTAGCACCCATATCCTATATATATATACTATACTTGACTTCCAGCAGCGACTTTAAATTGGTGTAGAGAATTTACAGAAAAATGTGGAATATCGAATAGAATAAGTATTACTATTGCATATATATATTATATATAAACGTATTGTAGACATATTAGAAAACAGTTTTTGTTAATTATTAGTCAGAGGCAGAATTTTAGAGTAAGTTAGTTCCGGACTCCGACAGGGACGTCAGTGAGCATTAATAGGGTTGTTTACCAATAGAAAATTTAGATAGCATAGTGAATAGTCAGAAACAGTGGAATATTGGTTAGAATAAGTATTACTATTACACATATACTATATACACAAACTTCTTATAGACATATATTAAGAAACTGTTTTGTTAAGAGGCAGTATTTTTCCCTAACTTAAATTCAACGAGCGATATATATCGTATACATTGTTAAATATATATTAAATAAAGTGATACATTTACATAAATTACATACACATGTAATATCTGACATTGTTGTAGTAAACAATTTCGGTAAAAAGGAATTAACAGCAGGATTTTAGCGGTTGCGGTTTAGCGGTTGGTTTACACCGACTTTGTTGTTTTGTCTACACAGTGTTCTCTGTATTTGCTAGGTGGCAGGCTTTTTCTTTGCTCGTGCGAACTTAGTAGAAAAGACATAGTTAGCAAATATATTAGCCTAAAGTGTTCTTTTGAACACAAAAACAGCCTTATTCAAGGCTAACGTAGCAATCAGATTAAGTCTAAATTTTGTGATGGCGCCATGCAAACGGCAGGTAAAGGCCACCAGGCATTTAATATGCAGTAGTTGTAGCAACTGGGTGGACTTTGTCAAGTCCGGGTGTGAGAAGTCCTGGGCTGAGGTTCAGGCGGATAGTTTTAGTTTTGAGTGTAGGGGATGTACGAGGATGAAGGAACTTGATGTGGAGTTAGAACAGTTGAGGCTGCTCGTTGTGGCAGTGGTGGGAAGGGAGCAGGTGGGTTGTGCCAGTGGTTCTGGTGGGGGGACAGTAGATGATAAAGTGGGGGAAGACGACGAGAGAGATGCTAGGGAGAGCTCACCTCAGCCTGGGAGGAGGCTGAGAGGAGGTAAGGTGACAGGACGAAAGGGAGACAGGACGAAAGGAGACGAGAAGGAAAGAAATGGGAGGGAAGACAAATGGATCAAAGGAAAGGGGAGTGGGGGAGACAATAGCGAAGGAGTCGGGGGGGGGGGGGGGAGGAGACAATAGTTAAGGCAACGGGAGTGAGGGAGACGGGAGGGAAGGTGTCAGGAGGGAAGGCGATGGGAGCACAAGTTAGCCAGGAGACGGGAGGGAAAGGTGACAGGTTGATGAGTGAGAGAGAACCTGATAACAGTCTGCCACCAAGTGACAAGTCTGCAGGACAGAATGTGATGGAGGGGATCCATCGGAAGAGCTATTCCGAGGCAGTGATAGAGGGGGTGAGAAACAGAGCGAGGGTGTTTGTGGGGGACTCAATAGTTAGGAAGACCGACAGTCTTCCTAACAAGGGAGATGACGTGGTAGTTTGCTTGCCTGGGGCCAAAATAGAGGCGATAACTGAGAGGGTAGAAAATATCGTAGGTTCGGGCAAGGGTGGATCTGTTTTAGTACACGTAGGGACAAATAACGTAGAGAGGGAGGGTACAACTGCCATAGTTAGGAAATACATGAATGTGGTCAGAACACTAAAGCAGATGCGGGTTGAGCAGGTAATAGTGTTTGGGATTTTACCAGTAATTGGAAGGAGGGGTCATAGATATCGAAATTGCCGGGGGATGGCAATTAACATGCTAGTCGAGAAGCTATGTAATAATGTAGGGAAGAGGAAGTTGGTTTTGTGGATTTGTGGAGAAGTTTTGTTGGAAGGGCTGATACGTACATAAAGGACGGGCTTCATCTAAGTGGAAAGGGGGCAGCAGTATTTGCGGATGGACTCACAGCAGCTGCAGACAGTGGCATGGGTAGCATAACTAATATTTTTGGTAGTAAACACTATTTATACTAGAAGCGCAGGGGGTTAATTAGAGATGACTCAAGCAGGACAAGTTGCCACTAGAACAGATAAACTAATTACAAAATGTCCGAAAAACATGTCTGAAGCAGGTTATAGATGCGTGTGTTTAAATTCTAGGAGTATAGTAAATAAGAAAAACTAATTAAACATTATGGTAGAAGATAATGACCCTCACATAATTGGTATTACCAAATCATGGGCCAACACAGACATAATGACACAAAAGTATTCAGAAAGGTTACTAATGATACAAATAAACAAAGTTTACAGGATGATCTAGATAAATTAGTTAAATGGTCAGAAAAATGGCAAATGTTATTCAATTTTGGCAAGTGTAAATTTATACACATAGGACATGGAAACATGGACGAAGAATATAAAATGGGGGATGCTGTACTAGGTAGAACCACACAAGGAAAGGACTTAGGAGTAACATTTAGTGCTGACATGAAAGTTTCAGAGCAATGTGGGATTGCCGCTTCGAAAGAAAATCAAATTCTAGGGCTACTTAGGAGAACTATCATGTATAAGGAGAAACAGCTAATTGTACCCCTGTACAAAGCAATAGTTAGACCACATTTAGAATATTGTATTCAAGCATGGAGGCCGTATCGTAAAAAGGACATAGACAAGCTAGAAAGAATACAACGAAAAGCAACTAAAATGATTCCAGAAATGAGAGACCTTAATTACGAAAGTCGCTTATTACAATGTGGTTTGACAACACTAGAGACCAGGAGACTAAGAGGAGACCAAATAGAAGTGTTTAAAATAGTGAGCGGTTATGAAGATGTTGATAGGAATATGTTCTTCAAACTTAAAGAAGGCAGTAGAACCAGAGGACACAAAACAGCATTAATTAAGGAGTAGTGTAGGTTGGACACGAGAAAGTACTCTTTCTCACAGAGGGTGATAAATGAATGGAACAAACTGCCAAATGATTGTGTTAATGCTAGTAGTGTGAATATGTTTAAAAATATAATTGACAGATATTTGATAAGGCTACACATAGATGAGAAAATTGTTGGACTCTCGATAAGCCAGTGGCTTCCTTGTCCACTTGCCATCTGGAACTTGTTGTTTGGGATGGCAATCTTGTTAAATCTTGTTAAACCGAGTGGTAAAGATACGGCTCACGTATGAAATTACGCGCATGCGCTCAATGACTGCCGTACTTCTAGAACTTCAGCTAAAAATACGGCTCACGTAACCGGAAATCCAAAGGTATGCGCATGTGCAGAATGACTGCCGTACTTTTAGACTCGAAGTCTAAAGATACGGCTCAAGTACGCGTAGCCACGGCCTATTATATATGCAATGCCATGCAATAGCAATGCCAGTGGTGTTGTGTCATCAAAATCTACAACCATTCTCAAACGTTTTGAACATTTAATATATAGACACAATGCTATGCCCCAAAATCTGATCAAAATACCAAATAAAAAAATAACTGCGTCATCAACTACTGTAGTCTATACTGTAGTGACTAGTGTAGATCATAAAATAACACGCCACACATTTTTGGGTAATCGTTTACTTAACTGGCCTAAATTATTACGGCTTTATGCCGACAGATTTTATAGCATTTTTGTACTTGAATGCGTTCCTTACATCATTCCGCATATGTTCCAGTAAAAAGTTCATATATTCTTAAAAAATATTGTGTTTTAGGCCACTTTTAATCAGTTTTACACACCAAAACAGCGGAACCGATTGCATGATAAACATGGCCCATGTGCGATTTGCGCATTAGTCACGCCTCGGTGCCATCAGAACCGCGAAGGCGGTGTTTGTGTGTACTGGGCATACAATTACGCAACGTAAAAAATTAAGACAAACAAAATTAAGAAAATAGGCTCCAAAAATTTTTCAAACGAAGAAATTCTTTAAAATTTGTTTAATATTCTCCACAGTTTTCATATTAAACACAACATTTGTAGAGCACAGTCACTTCTAACGTAATATTTCATATTTTATGAAATATTTATGTACTCTCTTTACATTAACATGTTCATTTAAATAATTTACAAATAATAATTAAATTATATGCATATTCATATTTTTTGGGAAACACCAAATACATGTTTAGTTTTTTTAATAACTCTAAACTGGTGAGTAACCAAACCACATATGTATTGCTTTTCACGTATATGCTGTGTCTATGTGCAGTTGTGGTATCACCGGAATTGTCTGAATACACATTTCTTGATCAAATGACTGATAACACATTCACAGCTCACTTCCAGCAGATACACAATCCTATGCATTCAATGTGTATTCGACGGTTATGCGCCTGTCACAGCAGTTCATGCAAATGCTACACAATTTCTTTTGTGCCGAGGCCCTCAGTGTGCGGAAGAAAGCCACACGATGTAAATACTTACTAAATAGTGTTATTATTTAGGCTTGGACAAGGATTTCCTACAGCAATTTACCTTATTTCTGCATGTGCCTACATAGGGGTATATATACGAAGCGTTAATCGGAACAACAATAACAGGAAAATTGTATAAAGCCTGTGCCGGATTAGCCATGGTACAGGTGGTGTACTCGTACTCAGCACTCACCCCCCCCACAATAAAGATGTGCAACAAAATTTTTACAATGCAAATAAAGGTTATTACATATACCGCATGTTGTATTTTTGTGTAGTTAAGTGAGGAGGTTTTTAGTCCTAGTTTTCACTTAGGTGGGGGCATTATATCCGGAGTAAATGTGTCTGTATACCTACATTACCATCTCCGGACAAAAGAAATGTATGTTTTGATGTGATGTGATGTTCCAGACCAGGGGTAGGCTTACTGTCTTTAACATCTGTATCAATAAACCTGCCAAGCAGCAGTATGAGTTACACCAGCAGACAGCTTTAAAACACCATTGTTACTTTGCGACCTTTTCATTCAAATAAATATAAGAAACTTTTACAATAGTTGGTTCATGGATTTCTTAACATATAACTGGCCATTGATGGTAATGATAATGAAACTGACAATGATGGCTTGAAATGATAATGAAAAAGTTATGTAGTCCAATAATGATAATAATACATTTCTGTTTTTACGTAATTGTTGTGGCACGGATACTGAATACTCTATGATGACTCCATCCCTTTAAGAAAGCTAAATAACTGTAACCTGTTGTGTTTTATTTATTACACGTCAAAATCACACTAGCAGTTACAATAGTGTAGCACGTCGATTAATTAATTATTAATATGTTAATTAATGTTATATATTTTGTTGAATGTGTGTATGCGCAATGAAAGGATGCTTTTAATTCACATGTATTATGAGAAAGTAATTAATGTTATTTAATATGAAAAATAAAAATTGTTTCTGAGCTATATCTTCTTCTTCCCATTAATCACTGGCAATGCGGTACTACATCACAATTTCTCCGCAGGATATTGCTGCGAAAACGGACAACACAGAATCCCACCCACCCACCAGATACAAATAATATTTGCAACATAAAATATTTCATTAAATAAAATATGAAATATTACGTTAGAAGTGACTGTATGTGCTCTACAAATGTTGTGTTTAATATGAAAACTATGGAGAATGTTTTAATTTTTTTTTTTTTATTTCTTCGTTTGAAATATTTTTGGAGCTTATTTTCTTAATTTTTTTCTCTTAATTTTTTTTACGTTGCGTAATTGTATGCCCAGTACACACAAACATCGCCTTCGCGGTTCTGATGGCACCGAGGCGTGACTAATGCGCAAGTCGCACACGCGCCATGTTTATCATGCAATCGGTTCCGCTGTTTTAATGTGTAAAACTGATTAAAAGTGGCCTAAAACACAATATTTTTAAAGAATATATGAACTTTTTTACTGGAACATATGCGGAATGATGTAAGGAACGCATTCAGGTACAAAAATGCTGTAAAAACCGTCGGCATAAAGCCAAAATAATTTAGGCCAGTTAAGTAAACGATTACCCATTTTTGTTTTTGTCGTAGCGCAGAAGAGATCGTTAAAACATGTTCACCAGGGACGCAATATACGGAGCCATAAACAAAATTCTTCCCGTTTATGTATATCACAAATAATATCAATGCCTAGACATAGGCATTTCGATCGTTTTGATAAACTAAAATATACATTTATTTACAACTAAATTACTAATTCTACATCACACATTTAACTCCATTAACACGGGTCCTGCTGGCAAGAGTGACGTTAAATCTAGTCACTTTAACACGCAATGTTCAATAAAACATGGTATAAATCAAATGCTTATTCCATTAAGTAATGCTAAGTTGTTGAAATCGAATAATTGCACAATACTTACGCGGTAAAATCACTCAATTCACGTTCGCGCTGCCGCCTTTCCGCAGTGCTATTTCAAGATGGCCGATCTTTAATCTGATTGGTCCTTGGGGTGGCGGGATGCAAGGATTTATTTGATATTGGTTAAAAATGGTCAGTGGCCGTCACATACTTTCAAGTTGTTCCGTTCCAATTTTCCATGCGGCGGCACCAGTCCTTGGCAAAGTGTAAAATATCACGCATTCCTACCGAAATGAGGACTAAGTAGAAACTTCGTAATATATATCAGGGTGGTATTTTGAATGCATTTAAGGAATAATATTGCCAGACCAGTGTCTAAGTCCTCACAACACAAGGTCGATAAGTCCTCGTAGGTTTGGTGTGTAGTCTAAGTCAAGTGCTTGGCGCAGTGCAGAAAAGTAATTTGTAAACCTGCACCACTACTATCTTCCCGCAATTTTTTTCCACGGGCCGATAAACATTGGGATGCTTTGAACACCTCCCGACCAGCCTAATTAAGCGCTATGCCAATTTCCAGGAAGAGTGGGTTAACAGGTTGTATTGAAATAGCCCCCTAGCTAGCCGCTAGGTGCTTTCTGCACCTACACACCAAAAGCACGTTTCAGTCTAAAGACCAAACATGTATTTCTTGTGTCTAAGCAGTTCCATTACCCATGAATCCCCGGTGTATTTGGTTAATAACGGGGACGTGCACAACGTTCTAAGTTTGTGTGGAAAAACACAACTCCTACGCAGGTTGAAAATGGGTAATTCTTCCAATTTATTTGGAGGTCGTATTTTAACGTAATTACCACTGTGCACACCGCATTAAATTAAAGTGCCTCCAGCATAGGGTGCACAGTCAGAAATAAATAGTCTGGATAACGACATCAGTATAGAAGACAAACTGGTACATGTTAGCAATAAAAGTGAGACTAAAAACCATTATTGATGTTATAATGTTCCAGCATAACAATTTACAAGGAAAAGATGCTTAATTAAGACTGCGCAAGCACAGCCAGCTAGACTATTTAAAATTCATTAAACACGAAAGTGGGGTATTAGTAATCCCCCAGGCCCTATCTGCTTGCGGGTTGGGACCCCACCCCTGCTAAAGGGCTGCACGCCTAGCTACCCACCCTCCGCCGACAGAGAGATAAGTCGCCTCACAAACTTCCCCCCCCCCCCCACCTGCCAACAGAAGGAAAGTTGCCTTGCTACCTTTCCTCCGCCGACAGAGGGATAAGTCGCCTCTGGACCATCCCTCTATCAACGGTTTTGGTCGGCCTACTATGCTGTGCCGAATTTCAAGTTGCTGCCTCTGAGGGAGCGAATGAATGTCAAGACAAGTTGCGATCGTCACTGACACGTTGTTGCACTCGTCAATACCGGGTCACGTTCATCACTGCTGCGTCATGTTCATCATTACCGGGCCACATTGTCGCGATTATCACTGCACGTCACGTTCATTACTGGCAAGTCAAGTTGTTGTACTCATCATTTCACGTCCCGTAGTTGTGCTCATCACTACACGTCCCGTAGTTGTGCTCAACACTGCACGTCCCGTAGTTGTGCTCAACACTGCACGTCCCGTAGCTGTGCTCAACACTGCACGTCCCGTAGTTGTGCTCAACACTGCACGTCCCGTAGTTGTGCTCATCACTGCACGTCCCGTAGTTGTGCTCAACACTGCACGTCCCGTAGTTGTGCTCAACACTGCACGTCCCGTAGTTGTGCTCATCACTGCACGTCCCGTAGTTGTGCTCATCACTGCACGTCCCGTGGTTGTGCTCATCATAGCACGTCAAGTTGTTGTCCCCCGTCACGCTGCGATCACCACGTTGTTGCGGTCGTCCCGTTGTGGCCCTTTGATGGAGCGATCATCACTGCGGGCGTCGATATGAAACAGAAGCAGTCGGGGGCAGTATCTGTGTGTAACCGGGTGTAGCCGGTGGCTATATGTGGATATTTTGCTAGAGATTGCTTCCACTCGTATATATTTCTGGTAGGAGTCAGAATGCCATCGTTCCATGGCTTTAATTTGTTCGGAAGACAAACTTGACTATGCTGCCAATGTGGCTGCCCCTATTTTAAAACAATGCGGGGACGTTTTCTTGTCTGCTAAGTCGGTGCGAGCAACGACTGCCTTTAAGAACTTAGCAAATGCATTTTTTTAACTGGCATCTTATTAGCATAGCGAAAAAGAGGGGCCTGCTCATGTCCGCTGAGCTTGATGTAGTCTACCATCGTACGGTATGGGCAAGCTGTTTTTCTTGTGGGGAGGACGTCCAAGCTGAAAGGACGACCAGAACTGTGTTTGTATGAATTGAACACCAGCCGTAATTTAGAGCGTCTTATGCGACACTGGGACACTGAAAAGCTATCGGGGCTAGCTGTTACCTCACCTATCCTTAGAAAACCAAATAACATCAAATTGTACATTGCTCGGAACAAAAGAACAGTGTAGGAAGAACATTTAGACAAAGGAACGGATTTAATGATGAGGGACAGATAAGCCGCTTTGTTTTATTTAACTGTGAAGTGATATATTCACTTATTAAGCCAAGGCATTGATGGATACGAATAACAAGTGCAATAGTAGTAATACCAATGCCTTAATATGAATGTCAGGGGTTGACGTTCCAATCAATCAATCAATCAGTCAATCAATCAATCCTCAATCAAATATTCCCTGCACCAACACGTACATTGGCTCGATAGCTAGCGCTTAATGACCCTGGTTATACGGAAACATCCAATTTCAGAACAACAACTATCCATATATGTCCCTTGTTTATTGTGGCACATCATATTCCACGATCACCACTGTCCATAATATAATGCCGTCAGTTACATGTTTCATATACAACCGTTACAAAGGTTTACTACTAAAATGTTACTGCAAAACAATTATAATTTTACATAAAGGACAATAGTGTTCATCCATCAAAGAAAAGGACTAACAAATATATGTAACAATTAGCGCTGTCATGGCAGATTACGAACAGTGTGGATTACATATTAACAAATCGGGGGAACGATCACTAAAAAAGCAATTGTTAAGCCCTACTTAGAATAGCACATGGAAGCCTGGAGGAAATATAAGAAGCAGGACATGGAAGAGCTGGAAATGGAAATACTGCAAAGAACAACAACCAGGCTGATTCCAGCAGTGAGAGAGCTTAGCTCATGTTATACACATCATGTTTATATGCGGTGACGTTTCTATTTTCACAAAGTAATCAAGGGCAGTGGCCGATAAAATAATAGTTTAGATTGATAATAATACGACAATATGGGGAAATATGTCCCTAAGTCAGTTTCTCAAGAACAACTGGAATCGTGCACGTGTCCTTGCTGCATAATAGCGTCACCACTTTCCGTCGATGCACGTGTCCTTGCTGCATAATAGCGTCACCACTTTCCGTCGATGCGCGTGTCCTTGCTGCATAATAGCGTCACCACTTTCCGTCGATGCGCGTGTCCTTGCTGCATAATAGCGTCACCACTTTCCGTCGATGCGCGTGTCCTTGCTGCATAATAGCGTCACCACTTTCCGTCGATGCGCGTGTCCTTGCTGCATAATAGCGTCACCACTTTCCGTCGATGCGCGTGTCCTTGCTGCATAATAGCGTCACCACTTTCCGTCGATGCGCGTGTCCTTGCTGCATAATAGCGTCACCACTTTCCGTCGATGCGTGTGATTAAGGAATTACACACTGTTTGTTGATGTCACGAGAGTGTTTCCAACCAGATGACACGAGTGTCGGAGGCTTGAGTGATGTTATCTGGTTGGTGACACTCGAGTTACATCAACAAATAGTTTGTTATTCCCGCTGTATAACGGCAAATAAACATTGGAGCGTATTTTTGTCCTTCCTACATTTGTAAATATGCTGCTGGGCCGGTTTCACGAAGCATTCGTACCGTACGAAGGAACTGATGCGGACATTTGACGCAGATTACGTAAATCACAATAACCACCAAAAAAAACATGCAGATAGTTCGAACAATCGCCGTCGTTTCGCCTCAAGTTTATTTGTTTCTGTATTCACCCTGCTACTACCCTCTCTACGAACAATCGAGTTACTCTATTTAGTTATTACGTACAACTGTTCACAAAGCTACGCGAATAATTCCGTACAATTGTTGACAACGTCATGAATGCGACAGTACTACGTCGAAATGTCGAGAGACATAACCGGGTAGCACCAGTTACCAGGGCATAGATGGATATGTATGTGATAATTATTAAAAAAAATATTTCGTAAAGACGAACTACAAAGTTATCCCACGCGAAATCGTAAGTGTTTCCACACTGCAGACAAGCGCCGACACTGTCCGTGGACCAACATGCGTGGACCTACGGGCGCATGGTTTGAGTTCCAAATTGTGCAAAGTGAAGTTGTTTACGTAGACAAGACATATTGTGGAAAGACACATGTTTTGCGTCGTAATTTAGCCATCATTGTTCGCCTCCACGTTTCAAAGGCGGATACAATTTTGGAATTTCTGTCTGCGTACGAACGTAAATAGCAGTGTCGGTCAACAATGCATCCCTAAGATTCGTCTCCGCTGCCCAGCGATAGTATACGGTGAAGTGTGGACGAGCCAAACTTACTATAACAAACACATCACGCATTCGTTTCAAGGTGGGGAATGTTCGTTTCAAGATGGGGCAAGGCGTCGCTAGACATTACTGTAAAGGTCAGTGTCAATATATTGACTGGCAGCACCACGTACCAAGGCACAAATGGATTTTTCTGTGATTATATTGTGTATCCTGGCATTCTACGGTCACGTACGAACTACCATGTTTTCCCGTCGTGGTGGTCAATTTTGCTAGTAAACTAGCAAAGACAAAACCGGGAATGTTTTTGTTTCAAAGCAGGAACCCAAGAGCTTGTTTAAATAAAGCAAGAGTTCTCCCGCCATATTGGAAGGTATGGAGGTTTATCCTGAAAGAATGGAGGAGAGGGGAGGTGGGCCAAGAAACAGGTGCGATGTGTTTGAGACCCCTGCCACACATCCCCAAACATCGCATTTAGAACGCTATGCAGTAAACCTGGTGTGTTAAAAGTGTTGGATATTATTCATCGATGCGTCGAATGTGACTGTTGCTGTTATACACACTCACGTGACCATACTGCGGCGATGTGGTTTTTTCGGTGTTTACACAAAGTTTAACGTTACGCGTGCTATATGGCAACATAAATATGTTTGCATATTAAACCAACGTGCATGTGGCCAATGTCGACCTTCATTAGACGTGTCATGTCATAATGCGTAAGATTTAAGTGTTGCATAATACATTGCACAACATATTTATGTCTGCTCAGATCACTTGACGTTGTGTATTGCACAATTAGGAATGCAGGTATATAATATTGTTTGAGGACAGAACTGCCTTTGATTCTTACAGTATTTAGTAGATGTGTGAAAAATAGCACACATTTCAAGACAAAGACACCAATGTTCCTTTACAATTGTTTCTTTGGATGCCGGGGTAATCACTGTTCTCGTTCAGTGTTCGCGTGAACCAACAATTACAGTGGCTCGAACATTGGTATCATGACACATTACGGCAAGTCATACAGTTTAGAGCAACAGCTATCCTCATATGTAATGTTACTATTGGCGTAGTGGTGGATGATACGAACTAGCGATGTTGACGGTGACGCTGCTGTGTTGTCAGTGGATAATTCAAATGTGATTACTCATTATGACGTTGTATTAAACACAATTGTTTTACATGGACTAGTCTTTGTTCTTTAACAGCAACTATAATTCTAAAATTCGCATTTGTTTGGCCCGACAGAGGTGGGGTTGTGACCCTGTCCATCACCACTCCTAAGCACGAGGTTGGAGGTTAGCCTTAAATACGGAAATGAGAAAAGGTTCCCAAAGCCGGTGTGATATTGGATGGGAGGTTCAGACACATATCACCCCCTGTTGTGTGGTAGAAACCGGAATGACAGGCCACCATCGGATACATCAACAACATCCCTGAAGAACTTGGAAGAGCTGGTTGTGTAGTTGTTGGTGATGTTAATGAGTAAGACGATTAGTCAGGTTTGCTGATCTTGCCTCTCTTCTGATGTGACATGAAGACAATGACACCGTATCGTTCTTATTCGGGCTTTACCAATCATGACGCATCTTTGTTGATTAATTTTCTGAGCCAATAGAAATATGATCATTCCTAATCTGGTGTTTGCACCATGTTCTAGTCATCACTATCCCAACTCCTTGACATCTGATCCTCCCTGAACTATGACACGTATCTAACTGAGAAGTGGTCAAAGTGTGTGTAGTAGTGTCGTTAGCACCCAGTGGCAACATGACGGTGCTTGGTCCACGAACCATGAAATAAGATTGTTTGTTTGTTCCCACCAACATTCATCATCGGTGGAGTTGTTTGTTCCCACCAACATTCATCATCGGTGGAGTTGTTTGTTCCCATCAACATTCATCATCGGTGGAGTTGTTTGTTCCCACCAACATTCATCATCGGTGGAGTTGTTTGTTACCACCAACATTCATCATCGGTGGAGTTGTTTGTTCCCACCAACATTCATCATCGGTGGAGTTGTTTGTTACCACCAACATTCATCATCGGTGGAGTTGTTTGTTCCCACCAACATTCATCATCGGTGGAGTTGTTTGTTCCCACCAACATTCATCATCGGTGGAGTTGTTTGTTCCCACCAACATTCATCATCGGTGGAGTTGTTTGTTACCACCAACATTCATCATCGGTGGAGTTGTTTGTTCCCACCAACATTCATCATCGGTGGAGTTGTTTGTTCCCACCAACATTCATCATCGGTGGAGTTGTTTGTTCCCATCAACATTCATCATCGGTGGAGTTGTTTGTTCCCACCAACATTCATCATCGGTGGAGTTGTTTATTCCCACCAACTTTCATCATCGGTGGAGTTGTCTGTTCCCACCAACATTCATCATCGGTGGAGTTGTCTGTTCCCACCACCATTCATCATCGGTGGAGTTGTTTGTTCCCACCAACATTCATCATCGGTGGAGTTGTTTGTTCCCACCAACATTCATCATCGGTGGAGTTGTTTGTTTCCACCAACATTCATCAGCGGTGGAGTTCGGTTGTTAAAGTCAAGTATTCAATTATAAAAAAATAACGATGCAAAACTTGCGTCATACGTATTTTTATATTCTACTTGAAGTTCACATTGTATAGTCCACTCATGGGTCCGAGCGACCACACCTGTGTGAGAGCGCTGTAGTTTGCTTCCACGGACATTACCGGCGTTTTTCTGCAGCACGGGGGAAAACGTACGACTCCTTGTTGAGACACTCAAATTGTCGTATAATGTTCAATGTAAACAATTACGTGGGTTGATATCAGTTTGACGCTGCGGCTCCGACTCTCTACACGACACTCGTGTTGCCTGTGCTACCCTGAAACACTTGGAGTCTGACTCGGAGTTGGACCGGCTTGACTCATAACACCGCCACCACTAGCGTCAGATTGGCCACATAGGACGAGCGTGAGCCTTTAATCGTTGGTGTCAGTGCCAGCAGATCAGCATGTTGGTCCGCAGAGCTCAGTCGCCACTCTTCGGTCGCCACGTTTGGGGCCCCAGACGTGCAGTGTGCACGACCCACGGATGCGTGGACATGGTCTGCCGGTGTCACTAACCCATGTCCCAGCTATGGGCAACTAGCAACCCGCTGCCTTGCGGGCAGGCTTTTAGCCAAAGACTGCAACCCACCTGTTGCTGGACGTATCAGCCATGCTTTTCCTCCAGAGCACAGCATAGTCGGTCGAGAGAAGCGTCTTGGCTGTAAATCTCATGCCATCGAGTCATAAGGGCAAACCAGGAACACTGTCATGCTGTCATGGCATTAGCTCCATCATCTTTTGACGGAGAGGACACTCTGCTTGTCCATGATTTACAGGACAAAAAACAACAACATGGGAGATGGTAGATACCGGTTCTAAGTCAACCGTTCGATTGGCGTAGAGCATGACTCCAGGGACCACCTCCGATAGTGGGAGAGACGTTTGTCAGTATCCGCCCGCTCCAAACTGGGCAGCCCCCGGTCAATACGGATCTGACCCGCACAGTCTGTAGGTCTGCCTGGGTGTGCAGACCTATTATCAGACTGCAATCCACACACTTACTGCAAAGATTCAACGAAAACTGTGCCTTGGCACGTGGAATGCACGGACTATGACCCCTGGCATGTCCCCGGACTATGATTTAATTAACGATTCCAGATAAAGTGCTGTCATCGACCGTGAACTAGCCAAAAGGTCAGTTGATATTGTCGCACTCCAAGAAACAAGACTACTCGAGAAATTCCCCATCAGAGAACTTGTGTACACAATATACTGGTCACAGAAACCAGTTGGCTCCAAACGTCAACACGTCGTTGGACTTGCTGTGAAGAACACCTTATGCAGAACGCTAGAGGGGACACATGCAATCTCTTTGGAGAAAGGTGAGGCCACGATTATGTGTATACGCGCCAACGTTGATAGCTCAACCAGAAGTCAAAGGTCTCTTCTATGCAGCACTTGCACAAGTAGTTGAGTCTGTGCTCAAATCAGAAAAGTTAATCCTACTTGGGGACTCCAATGTTCGCGTGGGCAATGACAACGAATCCTGGCCCGACACTATAGGTGCTTTCGGCATTGGGAAAATAAATGACAACGGACAGCATCTCCTAGAGTTGAGTGCTAAGTTGAAACTCTGTGTCGCGAACACCTACAAACAATGCAAAGAACATCACAAGGTCTCCTGGATGCATCCCAGATCCTAGGCATGGCATCAACTAGATCTTGTTCTGATTACGCGTCGCCATCTGAACGATGTTACCACAGCTAGATCATACCACAATGCAAATTACGACACAAATCAAAGTCTTGTTATCTCAAACATGACATTGTCGCCTAAACCCCACCACAGAGAAAGCAACATGGGCAAACCAGAGTTCATATATCCAACATCTGTATTCGACAACTGACAACGAACTACAACACAAGACTGAGACACCGAATTGGTCCATTAGAAGAAGACGGGAATGCAAATGAGAACTGGCAGCTTCTCTAACAAATGAGAACTGGCAGCTTCTCTAACAAATGAGAACTGGCAGCTTCTCTAACAAATGAGAACTGGCAGCTTCTCTAACAATCAGCATTGGACACTTTTGGCGTAAGCTCTCACCACAACCCAGACTTGTTTGTAGCTAGTCTTGACACAATGAAACTGGCGATTGAAGCAAAACATAAGGTGCTTTTGGAATTCAAAAGCAGGCCAAATGAGACAACCAGTGCTCGCTACAGAGTCTCAAAGTCCAGCTCAAAGAACTGCCAGAAAAACACTTAATTTATACTATGTTGGCCTAAGTGAGGATATCGAGACAGCAGCAAAATCTGGGAACGTAAAAAGTATGTATAGAGGCATAAAAAACAGCTATCGACCCCACACAAAAAACAGCGCTTCGATCTCAGATCGAACGATGGCGTAACACTAACAAAAAGAACCGACCAAATGAATCGATGGATTGAACACTTCTCCGATTTTTACAGCACAGAAAGACCCTACACTGCGTCTGCAATTGACAAAGTGCCATCAATGGAGATTATGGAAGAACTTGACGATGAACCACAGTTCACAGAGATGAAGGCTCTTATCGCCAGACTGTCAAATAACAAAGCCTCAGGCATAGACGCGATTCCTGCAGACCTGATCAAGACTGGCATAGAAGTATTGTTATCACCAATCTACAGTCTACTCTTAAAGTGCTGGCGAGAACGCACAGTCCCACTGGAAATGAGGGACTCAAATACAATCACCCTGTACAAAAACAAGGGCGACAGAGGTAACTACAATAACAAGGGTGACGGGGTGATTGCAATAACTACAGAGGAACATCTCTGCTAAGTGTTGTAGGGAAAATATTTACACGTATTATTCATACACGTCTACAAACGCTGGCCGAACGGGTGTACCCTGACTCACAGGGTGGATTCCGCTCAGGAAGAGGTACTGTAGATATGATTTTATGTGTAAGAAAACTACAAGAAAAAGCAAGGAAGCAACAGATGCCACTCCACGTGGCAAGGGAGCAACAGATGCCACTCCACGTGGCAAGGGAGCAACAGATGCCACTCCACCCACGTGGCTTTTGTGGACCTCACTAAAGCTTTTGACTACGTGAATCGAGAAGCACTCTTCACTATTCTCAAGAAAGTTGGATGTCCTCCTATCTTAATTGATCTTACCAAATCATTCCACGAAAACATGCAAGGCACTGCCCAAGTATATGGAATGATATCAGATCATAACCCTTTCCCATTGTAAATGGCATGAAGCAGGGCTGTGTTCTGGCCCCAACTATTCTCGGGATATACTTCTCTGTATTATTGAGAGAAGCAAAACAAAATGCTAACCTTGCTAACTCTGGAGTGGGCGTGAGAACCCGATTTGATGCCAATGTATTATCTACATCACGCCTGAAGGCTAAGACCAAAACAACAACGTTACATGTGCGCGAGACCCTCTCATTCCGACGAACAGCTGCAGTCTATCATAGACAGTTTTTCCAATACTTGCTCAGCGTTTGGTCTCGAAATCAGTGTCAAAAAGACCGTCATCATGAGCCACGGCACTTAAGTAGCCAAGATCACTCTCAATGATGAAGCACTCGAAACCGTGGAGAACTTCTCATACTTAGGCTCCATCATGTCCAACGATTTCACACTTGACAAGGAACTTAACACCCAGCTAGGCAAAAGCCGCAACATCCTTTGGAAGACTCTCAAAAAGAGTTTGGGCCAACAAGGGCCTGACACTAAATACAAAATCGAAAGTGTATTAAGAGGCGACAGCTCGCAATCAACCGACATGATGCAGCAAACACAAGCATTGTCTCACGAGACAGAAGCTGGTCACTACTATTACATTTTACATACAGGGTGCATAACAATGTAGGTGTTCGCAGCTTCATATATTAAGCTATTATATTTCAGTTTTAGTTATCAAAGGGAACTCATTCCCCGGATTCACACATAACACACACTTGTGAATTGAATGTAAATTATTGAATGGAGTATGAAATAGTGAATGGCAGTAAATATATGTAATGCGACTTTTACTTGATTGAACGATACACGAACGCGCACGAACATCCACATTTCAATGAATCGTGAATATTTATTAATTGCTCAAATAGGGCTGTGCCATACAACTTGAACAAGATTGAACAAGATTGTCACCCAAGGCAAAACACTTAATGTCACGTGGACAAGGAAGCCATTGGCTCATCGAGAATCCAAAAAATTGTCATCTTTGTGTAACCCGCCCTTCTGAGACATTTGTAATTTGTGTTTGACGCTGCTAGCGTTTACAGTACTTACATTTTTATTCTTTCAATTATTATGAGCACCCAACTCGGTATGAGCCGTCCGAGCGGTGTTAAAGTTGTAACAACTTGCCCCAAACACAATTTTGCAGTTGAGCGCACATGGACGATAACAAATCCTGAATTTAACTTCTACTCGGCATAACCCCTTATACTATATAGTAGACGGTATAACCCCTTATACTATATAGTAGACGGCATAACCCCTTATACTATATAGTAGACGGCATAACCCCTTATACTATATAGTAGACGGCATAACCCCTTATACTATATAGTAGACATGTTTCAATTTTTATTCACGAAACATAAAACTTTTAGGTGGTTAAAATGTCATTTTTGTCTACACCTCGTTAAGTTTGTATTCTGTACTCTTTTTTATTCTTTACTGTATTCTTTGCCGATGTACAGTGTGTCCGCTAGTGGACTTCACTCCCAGTGTTTGGACAGTGTGTCCGCTAGTGGACTTCACTCCCAGTGTTTGGACAGTGTGTCCGCTAGTGGACTTCACTCCCAGTGTTTGGACAGTGTGTCTGCTAGTGGACTTCACTCCCAGTGTTTGGACAGTGTGTCCGCTAGTGGACTTCACTCCCAGTGTTTGGACAGTGTGTCCGCTAGTGGACTTCACTCCCAGTGTTTGGACAGTGTGTCCGCTAGTGGACTTCACTCCCAGTGTTTGGACAGTGTGTCCGCTAGTGGACTTCACTCCCAGTGTTTGGACAGTGTGTCTGCTGGTGGACTTCACTCCCAGTGTTTGGACAGTGTGTCCGCTAGTGGACTTCACTCCCAGTGTTTGGACAGTGTGTCCGCTAGTGGACTTCACTCCCAGTGTTTGGACAGTGTGTCTGCTAGTGGACTTCACTCCCAGTGGTTGGACAGTGTGTCCGCTAGTGGACTTAACTCCCAGTGTTTGGACAGTGTGTCCGCTAGTGGACTTCACTCCCAGTGTTTGGACAGTGTGTCCGCTAGTGGACTTCACTCCCAGTGTTTGGACAGTGTGTCCGCTAGTGGACTTCACTCCCAGTGTTTGGACAGTGTATCCGCTAGTGGACTTCACTCCCAGTGTTTGGACAGTGTGTCCGCTGGTGGACTTCACTCCCAGTGTTTGGACAGTGTGTCCGCTAGTGGACTTCACTCCCAGTGTTTGGACAGTGTGTCTGCTGGTGGACTTCACTCCCAGTGTTTGGACAGTGTGTCCGCTAGTGGACTTCACTCCCAGTGTTTGGACAGTGTGTCCGCTAGTGGACTTCACTCCCAGTGTTTGGACAGTGTGTCCGCTAGTGGACTTCACACCCAGTGTTTGGACAGTGTGTCTGCTGGTGGACTTCACTCCCAGTGTTTGGACAGTGTGTCCGCTAGTGGACTTCACTCCCAGTGTTTGGACAGTGTGTCTGCTAGTGGACTTCACTCCCAGTGTTTGGACAGTGTGTCCGCTAGTGGACTTCACTCCCAGTGTTTGGACAGTGTGTCCGCTAGTGGACTTCACTCCCAGTGTTTGGACAGTGTGTCCGCTAGTGGACTTCACTCCCAGTGTTTGGACAGTGTGTCTGCTGGTGGACTTCACTCCCAGTGTTTGGACAGTGTGTATGCTGGTGGACTTCACTCCCAGTGTTTGGACAGTGTGTATGCTGGTGGACTTCACTCCGAGTGTTTGGACAGTGTGTCTGCTGGTGGATTTCACTCCCAGTGTTTGGACAGTGTGTCTGCTGGTGGACTTCACTCCCAGTGTTTGGACAGTGTGTCTGCTAGTGGACTTCACTCCCAGTGTTTGGACAGTGTGTCTGCTGGTGGACTTCACTCCCAGTGTTTGGACAGTGTGTCTGCTAGTGGACTTCACTCCCAGTGTTTGGACAGTGTGTCCGCTAGTGGACTTCACTCCCAGTGTTTGGACAGTGTGTCTGCTAGTGGACTTCACTCCCAGTGTTTGGACAGTGTGTCTGCTAGTGGACTTCACTCCCAGTGTTTGGAAAGTGTGTATGCTGGTGGACTTCACTCCCAGTGTTTGGACAGTGTGTATGCTGGTGGACTTCACTCCCAGTGTTTGGACAGTGTGTCCGCTGGTGGACTTCACTCCCAGTGTTTGGACAGTGTGTCTGCTGGTGGACTTCACTCCCAGTGTTTGGACAGTGTGTCCGCTAGTGGACTTCACTCCCAGGGTTTGGACAGTGTGTCTGCTGGTGGACTTCACTCCCAGTGTTTGGACAGTGTGTCTGCTGGTGGACTTCACTCCCAGTGTTTGGACAGTGTGTCTGCTAGTGGACTTCACTCCCAGTGTTTGGACAGTGTATCTGCTGGTGGACTTCACTCCCAGTATTTGGACAGTGTATCTGCTGGTGGACTTCACTCCCAGTGTTTGGACAGTGTGTCTGCTAGGGGACTTCACTCCCAGTGTTTGGACAGTGTGTCCGCTAGTGGACTTCACTCCCAGTGTTTAGACAGTGTGTCTGCTAGTGGACTTCACTCCCAGTGTTTGGACAGTGTGTCTGCTGGTGGACTTCACTCCCAGTGTTTGGACAGTGTATCTGCTGGTGGACTTCACTCCCAGTGTTTGGACAGTGTGTCCGCTAGTGGACTTCACTCCCAGTGTTTGGACAGTGTGTCCGCTGGTGGATTTCACTCCCAGTGTTTGGACAGTGTGTCTGCTAGTAGACTTCACTCCCAGTGTTTGGACAGTGTGTCTGCTGGTGGACTTCACTCCCAGTGTTTGGACAGTGTGTATGCTGGTGGACTTCACTCCGAGTGTTTGGACAGTGTGTCCGCTAGTGGACTTCACTCCCAGTGTTTGGACAGTGTGTCTGCTAGTGGACTTCACTCCCAGTGTTTGGACAGTGTGTCTGCTGGTGGACTTCACTCCCAGTGTTTGGACAGTGTGTCTGCTGGTGGACTTCACTCCCAGTGTTTGGACAGTGTGTCTGCTGGTGGACTTCACTCCCAATGTTTGGACAGTGTGTATGCTGGTGGACTTCACTCCGAGTGTTTGGACAGTGTGTCCGCTAGTGGACTTCACTCCCAGTGTTTGGACAGTGTGTCTGCTAGTGGACTTCACTCCCAGTGTTTGGACAGTGTGTCTGCTAGTGGACTTCACTCCCAGTGTTTGGACAGTGTGTCTGCTAGTGGACTTCACTCCCAGTGTTTGGACAGTGTGTCCGCTGGTGGACTTCACTCCCAGTGTTTGGACAGTGTGTCTGCTAGTGGACTTCACTCCCAGTGTTTGGACAGTGTGTCTGCTGGTGGACTTCACTCCCAGTGTTTGGACAGTGTGTCTGCTAGTGGACTTCACTCCCAGTGTTTGGACAGTGTGTCCGCTAGTGGACTTCACTCCCAGTGTTTGGACAGTGTGTCTGCTAGTGGACTTCACTCCCAGTGTTTGGACAGTGTGTCTGCTAGTGGACTTCACTCCCAGTGTTTGGACAGTGTGTCTGCTGGTGGACTTCATTCCCAGTGTTTGGACAGTGTGTCTGTTGGTGGACTTCACTCCCAGTGTTTTGACAGTGTGTACGCTAGTGGACTTCACTCCCAGTGTTTGGACAGTGTGTCCGCTAGTGGACTTCCAACCAACTACTGTCGATGGTAGCTCTATATGTGTGCCACAAAAAAAACGACTCTGTAACAACTCGCCCCTGTATACAACTAACCCCGGTCTCCCCTACATATACTTAAGTGACACCATCACACGGTGACAATCTAGGGAATCTTTGACGTGGCACCCGCTGCCGTGTTCCGTGTTCAGTCACGGCTATTTAACACAGTCGTGCGTGTGATTACAGGTCAGTTACAGTAAGCTCACTTGTAGATAACTATAATGACAGTTTTCTGTCAGTCTACAACTACAGGCTATAGTTTGATATGTTACGTGGTTAGAATGGGAAGGAGGTTAGGGACGAACACAGAAAGACTACAGGCTATAGTTTGATATGTTACGTGGTTAGAATGGGAAGGGGGTTAGGGACGAATACAGAACGACTACAGGCTATAGTTTGATATGTTACGTGGTTAGAATGGGAAGGAGGTTAGGGACGAACACAGAAATACTACAGGCTATAGTTTGATATGTTACGTGGTTAGAATGGGAAGGAGGTTAGGGACGAACACAGAAAGACTACAGGCTATAGTTTGATATGTTACGTGGTTAGAATGGGAAGGGGGTTAGGGACGAACACATAATGACTACAGGCTATAGTTTGATATGTTACGTGGTTAGAATGGGAAGGAGGTTAGGGACGAACACAGAAAGACTACAGGCTATAGTTTGATATGTTACGTGGTTAGAATGGGAAGGGGGTTAGGGACGAACACAGAAAGACTACAGGCTATAGTTTGATATGTTACGTGGTTAGAATGGGAAGGAGGTTAGGGACGAACACAGAAAGACTACAGGCTATAGTTTGATATGTTACGTGGTTAGAATGGGAAGGAGGTTAGGGACGAACACAGAAAGACTACAGGCTATAGTTTGATATGTTACGTGGTTAGAATGGGAAGGAGGTTAGGGACGAACACAGAAAGACTACAGGCTATAGTTTGATATGTTACGTGGTTAGAATGGGAAGGAGGTTAGGGACGAACACAAAAAGACTACAGGCTATAGTTTGATATGTTACGTGGTTAGAATGGGAAGGGGGTTAGGGACGAACACAGAAAGACTACAGGCTATAGTTTGATATGTTACGTGGTTAGAATAGGAAGGAGGTTAGGGACGAACACAGAAAGACTACAGGCTATAGTTTGATATGTTACGTGGTTAGAATGGGAAGGAGGTTAGGGACGAACACAGAAAGACTACAGGCTATAGTTTGATATGTTACGTGGTTAGAATGGGAAGGAGGTTAGGGACGAACACAGAAAGACTACAGGCTATAGTTTGATATGTTACGTGGTTAGAATGGGAAGGGGGTTAGGGACGAACACAGAACGACTACAGGCTATAGTTTGATATGTTACGTGGATAGAATGGGAAGGGGGTTAGGGACGAACACAGAAAGACTACAGGCTATAGTTTGATATGTTACGTGGTTAGAATGGGAAGGGGGTTAGGGACGAACACAGAATGACTACAGGCTATAGTTTGATATGTTACGTGGTTAGAATGGGAAGGAGGTTAGGGACAAACACAGAACGACTACAGGCTATAGTTTGATATGTTACGTGGTTAGAATGGGAAGGGGGTTAGGGACGAACACAGAATGACTACAGGCTATAGTTTGATATGTTACGTGGTTAGAATGGGAAGGGGGTTAGGGACGAACACAGAATGACTACAGGCTATAGTTTGATATGTTACGTGGTTAGAATGGGAAGGAGGTTAGGGACGAACACAGAATGACTACAGGCTATAGTTTGATATGTTACGTGGTTAGAATGGGAAGGAGGTTAGGGACAAACACAGAACGACTACAGGCTATAGTTTGATATGTTACGTGGTTAGAATGGGAAGGGGGTTAGGGACGAACACAGAACGACTACAGGCTATAGTTTGATATGTTACGTGGTTAGAATGGGAAGGGGGTTAGGGACGAACACAGAATGACTACAGGCTATAGTTTGATATGTTACGTGGTTAGAATGGGAAGGGGGTTAGGGACGAACACAGAACGACTACAGGCTATAGTTTGATATGTTACGTGGTTAGAATGGGAAGGGGGTTAGGGACGAACACAGAATGACTACAGGCTATAGTTTGATATGTTACGTGGTTAGAATGGGAAGGGGGTTAGGGACGAACACAGAATGACTACAGGCTATAGTTTGATATGTTACGTGGTTAGAATGGGAAGGGGGTTAGGGACGAACACAGAACGACTACAGGCTATAGTTTGATATGTTACGTGGTTAGAATGGGAAGGGGGTTAGGGACGAACACAGAATGACTACAGGCTATAGTTTGATATGTTACGTGGTTAGAATGGGAAGGGGGTTAGGGACGAACACAGAATGACTACAGGCTATAGTTTGATATGTTACGTGGTTAGAATGGGAAGGGGGTTAGGGACGAACACAGAATGACTACAGGCTATAGTTTGATATGTTACGTGGTTAGAATGGGAAGGGGGTTAGGGACGAACACAGAAAGACTACAGGCTACAGTTTGATATGTTACGTGGTTAGATTGGGAAGGAGGTTAGGGACGAACACATAACGACTACAGGCTATAGTTTGATATGTTACATGGTTAGAATGGGAAGGAGATTAGGGACGAACACAGAAAGACTACAGGTTATAGTTTGATATGTTACGTGGTTAGAATGGGAAGGGGGTTAGGGACGAACACAGAACGACTACAGGCTATAGTTTGATATGTTACGTGGTTAGAATGGGAAGGGGGTTAGGGACGAACACAGAAAGACTACAGGCTATAGTTTGATATGTTACGTGGTTAGATTGGGAAGGAGGTTAGGGACGAACACAGAACGACTACAGGCTATAGTTTGATATGTTACATGGTTAGAATGGGAAGGAGATTAGGGACGAACACAGAAAGACTACAGGCTATAGTTTGATATGTTACGTGGTTAGAATGGGAAGGAGGTTAGGGACGAACACAGAAAGACTACAGGCTATAGCTTGATATGTTACGTGGTTAGAATGGGAAGGGGGTTAGGGACGATGATCACAGAAAGACTACAGGCTATAGTTTGATATGTTACGTGGTTAGAATGGGAAGGAGGTTAGGGACGAACACAGAAAGACTGCAGGCTATAGCTTGATATGTTACGTGGTTAGAATGGGAAGAGGGTTAGGGACGAACACAGAAAGACTACAGGCTATAGCTTGATATGTTACGTGGTTAGAATGGGAAGGAGGTTAGGGACGAACACAGAAAGACTACAGGCTATAGCTTGATATGTTACGTGGTTAGAATGGGAAGGGGGTTAGGGACGAACACAGAACGACTACAGGCTATAGTTTGATATGTTACGTGGTTAGAATGGGAAGGAGGTTAGGGACGAACACAAAACGACTACAGGCTATAGTTTGATATGTTACTTGGTGGTTAGAATGGGAAGGGGGTTAGGGACGAACACAGAACGACTACAGGCTATAGTTTGATATGTTACGTGGTTAGAATGGGAAGGAGGTTAGGGACGAACACAGAAAGACTGCAGGCTATAGTTTGATATGTTACGTGGTTAGAATGAGAAGGAGGTTAGGGACGAACACAGAAAGACTACAGGCTATAGCTTGATATGTTACGTGGTTAGAATGGGAAGGAGGTTAGGGACGAACACAGAAAGACTACAGGCTATAGCTTGATATGTTACGTGGTTAGAATGGGAAGGAGGTTAGGGACGAACACGGAAAGACTACAGGCTATAGTTTGATATGTTACGTGGTTAGAATGGGAAGGAGGTTAGGGACGAATACAGAAAGACTACAGGCTATAGTTTGATATGTTACGTGATTAGAATGGGAAGGGGGTTAGGGACGAGCACAGAAAGACTACAGGCTATAGTTTGATATGTTACGTGGTTAGAATGGGAAGGGGGTTAGGGACGAACACAGAACGACTACAGGCTATAGTTTGATATGTTACGTGGTTAGAATGGGAAGGGGGTTAGGGACGAACGCAGAAAGTTTCACTATCAAACTGGACATTATAAGTTCTGTCACTGTCACAAAAAGACTTTGTAGTATAGAATCAAACATTTAAATAAGACCTGTTCATAAAGTCCGGTGAGCTGTAAACGATGAACGACAGAGGTGACACCTGGTGAGTAGGCAGCTAACAACACATTTAAGCTGAACGGCGTGATCACAGCAGTGGATCTTTTATAATGATAAATTATTAATAAATCGAGCAAATGCCAAGAACTGTATAGGAGAAAACGTGACATTTCATACAACTATTGTTTGTTCACATATTTATTAAGTATCACTTTTCTCAGTAAATATAACTAATTCCTTTGGCAGGGGTGTGTTCAAGCGTTGGCATTTCGTAAAAAAACAATATGTGAATTCAAACCTCGATTGTGCGAATTAAACTGTTGCGAATATGTGTTTTGTGGCCTCGACGAAACATGCAACCACGTTGTGGCCTCGACGAAACATGCAACCACGTTGTGGCCTCGACGAAACATGCAACCACGTTGCGGTTGTTCTTTACTGTGCAACCGCTTGCTACGCATTGTCTGACCAGACTCGCGGTGACGTCACGGGTAACATTCCGATGACATGTTTTCTTCTTGCATTCAAGATTGCCGGAGTTATGGTTGTAGGTGAATTACTGATAGCATCATCCCGGTACAAACCGAGAGATACGATCCAACTGTCGCCCTCATGATTGCTTGCTACGGGCGTGCGTGTGTACGCGCGTGTTGTGTACATGTGTACATATTACATGCACATATGAAAAATAACGCAGTGACAGTGGTACCTTTATCTAAGCGACAGCGCCGTCACAAGCGACACTGCAGTGCCGATGACTCGTGGATATTGGATGACTTGTCAGTTTTACGCTTGAGTGGATCTACTTCAATCACAGCTATTTAGCACAGTTGTGCGCGTGTCTGCTGGCTTCAGTTACAGCGATCTCACTTGTAGATAACTATAATGACAGTTGTCGGTGAGTCCACAACTACAGGATGTAGGGTGATACTTTATTTGGCTAAAATGTTCTTCTATGTGGGACTAAACATGTTGATTGAGTGGTCAGTTATGACGAGGGAAATGGAAGAGTGGGGAAGAGTACGAATGGAGGGACAGAGACATAGGAAGGGAGACAGAAAGAGAGAGAGAGAGAGAGAGAGGGGGGGGAGGGAGGGAGAGGGAGGAAGTTAAGGAGGGGGAAAGAGATAGAGAGATAAGGATAGGGAGAGAGAGAGAGAGGGGGGAGGAGAGAAATGGAGGGAGGCAGAGATAGAGAGAGAGAGAGAGAGGGGTGGGGAGGGAGAGAGAGAAGAGGAGAGAGATGGATGGAGGGATGGAGAGAGGGAGATGGATATATATATATATATATATATATATATATATATATATATATATATATATATATATATATATATATATATATCCATCCCCCTCTCCTCTCTCCCAATAGAGAGATAACGAGAGGGGGATATATATATATATATATATATATATATATATATATATACATCCCCCTCTCCTTCTCTCTCTCTCTCTCTCTCTCTCTCTCTCTCTCTCTCTCTCTCTCTCTCTCCCAATAGAGAGATAACGAGAGGGGAGAGAGGTGGAGGGAGGGAGAAAGTGAGAGATATAGAGAGATGGATGGGCAGAGAAGGGGGAGAGACATATGGAGAGAGACATGGGGGAGGGAGAGATGGGGAGAGAGAAGGCTGAGGGAGAGTGAAAGAGCGAGAGACATAGGGGGAGCGAGGGAGGGAGGGAGGAGAAAGGGAGGGGGAGAGGGAGAGGGAGAGGGGGAGGGGAGAGGGAGATAGCGGGAGAGAGGGGAGGGAGAGAGGGGAGGGAGAGAGAGAGAGAGAGAGGGAGGGAGGGAAGGAGGGAGGTAAGGAGGGAGGGAGGGAAGGAGGAAGGGAAGGCGGGAGGGATACAGAGAGTTTCACTATCAAACTGTACATTATTAGTAGTATCACTCCACAGAAAGACCTTGTAGTACGTAATCATACATTTTAATTGGACTTGTTAATATAGTTCTGTGAGTTGTAAACGATGAACTACAGAGCTGACACCTGGTGAGTAGGCAACTAACAATATTTTCACCTGAACGGCGTGACATCGCAGCAGTGGATCTGTTTATAATGATGTTAATATATCAAGACAAACAACATATCATGCATCTGTTGTTTGTAATGCCGCGTTGAAATGTTCATTTGTGTTCCTACCCCGGCCATCCCCTGCTACCCCGGCCATCCCCTGCTACCCCGGCCATCCCCTGCTACCCCAGCCATCCCCTGCTACCCCGGCCATCCCCTGCTACCCCGGCCATCCCCAGCTACCCCGCCGATCCCCTGCTACCCCGGCCATCCTCAACTACCACGGCCATCCCCAGCTACCCCGACCATCCCCAACTACCCCGGTCATCCCCTGCTTCCCCGGCCATTACCGACTACCACGGCCATCCCTGCTACCCCGGACATCCCCAACTACCCCGGCCATCCCCTGCTACCCCGGCCATTACCAATTAGCTCGACCATCCCCTGCTACCCAGGCCATTACCAATTACCACGGCCATCCTCTGCTACCCAGGCCATTACCAATTAGCTCGACCATCCCCTGCTGCCCTGGCCATTACCAATTAGCTCGACCATCCCCTGCTACCCCGGCCATTACCAATTAGCTCGACCATTCCCTGCTACCCAGGCCATTACCAATTAGCTCGACCATCCCCTGCTACCCAGGCCATTACCAATTAGCTCGACCATCCCCTGCTGCCCTGGCCATTACCAATTAGCTCGACCATCCCCTGCTACCCCGGCCATTACCAATTAGCTCGACCATTCCCTGCTACCCAGGCCATTACCAATTAGCTCGACCATCCCCTGCTACCCAGGCCATTACCAATTAGCTCGACCATCCCCTGCTACCCCGGCCATTACCAACTATTGTTATGGAAGGGGATCTGTGGCCAATATCCTCGTGTTTGCTATTGGATTTAACAGACGGACACTTTCCCTGGAAGTCGCTGGGTTGTTCCTGACATTTTCCTTCGCCCTCCAGAGTTTCCCTAGGTTTATGACTGTTTGGTGATTGGAGAGGTTGAGGTGGACATAAGTGCAAATAGAAGATTCATACACACACTCGCACACACATACACCCGCACACACATACGCACGCACACACATACACCCGCACACACATACGCACGCACACCGTATACAATCATTTTCTAGCATGTTCAGATGTGTCCATCTTTTCTGAAAAAACACAGCCAACTGTCCAAGTGTTTATTCAAGTCAATTGTTAGACGACCTGTCAGTCACACTAACATCGACGTTCGACATCGCTTTCTTGGTTCACAGAACTGGATCAAACTGATAAAGACATTCATCACAACGCAGAAGTATTATTGTTGTTAAAGACCAGCGACATCGCGAGCGTCGATACAATATTGACCAGGCGCCATACCGACTTGGTCAAAGTTAACGTCTAATGATCCTCTTTATCACCCGTGACTCCGGCTACCTGGGTCATCTAAGGCCACCCCGGTCATTCTCGGCCACTCCCGGCCACATCGGCCAACCCCGGCCACCCTGGTCATAATCGGCCACCTCCAGTCATCCCTGGCCACCCCGGTCATAAACGGCCACCCCGGTCATAAACGGCCACCCCGGTCATAACCGGACACCCCGGTCATAACCGGACACCTCGGCCAACCCGGTCGTAATCGGTCACCTCCAATCATCCCTGGCTACCCCGGTCATAACCGGCCACCCCGGTCATAACCGGACACCACCAATTATCTCTGGTCACCCCTGGTAATTGCCGACCATTCTCGACCACCCCATATTTCCCCGGGCCATCCCGGCCACCTCGGCCATCCCGTTCAAATCCGACCACCCCTAGTCATCCCTGGCCACTCTGGTAACTCCCGGTCAACCCTGACCACCCTCGACCACATCCCGGGCCATGCCGGGCCAACCCGGGCCACCCCCGGCAACTCCCGAGACGTCGTATTTTTGCGGTAATTAGCGGGAGCTCAGCTACGTGAACGTGCGACATGAACGGCGGCGGCACGGCGGCACGGCGGCACGGCGACACGGCGACACGGCGGCACGGCGGCACGGCGGCACGGCGGCACGGCGACACGGCGGCACGGCGGCACGGCGGCACGGCGACACGGCGGCACGGCGACACGGCGGCACGGCGGCACGGCGACACGGCGACACGACGGTATAATTGTATATTAATCCCCTACGATCAGGAACATCCTGTGGTATAACTGGGCTATCTTTAATGAACTGGTTTCTCTACTCAATATTCAACATTGTTGACATTTTTTGCTAAACATTTGTGTTATCTATGTTACCCCTGGCGCTGTATGCGGTGTTGTGTTGCACAGTTATCTATGTTACCCCTGGCGCTGTATGCGGTGTTGTACAGTTATCTATGTTACCCCTGGCGCTGTATGCAGTGTTGTGTTGCACAGTTATCTATGTTACCCCTGGCGCTGTATGCGGTGTTGTGTTGTACAGTTATCTATGTTACCCTGGCGCTGTATGCGGTGTTGTGTTGCACAGTTATCTATGTTACCCCTGGCGCTGTATGCGGTGTTGTGTTGCACAGTTATCTATGTTACCCCTGGCGCTGTATGCGGTGTTGTGTTGCACAGTTATCTATATTACCCTGGCGCTGTATGCGGTGTTGTGTTGCACAGTTATCTATGTTACCCCTGGCGCTGTATGCGGTGTTGTGTTGCACAGTTATCTATATTACCCCTGGCGCTGTATGCGGTGTTGTGTTGCACAGTTATCTATATTACCTATACATCCTATTTTGACAGTTTATTATCATTGCCATTATCACTACGTGTTGATTGTTGTTGTTGTAAATGTGCACTACTATAGTCCGTATGATGCATATATGATATATAGATGCATAGAAACAGATGGCGTTCTCTCCTCCAACTTCTCGTTTGCTATATTGAAAGATCAACCGTGAGCTAGGGTCACTGATCTGTGCGAGATTCCCATGTTAACCACCCTCGCCACCAGGGGCTTCTGACTACATCAGTACCCCTGGCAGTCTGACCTGCTGAGACGTATAGCGTACTGTTGCTGAGACGTATAGCGTACTGTTGCTGAGACGTATAGCGTACTGTTGCTGAGACGTATAGCGTACTGTTGCTGAGACGTATAGCGTACTGTTGCTGAGACGTATAGCGTACTGTTGTTGAGGCGTATAGCGTACTGTTGCTGAGACGTATAGCGTACTGTTGCTGAGACGTATAGCGTACTGTTGCTGAGACGTATAGCGTACTGTTGCTGAGACGTATAGCGTACTGTTGCTGAGACGTATAGCGTACTGTTGCTGAGACGTATAGCGTACTGTTGCTGAGACGTATAGCGTACTGTTGCTGAGACGTATAGCGTACTGTTGCTGAGACGTATAGCGTACTGTTGCTGAGACGTATAGCGTACTGTTGCTGTGACGTATAGCGTACTGTTGCTGAGACGTATAGCGTACTGTTGCTGAGACGTATAGCGTACTGTTGCTGAGACGTATAGCGTACTGTTGCTGAGACGTATAGCGTACTGTTGCTGAGACGTATAGCGTACTGTTGCTGAGACGTATAGCGTACTGTTGCTGAGACGTATAGCGTACTGTTGCTGAGACGTATAGCGTACTGTTGCTGAGACGTATAGCGTACTGTTGCTGAGACGTATAGCGTACTGTTGCTGAGTTAACCAACAGCGGCCGTCGCAAAGATCTTACGAGCTCGCGTACGGGAACTTAACCCCTGTCCCTGTCCTGATCCTGTACGGGAACTTAACTCCTGTCCCTGTCCTGATCCTGTACGGGAACTTAACCCCTGTCCCTGTCCTGACCCTGTCCCGGTCGCGTGTTTTTTTTTTAGCAGGTAGGTTGAGCACCATGGGTGGATGTGAACCAATGCGGTGCTCGGATTTCATCACTTGATGCATACATTATGGAGAATCTTTACACGTGGTGTGGTACGGCAGCTAACGCCAACACGTGCATGTGTTTACTAACAAGTGTTATGGAAAATATGGCGTTTGTTTGGCGTTGTTGGAGCGATTAGTGACCAAAATCAGATACGTGCGTGATAATTATTTGTTCAAAATAAATAACCGCAGTGACAATTTTCGCATGCACTTAGCTGGTAACAGGTGCCCAACAACTGCCAACTTGGAGGCTGGAGACGGGCTCTGGGTGATGGCGGATGGACAAGGAAAACAATTTTGTTATAGTAGATCCAATTTATTTGCATGTAAACTATAACTTATGCAATTATATCTTTGGAATTAAGTTCTAAAAACGATCAATGATATCTGGGTCAGATTCCAGATTATAAGCTACCAGTACTTGTAAAAGGTGAATTATATGTGATAGTCATGTTGTCGGTTGTTATATGTGGCCACAATCAGGAGTGAGCCAGGACTTGCGTTAGTCTGTATAAATACAAACAAAAGAAGTAAGCTATTTGCATATCGTAGTGTGCAGTGTAAGATAAGATGATACATAAACATATATTAAGTACCTTAGTTCCAACACATTGGTGCTGTTTACAATATTGTCTGTAAAATACCTGTTATCTTATTCAGTACTAATATATAATACTATTATTGTTTATCCATAAATTGTCTAGCATACTTGTAGGTATTAATGTAATACTAGTACCCTACACGTATAGACCCTTAATAGAATAAACTCACCAGACATCGATGTTGTCAATTTGACATGTGCATTGTCTGACTAGCCTAGCTGTCATTTCACTGTTGTTTCCAAACAAGTCTTGGACAGTGTTCAATGCACAGGTCTCTGGGGAATGGTCAAGATCCGCCACTGCCTGGAGCAATTAATCAATGTAACTTCCAAGGGAGAGAATGCATCAGCCTGATCCTGACTTAACTGTAGAGACATTTACCTAATACCTATATACATGCACAATCTATGCATGCACCGTGTATATCTTATAACATATTAACTATAACAGTAGCACAACTAAACATGATGAAAGCTGTACTTTCTAAAGTGTTCTGTACATTTATCAGCTACTGACTGCAAGTGGTCAAAATCCCATTAAGCCCTGTTGGACATTCTTCCCTAAGGTCAAAAGACCACTTATTCCCCATCTTCCACACATTAGTAATCAAAGTCACTATTAAGCAATTGAAACTAATAAAGTAAATACCTTGATATAAAAAGATGGACAGTTCTCTAAAACACATCTTGATACAATTATAAATTGAAAGCATTGCTTAATAAGGTAGAAAATATAATTTAGGAAATTACCAAAGCAAAGTTGCCATTAAGTGTAGAATCAAGCCAGGCCCACGGGGGCAGTGCCCCCCCCCCACTGACCACAGGTGACCCTTGTCTCTAGGGTAATATTTATAGTTAAGTAACCGCATTATTAGTAATAAGACAAACACAGTAAATGCAACTAATAACAGGAGAAATAGTCGTAGCAGTAATAATTCATTAATTATATTCTCTAAATTGCATTACATTACCCTGGGTGCTGCCATCATGTGGTGGGTAACTAAACTAGTTCAGCCGACAATTGCTATGTCACCACCACCCCACTTTAGCTAACATTTAACAAGATTTAACAAGTTTGCCATCCCAAACAACAAGTTCCAGATGGCAAGTGGACAAGGAAGCCATTGGCTCATGTTCTCATCTATGTGTAGCCCGCCCTTATCAGATATCTGTCAATTCTATTTTTAAACATTCACACTACTAGCATTAACACAATCATTAAGTAGTTTGTTCCATTCATTTATCACCCTCTGTGAGAAAGAGTACTTTCTCATGTCCAACCTACACTACTCCTTAATTAATGCTGTTTTGTGTCCTCTGGTTCTACTGCCTTCTTTAAGCTTGAAGAACACATTCCTATCAACATCTTCATAACCGCTCACTATTTTAAACACTTCTATTTGGTCTCCTCTTAGTCTCCTGGTCTCTAGTGTTGTCAAACCACATTGTAATAAGCGACTTTCGTAACTAAGGTCTCTCAATTCTGGAATCATTTTAGTTGCTCTTCGTTGTGTTCTTTCTAGCTTGTCTATGTCCTTTTTACGATACGGCCTCCATGCTTGAATACAATATTCCAAATGTGGTCTAACTATTGCTTTGTACAGGGGTACACTTAGCTGCTTCTCCTTATATGTGATAGTTCTCCTAACTAGCCCTGGAATTTGATTTCTTTTCGAAGCGGCAATCCCACATTGCTCTGAAAGCATCCCCCATTTTATATTCTTCGTTCATGTTTCCATGTCCTATGTGTATACATTTATACTTGCCAAAATTACATTTGCCATTTTTCTGACCATTTAACTAATTTATCTAGATCATCCTGTAAACTTTGTTTATCTGTATCATTAGTAACCTTTCTGAATACCTTTGTGTCATCTGCAAATTTGAGTACTTTGCTAGATATGTCATCTTCCAAATCATTTATATATATATTAAAAACAGTATAGGGCCTAATACTGATCCCTGTGGGATCAACATCCTCATAACCGTTCACTATTTTAAACATTTATATTTGATTTCCTCTTAGTCTCCTGATCTCTAGTGTTGTCAAACCACATTGTAATAAGCAACTTTCGTAACTAAGGTCTCTCAATTCTGGAATCATTTTAGTTGCTCTTCATTGTGTTCTTTCTAGCTTGTCTATGTTCTTTTTACGATACGGCCTCCATGCTTGAATACAATATTCCAAATGTGGTCTAACTATTGCTTTGTACAGGGGTACAATGAGCTGTTTCTCCTTATACATGATAGTTTTCCTAATTAGCCCTAGAATTTGATTTCCTTTCGAAGCGGCAATCCCACATTGCTCTGAAACTGAAGTCCTTTCCTTGTGTGGTTCTACCTAGTACAGCACCCCCCATTTTATATTCTTCATCCATGTTTCCATGTCCTATGTGTATACATTTACACTTCCCAAAATTTAATAACATTTGCCATTTTTCTGACCATGTAACTAATTTATCTAGATCATCCTGTTTATCTGTATCATTAGTAACCTTTCTGAATACTTTTGTGTCATCTGCAAATTTGAGTACTTTGCTAGATATGTCATCTTCCAAATCATTTATATATATTAAAAACAGTATAGGCCCTAATACTAACATTGCCCTAATGTTAACTAAACACAAGTAACGTTAACTCTAGTGTCCATTCGATGCCGAATGTGGCTCTCTAAAACGGTTTGAATGTCATCCTGCTGCTGTTCGTGATAATCGCCGCACTGTTGCACTGTCCTCGTGTGATCTTTCAGCATCACAGGTGTCTGTCATCGTTGGTAGGACTGTCGCTGCTGTCATCACTGCTGCTGTCACGCAAAAATCGGTCCGGGCCAAAATCGGTCCGGCCGGACCAGTTTTGGCCGCCAAAGCCGGTCCGGACTGACTTTAACTTTACACACTAACTAGAAATAGGTGTAGGCCCTACAGTTACAAAAATAATGTACCACCTGAGTAAATTCTGAGAGGTACTGACGGGAAATCCTGTGTTTTAACACAGGCAAGTATTCTAAGACATTATTTGTAGGCATATTTGTCGCGTGTAATGACAGTTAACATCACTGAAAGAAAATATATAAGTATTGCATCTATTGTGTTTGAATGTAATGTAATTTATGCTGGTTTCGTATACAAATAATATACTAGAACTTTGCTAGTAATTTCCCCGGTTGACACAGACACAGTACGGCTGTCTGATGCCGAGACAGTGTGTCGTTGTCGTGTTAATTGACTGTGTTATGTCGAGTGAAGCCAATGACACAATTATACAGACATGACCTATACATGTATACATGTTCGTGTGTTAACTTGCCACGGCACTTTGCCTTGAAGAACTTCCAGGCAAGTATATATTTGAGCAGACTGCAATGAGAGAACACTTGATTAAGTGTTTAGAAACCAGAGTATTTGCAATGTTCCCTGAGCGCTAAACGAGAAGGATATCCGCGGGTTAAGTCGACAGCAACAATTAAGGTGTGTTGTGACTGTCGAATGTCAAAGCGGTCGTCTTCAAATAAGGTTCAGTGCACGAACTGCCGCAAGTGACATTGATAAACAGTTTGTTTGGTTGTGCACTGTGCCTGTTTACATTGGTTTATACTGGTGCACTTCTTGTTTCTAATCCAATGCTTACTGTTTGTGTACTAAACAGTTCTACAAATATAGTAAGCATAATTCCGTACTTCTTGCTTTGAATGTGTTGCTGATTATTTGTGTATTAAAAAGTTCTACCCACATTATATATATCATGATTCCCCACTTCTCTTGTGAATGTCTCTGCTACCTATCTATCTATCTATCTATCTATCTATCTATCTATCTATCTATCTATCTATCTATCTATCTATCTATCTATCTATCTATCTATCTATCTGGAACATACATGTTCAAACCATCACGTCCAAATCAGTCTTGGCATTCTCAAATGCACTCTCCATCCATCAGTTAATTTCAAACATTAAAAAGTCAGCTTACACCATGACTGTACAACCAAAATTAATGTATGGATCAACAGAATAGAAACCCTACATTTACAATAACATTGCTAAACTAGAACAAATTCAATGAAACGCTTCCGATAAATGACTATCGACGACCAGAGACACAAACCTCTTTCAAGAGACACAAACCTCTTTCAAGAGACACAAACCTCTTTCAAGAGACACAAACCTCTTTCAAGAGACACAAACCTCTTTCAAGAGACACAAACCTCTTTCAAGAGACACAAACCTCTTTCAAGAGACACAAACCTCTTTCAAGAGACACAAACCTCTTTCAAGAGACACAAACCTCTTTCAAGAGACACAGACCTCTTTCAAGAGACACAGACCTCTTTCAAGAGACACAAACCTCTTTCAAGAGCTAAATTGGCAAACACTAGAAAGACGACGCTTGCAACATCAACACCAACTTGCCATTCTTTACAAAATAACACATAATGTTTTGTGCACTACCCCACCTACCTAATGGTACCGTGCCACTGTACCCGAAACAACAGTCCAATTAATTATATCCAGATACAAGTGCACGTAGATACGGAGAATTAAGAACATGGAACATTCTACCTACAGAAATAGTCCATCTGCAAACTTCTTCTCGTACCATTCTCACCCGAATTAAAAACAAAAAATGTTTTTAAAGGCATATGTTAATTGCATAATTGTTTATAATTTCGTCACTTTCGCTTGACCCAAGCATGCGCACTACCAAACCACAGTCATACCTTAACCCAAGAATAGTGGCTATAGTTCTGTGGAGTGTGGAGTATGAAGACAACTAAATATGTCTACACATATCACATATAATAATTACTCGATTATTTTTGTAACAATATGTTAACCTGGGACAGGGCGGCCCCCTAAGGACTCTATTACCACTGCCTGTTTGGGAAAGGGAACATAATTTCAGCAAAGTTTATGATGGCTTCGCATTTTTTCCTGAAACGCTGTTCTATGTCACGCCAAAATCGGTCCGGGCCAAAATCGCACACCATTAAACCATGTTAGCATGTCATTAATGTGTAATCTTGTATACAGGTATATGTGTTACCCATTGGAAAATTATTTTTAGCAACTTGACATCCTAGATGAGTTCAATTTAAAAAATAGCAAGAGTACCAAACAAACCATCTTGCCCCATCCCTGGGGCAAGACGGCCCTCTGCCTGGGGCAAGACGGCCCTCTGCCTGGGATTAAGACGGCCCTCTCCCTGGGGCAAGACGGCCCTCTGCCTGGGGCAAGATGGCCCTCTGCCTGGGGAAAGACGGCCCTCTGCCTGGGGCACGACAGCCCTCTGCCTGGGGCAAGACGGCCCTCTGCCTGGGGCAAGACGGCCCTCTGCCTGGGGCAAGACGGCCCTCTGCCTGGGACAAGACGGCCCTCTGCCTGGGGAAAGACGGCCCTCTGCCTGGGACAAGATGGTCCTCTGCCTGGGGAAAGACGGCCCTCTGCCTGGGGCAAGACGGCCAGTCGCTCCCTCCCCGGTGGTTTTCACTTACATGTACGAACCACTGCCTACACATAAAATATATACATACAAATTGTACGATAGCAATACATTAGGCTATTATAGTTGCTACATTTCAATTGTAGTTGACATATAATACACACCTTGCAATCCATACGTAATATAATATTGGTTTAGTAATATTCGGTCATAATTACAGCCTACAGGCAGAACGTACATTATACAACGTTCATATTATATTACATTTATTAAACATAATTGGTCATGTGTAATACATTTTATACATTATGACCATGTGCGTGCGGAATAATACATAGGAACCGTCTTACCCCATATGCATGGAGGACCGTCTTGCCCCACGTGCATGGGGACCGTTTTACCCCATATGCATGGGGGACCGTCTTGCCCCACGTGCACTACGTGTGTCTTAACACGATGTATCCAAAACACAAAATACTACTGCCCATTTTGTATGCCCGTTTTGCCCCAATTTACCCCACACCTATTTCTAGTTAGTATGTAAAGTTAGGCAGTCCAGCCGGACCGGCTTTGGCCAGTTTTAGCGGACCGATTTTTTTTGTTTCTAGTTGGGGACACAGTCGAAGATCTACCCGATTCACAGTTCGCGATTCTCCAACCCGTCGGCTGGTTCGATGACGTAGACATGGTTCTTTCCCTTTCTCGCAACAACTTTATATACCTTTCCTTCCCAAACATCTTGTTCCAGCTGTCTGCGTGCAAGTTGATAGGCTTCTTGCAAACGTTGTTGGGAAACCCAATCACTTGGTTGCAACTCCTTTTAAACCGCTCTCATTTGCCATTTCCAACTGGATAGTAGTATGAGAACGTTGAATTCCATACAATTTGCAAAGTTCACTTATTAGCACTGAATCGAAGTTGCGCCCATTAACGCTGTGTATCCTCTGCGGAATACCGCAAGGTTCAAACCATTGTGTAACCAGTGCTTTAGCTGCTGTCTCTGCTTTCTGGTTTCGGGTCACAACTGCAACTGTGAATTTGTGAAAACATCGATGATTACGAGTACATTTTCCCGACCATCTGACGAGGACTCTAGTACTGTGTAATCGGTGGTGACCATCTCTAGGAGTCGTGCTGATGCAGTTCCTCTTGGTTCTTAGCCAACTCCTGCTGTTTGTGCGCGATTCTTTCGAAGAGGGTTTGCTCTTTGGCCATCATCTCTGTCATATCTGTCAGCATCTTCACCACTTGGTCGCTGTGACGTTGCCGCGGTAGTGATCGCATTGGTTTATCTTCTACTATCTGTGAAGAAGTCCGTACTTTCTTCTTGGTTCCCGTCTCTGTTGACCACTGTATCGTCTCTGTTGACCACTGTATCGTCTCTGTTGACCACTGTATCGTCTCTGTTGACCACTGTATCGCTGTCTTCCTGCAGGTGATGAATGTATTCTCAGGCTCATTCGTCACCTGCTTCTTCAGTTCCCATCTCAGATATGGCTCGCGCACATTTTCAATTAGCTGATCTCTGAGCATTGTGTCTTGGTCGAGCACATGATCTGGGGACACGTTTTCTAGTCGGTCTATCAGTTGAACGAGCTGGTGGGATACTCTGTGATGGTCTCACCCTCCATCTGTTTCCTTTCGTAGAAATGTCTTAGCAACTCACGAAGATTTCTGAAAAGGGCCTCTGCATCGTTCAACTGGTCAGCAGGTCGACATCTAACTTCCCGTCGTCCTGGGCCTTCAAGATGGGACAACAGATATTCTGCTGCTTCTTTCCCTGTCAGATCCTGAGCACTTATCACGGCATGAGCGTCCTCTATCCACTCAGTGACTGTTTCTGCTCCCGACCCCGAGAAGTTTCGGAGTCGTCGCTCGCGCTGTACAACCACCATCACTGGTGTCGAGGCACTCTCTCACTGTACAACCACCGTCACTGGTGTCAAGGCACTCTCTCGCTGTACAACCACCGTCACTGGTGTCGAGGCACTCTCTCTCTCAGCACTACTGATCAAACTTCAGTACCACATCAAAGTTCAAAATGTCAACTAAAATTTCAAAATACAACTAGCATGAGTGTTGTCAGTGGTGTCTTAAATATGTTGGACAGTGGAATACTGACATATCTGCCAATTCAGTTAGGACACAAGGATGAAGGCCTTCAGGTCCTGGTGATTTATAAATCTTTAGCTTCATTGCCACCATCTGTCATAATTGGTTTTGAATTCTCAACGTGGGTGTAGGAAGTGGTTCAATGTGTGTGTGTGGAGGGGGGGGGGCAAAATATACTTGAGCCCAACCCCTACCCAAACATATTATGGCCCCCTGGGACTGACACCAATTAAGTCAACGTGGGTGTAAGAAGTGGTTCAATGTGTGTGTGTGTGTGTGTGTGCGTGCGTGCGTGCGTGCGTGTGTATGTGTGGGCAGGCGGGTGGGTGGGTGGGTGTGTGGTTGTGTGTGGGGGGGGGGTGTGAGTGCGTGCGGTGAGTGTGCAGTGTGTGTGTGTGTGTGTGTGTGTGTGTGTGTGTGTGTGTGTGTGTGTGTGTGTGTGTGTGTGTGTGTGTGTGTGTGTGTGTGTGTGTGTGGGTGGATGGGTGGGTGGCTGGTTGTGTGGTTGTGTGTGTTTGTGTGTGTGGGGGGGTGTTTGTGTGTGGGTGTGTGTGTGGGGGTGGGGGTGTGCGGTATGTGGGTGTGTGTGTAGGTGTGTGTGTGTGTGTGCGGTGTGTGTGATGCGTGTCCAGTATGCAGTGGGTGTGTTTGTGCGTGCGTGCGTGTGTGCGTGCGTACGTGCGTGCGTGTGTGTGTGTGCGGTGTTCGGTATGTGTGCATTGTTTGTGTTTATATACAGCTGAATATGTATTGTTATTAACATTAATGTCGATAGGAACCACTGGTAATATGAGGATGTATTTCCCTACCCGGCTATAGGCCTGGCTGTTTTGTTAGACTTTGATGGACGTCACACATTTAAGAGAGATGCAAGTTTGTGATTTTGACTGAAGTTGCTCAGAATGTCAGTTACATGATGGCAGAGATTGTGAGGAAGTTTAAGATTTTTTGATGGGTCAGTTTTCTTTTAATCAGACAAAAAGTTATCGTGTCTGTAGTAGCCCCCTATAAAAATATACCATTGTATTCCATGATAAATACCATGGTGTTTTGAAATAGGTTAAGCGTGGTATGGTAAACCTTGGTAAAATACCATGATATACCATGGAAACCATGGTAATCCATGGTGTTTTGAAACAGGTAAACCATGGTAATCCATGGTGTTTTGAAACAGGTAAACAATGGTATACCATACATCTACCATACACAATATATGAAAAAGCGTGGTCTACCAGAGTTTACTATGTAATGTAATGGTTTACTATGTAATACAAACGAAATACCATGGTTTACCATGTCATCCATGGGATACCCTTATGAAACTATACCATGGTATTCCATAGTATACCATTGTATGGTATTTACCATGGTTTACCATGATTTACCTGTTTCAAAACACCATGGTATACCATTAATTTACCATGGTATATTTTCATAAGGGAAGCATGCGTGCACCTTCGTCTGAAGTGTCACACTATGATACCTTATACCTTATGATACCTTATGACGATTCTGATCGCAAGATCCAGATGATTCCTCCATGATCAGATCTTCTTCAGAATCAAATATTTTTTATATCATAATTTCCGGTTCCATTAGTTACTGTTAAAGGAGATTCATAGTCGTATATTACTGCCTGGGTAGACCAGAATGTGTCTAGTATGTTTTTAAATGAGTTTATTGATCTAGCTTGTATTACAGAGTTTGGGAGACTATTCCATGGTTCAGCCACTCTAAGAGGAATGCAGTTTTTCTTAGATTTATTTTCACTCTTTGGGTAAATAATTGAAGAGAGTGTCCTCTATTACCTGATCTTAGTGACACATCCTCCCATTTCAGTAGGTTTGGTGCAGATTCATTTTTGTATATTTCATGCATTATTTTATAGACTTCTATCATTTCTCCTCTTAGCCTTCGGTATGCTAATCAGTAATTTTAGTCTTTCTATATATGATAAGTCTCTTCTCTTGACGTTTTCTGTTGCTATTTTATGTTTCATCTTCTTATATGGATACCATACTGCTATGGCATAATCTAGGTGAGATCTAACCATTGTCTTATATAGTGGCAAGAACGTGTGTGTGCTCTGGAGATAATGCAATGTTACCATGTACAAATACGACGGAACTGCGAGAGGTCGAATGTTCGTTAACAAAAGAACGCGCGTAAAATCATAGAGGTGTCTGTGAAAAAAGTATTTTAACACTGTTTATATATCTTCCGTACATATGCAAAAATCTGCTATATTTGAGTTTATTTTCCATATAGATTGTATCCAGATTTGTCCGTATTTTTAGTGTGATCCTTGCAAGTATGTATCATATGCTACACTAGAAAATTGCTAGTGTGTCGTGCCAAATGATCAACGAGACGCATCCGAGAATTAATTACCCAAATTCCGGGTATAAAAACAATGAAAATTAGCGATGCCACGCTCTTGTGAGAGCAACAAACGGTGGCGTCACATGACGGGGTCTGGATAATCGAGGTTACAAAAGAAGGTGTTGCCACCTACCGGGATTTAATTGCATGTGATTAAAGGGGGCCAACGAATTTGCACTAGTGTTAGTGATAGCCAAGTCGATCCGTCACCGGCGATGGAGTACGATTAATAACAATGACTTTTCGCCGACTTAACTATTAAATCTCACAGTTGCTCGAGTGATGATGAAATATGGAGCTACAGTCCTTTAACACGCATGTCTAAAAGGAGTGAGCTGGAAACGATACCAACGACAGCATCGGAAACGGCCGTAACTCCGTAAGTCAGTGACTCACAACCGCTGAAACAACGTCACTCTCACTGTCTCGGTGTCTGTCAGTGTTCACTGACTTCGCTGGCTAATAGTTTAATTGTACTGACAATGTAGGTGGTTATCCCACACATAGTAGCACGCACGCACGCACGCACGCACGCACGCACGCACGCACGCACATGCCAATCATCAATGGAAACGGACATTGACTTAATAATAATGCTAAATTGTTAAACCTTTTCTTTTAGTTTGGTGAGTGTCCTAACCAGGGAAATAGGATAGTCTATTTTATGATGATTAAACATAAATCGCAAAGTGCAATATTCTGAAATGCAATCTTCTTCCTTTTGTGTCTTTCACACGATGTGTTGCCATTTTCTGGTGCATGCCTTCGCTCAATCGGTGACAGTGGCCAGGTCTATTTGAAACAATAATAGTCTATGAATGGATGGACATTCCAGTTTCTTGGATTGATGCATTTGACATGTTATTTACCTCTCAAGAAACTTGATTAGAAGTAATCTCCAAATATTTCATCTTGGTTCAGGGCAGGTTTCTTTCAGTGGATGTTGATTTTTCTCCTAAGCCAGTTCTCCTCATTGTTTATATCCTTATGTCTTTCATTGAATACAGATGTCCTCTCTGGCCTGTATGTGTTCTGTTTGTGTTCTCTGATGGCCTCACTGGCCAGTACGTGTTCTGCTTGTGTTCTCTGATGGCCTCATTGGCCTGTATGTGTTCTGTTTGTGTTCTCAGATGGCCTCACTGACCTGTATGTGTTCTGCTTGTGTTCTCTGATGGCCTCATTGGCCTGTATGTGTTCTGTTTGTGTTCTCTGATGGCCTCATTGGCCTGTACGTGTTCTGCTTGTGTTCTCTGATGGCCTCATTGGCCTGTATGTGTTCTGTTTGTGTTCTCTGATGGCCTCATTGGCCTGTATGTGTTCTTTTTGTATTCTCTGATGGTCTCACTGACCTGTATGTGTTATATTTGTGATCTTTAATGGCTGAAAAGGGCTGGCAACATGCCCTAATTAGCGTACACCTTCATTTTTAATTATCAGGATTCATAATTATTGTAATTTGACTAGTGTGGAACAGCTGAAAAGTGTCACCAGCTGGTGTTAAACAGTTGGCATCACTTTTCAGTTGCTCTACACTATTCACCAAATGACACCACTAGTGTTAAATAGTTACCTTATTGTATAGAAAAAGCAATTTTGGTGTGCGCTTATAAGAACAGATTCCATGTCATTTTTCCATGACCCAATTTTTTTAGCACACTGCGCTTATTACGTTGAATACAGTATATTCCATTGTATATTATTATATATTATTATTATTTATTATTATATGATAGTCATGTGCCTTTGAGTGACCAATTAGTTATGGCAAAAACAAATGCTCTGTTATTATTATGATAGTTATATTGTAATTATGACATATTTATTATGATAGTTATATTGTAATTATGACATATTTATTATGATAGTTATATTGTAATTATGACATATTTATTATGATAGTTATATTGTAATTATGACATATTTATTATGATAGTTATATTGTAATTATGACATATTTATTATGATAGTTATATTGTAATTATGACATTTATTACGATAGTTATATTGTAATTATGACATATTTATTATGATAGTTATATTGTAATTATGACATTTATTATGATAGTTATATTGTAATTATGACATATTTATTACGATAGTTATATTGTAATTATGACATATTTATTATGATAGTTATATTGTAATTATGACATATTTATTACGATAGTTATATTGTAATTATGACATATTTATTATGATAGTTATATTGTAATTATGACATATTTATTATGATAGTTATGTTGTAATTATGACATATTTATTATGGTAGTTATATTGTAATTATGACATATTTATTATGATAGTTATATTGTAATTATGACATATTTATTATGATAGTTATATTGTAATTATTACATATTTTTTAGGATAGTTATGTTGTAATTCTTATCCAGATTCCATGTCCAAAACGAACACGATGCCTTGATTCTGAGGAGAAAACTAGAGCTATGTCCCGGCAGTGCCGAGGAGCTCAAAAAAAGCAGTCCACCCTGCTGCCCTCAAGGAAGGGTGGTAAAGTGAAGGGTGGTAAAGAAGACCCTTGTGAAGGGTGGTAAAGATGACCCTTGTGAAGGGTGGTAAAGATGACCCTTGTGAAGGGTGGTAAAGAAGACCCTTGTGAAGGGTGGTAAAGAAGACCCTTGTGAAGGGTGGTAAAGAAGACCCTTGTGAAGGGTGGTAAAGAAGACCCTTGTGAAGGGTGGTAAAGAAGACCCTTGTGAAGGGTGGTAAAGAAGACCCTTGTGAAGGGTGATAAAGAAGACCCTTGTGAAGGGTGGTAAAGATGACCCTTGTGAAGGGTGGTAAAGAAGACCCTTGTGAAGGGTGGTAAAGATGACCCTTGTGAAGGGTGGTAAAGAAGACCCTTGTGAAGGGTGGTAAAGATGACCCTTGTGAAGGGTGGTAAAGAAGACCCTTGTGAAGGGTGGTAAAGAAGACCCTTGTGAAGGATGGTAAAGAAGACCCTTGTGAAGGGTGGTAAAGAAGACCCTTGTGAAGGGTGGTAAAGAAGACCCTTGTGAAGGGTGGTAAATAAGACCCTTGTGAAGGGTGGTAAATAAGACCCTTGTGAAGGGTGGTAAATAAGACCCTTGTGAAGGGTGGTAAATAAGACCCTTGTGAAGGGTGGTAAAGAAGACCCTTGTGAAGGGTGGTAAAGAAGACCCTTGTGAAGGGTGGTAAAGATGACCCTTGTGAAGGGTGGTAAAGATGACCCTTGTGAAGGGTGGTAAAGAAGACCCTTGTGAAGGGTGGTAAAGATGACCCTTGTGAAGGGTGGTAAAGATGACCCTTGTGAAGGGTGGTAAAGAAGACCCTTGTGAAGGGTGGTAAAGATGACCCTTGTGAAGGGTGGTAAAGGAGACCCTTGTGAAGGGTGGTAAAGATGACCCTTGTGAAGGGTGGTAAAGAAGACCCTTGTGAAGGGTGGTAAAGGAGACCCTTGTGAAGGGTGGTAAAGGAGACCCTTGTGAAGGGTGGTAAAGATGACCCTTGTGAAGGGTGGTAAAGATGACCCTTGTGAAGGGTGGTAAAGATGACCCTTGTGAAGGGTGGTAAAGATGACCCTTGTGAAGGGTGGTAAAGAAGACCCTTGTGAAGGGTGGTAAAGAAGACCCTTGTGAAGGGTGGTAAAGAAGACCCTTGTGTAGGGTGATAAAGAAGACCCTTGTGAAGGGTGGTAAAGATGACCCTTGTGAAGGGTGGTAAAGAAGACCCTTGTGAAGGGTGGTAAAGATGACCCTTGTGAAGGGTGGTAAAGAAGACCCTTGTGAAGGGTGGTAAAGATGACCCTTGTGAAGGGTGGTAAAGAAGACCCTTGTGAAGGGTGGTAAAGAAGACCCTTGTGAAGGGTGGTAAAGAAGACCCTTGTGAAGGGTGGTAAAGAAGACCCTTGTGAAGGGTGGTAAAGAAGACCCTTGTGAAGGGTGGTAAATAAGACCCTTGTGAAGGGTGGTAAATAAGACCCTTGTGAAGGGTGGTAAATAAGACCCTTGTGAAGGGTGGTAAATAAGACCCTTGTGAAGGGTGGTAAAGAAGACCCTTGTGAAGGGTGGTAAAGAAGACCCTTGTGAAGGGTGGTAAAGATGACCCTTGTGAAGGGTGGTAAAGATGACCCTTGTGAAGGGTGGTAAAGAAGACCCTTGTGAAGGGTGGTAAAGATGACCCTTGTGAAGGGTGGTAAAGATGACCCTTGTGAAGGGTGGTAAAGAAGACCCTTGTGAAGGGTGGTAAAGATGACCCTTGTGAAGGGTGGTAAAGGAGACCCTTGTGAAGTGTGGTAAAGATGACCCTTGTGAAGGGTGGTAAAGAAGACCCTTGTGAAGGGTGGTAAAGGAGACCCTTGTGAAGGGTGGTAAAGGAGACCCTTGTGAAGGGTGGTAAAGATGACCCTTGTGAAGGGTGGTAAAGATGACCCTTGTGAAGGGTGGTAAAGATGACCCTTGTGAAGGGTGGTAAAGATGACCCTTGTGAAGGGTGGTAAAGATGACCCTTGTGAAGGGTGGTAAAGGAGACCCTTGTGAAGGGTGGTAAAGGAGACCCTTGTGAAGGGTGGTAAAGGAGACCCTTGTGAAGGGTGGTAAAGATGACCCTTGTGAAGGGTGGTAAAGAAGACCCTTGTGAAGGGTGGTAAAGAAGACCCTTGTGAAGGGTGGTAAAGAAGACCCTTGTGAAGGGTGGTAAAGAAGACCCTTGTGAAGGGTGACAAAGATGACCCTTGTGAAGGGTGGTAAAGATGACCCTTGTGAAGGGTGGTAAAGATGACCCTTGTGAAGGGTGGTAAAGATGACCCTTGTGAAGGGTGGTAAAGATGACCCTTGTGAAGGGTGGTAAAGAAGACCCTTGTGAAGGGTGGTAATTAAGACCCTTGTGAAGGGTGGTAAAGGTGACCCTTGTGAAGGGTGGTAAAGATGACCCTTGTGAAGGTTGGTAAAGAAGACCCTTGTGAAGGGTGGTAAAGATGACCCTTGTGAAGGGTGGTAAAGATGACCCTTGTGAAGGGTGGTAAAGATGCAGGTTCATCCAAGAAGAAGGTCAAAAGAGAAGAGGGTTATTGTCCTTTCTGTCAAATGCCATTCAGAATCTTGGTGGTGCAGTCTGCTAGCTGGCACGTCAGCGAGTGTCTCGGTCAACCAATGACAGCTCTACAAGGTCAGTGCATTATTGTTTAGTACTTGATGCTGAAAGTTAGTTATGTCATACTAACTAATCTATATCATACTCTACCAAATTAATTAAACTTATTATGAGAAGAAAGAAATGTACAGACATACCCAGTGTTTTTACAACACACTTTAGCCTAGAAAGGACATGACTGTATTTGGTTCTGGTTCCTGGTAAGTGAAACTCTTAAGGGTGTATCTGTGATGTCACAACACTGGTACACTGCCTGGGCCCAGTGTTAGGGCTGAACACTTTCTGTTTCAGAATGTCCAGGTGGACTTGAATGTGACAGCACGATCCAGAGTCGCTATCACAAGTATCGTCACACAGTGCTGGCAGCTCTGAGGTCAGGGGTCGAACTGACCGAATGTCCCCAGGGCAGCTACAGGGAGGACACAGGTACGGTAATGACATATAGCGTTTTTCAACCATGTTTTCTAACCATACTTATTTAACCAAAAATGCACAAATTGTGTAGTTGTTTTTGAAAAGCCAAAACAATCCATTTCTGAAAGATAAATCATAATTTTATGTGATGATTTGTCGTACTTTGGGCTATAAATACACCTTAAATGTCTAACAAAAGATGATACAGGATGATCTGTAAAAGTAATAAACTCTTCACTAGACGGCGTAAATCTCAGTTTCTTTTTATTTAGCACCAGTTGTTTAAATTGTTCAAGTCAGCCGTACCTCATAAGTGAAATGTTGTATACTGTGTACAATACTTTACATTGTACACTGATGTTGTACACTGATATTGTACACACTTGGTTGCACAGTGATGTTGTACATGGATGTTGCATACTGGTGATATACCTGATGTTGTATACTGAAGGTGCACACTGATTATGTACACTGGCCTTGTGCATTGATGATGTACACTGGCTTTGTACATTGATGATGTACACTGGCCTTGTGCATTGATGATGTACACTGGCTTTGTACATTGATGATGTACGCTGGCCTTGTACATTTATGATGTACATCGATGTTAGTTACTGGTTGGATAGTTGATGTTATGACACTGTTGTTGTACAACAATATTGCACAATGATTTTGTACAACAATGTGATACATCATGGGAAGGCCATGATTTATAGTGCACAGTCCACACAATTAACACAGTCACTGCATTGATGATGTACACTGGCTTTGTACTTTGATGATGTACGCTGGCCTTGTACATTTATGATGTACATCGATGTTAGTTACTGGTTGGATAGTTGATGTTATGACACTGTTGTTGTACAACAATATTGCACAATGATTTTGTACAACAATGTGATACATCATGGGAAGGCCATGATTTATAGTGCACAGTCCACACAATTAACACAGTCACTGCATTGATGATGTACACTGGCTTTGTACATTGATGATGTACGCTGGCCTTGTACATTTATGATGTACATCGATGTTAGTTACTGGTTGGATAGTTGATGTTATGACACTGTTGTTGTACAACAATATTGCACAATGATTTTGTACAACAATGTGATACATCATGGGAAGGCCATGATTTATAGTGCACAGTCCACACAATTAACACAGTCACCACGGAAACAGCGAAGTGAATCGAACGTCGCTTAAAATCAGAAATCTATAGACACATTCTTCAATCCCGTGAAGTCAAGAATGTTGACACTATCAGTGAAAGAAGACAAATTGTCTCTACAAAGACGTGTTGGCGTGGTGACACGGCTACAGTTAAGTGACAAATTGTCTCTACAAAGACATGTTGGCGTGGTGACGCAGCAACAGTTAAGTGACAAATTGTCTCTACAAAGACGTGTTGGCGAGGTGACGCGGCAACAGTTAAGTGACAAATTGTCTCTACAAAGACGTGTTGGTGAGGTGACGCAGCAACAGTTAAGTGACAATTTTTCTCTACAAAGACGTGTTGGCGAGGTGACGCAGCAACAGTTAAGTGACAAATTGTCTCTACAAAGACGTGTTGGCAAGGTGACGCAGCATCAGTTAAGTGACAAATCAAAACTTGTTCCTCTGAAGAATGCACCAATTGCTGGCAGTGCATGGAACAAGACTGTCTTGTCTGATGTGCCTTCAAACTGTGGCTCTAGCAACAGAAGCAGAACTCAAAGGAAATGCCCCTTCTACAAATGGATTCCAGGCAAGTACTGATTAGTCAAAGTTAAACTATTCTTCTGACATTTTTCAAAACCCCAAATCACAAAAAACTCACAAACGCAAAAGAAATCACGGTACTGAAAGTTGCAAAGACCAGGAAAATATATATGGCTATATTTATAAAACTAGTTTTCTCTAAAGTTGTAGGTACTGCATTCACTGTAGATTTTAACAAGATTTAACAAGATTTGCCATCCAAGCAAAAGGCCCAGATGGCAAGTGGACAAGGAAGCCATTGGCTTATCGAGAGTCCAACAATGTTCATCTATTTATAACCCGCCCTCCTGAGATATGTGTCAACCTTGTTTTTAAACATATTCACGCTGCTAGCAGTTACACAAGATGTGTAGTATATTGTGTTGTAGGTACTGCATTCACTGTAGATGTGTAGTATATTGTGTTATAGGTACTGCATTCACTGTAGATGTGTAATATATTGTGTTGTAGGTAATGCATTAACTGTAGATGTGTAGTATATTGTGTTGTAGATACTGTGTTAACTGTAGACATGTTGTATTTTGTGTTGTAGATACTGTTTTCACTATATAGACATGTTCACTATATAGACTTGTTGCATCTTGTGTTGTAGATACTGTATTCACTGTAGATGTGTTGTATATTGCGTTGTATGTAGGCTGTGGGTGGTAAGCTTATGCCTAAATTAAGAATAGACCACTGTAAGGCAAATTTGAAGATAGGATTGCGTTTATTACAGTTTAACTACTAAAATTATACAAAACCAAGTTTCTCAGTCCTTGCACAATTTGCACTACTGATCTAACTTCGGTACCTCGTCAAAGTATAAAATGTCAACCAAAAGTTCAAAAGACGTGTTAAATCAGGTGTTGTAGGTACTGTGTTTACTGTAGACGTGTTACACCTGGTATTGTAGGTACTGTGTTCACTGTAGACATATTACATCTGATGTTGTAGGTATTCAGTTCACTGTAGACGTGTTACATCTAGTGTTGTAAGTACTATGTTCACTCTTGATGTGTTACATAATATGGTGTTGTAGGTACTGTGTTCATTGTAGACATGTTACATCTGATGTTGTAGGTATTGAGTTCACTGTAGATCTGGTGTTGTAGGTACTGTGTTCATTCTAGATGTGTTACATAATATGGTAATGTAGGTACTGTGTTCATTGTAGACATGTTACATCTGGTGTTGTAGGTACTGTGTTCACTGTAGATGTGTTATAACAGGTGTTGTAGGTACTGTGTTCACTGTAGACGTGTTACATCAGGTGTTGTAGGTACTGTGTTCACTGTAGACGTGTTACATCAGGTGTTGTAGGTACTGTGTTCACTGTAGACGTGTTACATCTGGTGTTGTAGGTACTATGTTCACTGTAGACGTGTTATAACATGTGTTGTAGGTACTGTGTTCACTGTAGATGTGTTACACTAGGTGTTGTAGGTACTGTGTTCACTGTAGATGTGTTACATCTGGTGTTGTAGGTACTATGTTCACTGTAGACGTGTTACATCAGGTGTTGTAGGTACTGTGTTCACTGTAGACGTGTTATAACAGGTGTTGTAGGTACTATGTTCACTGTAGACGTGTTACATCAGGTGTTGTAGGTACTGTGTTCACTGTAGATGTGTTACATCAGGTGTTGTAGGTACTGTGTTCACTGTAGACGTGTTACATCAGGTGTTGTAGGTACTGTGTTCACTGTAGACGTGTTACATCTGGTGGTGTATTACTGTGTTCACTCTAGATGTGTTATATTAGGTGTTGTAGGTACTGTGTTCACTCTAGATGTGTTACACTAGGTGTTGTGGGTACTGTGTTCACTGTAGATGTGTTACATCTGGTGTTGTAGGTACTATGTTCACTGTAGATGTGTTACATCAGGTGTTGTAGGTACTGTGTTCACTGTAGACGTGTTATAACAGGTGTTGTAGGTACTGTGTTCACTGTAGACGTGTTACATCTGGTGGTGTAGGTACTGTGTTCACTCTAGATGTGTTATATCAGGTGTTGTAGGTACTGTGTTCACTGTTGACATGTTACATCTGGTGTTGTAGGTACTGTGTTCACCGTAGATGCGTTCAGCTATGGTGTTGTTCCCGAGTGTGCCGCGTACTTCCTCTCTCACTTCCACTATGATCATTACATGGGTCTGAAGAAGTCTTTTGCCCATCCAGTCTACTGCAGCCAGGTAAGTATTGAACACATACACTAACTCTGTTGTATTCACTTGATCACAGGATGCTGTTCTTAAAAGAATTGTGAACTTCGTGATTCAAATTTTTTGCTTAGATATCATGGAAAAAATCTTATGCATAAAATATTTTGTAATTATTAAATGTACAAAGTGATAGTTCTTATTGTGAAATCTTGTTACATTATCAACTATATGAGTTATCAATTTGTTCTGACATCCTGGCCCCATCCTGTTTTAGTGAATCACAATTTGCTCATATAATTTGATCTGTCTGTTTAATTTAAATATTTTGACTTGAATTTCATGTTTACATTGTATGCTGAACAACAACGTCGATGTTCATGAATGAATGAATGAATCAATATTTTAGAGACGAAGAGATAACAATCAAATTATATCTGACAATTGTGGTTGATTAACAAACATTTGAGCAGTCAAGATTATGTAATTATATAATTTATTCTTATGTTTATGACATGATTTTATGATAAACAATGGTCAGACTTTAAAATTGTAACCCTTAAAACGTTACCTTTAAAATATTATGATACTATTTATCATAAATTATAAATATTATGTAAAATTATCTCAAAATCAAATCAGTGCTGGAGTCACATAACAGTTTTGTAACTATCCAGCGTGTGAGCGATATTGGCTGTAATATTTACCCGAAACATTCAATCTTATTTACACTGTAACAAATGAACATAAGAAATGTCAGGTAAGTCATGTTTGTTTATTCCATCAATGTTGCAGAAATATTACAGTGTTTTGAATGATCATCTAAATGTATTACCGTGACTGACAGGGGCCGTATTTATTTGACAGAACAAAGTTGAACGAGATCTGTGGAATGCATACAAAAGGGCACACATTTGTTATTTTATGAAATACTTAATTGTAGAGAAACTTAGTGTGACAACAGGTAGTTTGGTTCCACTTTCAGGTAACAGCAAACTTGGTGAGAAAGAAGATAGGTGTTGATGTGACATATCTCAATCCCTTGCCTCTTGACACGGTCCATGTAATCAATGGGGTCAAAGTGACCTTCATCAATGTCAACCAGTAAGTATACAGCTCCATAACTTTCCTCTCTTCATAACCGATGTTGATGTGTAACTGATGTTGATGTGTAACTGATGTTGATGTGTAACTGATGTTGATGTGTAACTGATGTTGATGTGTAACTGATGTTGATGTGTAACTGATACTTACTTACTTAGTCCTCTTCACTCAAGGTAGATCATAGGGCAGAAACGACTCTTTTCCAACGCACTCTGTTATTTGCTGCTTTCTTCATTTCTTTCCAGGTGGTTCCATGTTTCTTTACTTCCTCGTCTGTTGATCTCCTCCAAGTAGTTTTGGCTCTGCCTGTTTTTCTTTTTCCTTGTGGATTCCAGTCTAAGGCCTGTTTCGTGACATTGTTGGTTTGTTTTCGGAGGGTGTGTCCTATCCATTTTCTTCATGCAATCTCTCTACTGATGCTGTGTTGGTCTGTCCTCCTCCAGATTTCTTTGTTTGTGGTTTTATCTTGCCATTTGGTTTTCAGGATGTATCTCAGACATTTGTTAATGAATGTTTGTAGCATTCAGGTTGTTGTCTTGGTCAGTCTCCATCAGGGTTGTTTGATTTAAATCATTCGATTTAAATCATTGATTTAAATCATGATTTAAATCGCTCCAAAAAAATAATTGATTTATGATTTTTTTTACTTCCGGTTTTTTTAATTGCTGATTTATATGAATTTAACACAAATAATTGTTTACAAGCATCGAGATCAACAAAGTTTTGTGTGTTTTTTAATACAAATCATCATTTTTTTCAACCCTGGTCTCCATGTCACAGAGCCATATAGCAGCACACTTTTCACGTTGGCGTTGAAGATTCTGATCTTGTTTCATGTTGAGAAAGATGGTGTGTCCCACACTGTCTTTAAGATGCTGAATGCATGCCTGGCCTTTCCAATCCTGGCCTTTCCAATCCTGGCCTTTCCAATCCTGGCCTTTCCAATCCTGGCCTTTCCAATCCTGGCCTTTCCAATCCTGTCTTTGACATCTTCGTCTGTTCCTCCTTTGTCTGTCACTACACTTCCAAGAGATGTGAATGTGTTGTCCTCCTCTATATCTTTTCCCTTCAGCTGTACCTTGGCTTGTTGTGTACTGTTCACCTTCAGCTGTACCTTGGCTTGTTGTGTACTGTTCACCTTTAGCTGTACCTTGGCTTGTTGTGTACTGTTCACCTTTAGCTGTACCTTGGCTTGTTGTGTACTGTTCACCTTTAGCTGTACCTCAGCTTGTTGTGTACTGTTCACCTTTAGCTGTACCTTGGCTTGTTGTGTACTGTTCACCTTTAGCTGTACCTCAGCTTGTTGTGTACTGTTCACCTTCAGCTGTACCTTGGCTTGTTGTGTACTGTTCACCTTTAGCTGTACCTTGGCTTGTTGTGTACTGTTCACCTTCAGCTGTACCTTGGCTTGTTGTGTACTGTTCACCTTCAGCTGTACCTTGGCTTGTTGTGTACTGTTCACCTTTAGCTGTACCTCAGCTTGTTGTGTACTGTTCACCTTCAGCTGTACCTTGGCTTGTTGTGTACTGTTCACCTTTAGCTGTACCTTGGCTTGTTGTGTACTGTTCACCTTTAGCTGTACCTTGGCTTGTTGTGTACTTTTCACCTTTAGCTGTACCTTGGCTTGTTGTGTACTGTTCACCTTTAGCTGTACCTTGGCTTGTTGTGTACTGTTCACCTTTAGCTGTACCTTGGCTTGTTGTGTACTGTTCACCTTTAGCTGTACCTTGGCTTGTTGTGTACTGTTCACCTTTAGCTGTACCTTGGCTTGTTGTGTACTGTTCACCTTTAGCTGTACCTTGGCTTGTTGTGTACTGTTCACCTTTAGCTGTACCTTGGCTTGTTGTGTACTGTTCACCTTTAGCTGTACCTTGGCTTGTTGTGTACTGTTCACCTTTAGCTGTACCTTGGCTTGTTGTGTACTGTTCACCTTTAGCTGTACCTTGGCTTGTTGTGTACTGTTCACCTTTAGCTGTACCTCGGCTTGTTGTGTACTGTTCACCTTCAGCTGTACCTTGGCTTGTTGTGTACTGTTCACCTTTAGCTGTACCTTGGCTTGTTGTGTACTGTTCACCTTTAGCTGTACCTTGGCTTGTTGTGTACTGTTCACCTTTAGCTGTACCTTGGCTTGTTGTGTACTGTTCACCTTTAGCTGTACCTTGGCTTGTTGTGTTCTGTTCACCTTTAGCTGTACCTTGGCTTGTTGTGTACTGTTCACCTTTAGCTGTACCTTGGCTTGTTGTGTACTGTTCACCTTTAGCTGTACCTTGGCTTGTTGTGTACTGTTCACCTTTAGCTGTACCTCAGCTTGTTGTGTACTGTTCACCTTCAGCTGTACCTTGGCTTGTTGTGTACTGTTCACCTTTAGCTGTACCTTGGCTTGTTGTGTACTGTTCACCTTTAGCTGTACCTTGGCTTGTTGTGTACTGTTCACCTTTAGCTGTACCTCAGCTTGTTGTGTACTGTTCACCTTCAGCTGTACCTTGGCTTGTTGTGTACTGTTCACCTTCAGCTGTACCTTGGCTTGTTGTGTACTGTTCACCTTCAGCTGTACCTTGGCTTGTTGTGTACTGTTCACCTTCAGCTGTACCTTGGCTTGTTGTGAACTGTTCACCTTTAGTAGTTTTGTTTTCTCTATGTTTATTTTCAAGCCTGTCTTTTCTGCTTCCTGCATCAATTTGCTGGACTTCTTTTACATTTGTTTGTGTGAATGTGATAGTAGGCAGATGTCATCTGCAAAATCTATATCATCCAACTGTTTAGTGAATGTCCACTGGATGCCAGTTTGGCCCTGTTTAACAGTCTCTCTCATTATCCAGGCTATCACCATGATAAACATTAATGAAGATAGGATACACCCCTGTCTTACATTTGTTTGTGTGTATGTGATAGTAGATCATCCAACTGTTTAGTGAATGTCCACTGGATGCCAGTTTGGCCCTGTTTAACAGTCTCTCTCATTATCCAGTCTATCACCATGATAAACATTAATGATGATAGGATACATCCCTGTCTTACACCAGTCTTTACTTCAAATGTCTCACACAGTTTTCCATTATGAATAACTTGGCAGGTGGAGTTTTCGTACATCTGCTGGATTAGTGTCACAAACTTTGCTGGTATTCCATAGTGATGCGTCAGCATCCAGATAACGTCTCTGTCTACCCTATCAAAAGCTTTCTCGAAGTCTATGAAATTAATATACAGGGGTGACTGCCACTCAATTGATTGTTCTATGATTATTCTCAATGTAGCAATATGGTCAGTGCATGATTTGTTTTTTCCGAAAACCAGCTTGTTTTTCACGTAGCTTTTCATCCAGTGCTCCTTTCAGTCTGCCCAATAGTATGTGTGTGAAGACTTTACTTGGTACAGATAGGAGTGTTATTCCTCTCCAGTTCTTGCACATTCCCAAGTCATCTTTCTTTGGCAGTTTTACAAGGTATCCACTTTTCTATTCTGTTGGGACTTTCTCTTGTTCCCAGATTTTCAAGAATAGATGGTGCAACATGTCTGTTGTTGTTATCGGGTCTGCTTTCAGAGCCTCTGGTGGTATGCTGTCTGGTCCTGGTGTCTATCTGTCCTTTAACATCTTCAGTGCTCTACTTATTTCAGCCTTTGAAGGTGGATTTGTGTTAACACTTAATAACAGTTTGTTTCATTTGTTTGATCAGTGTCCATGTTGGTGTTGATAGCCACACCTTGTGTTTTCTCTCTTTTTTGCCTAGGACTTCTTTGCCCGCTTCTTTCTAGGTTTCTTGTAGTGTGGCCCAATCTATGGAGTCCTCTGTCATATCCTCCAGGGCTTCAAACCTGTTTCTCACAGCACAGTTGAACTCAAGTTTTATTTCTCTTGACTTTAGCTTGTGAACATTATACTGTTGTTGTTGTCTATTTGCTGAGTCTGTGTATTTCTTCAGCTTTATTCTCACAGTTCCCAGTAGGAGGTGGTCTGATGTCACATTATACTGTTGTTGTGGTCTATTTGCTGAGTCTGTGTATTTCTTCAGCTTTATTCTCACAGTTCCCAGTAGGAGGTGGTCTGATGTCACATTATACTGTTGTTGTTGTCTATTTGCTGAGTCTGTGTATTTCTTCAGCTTTATTCTCACAGTTCCCAGTAGGAGGTGGTCTGATGTCACATTATACTGTTGTTGTGGTCTATTTGCTGAGTCTGTGTATTACTTCAGCTTTATTCTCACAGTTCCCAGTAGGAGGTGGTCTGATGTCACATTATACTGTTGTTGTGGTCTATTTACTGAGTCTGTGTATTTCTTCAGCTTTATTCTCAGAGTTCCCAGTAGGAGGTGGTCTGATGTCACATTATACTGTTGTTGTGGTCTATTTGCTGAGTCTGTGTATTTCTTCAGCTTTATTCTCACAGTTCCCAGTAGGAGGTGGTCTGATGTCACATTATACTGTTGTTGTGGTCTATTTGCTGAGTCTGTGTATTTCTTCAGCTTTATTCTCACAGTTCCCAGTAGGAGGTGGTCTGATGTCACATTATACTGTTGTTGTGGTCTATTTGCTGAGTCTGTGTATTTCTTCAGCTTTATTCTCACAGTTCCCAGTAGGAGGTGGTCTGATGTCACATTGTACTGTTGTTGTGGTCTATTTGCTGAGTCTGTGTATTTCTTCAGCTTTATTCTCACAGTTCCCAGTAGGAGGTGGTCTGATGTCACATTGTACTGTTGTTGTGGTCTATTTGCTGAGTCTGTGTATTTCTTCAGCTTTATTCTCACAGTTCCCAGTAGGAGGTGGTCTGATGTCACATTATACTGTTGTTGTGGTCTATTTGCTGAGTCTGTGTATTTCTTCAGCTTTATTCTCACAGTTCCCAGTAGGAGGTGGTCTGATGTCACATTGTACTGTTGTTGTGGTCTATTTGCTGAGTCTGTGTATTTCTTCAGCTTTATTCTCACAGTTCCCAGTAGGAGGTGGTCTGATGTCACATTATACTGTTGTTGTTGTCTATTTGCTGAGTCTGTGTATTTCTTCAGCTTTATTCTCACAGTTCCCAGTAGGAGGTGGTCTGATGTCACATTATACTGTTGTTGTGGTCTATTTGCTGAGTCTGTGTATTTCTTCAGCTTTATTCTCACAGTTCCCAGTAGGAGGTGGTCTGATGTCACATTGTACTGTTGTTGTTGTCTATTTGCTGAGTCTGTGTATTTCTTCAGCTTTATTCTCACAGTTCCCAGTAGGAGGTGGTCTGATGTCACATTGTACTGTTGTTGTGGTCTATTTGCTGAGTCTGTGTATTTCTTCAGCTTTATTCTCACAGTTCCCAGTAGGAGGTGGTCTGATGTCACATTATACTGTTGTTGTGGTCTATTTGCTGAGTCTGTGTATTTCTTCAGCTTTATTCTCACAGTTCCCAGTAGGAGGTGGTCTGATGTCACATTATACTGTTGTTGTGGTCTATTTGCTGAGTCTGTGTATTTCTTCAGCTTTATTCTCACAGTTCCCAGTAGGAGGTGGTCTGATGTCACATTATACTGTTGTTGTGGTCTATTTGCTGAGTCTGTGTATTTCTTCAGCTTTATTCTCACAGTTCCCAGTAGGAGGTGGTCTGATGTCACATTATACTGTTGTTGTGGTCAATTTGCTGAGTCTGTGTATTTCTTCAGCTTTATTCTCACAGTTCCCAGTAGGAGGTGGTCTGATGTCACATTGTACTGTTGTTGTGGTCTATTTGCTGAGTCTGTGTATTTCTTCAGCTTTATTCTCACAGTTCCCAGTAGGAGGTGGTCTGATGTCACATTGTACTGTTGTTGTGGTCTATTTGCTGAGTCTGTGTATTTCTTCAGCTTTATTCTCACAGTTCCCAGTAGGAGGTGGTCTGATGTCACATTGTACTGTTGTTGTGGTCTATTTGCTGAGTCTGTGTATTTCTTCAGCTTTATTCTCACAGTTCCCAGTAGGAGGTGGTCTGATGTCACATTATACTGTTGTTGTTGTCTATTTGCTGAGTCTGTGTATTTCTTCAGCTTTATTCTCACAGTTCCCAGTAGGAGGTGGTCTGATGTCACATTATACTGTTGTTGTGGTCTATTTGCTGAGTCTGTGTATTTCTTCAGCTTTATTCTCACAGTTCCCAGTAGGAGGTGGTCTGATGTCACATTATACTGTTGTTGTGGTCTATTTGCTGAGTCTGTGTATTTCTTCAGCTTTATTCTCACAGTTCCCAGTAGGAGGTGGTCTGATGTCACATTATACTGTTGTTGTGGTCTATTTGCTGAGTCTGTGTATTACTTCAGCTTTATTCTCACAGTTCCCAGTAGGAGGTGGTCTGATGACACATTATACTGTTGTTGTTGTCTATTTACTGAGTCTGTGTATTTCTTCAGCTTTATTCTCACAGTTCCCAGTAGGAGGTGGTCTGATGTCACATTGTACTGTTGTTGTGGTCTATTTGCTGAGTCTGTGTATTTCTTCAGCTTTATTCTCACAGTTCCCAGTAGGAGATGGTCTGATGTCACATTATACTGTTGTTATGGTCTATTTGCTGAGTCTGTGTATTTCTTCAGCTTTATTCTCACAGTTCCCAGTAGGAGGTGGTCTGATGCCACATTATACTGTTGTTGTGGTCTATTTGCTGAGTCTGTGTATTTCTTCAGCTTTATTCTCACAGTTCCCAGTAGGAGGTGGTCTGATGTCACATTATACTGTTGTTGTTGTCTATTTGCTGAGTCTGTGTATTTCTTCAGCTTTATTCTCACAGTTCCCAGTAGGAGGTGGTCTGATGCCACATTATACTGTTGTTGTGGTCTATTTGCTGAGTCTGTGTATTTCTTCAGCTTTATTCTCACAGTTCCTAGTAGGAGGTGGTCTGATGTCACATTATACTGTTGTTGTCTATTTGCTGAGTCTGTGTATTTCTTCAGCTTTATTCTCACAGTTCCCAGTAGGAGGTGGTCTGATGTCACATTATACTGTTGTTGTGGTCTATTTGCTGAGTCTGTGTATTTCTTCAGCTTTATTCTCACAGTTCCCAGTAGGAGGTGGTCTGATGTCACATTATACTGTTGTTGTGGTCTATTTACTGAGTCTGTGTATTTCTTCAGCTTTATTCTCACAGTTCCCAGTAGGAGGTGGTCTGATGTCACATTATACTGTTGTTGTGGTCTATTTGCTGAGTCTGTGTATTACTTCAGCTTTATTCTCACAGTTCCCAGTAGGAGGTGGTCTGATGACACATTATACTGTTGTTGTTGTCTATTTACTGAGTCTGTGTATTTCTTCAGCTTTATTCTCACAGTTCCCAGTAGGAGGTGGTCTGATGACACATTGTACTGTTGTTGTTGTCTATTTGCTGAGTCTGTGTATTTCTTCAGCTTTATTCTCACAGTTCCCAGTAGGAGGTGGTCTGATGTCACATTGTACTGTTGTTGTGGTCTATTTGCTGAGTCTGTGTATTTCTTCAGCTTTATTCTCACAGTTCCCAGTAGGAGGTGGTCTGATGTCACATTATACTGTTGTTGTGGTCTATTTGCTGAGTCTGTGTATTTCTTCAGCTTTATTCTCACAGTTCCCAGTAGGAGGTGGTCTGATGCCACATTATACTGTTGTTGTGGTCTATTTGCTGAGTCTGTGTATTTCTTCAGCTTTATTCTCACAGTTCCCAGTAGGAGGTGGTCTGATGTCACATTATACTGTTGTTGTTGTCTATTTGCTGAGTCTGTGTATTTCTTCAGCTTTATTCTCACAGTTCCCAGTAGGAGGTGGTCTGATGCCACATTATACTGTTGTTGTGGTCTATTTGCTGAGTCTGTGTATTTCTTCAGCTTTATTCTCACAGTTCCTAGTAGGAGGTGGTCTGATGTCACATTATACTGTTGTTGTCTATTTGCTGAGTCTGTGTATTTCTTCAGCTTTATTCTCACAGTTCCCAGTAGGAGGTGGTCTGATGTCACATTATACTGTTGTTGTGGTCTATTTGCTGAGTCTGTGTATTTCTTCAGCTTTATTCTCACAGTTCCCAGTAGGAGGTGGTCTGATGTCACATTGTACTGTTGTTGTGGTCTATTTGCTGAGTCTGTGTATTTCTTCAGCTTTATTCTCACAGTTCCCAGTAGGAGGTGGTCTGATGTCACATTGTACTGTTGTTGTGGTCTATTTGCTGAGTCTGTGTATTTCTTCAGCTTTATTCTCACAGTTCCCAGTAGGAGGTGGTCTGATGTCACATTATACTGTTGTTGTTGTCTATTTGCTGAGTCTGTGTATTTCTTCAGCTTTATTCTCACAGTTCCCAGTAGGAGGTGGTCTGATGTCACATTATACTGTTGTTGTGGTCTATTTGCTGAGTCTGTGTATTTCTTCAGCTTTATTCTCACAGTTCCCAGTAGGAGGTGGTCTGATGTCACATTATACTGTTGTTGTTGTCTATTTGCTGAGTCTGTGTATTTCTTCAGCTTTATTCTCACAGTTCCCAGTAGGAGGTGGTCTGATGTCACATTATACTGTTGTTGTGGTCTATTTGCTGAGTCTGTGTATTTCTTCAGCTTTATTCTCACAGTTCCCAGTAGGAGGTGGTCTGATGTCACATTATACTGTTGTTGTGGTCTATTTGCTGAGTCTGTGTATTTCTTCAGCTTTATTCTCACAGTTCCCAGTAGGAGGTGGTCTGATGTCACATTATACTGTTGTTGTGGTCTATTTGCTGAGTCTGTGTATTTCTTCAGCTTTATTCTCACAGTTCCCAGTAGGAGGTGGTCTGATGTCACATTATACTGTTGTTGTGGTCTATTTGCTGAGTCTGTGTATTTCTTCAGCTTTATTCTCACAGTTCCCAGTAGGAGGTGGTCTGATGTCACATTATACTGTTGTTGTGGTCTATTTGCTGAGTCTGTGTATTTCTTCAGCTTTATTCTCACAGTTCCCAATAGGAGGTGGTCTGATGTCACATTATACTGTTGTTGTGGTCTATTTGCTGAGTCTGTGTATTTCTTCAGCTTTATTCTCACAGTTCCCAGTAGGAGGTGGTCTGATGTCACATTGTACTGTTGTTGTGGTCTATTTGCTGAGTCTGTGTATTTCTTCAGCTTTATTCTCACAGATCCCAGTAGGAGGTGGTCTGATGTCACATTATACTGTTGTTGTGGTCTATTTGCTGAGTCTGTGTATTTCTTCAGCTTTATTCTCACAGTTCCCAGTAGGAGGTGGTCTGATGTCACATTGTACTGTTGTTGTGGTCTATTTGCTGAGTCTGTGTATTTCTTCAGCTTTATTCTCACAGTTCCCAGTAGGAGGTGGTCTGATGTCACATTGTACTGTTGTTGTGGTCTATTTGCTGAGTCTGTGTATTTCTTCAGCTTTATTCTCACAGTTCCCAGTAGGAGGTGGTCTGATGTCACATTGTACTGTTGTTGTGGTCTATTTGCTGAGTCTGTGTATTTCTTCAGCTTTATTCTCACAGTTCCCAGTAGGAGGTGGTCTGATGTCACATTGTACTGTTGTTGTGGTCTATTTGCTGAGTCTGTGTATTTCTTCAGCTTTATTCTCACAGTTCCCAGTAGGAGGTGGTCTGATGTCACATTGTACTGTTGTTGTGGTCTATTTGCTGAGTCTGTGTATTTCTTCAGCTTTATTCTCACAGTTCCCAGTAGGAGGTGGTCTGATGCCACATTGTACTGTTGTTGTGGTCTATTTGCTGAGTCTGTGTATTTCTTCAGCTTTATTCTCACAGTTCCCAGTAGGAGGTGGTCTGATGTCACATTGTACTGTTGTTGTGGTCTATTTGCTGAGTCTGTGTATTTCTTCAGCTTTATTCTCACAGTTCCCAGTAGGAGGTGGTCTGATGTCACATTGTACTGTTGTTGTGGTCTATTTGCTGAGTCTGTGTATTTCTTCAGCTTTATTCTCACAGTTCCCAGTAGGAGGTGGTCTGATGTCACATTGTACTGTTGTTGTGGTCTATTTGCTGAGTCTGTGTATTTCTTCAGCTTTATTCTCACAGTTCCCAGTAGGAGGTGGTCTGATGTCACATTATACTGTTGTTGTTGTCTATTTGCTGAGTCTGTGTATTTCTTCAGCTTTATTCTCACAGTTCCCAGTAGGAGGTGGTCTGATGTCACATTATACTGTTGTTGTGGTCTATTTGCTGAGTCTGTGTATTTCTTCAGCTTTATTCTCACAGTTCCCAGTAGGAGGTGGTCTGATGTCACATTATACTGTTGTTGTGGTCTATTTGCTGAGTCTGTGTATTTCTTCAGCTTTATTCTCACAGTTCCCAGTAGGAGGTGGTCTGATGTCACATTATACTGTTGTTGTGGTCTATTTACTGAGTCTGTGTATTTCTTCAGCTTTATTCTCACAGTTCCCAGTAGGAGGTGGTCTGATGTCACATTATACTGTTGTTGTGGTCTATTTGCTGAGTCTGTGTATTACTTCAGCTTTATTCTCACAGTTCCCAGTAGGAGGTGGCCTGATGACACATTATACTGTTGTTGTTGTCTGTTTACTGAGTCTGTGTATTTCTTCAGCTTTATTCTCACAGTTCCCAGTAGGAGGTGGTCTGATGTCACATTGTACTGTTGTTGTGGTCTATTTGCTGAGTCTGTGTATTTCTTCAGCTTTATTCTCACAGTTCCCAGTAGGAGGTGGTCTGATGTCACATTATACTGTTGTTATGGTCTATTTGCTGAGTCTGTGTATTTCTTCAGCTTTATTCTCACAGTTCCCAGTAGGAGGTGGTCTGATGCCACATTATACTGTTGTTGTGGTCTATTTGCTGAGTCTGTGTATTTCTTCAGCTTTATTCTCACAGTTCCCAGTAGGAGGTGGTCTGATGTCACATTATACTGTTGTTGTTGTCTATTTGCTGAGTCTGTGTATTTCTTCAGCTTTATTCTCACAGTTCCCAGTAGGAGGTGGTCTGATGCCACATTATACTGTTGTTGTGGTCTATTTGCTGAGTCTGTGTATTTCTTCAGCTTTATTCTCACAGTTCCCAGTAGGAGGTGGTCTGATGTCACATTATACTGTTGTTGTCTATTTGCTGAGTCTGTGTATTTCTTCAGCTTTATTCTCACAGTTCCCAGTAGGAGGTGGTCTGATGTCACATTATACTGTTGTTGTGGTCTATTTGCTGAGTCTGTGTATTTCTTCAGCTTTATTCTCACAGTTCCCAGTAGGAGGTGGTCTGATGTCACATTATACTGTTGTTGTGGTCTATTTGCTGAGTATGTGTATTTCTTCAGCTTTATTCTCACAGTTCCCAGTAGGAGGTGGTCTGATGTCACATTGTACTGTTGTTGTGGTCTATTTGCTGAGTCTGTGTATTTCTTCAGCTTTATTCTCACAGTTCCCAGTAGGAGGTGGTCTGATGTCACATTATACTGTTGTTGTTGTCTATTTGCTGAGTCTGTGTATTTCTTCAGCTTTATTCTCACAGTTCCCAGTAGGAGGTGGTCTGATGTCACATTATACTGTTGTTGTTGTCTATTTGCTGAGTCTGTGTATTTCTTCAGCTTTATTCTCACAGTTCCCAGTAGGAGGTGGTCTGATGTCACATTATACTGTTGTTGTGGTCTATTTGCTGAGTCTGTGTATTTCTTCAGCTTTATTCTCACAGTTCCCAGTAGGAGGTGGTCTGATGTCACATTATACTGTTGTTGTGGTCTATTTGCTGAGTCTGTGTATTTCTTCAGCTTTATTCTCACAGTTCCTAGTAGGAGGTGGTCTGATGTCACATTATACTGTTGTTGTGGTCTATTTGCTGAGTCTGTGTATTTCTTCAGCTTTATTCTCACAGTTCCCAGTAGGAGGTGGTCTGATGTCACATTATACTGTTGTTGTGGTCTATTTGCTGAGTCTGTGTATTACTTCAGCTTTATTCTCACAGTTCCCAGTAGGAGGTGGTCTGATGTCACATCTGCTTCTCTCTTTACTCGTGTGTCCAGAAGACTTCTCCATTTCCTACTGATGGTTATGTGGTTGATCGGGTTCTCTGTTTTCCCGTCTGGTGAGACCCACGTGGCTTTGTGCATCGTTGTGTGTGGGAAGACACTGTCACCAATAACTAAGTCATTAAATGTACAAAAGTCTGCAAACAGTTCTCCATTTTCGTTCATGGTTCCAAGTCCCTGCTTTCCCAGTATTTCTTCCCTGCCTGTGTTATGTGCAGTTGATATTGTTGCATAACTGATGCTGTTGTGTAATTTATGTTGATGTTTAATCGGTGTTGATGTAAAACTTGACCAAAGTTGATGTGTAACTAATGTTGATGTTCAGCTGATGTTGATGTGTAACTGAATTTTTTTATGTGTAACTAATATTGATGTTCAGCTGATGTTGATGCGCAGCTGATATTGTTACATAGTCGATGTTGATGGGTAGCTAATGTTGATGTGTACCCGGTGTTGATGTATTACCGGCCTTTTGTGCTTTTAGTTGTCCTGGGTCAGTGATGATATTATTCCAACTGCAAAATGGTCAGGTGATCTTGCATACCGGAGATTTCCGTGCCAACTCGAGAATAGAACACCACCTGGTGGGAATCAAAGTCAACCAGCTCTTCCTCGACACAACGTAATTATATTTATTACTACATTAAAAAAGTATAATAACATTTTACATTTATTATTTCTGTTAAAATCCATAGTAATGATAACATATTTCAGTTAAAATCCATAGTAATGATAACATATTTCAGTTGATGGTGGACTGCAAATTTTTCATGTTAACCACCATCTGCTGAAATCTTATGAGTGACACTAATATACTTATGAGTGACACTAATATACTTATGAGTGACACTAATATACTTATATGTACATCACTGATTTCTTTGGAGGCATTCCTAAAAATTACATGAAAATTCTGGCATTGTGTCATATTTACATATTCACAATACGTGTCACGTTTGCTGTGTTTTAATGACCTGTGACATGTCAATAATTGTAGTGTTTTATACTTGCCTTTTTATACTTAATACATGTTTGATCAACTCTTCTATTCTATTTTATGTTTTGCCAAAAGCTTACTTTGAATTCAATACAGGTTGCAGCCCCTGCTCTAAGATAACACTTGTTGTCTGCCTGCACATATCTGAAACCACACCCTTTGTGTGAGGAATGTGTGAAGCCATAGCCACCCCAATGGGGCATCTCAACAATTAGTATTTGGCTTGCTACTCCTGCATTGTTTCATTGAGCAGGTATTTCTGAATGCATCAAATTATCAGCCTACTGGTCTTTCCATGTTGTTTGAATAATGACTTGGCCATTGTCTCTACATTGTTTACAATTACTAGCAGTTGGAATAACATGCAAACAAACCTGATCTTTTTTGTATGTTTGTGGCAATAGATGTAATAGAAAAGTAATATACTATTATCTATTACTTTAGGATCTATTACTACTAATTATTATTTACTATTACTTTTGAAAAAATCTTATCTATTACTATTACAAAAATCATCTATTACAATTACTATTACACATTACTATTACCCATGCCTGTTAGTGAATAGTAAATATTATATATTTTAGATGCATCCAAAGGTGACCATTTTGAAAACGTGGAAAGAGAGTTACATCCTGACAGAGCTAATTTGTTTCTCTCATATTCATGGAATGTGTATAATTGATTATGAAGGTAAAAAAAAAATTATAACTATAACACTGATCAAAACTTTATTAATTTTGATGCATATGGAAAAAAAGCTACATTTTACTTAATAGCAGAGCAGAGATGTCATTAATTAGTCATGTCATGCCACTAGTATGTTTTAGAGGACTCCAAGAGTGACCAACCTGAACCAGTAGAAAGAGAGTTACACCCTGACAAAGGTCATTTTTGTTAATCTTACAAAACTTACTGTGTTGTTACTAACATGCATTGAAGTAGGCAGCAGACATTATGTGTCAGAAGTTAACACATAAACATTGAAGTAGGCAGCAGACATTATGTGTCAGAAGTTAACACATAAACATTGAAGTAGGCAGCAGACATTATGTGTCAGAAGTTAACAAATAAACATTGAAGTAGGCAGCAGACATTATGTGTCAGAAGTTAGCACATAAACATTGAAGTAGGCAGCAGACATTATGTGTCAGAAGTTAACACATAAACATTGAAGTAGGCAGCAGACATTATGTGTCAGAAGTTAACACATAAACATTATAGTAGGCAGCAGACATTATGTGTCAGAAGTTAACACATAAACATTGAAGTAGGTAGCAGACATTATGTGTCAGAAGTTAACACATAAACATTGAAGTAGGCAGCAGACATTATGTGTCAGAAGTTAACACATAAACATTGAAGTAGGCAGCAGACATTATGTGTCAGAAGTTAACACATAAACATTGAAGTAGGCAGCAGACATTATGTGTCAGAAGTTAACACATAAACATTGAAGTAGGCAGCAGACATTATGTGTCAGAAGTTAACACATAAACATTGAAGTAGGTAGCAGACATTATGTGTCAGAAGTTAACACATAAACATTGAAGTACGCAGCAGACATTATGTGTCAGAAGTTAACACATAAACATTGAAGTAGGCAGCAGACATTATGTGTCAGAAGTTAACACATAAACATTGAAGTAGGCAGCAGAGATTATGTGTCAGAAGTTAACACATAAACATTGAAGTAGGCAGCAGACATTATGTGTCAGAAGTTAACACACAAACATTGAAGTAGGCAGCAGACATTATGTGTCAGAAGTTAACACATAAACATTGAAGTAGGCAGCAGAGATTATGTGTCAGAAGTTAACACATAAACATTGAAGTAGGCAGCAGACATTATGTGTCAGAAGTTAACACATAAACATTGAAGTAGGCAGCAGACATTATGTGTCAGAAGTTAACACATAAACATTGAAGTAGGCAGCAGACATTATGTGTCAGAAGTTAACAAATAAACATTGAAGTAGGCAGCAGACATTATGTGTCAGAAGTTAACACATAAACATTGAAGTAGGCAGCAGACATTATGTGTCAGAAGTTAACACATAAACATTGAAGTAGGCAGCAGACATTATGTGTCAAAAGTTAACAAATAAACATTGAAGTAGGCAGCAGACATTATGTGTCAGAAGTTAACAAATAAACATTGAAGTAGGCAGCAGACATTATGTGTCAGAAGTTAACACATAAACATTGAAGTAGGCAGCAGACATTATGTGTCAGAAGTTAACAAATAAACATTGAAGTAGGCAGCAGACATTATGTGTCAGAAGTTAACACATAAACATTGAAGTAGGCAGCAGACATTATGTGTCAGAAGTTAACAAATAAACATTGAAGTAGGCAGCAGACATTATGTGTCAGAAGTTAACACATAAACATTGAAGTAGGCAGCAGACATTATGTGTCAGAAGTTAACACATAAACATTGAAGTAGGCAGCAGACATTATGTGTCAGAAGTTAACACATAAACATTGAAGTAGGTAGCAGACATTATGTGTCAGAAGTTAACACATAAACATTGAAGTAGGCGGCAGACATTATGTGTCAGAAGTTAACAAATAAACATTGAAGTAGGCAGCAGACATTATGTGTCAGAAGTTAACACATAAACATTGAAGTAGGCAGCAGACATTATGTGTCAGAAGTTAACACATAAACATTGAAGTAGGCAGCAGACATTATGTGTCAGAAGTTAACAAATAAACATTGAAGTAGGCAGCAGACATTATGTGTCAGAAGTTAACAAATAAACATTGAAGTAGGCAGCAGACATTATGTGTCAGAAGTTAACACATAAACATTGAAGTAGGCAGCAGACATTATGTGTCAGAAGTTAACACATAAACATTGAAGTAGGCAGCAGACATTATGTGTCAGAAGTTAACACATAAACATTGAAGTAGGCAGCAGACATTATGTGTCAGAAGTTAACACATAAACATTTTAACAAAGTCTGCTACTTTTAAAATTAAAATCATTGTTAAAATGTAACTCTGTGTTTAAATTTTCAATTACAAAGATGAGGAATATTGGTACTTGAAATCGTATGTTTTCACAGTTCAGTAATTGTTAATTTAACCAATGTGTTCATCTACGATTTAATAATTATTTATTATTTAGGCTAGTGTCTCTATCCCTATTAATGTTCTGATTTCAAGCAACTTTCAACTAACCTAATCACACCTAACTTCTTTTTGTAACAACTTTCTCCTTAATCTTGCTGAAGAGATCGACACACCACTAAGGTCCTCACTAGACACACGACAGTTTAAACTAGGCTTAGAGTTGGACATAGATCGTTCCAGATTTCACAACATAATGCGGGAACCTGTGATCATATGGAGTCGGACGTTCGCCATCCTCAAATTGTGGAGAGACCAAAGACGGAATTTGGACAGTTCCAGTGAAATGATCGATGGGCTATGTGAAGCTCTTTCCAAACTTGAGAGGTCAGACCTTGTGGAGTTCATTCAGCATGGTGAGTTTATAGAATATGCAGTTAACTGAATATTGTTCACTTATTACAATCTATATGTTATCTGCCTCCTGGTGAATCTGGTATGTCTCCATTTTGGGGTGAAACAGGTTATGTCTACCGGGGCTTGTGGATTACTGATGTTGCGATAAAACCTCCCACTTTTCACACCACTGGTGGGAAGTCAGTTGGTCTAAATTACATAAAACAGTTATATCAAACACCGTAGTAGGCTGCAATAAGTCTCTTTTCTCTTTCAAACCTATGTATCCATTAAGTCAGCGGTGATAAATCCCAGAGGCATACAAGTTACAAGTATCACTTGAAACACTGACACAGGATGGAGTGAGTTAGAAAGTGGATATGCCGCGCTATGTTCCTTAAATTTAACAAGACTTGTCATCCAAGCCAAAGGCCCAGATGACAAGTGGACATGGAAGCCATTGGCTTATCGAGAGTCCAACAATTTTATCTATCTGTAACCCGCCCTCCTGAGATATGTGTCAATCTTGTTTTTAAACATATTCATGCTGTTAGCATTTACACAATCCAGAGACAATTTGTTCCATTCATTTATTGTCCTCTGTGAGAACGCATACTTCCTGATATCCAATCTACACTGATCCTTTACTAATTTTACCTCATGTCTTCTAGTTCTGCTATCCTTCTTGAGTGAGAAAAACATATTTCTATCAATATTTTCATACCCATTCAATATCTTAAAAACTTCAATCTGATCTCCTCTTAACCTCCTTGTCTCTAGAGTTGTCAAACCGCATTCTTTCAGGTGTTCTTCATAACTAAGGTGTCTCAGTTCTGGAATAATTTTAGTTGCTCTCCTCTATATGCATTCAAGTGTATCTATATCCTTCTTACGATATGGTCTCCACGCTTGTATACAGTATTCTAAATGCGGTCTAACTATTCCTTTACACACAGGTATCATTAGCTTTTTTCCTTGTATGTTGTTTCTCCTAATGAACCCAAGAATCTGATTACCCTTTGAAGCTGCAATACCACACTGCTCTGAACTGAAACTTTCATGTCAACACTTATTGTTGTTCCTAAGTCCTTTTCTTTTACAGTAGTACCTAGAACAGTATCTCCCATATTATAGCTTATATCCAAGTTCTTGTGTCCTGTATGTAAGCATTTATATTTACCAAAATTGAATAATATCTGCCATTTTTCAGACCATTTAACTAATTTGTCTAGATCGTTTTGTAAATGTTGTTTATCACCATCAGTGTTAACCTTTCTAAACACTTGTGTTATCTGCAATTTTGAGTACGTTGCTTTTTATATTATCGTCCAAGTCATTGATATATATTAAGAATAATAAAGGTCCTAATACTGATCCTTGTGGTACCCCAATCAAAACTGATTTCCAGTTTGAAACCTCTCCATCTACTTCAACACGCTGTCTTCTGTCAGTCAGCCATTGTTCTATCCAGTCAATTATGCCATCCCCAAAACTATGGGCTTTTAGTAGTAATCTTTGACTTGGCACTTTGTCAAAAGCTCTCTGGAAATTCAAGTACATATTATATACTGGTGATCCCTCATCTATCCACTTAGTGATTTGAGGAATCGATGTTGAGATGAATTTAATAATTTATGCCTAACAAGGAAGTCCACCATATGGTCTTTAATTAACCTTTCTAATAATTTACAAATCACTGATATTAAACTCACTGGTCTATAATTCTCTTACTTATTTCTTGAACCCTTTTTAAATAATGGTATGATGTTTGCTTCTTTTCATTCAAAAGGAACCACTCCCTCTTTTAATGACAAGTTGAACACTCTTGCAAGTAGTATACTAATTTGTTCTACTGTTTTCATTAGTAGTTTTGGAGGAATTCCATCCACTCCAGGTGATTTATTATCCTTCATTGCCTTTATTTTCTTAGCTACTATTTCTGAAGTTACAATTAATTGCCCTAAATAGTCAGATAATTTAGCCTTTGTAACTGGTAATGAACTATTATCCTCTTACTGAACTGAAGTATCCATTTAGGTCTTCCATCATTAAACAACCTTGTGATATTATATTTCCAGCACTGTCTTCTAGAGGTCCGACCTTGTCTCGTACGTTTTGTTTACTCCTGACATATGCATAAAAACTCTTGCTGTCATTTTTAATGTTACATGCTAGTTTTTGCTCATAGCTTCTTTTAGATTGTCTAATTTCAGTTGTAGGTGTTTTAAGTGCTTCTTTGTAATTTGCAGTCTTCATCAATTCTGGTCCGCCTATAAACCCTCCACATAGTTTGCTTGAACACTAGCTATTTTTCTAATAGCTTCTATTGACAAGTGTTTCTTTCTGGACTGTTTTCCTTGTTTTATTTTCAAGGGAAAAAAATTTACCAATGATACTCTCAATTTCATATTTTAGAATGTTCCAACATTCAATTGCTCTTATTCCTCAGCATGTTTTTTTCAAATTTAGCTTTGGTAAGTATTTTGTCATATGTTTATATATACCTTTGTGGATGTTTCTCTTGTACTTTTTTATTTGTACTTTCTGATTTTATGTTGATATCAAAATATATTTGATTATGATCATTGTTACCCTGTCCCATCGCATTCACACTTGTCTCCTTCACTCCTGTCTCCTCTCCCCTCTCCCCCACTCCCATCTCCTTCGCTCTCGTTGTCTTCTCTCCCATTTTCTTCCTTCCCGTCTCCTTACGTCCCGTCTCCTTACGTCCTGTCTCCCTACGACCTGTTACCTTACTTCCTCTCCGCCTCCTCCCAGGCTGAGGTGAGCTCTCCCTAGCATCTCTCTCTTCATCTTCCCCCACTGTATCAGCTATTGCCCCCCACCAGAACCACTGGCACAACCCACCTGTTCCCTTCCCACCATTGCCACCGAAAACGTTTACTACAACTATGTTCGATATTACCGTATGTCATTTATGTAAATTTATCACTTTATCTTATGTATATTCAACAATGTAAATGATAGTTTGATACACCAATTCACGACCTCTAAAACAAACTCCCTTTAATAGCTTAATCACTCGCTGAACTTGAGTCTGGGAATAGCTACCTCAAAAATACTGCCGCTTTGTGTTTCACTCTTACCTAGATTCCATGGTATATTTTCATAAGGGTAAGTGATCGGTAGTGCTCTACAAATAATGTGTTTCATGTGAAAATTGTTCTATATGACCTCTTTGTGTGTTGAAACGTCTTCGTGATTCTGATGCAACTGTAGCATTATTAGTGCTCATTCTGTAAATGCGCCATATTGGAAACTGATGAAAACACGGCTAATGCGGCTAATCGTAGCAGTTCCAATCAGTAAAACTGCACTAAAACAACAATATGTGACAATCATATGTGCCATTTGTGCACCTAAAGTGATGTAGTATGATATAATGAACGTCTTGGGATAAATAGAGGTAAGAGTGAAACACAAAGCCATAATAATAAGGGCCCTATTTATGTAAGACTACCAGAAGTTTGTGTATAATAGGGTTGGGCAAACATGTTATTCACAAAATGTCATTTTTGATCAACCATAACTTTTTAGTTTATGATTAAAATCTTACAATATTACATACATCCAAGAACAACAATACAAAAATATATGAGGGATGTGAATGATACTTTCAGAGATATTGTATTTTGAAAGTGCTGTTATTTTATCAATTCAGAACATGGTGGGAGACAAACACAAAATTGAAAATTACCACAGAGGCAAATAAAAATGTGGTAAAATGGAAGATTACTGTTGTATGTAGACAATAAAACAAGTTTCATTCAGTTATGTCATTTTTGGGTTTTTTATTTTAATGTTTTTTTTTTTCTGAAGGTTCAAGGAAAAATATTAAAACTACACCAGAGTTACAATTGAAGATGAACACGAATTGTGTTGTGGATTCTTGCACTGGAGTGAATCCTCCTGATAGTTTGGAGCAGATCGGAAACCGGAACAACCATTACGACATAATAAATGAATCAGATGAAGAAATAATGGGATATTCCTAATATGTCTGAGCAAATTATCAAATATTGTCACAATTGTGGTGTAATTCAATAAACACATGGAAAAGTGAACATGAAAGACATTGAATTTAATTTGAAAACCGTAATAATTAATTATAACAATATGTTACTCATTGTTAATATTGTCTAATCAGTCATTCAGTTATTCAATTAGTGATTTCATCCAACTAAAGATGAAATGTAACAAACAACTGATGATGAGAAACTGGAGAAATGTCTTAAAAATATGAATTCTTCAGAATTTATGTCCAGAATCCAGATCAACAACTAGCATAATAATACAGTAAAATAAAAATCACACACTAGGCTATCAGAATCATGATGACGATTAATTAAATTTCTTGTTCATTATACATTTCAACATTATTGTTTTTATTTTTCAGATGTATATGCAGTTTTTTTTAGACTTATTCAGATTAGATAGTTAAGTTCTGAAAGAAATGTAGCCATAATCATAATTTTTATAATAATTAATATTATAAACTGAACTACCGGTAATCACAAATTTAACAAAAACAGTGTTTGTATGTAATATTGATCAATTTGGATAAACATTTACCATGTTTGTGATTGTGTATTTCTAGGGCCACTGATTTTTCATTTTAAAACATTCAAAATCTGTTTCAACAAAAGGTAAATTCCGTTTCAAATAAAAAAAATTCCCTTTCGAAAAGACCAATTTTGCTGTGAATAATTAACCTTAGTACAAATCAGACAAGTAATTCATCAGTGTGTTTACTTAACCATTGAACCTCGCAGTTAGTACCGCCTAGCGGACAACCTGACAACAAACTTAAGGAAGTTTGTTACTAGTTTTAGCGTCTCCCTAAGGCATAAGGGCACTGACCACAGTCAGAATGCATCCGCCATTACATAGATAGAGTCCCTAGGAAAAAATTAATTGTGCAGTTTGGGTGTATTAGTGAGGGCAGAAATTGTGTGAATGAGTGAGTGTAAGTGATGTCTTTGTGCACAGTAACATCTGAGCTTTGAAATGATGCCATTTGTCAGTTGGTATACCTGTTGCTTAAGGACACGGTGGCCATCAGGCAAGATGCACTCATATTTTGGAAACCGGTGAATTTCATTGCAGAAATGCAGGGGTGTCATACATTGAAGCAATTTGTATGAAAAGGAGGTATGTCATTTTCATGAATTTCACACACCAGGTGTTGTAGTGGGTCTGTCATTTGCTGTGAATTAAAAAAAAAATTGCAGGATAAATTTTCAATGTAGGCGCAAGAACGTTATAATGGTCGTCTATGGGAAAAGTTACTAGTTTTAACGTCTCCCTAAGGCTAAGGCTAAGGCATAACTCGTTTACTGAAGTGTGCGGATGAATAACATGACATTATCGCACGAAATATACATTTCACACCTCGAATTACTGTTTAAATGTGACATAAACATGTAAATGATCGAAAAGAAATCATGACGATCCACTAATGTTTTTTTTGAACACCCGTCGCCAGAACCGTCTACCGGTGTCGTAGACAGGATCAGATTATCGCCAAGATATAAAACGTAAGAATAGCATTCATTTTGGCATCATATCGCACACTATTTATTGCTTAATTCCCATTGGCTGAAAGTACAATATTTACTAGGCTGGTCACTAGTCTGGTCGCTAGAGGGCAGCAGCTAAAAGCAGCTTACTCAGTATAGGGGTCATGGGGTCATGCCTCAGTTAAATTCCTGGTGTTTTACAGACAAATTTAGGGCACAGTAATTTTAGGCATGTGTAATTTAAAAAAAATCACATCATCTGACATAACTGCATTTGAGCAGGCACATTCGCAGGTTTGCTGGTAGAACCTGTTGACAGTGTAACTGTGGATTTTTAGATGATTTCAATAGGCGGAAGGATTTTTGGCAATTTTTTCACCACAAGGCACGTGTGCATAGTAATTCATGCAGAAATTGGTAAACATTGATGGGCATGACACGTTCAGCCATTTTAAAAGAGTTAGAAATGTCTAATTTTGACTAAGCTCGATCAGCATGTCATCTGATGATAACGGTGCGTAAGAAACTTCAGAATTTTTGATGGTCAAGTTTTCTTATAATCATGCAAAACGTTAACATGGCCACCAATGGGAAATGTAACTGTATGCTGAACCCAAATAAGTACCTTGACAACGGAAATGCGGTAGCCATTGAACAATCATGGAGGAGAGTTTTTATCAAAACTATAGTGAAAAAATGCATGAAAACGTGTGTTTGTCACCAAACAATGAATGTATGCTATGGTCAGGCTGCACAAAAGGAAACATTTTTAAATACAGAGTTATTAATTGCCGATTCAGATGTGGCTACAGTCGTGTAGTGACAGTGCATAGGCTCAGTTACATGCTTCAACACAGAATCACACATGTTGACCCAGGCTTAAATGCTAGTCATCTATGCCATAACAGCCTGTGTGTGAAAGTAAGCCATATATCTATGGAGCCATACTCTGTAAATAACAATAGGCAATATTGTATGACTCAAAACATTTGCTTTGATCATGGGCAATACCCCCAATGTCTGTTAGAGTTGAAATATAAAAAATGGTAAAAACTTACATTTTTTTATGAGTTATGTAGAATGAACCGTCTCAAATCATCATCTCAATCACTGATGTACGTCAACGTCAGTTAGCCATCATAGCTGATGTTGCATCGTGTGTGTTGGTCTTGATATCAATTTGTTCACATGAATTTCAGCAGGTGGCGCCAGGTGTGGTGGTCTAAGTCTGTCTGATTGTGATTGCAGGGTTGCCAGTAAGCAGGTAGTAGATGCTCCATGAAATGCAGAATGATACAGTATTAGAATGTCATGTGTGCATGTACAGTTCTTGTGTGTCTACACTCTGCTGGCATAACTGTGGTCAGCAGATTTCCGTGACCTTAACAAGGAAGGGTGATCAGTGCAATCTGCAGGTGACTTTCGCTGTCGCTGCCATCGTTTTATCACTGGCCTAGTAGCTGTGGCTGTGGTTGTCATTGCTGATGTCAAGGTAGATGCCCTAGCCACAGTTGCTCGGGTTGCAGGTTTGGGGTCAAGCCGACCCTTTCTGGATATGTCTACTTGACGGCAGTTCCTTTTTGTTTCAAAATAGTCTCTCATTCTGTTTAGCTTTGTACGTCGTCTGTGCAGCTGCACCGAGGGCCATTTGGAATATGCTCGTTGGTAGACCACGTCATGCTGAATGCGCTTCACTGCCCGAGCAACCCTGCCACCCTTTGTTGTAGGACACTGTACATTTCCCAGTTTTCGTAGCATTGAGATTCCAGCTACATAATTGATGTGATCAGTTACGGAACACACTCGTCCCTGTGCATTTCTGCTGAAGTTCACATTCTTTGGAAGGGATGCAGAGAATGATATGTTGATCGATTCATTCTTGTCTGTGGTTAATCTATGTCGTGTCATCTGAAGTGCTGCATTTCCGAGACGCATTTCTGTTAACCCTTGAAGTGTTAACCTATCGGCATCTGTCATGTTTAACCGTGTCACACCACTTGCCTTCAAGTGCTGTGATTTATGCCACCAATTGTTTTGTAATCCACCTTGGCATACCACTGCATGTCGGTGACAGTTTTTGCAAGAACCTGCATAGCAGTCTATGGTAGTTTGAATGATCCGTGGCATCTTACTAGTGATGGTAGTAATGTCACTGGAATACAGTGTATGTACATTTGTGTAGATCTTCTGGCATCTGGTCTTCACATCTTACTAGTGATGGTTGTAATGTCACTGGAATACAGCGTATGTACATTTGTGTAGATCTTCTGGCATCTGGTCTTCACATCTTACTAGTGATGGTTGTAATGTCACTGGAATACAGTGTATGTACATTTGTGTAGATCTTCTGGCATCTGGTCTTCACATCTTACTAGTGATGGTTGTAATGTCACTGGAATACAGCGTATGTACATTTGTGTAGATCTTCTGGCATCTGGTCTTCACATCTTACTAGTGATGGTTGTAATGTCACTGGAATACAGTGTATGTACATTTGTGTAGATCTTCTGGCATCTGGTCTTCACATCTTACTAGTGATGGTTGTAATGTCACTGGAATACAGTGTATGTACATTTGTGTAGATCTTCTGGCATCTGGTCTTCACATCTTACTAGTGATGGTTGTAATGTCACTGGAATACAGCGTATGTACATTTGTGTAGATCTTCTGGCATCTGGTCTTCACATCTTACTAGTGATGGTTGTAATGTCACTGGAATACAGTGTATGTACATTTGTGTAGATCTTCTGGCATCTGGTCTTCACATCTTACTAGTGATGGTAAGTAATGTCACTGGAATACAGTGTATGTACATTTGTGTAGATCTTCTGGCATCTGGTCTTCACATCTTACTAGTGATGGTAGTAATGTCACTGGAATACAGCGTATGTACATTTGTGTAGATCTTCTGGCATCTGGTCTTCACATCTTACTAGTGATGGTAAGTAATGTCACTGGAATACAGTGTATGTACATTTGTGTAGATCTTCTGGCATCTGGTCTTCACATCTTCAGCAAACATTCTTTTGTTTTCTGCTCTGATGATGGCTGTTTCTCCCGGAAACATTCGGGGGGAGAATGAAGCTTTCATGATATGTCTAAATTGTGTCTGACCAAGATGTGTTGTGTCGGCCTGTCTTTCTGTGGGGACTGCCAGCATAGCATCCTGTACCCCATGAGAAGCTGATACATCTCCATCAGTAGCCACATATCTGATTGCGACATTGTCTTGTGCAAAACTGTGGCCTATCTTTTTGCCAATGTCATACTCCGTAGAGTTGCCGAGCATCGCTCATGACCAGGGCATGTGACATTGTGACCTTGACTGCGAAGCATGGATCCTACTTTACAGAGCTTATTCTCTAGATGAAAACCGACAATCTGGTGTTGATCTGTCTGCCACTCTATGGCAGCTTGAATCGCTTGCGATGCAGCCTGCCCGGCTCCATAACTGTTCTTAACCGTTGTTGAATTGTACCTCACATCCATACTTATGTTGATCGGGGCATTCTCTGGCAGACCACGCAGAATGTTAATTTCTTTTGTTTGCTCTCTTTTCTGCTTCAAATTATCCATTGTCGCCAGTGACAGTGGCAACCCTGTCTGCATTTCTTTGCCATCAGCATCGGGCATGATTAGTAGTCCACCAGGCGTTATGTGCACCACTCTTGAATATTCATCCATATTCAGTCTTCGCAACCACATGCTGCTGTTTTTTTCATGTGTTTCTGATGTTGCAGCATTTCATGATTTCAGGTACGCGTGGCCACATTTGAAACCTCGCACATTCTTAATCCCACCAGCGGGTGGCTTACACTTGCTCTCACTCCCACGCTCACCATTCTCATTTACTGTCGCTTCCATTTTGTAACAATGCACAGTAATCCAGGCAAAATTACAGTTGAACGTGACAAACTGTTATTTGAAACCACAGACCTCTAATCAGTCTGAAAGTCCAAATGACAGTGACAGAACATCTGTATTATGGGGGGGGAGAATTGCATTAGTAAAGCCTCAGTTTGGACATGTATATAAATCTCAGCTAATGACATTGGAGTATAATGACTTATTGGTCAGTTTTTTTTTACTTCAGCTAATTAGACACATCCACCTACTGTGGAGACCTCCTGAAGGAGTACACCCTCCTGTGGCTTGGTAAAATCTTGGACAGAGCAGTATGCTATCTGATAAGGTCTACTGACTCACTGGAGCTGATCCATCAGGCAAGTGCCTTTGCCATTGCAAGTTTGCTAATTCGGTTGTATAATGTTATGCAATAGAACTAGTTGAGTAGTCTGGCCTTGATGGAATTCACACTTTAAGGTGAATCTTGTGTATATTTTCACCTGTGTAATAGGGCAGGAGGTCAAGAAATTAATATAATTTTCAGTGTAAAATAAAAGCTGGCTGAATACAATGTGCTTACAGAACATAATATGCTGGCCTTTCTGAAACATGGTGTTAAGAATCCATACATGCTAGCTGAGAAAGTGTGTACCTTCAAGAGTTAAGGTGGATTATAGGTTGTTACACATTAAAGTGGCTATCCTGTGTATGCACTGCCCAATGGGGTGGTCCTGTTGAAATGTGTCTAAAAACCAAACATATGGACAGATGTAATACATTTTTTGGCTGAGTGCATGATACATGTGTGTCTCTAAAATATGTTAAATTAATTTTTTTTTAATTGTGATGTCTATTTGGGCAAAGTAATTTTAGGTATGTGTAATTTAAAAAAATCATATCATCTGACATAACTGCATTTGAGCAGGCACATTCGCAAGTTTGTTGGTAGAACCTGTTGACAGTGTAACTGAGGATTTTTAGATGATTTCAATAGGCGGAAGGATTTTTAGCAATTTTTTCACCACAAGGCATAGTAATTCATGCAGAAATTGGTAAATATTGATGGGCATGACACATTCAGCCATTTTAGAAAAGTCTAAGTTTGAGTAAACTCGATTAGCATGTCAATGAAACGATGATAACGGCAGGTAAGGAATTTAAGAATTTTTTATGGTCAAGTTTTTTTATAATCATGCAAAACGTTAACATGGCCACCAGTGGGAAATGTAACAGTATGCTGAACCCTATAATGTTTATGACATCTCCCTTCTTAGCCTCGATTACCCAGGCTCTGCACTGTGGTGCCACCGTTTGTCGCACACATCTTCTCGGCAGACACATGAAGCCGAGCGAGAGTCGAATAAGGGTTCAGCCTTCTGTTACGTTTCCCATTGGTGACCATGTTAACATTTTGCACGATTATAAGAAAATGAGACCATCAAAAATTCTGAAACTTCTTACATGCTGTTGTCATCATCTCATTGACATGCTGGTCGAGTTTAGTCAAAATCTTATATTTCTAACTCTTTTAAAATGCCTGAACGTGCCATCCCCGTCAATGTTTACCAATTTCTGCATAAATTACTACGCACACCCACCTTGTGGCGAAAAAATTGCCAAATATCGTTCTGCCTATTGAAATCATCTAAAAATCCACAGTTACACTGTCAACATGTTCTACCAGCAAACATGGCAATGCCCCTGCTCAAAGGCAAAGGCACTCATATCAGATGGTATGAATTTTTTTAAACTTCCTATATCCAAACTTTCTATGCCCTACATTCGTGTGTAACACACCAGGAATTCTAACTGAGGCATGATCCCATAAGCGAGACCACTCCCTTAGAACGGCCTCCACCGGCCTGAGACATGGCATTGTATTAAAAAAATTCGTGGCGATTAACCACTAAACTAAACGCTATGACCTGTTGACGGTGTGTAGCGAACGTGTCTCGCGACAACCTCCGCTGGTCACGTGTATAGGTCGCCATATTGGAAAATTTTATTTTCGTCTATACTTCGACGTTTCGCGGTTCAAATTCGCGGTTCAACTGAAATGCTTTGGGATAGCGACAGTGACAGAGATCATGGAGAGTGAATCAAACATGGAAATCGGCAACCATGTAAGCTGTTTTTCTGTACTTCGATTGTTTTTTCGTGTTGGCTTCCCGCTAAATTAATCCATGTAGTTTCCCAGTTCATCGCATGGCCCAGATCAGATGTGCTAGACATGGTTCTCAGTCACGTGATCAAAATAGCCCCGTCTATCGACGGCAGCCATGATGTGTGTCAAGCGGCTCAATAGCGTCATTAGCGACCGCCATTATTTCAATGAAAATTTACTTCCGCGCTTGTCAATAAATCATGAATTCGTCTGTGACTGTGTCTACATCGAAGAAGGTCAAATATGCAGAATCGTTAGATAATGTTACAAGGAACCGGTATCAGGCAAAATTAGAGTTGATTAATGGTGAAAGAAATATTGGAACGTTGACCCTGACAACCTTCCTGGTATTTCGTATCCTGACATCGTGAACTATTGTGTTTACACCAAGAGTGCATACACATTGAGCGACTTAAAAGGCTACAAAACAAATCGCTGGAAGCCTAAAACCAATTTATTTGTGGTTGGGTGTCGGATGTGTGCTCAAGAAGTTAATGGTCATGTAGTTGTGACAGCGAAGGTAACATATCGCTCTAGACTAAGGTAGGTACATTACATTCCGCTTGGTGCGCTGCTTAAAATTTGTCTATTGAGAATTGACCCAGAATGTGTGACCTCCATCTTTATTTTTGATGGTCTTGCATATGCATATCATAACATTATGCAAATGAACGTGTGACCTTAAATGTTACAAATATCAACCAATGAAAGACTGACGAATCATATGGAATTTTCGCGGGGCGTTCCGGAGCAACTTTGACCGAGGTAAGTAGGTGTTTACTTTTACCTTGTTAATAGTGGTTAAAATTAAGGATAAATATTCATCGAACAACTTTAGCATGTCAATAAATAAAATCTTAAGTATTTCAGCTTTATAATGATGTGTGTGTTACGATTGTGGGTTTGTTCGGACGAGTACAGCGTCGTTCGGGAAATTAGCTATGCGCGCGCTGTTTATCGTTCAAAAGTGCGTTTGCGTTGAGTTTAATCGCGGCGCGGCCGCTGGTTGCTGGGGGAGCGGTGCCGGTGCGAGATGGGCGCACGTCATGCAAATTATTAAATACTTTGTAGTAACAACCTTAATATTATTATAGGCTTATTGTGAGCAAGTAATTCAAGTTTATGCTTGTTCAGCATTAGCAAATTAAGTTAGTTTTTAGTAGATTTTCAACTGTTAGCGCTCAGACTAGGAACGTAGGCTGTAACGCTCAGTTCTAGTAATTTAGGTCAAGTCGTTTTGCGCAATTCAAAATCCACGCAATCGAAGTGTTTGTAACCAACTGCTGTTAGATTTAGTGGGAACAAGTAATTATAGATATATCAATGTTGTGTGATATCAATAATAATTTAAGATAGCTCATGTTAAAATGTTATATTTTTACAATTTAAAAGTTGTATTCGTAACTTCCGGTTTGTGCGTTAGCAAGGCGCAATTTTGAGTGGGTCTGACGTCGTGATATTTCAGTATTTAAATCCACGCCATCTGCGCTTTTATAATTATTTGCTGACAATTTTGCATGCAAACAATCAATCAAACATCTGTTATTTTTTGTGTCCTTCCCTTATATCATGTTTGATACAGAAATAAATGAAGTAAATGAGAGTTTTGTTAAGCAATTGTTTGAACTTTTTTATATATACTTTTTTATTATTTCTACACGTACTTTTAATGCACAACGTGCGTGCGTATAATGTGTGTGCGTGTGTGTATATATATATATATATTCTTTATTTCATGTTCTAGGATTCCACAATACATTTGAAGAATAAAAGGATAACACACACCAGAAGACACACAAGGCTGACAAAGACAATATGAAAATGTTGAATATGTACACCGAGTCCACAGTGTCCAGTTAACATTCACACATTACACATGCACAGATTTATGAAACAGTGATCTCTGAATATGTGTACACTTATTCGACAGTATCATGTGAATATTATAAACATTACTTGAAAAGCATGACATTAAATTATGAGACTTTGAAATATGAACATTTCTGCACTGCTCTGTGAACACTGACACATACACTGGCACGGAGTTATGAAACATTAAACTGTGAATATTGTTGTGCTGAGCCTTCAGTGTACTATGTGGTCTTCCGCATAGTTCCATTTAAAAGCGTAGTGAAGTCGACTAGTTCTTGTACTGCAGCATTGCTTTGTGTGTTGTCCTTTTCCATGTCTCTTTATCAGCTACTGTGAACAAGCTTCTCTCAATGTATAATAAATTGTGTTATTTTATGAAATGACAGTGTGGTTTTTTTTAATAATTATACAGTAAACACTACAGATTCTATGAATTTTCCAGCTTCACGTGTCACTTAATTATACATAGTTAGGCCATTAATACCTGTAATTATGCAAATGTCACATTACAATAAATTATGTCATCAAAACATCATACTGTAGTAATGTAAATTATGTACATCATTTCTTAACATGTCTAAGTAAATTTACAAAGACCACTGCCATGCACAATTATTTATGGCTGAAATAGTTAATTTATCAACATAAATCGGTCAAAGGTCAATGGAGGTAAAATAATCAGGTCACTAGGGTAAATATTATGGTCAACAATTACAGCCTCTATTGATTTAATAGCATCCTAATCCATACTTAATAAAAAATAAATAAGCCATTAAGACCCGTAAATAGGTCAAAGGTCAAGTTTGATAAACTTGGTCAATAATGGGTATTAAGGTCAATGTGTACATAAATTCTCCCTTAAAACCCTAGCTGATCCCACATGTCATACACAATTACTTAATTAGGCCATTTTTCAACATAAATAGGTCGTTTTTCAACATAAATAGGTCATTGTATGTCAAGGTCAAATAAGTAGGTCAATGCAAGGTCATGTCAAGGTCACATATTATTAGGTCAACATTTTAGGGTCTCTAACTTTTTATTCCACCTCAATATCTTCTTTAGTACACATTATGCCATGTTCCCCTGCATTCAGTGGCAGTGTAGTCACCAAACAGAAAGGTCACAAGAAATGGACTCAATTCCATAAGACAAAATAGACCCTTTTTTGGAAGCCAAAAAGTGGAATAACTTCGCAAATAATAAAGATATTGAAAAAATTCAAAAAGGATGATAAACCGCATAACATACTTTATCAGACAGAAGTGTTTAAATGATTATAAAACAATTTTGAATTTTTTTGTAATATACCTAAAGGGCAGGAAGGCTAAGGCCTAAGCACTTATGACAGTTATGTCAGTGATACTCCAAGTGTATGCACGTTAGCTAGCTAGCTGAACTTAAGCAAGACTCCACTACAACCCTGGATTGTAGCCGAGAAGGATGGCAACATCTTAGCAGATCATGGTACATGCATGGCTGGTTTAGGGGAAGTTGGAGCTGTTATGTTCTTCGTCAACTCTGCAGTCTAAATCCGCAACAGTTGTACTGTGACGCAAGAGAAGGCATATTGGCTACTTCCATCGGGCTTGAAAGGCATAACCTATGAACCTGTAGAAAACATCAACTTCAAATCGGCTAAATCTTTGAAGAGGACATTGACTGCGTCATCTCACTGACACCAAATAAACCAACAAAAGAGGACATTGACTGCGTCATCTCACTGACACCAAATAAACCAACAAAAGAGGACATTGACTGCGTCATCTCACTGACACCAAATAAACCAACAAAAGCGATGACACTGTCTGATGTACGACCACCCATTGATGATGAGCTGTCAACGTTATTCAAAGGGCTGCAAGAAAGTGGGACCAGGCCTGTCATTCTGTCCTTCATACCGGGCTATGCAGAAGGATACGTCCCTAGACAGCTTAATCTGGAATACCCACAACTACTGTCTGAACTTCGAGATGATAATTCTCTCCAGTTAGACAAAGATAAATTGCTGCGAAAGTGTGACAATGTCTTTGCCTCAATTTCTGTAACTTTGGAACAGTCAAGACTTGTGGAAGAAAAGATGAGACAGCAATCTGATTGCAGAGGGTGGCATAGGTTTCGCACAGGGTGCATAACAGTATCTAGGATGAAGGCAGTTTGTAAGACGAGTGTGGATAAGCCAGCAAAGAGCTTAATAAAAGCAATCTGCTACCCAGAAACGGTCCGCTTCAAAACAAGTGGGGCTGTGACCATGAACAGGAAGGGTTGATATCATACGAGAGAGAAATGCAGAGAACCCATGACAGTTTCAAGATGGAGAGGTATGGTTTTTTATCAGCAATGCATATCCATTTATTGGAGCATCCCCAGACTCTGTAGTCGAATGCAACTGCTGCGGAAAGGGAACCATTGAAATAAAATGCCCGTATTGTGTTAAGGGACAAAGTGGTGTTAGTTAGAATACATGCTTACTACTGTGCTTAGATTGCATCCACCATAATACTACTATATACTGACACCAGTTTAAGCTGTCGACTCAATGTACCAGCAACAATTACAATAACTTAAGATGATAGGTATAGACCCTGCCGCAGTCATAGCCTCAGTTACGTCCCAACTCAATGTACCTGCAACATTCACAATAATTAAACTATCATTTCTGCCACTGTCAAGAGTATCAGCGCCAATGTCACACCATGCACCTACAACATATAAGCGACAGTACTGATACATGTAGATTTGTGGTCGCTTCCAGCAAGCCATCCATGGGGAGCAACCAAGCCAGCCCCTTGACCAATTGTTGAAGGTGTGGTGTAGAAGCAGTTGCCGCAGCCCCCTGCTGGCTCGACACGCCACTGGCGTGGCTGCCTGATTACCACTTGTGGCAGCATGTGTAATTATTTATTGTGGTACCCAGGACCAGCTGTGTCATTACATATCATGAACTACCATTAAACCATAACTAAACATTAACGTTCGGTCACCTATATTATCATGAAAATTGTGCCATTTACACCATATGGCTTAAATAGTACATGGAATGCAAAAACTTCTCCATTTGCCGCACGTAATATAAAGGGTTCTACAATTGTGCCATTTACACTGCATGCCTTAATAAAACTTATCTTCCAATTAGAATGCATGGACATAACAACATAAAACATATTTACATCTGTTTTCTCCCTGCAAGGGGTAACAACACTGTTCCACGTCGTCTGCACGGATTAGTAAAATTTCAGTAATTTGTCCACTTCATGGATTCACCCAATTTTCCGTATACACAGCATGGAATATAGAAACTCCTCCGTTTCACCGCACGGACTACAATTGTGCCATTTACACCATGGCTTAACCAAAAGTTATCTTCCATTTAATTTCAATTTACACCACATGGAAATAACAGAACTTCTCCATATCACTTTCTGTTTTCACCGCACGGAATACAGAAATTGCTCCGTTTACACAGCACGGAATACAATTGTGCCATTTACACCGCATGGCTTAACAAAAGTTATCTTTCTATTTACACTGCATTGAAATAACAAAACTTCTCCATATCACTTCTCAGTTTTCACTGTATGGAATACAGTTGTGTCATTTACACCACATGGCTTAGTAAAAGTTATCTTTATTTACACCGCATGGAAATAACAAAGCTTCTCCATATCACTTCTCCGTTTTCACCGCACGGAATACAATTGTGCCATTTACACCGCACGGAATACAATTGTGCCATTTACACCGTATGGCTTAACAAAAATTAATTTCCATTTACACCGCATGGAAACAACAAAACTTCACCATATCACTTCTCCGTTTACACCGCACGGAATACAGAAACCCCTCCGTTTTCACCGTATGTAATACAATTGTGTCATTTACACCACATGGCTTAGCAAAAGTTATCTTTTTATTTACACCGCATGGAAATAACAAAAACTTCTCCCTATCACTGCATGGATTACCTAAATTTACATCCGCTTACTCACAGCATGGGTTAACAAAACTGTTCCGCTTCCACCACACAGATTAGTTAAATTTTTAATATTCTTACTGCATGGCTTAATCCAATTTCCTCGTTTACACCGCATGAAATAGAAAAACTCCTCCATTTACACCGCACGGAATACACTTGTGCCATTTACACCGCACGGAATACACTTGTGCCATTTACACTGCATGGCTTATACAAAATTATTTTCCATCTACCACGCATGGAAATAACTAGTTTTCTTAGTAAAATTTTCCCACTGAGTGGTGTGATCCTACTTCTCCCTTTACACATCCCGGGCACGTAATACAAAACCTCCGTTGACACCCCACGGAATACAGAAACCTCTCTGTTTATACTGAACAGGGTGGTTTGTGCCTTATGTAATAATAGTATTACAAATATAATATGCCGCTTTCACAAAAGCTGAAAACACTTTTACACATGGGATCGCTAGTGAAACAAGTGCCAGTCATTTCATAATTGGAGTGCGAAGGTGTTAGAAGTAGTTGTTTACAATTACTGAATTACCAATATCGAACGATGGAAATGTGGCTCTCGAAACGAGGCTAGCACCGGAACTTGCCTTAAAAGAAAGAGCGCCTTTAAAAAGCTTCAATGTACATTAATAAACAACGCATTAAATGTACAAAAATCATGAGGCAGTTCAATTACTTTCCTGTAGTGATCATTACAACAGTAGCCAACATTGTTGTCCGATAAAGCGAAATATGGCGTATTTACTAAATGCACAGATGTGTTGTACCAGTAAGGCCACCTGGCAACAAAGGACGAACAAAATATACGAAAATATGTCTTAACAAACCTGTTTGTGCATCACGTTTCCTAAAAAACAAATTACTGTGTCAGTCGTTTAATACTCCCAGTAACCAATTTACCATTGTATATCAGATCAATGAATATCGGCTCAATGATCTCACTAATGATACTACCACGATACCCGACTTGGTAAACCAACCCTTCGTAATCATTGTTAATAACACACACTATACCCTGTACACTGTAGGGGCCAATATGACCAATATGCTAACCAAAAGACAAAATATTAACATGCCCTGTACACCATAGGGACCAATATGCTAATGCGACCATTTCCACTGTCTGGCTGAGTAAGACAATTATTAACATGCCCTGTACACCGTAGGGACCAATATCATAATTCGACCATGTCCACCGTATGGCTGAATAAGACAAATGAAACGTACCGTGCCATGTACACTGTAGGGACCATCATCAGAATTGGACCATTTCCACCCTATGGCTGAATAAGACAAATGAAAAGGCACATGCCCTACACTCTGTATGGATCGATATCATAATTCGACCATTTCCACTGTATGGCTGAATAAGACAAATTAAAATTAGCATGCCCTGTACACCGTATGGACTGATATCATGATGCGACCATTTTCATTGTATGGCTTAATAAGACAAATTAGAATAAACATGTCCTGTACACCGTATGGACTGATATCATGATGCGACCATTTTCATTGTATGGCTTAATAAGACAAATTAGAATAAACATGCCCTGTACACCGTATGGACTGATATCATGATGCGACCATTTTCATTGTATGGCTGAATAAGACAAATTAGAATAAACATGCCCTGCACACCGTATGGACTGATATCATGATGCGACCATTTTCATTGTATGGCTGAATAAGACAAATTAGAATAAACATGCCCTGTACACCGTATGGACTGATATCATGATGCGACCATTTTCATTGTATGGCTGAATAAGACAAATTAGAATAAACATGCCCTGCACACCCTGGGGAAAGTATTATATACCGACCATTTCCACTGTATGACTTGATAAGACAAATTAAAGTTCATTGTATGGCTGAATAAGACAAATTAGAATAAACATGCCCTACACACCCTGGGGAAAGTATTATATACTGACCATTTCCATTGTATGACTTGATAAGACAAATTAAAGTTCATTGTATGGCTGAATAAGACAAATTAGAATAAACATGCCCTACACACCCTGGGGAAAGTATTATATACTGACCATTTCCATTGTATGACTTGATAAGACAAATTAAAGTTAACGTGCCCTATACACCGTGGGGACCAACATCACAAAACTACTATCTCCACCGTAGGTGCAATGAGACAAATGTAAATTAACCAGCCCTGTACACCGTAGGGACCAATATAAAAATGCCAACAACGCCACTGTATGGCGTAATAATATAGATTAAAGTGAACATGCCCTGCACACTATACTGGTCCACAGGGAGCACTATCATGTATCACCAAGACCACTGCTTGGCGTAATAAGCATAAATTAAAAGAAAATAATGTGCCCTAAACACTGCATGGACCACAGACATACAGTTAATATGTACCCAACCTGAATTAATAAATTCCACTGTTCCTCGCCCTGCTGGGACTATCACCTCACTCGATAGAAAGCCGTTGCATCAAACCGGTTAACCCCCCCTTATCACATCATGCACAAAGCCATTCCAAAGCATACACCCACCTATATCTATGGCTATAGGCTTATAAAGTTATATGGCAACACCATCACCCCAGCCCCAGGATGTAACTACAGCCTCTGTACCCTCTTCATAGCCCCGAAACAGCTACTTGTCACGCTCATACAGTAAAAAAAAATTCCCAGAGCATTGTAATGAACTCCATCACGATGGAAGATCTTAATACAGCGGTACTGATCTCAATGCAACGGAACTGTGCAAAACCTACCTCGGTCGAGACGACCAAGCGCCCCAAAAATTACCCGTGGCTGTCTCCCAGAACTAACCAAAGGTTTAGCAACCATCGACAAATTAATAGTGCAATTCGACTCGCGACTGCGTAACGGTGCGGTATTGCGCCCACCCCAAATATGCGTAAACAACGATTACGTTGCTCAGCTCCACGGGTCGAAGTTCACAAAATGGCGGTTATCCAGCGTCAGTCTTCACAGAAGACACTCACCTGAAACACCCTTCCAGAAACTCCTTATAAGATCACGCAACATTAAACCGAACAACAAAACTGATCTTGCAATAAAATCAACAAATTCAGCGATAACGATTAATCAGTAACAATAGAAATTTGGAAATATTTGCATCGCAAAGGTCTCACAACGACACAAGCTAACTTGGAAATCGAGAGAGGCTGGCTCTAGGTCACGTGGTTGGTGTATCCATCCGCGTGAGCGAGTAATTAGGCCAATACTCTCTCTACTATAAAAGGTCTAACCTCAAATCGCCTTCATTGCCTTGTTATCTCGCATAAATCCTTTATGCGCCGCTGTCACATAAATTCATATTAGTATTTTCCGAAGAAAAATGTAAGAAATGCATACGGATAAATGTCTGCATTGAAATATGTCCTGTAGGATTATGTCTGGATATTGCATTGTATTTTTATATAATAAAATATGTTTTAAACGGCTATCTTTTTATTTAGTATAATTCAAAGTCACAATTCAACAAAATGTACAAACATTACCGTTATATTTGTTTATCAATTGTGTACAAAATATTGAAATTCAGCAAAACGCACACAAATACATAATTAACAAATGCTGAATATATTTGGTTCCACATAATGTAATTGTAATTGAAATTGAAACAGTGTAATTGTAATTGATTTGGAAAATTATGACTGTAATTGTAATTGAAATAAAAAATTAAATGTAATTGTAATTGATATAATTTTGTGTAATTGGACCCAGCCCTGGTGCACAACATAATGTTACAATTTTATCAATGGTAGGTGTGAATCTGAAATTAAGTAATCAATATGTACTATGTCCTGCAAGATAGTATATTTATTGCAAAGTAATCCAATTACCCTTTCGACGTGGATCCTGACATTCGCTATATTTCTGCTGGATTCCACGTCTATTGCAGATAGCTGTAGCCTTCCCATAGTGAAAGATGGAATTTTAACTTCGGCACACATTAACCCAACAGATTCCTGGATATCAAATCCTCTATCAGCAAGTACAACGTCCCCAGATAGCAATTTATTAAAAAACACCACTTGTTGGTGACGTGTTTATCACTGGTTCTACCACCCCAGCCTTTGGATAAGAAAGATACATTTCCCTGTGGTGTTATGCCAATCAAATACTTAATTGTATTATGGTGCTAAACTGCTTGTGTTGTGATCAAGTTTGAGTGCGGGCCATAACGTTGGAAGGACGTTCAATGAATATTTCAAAACAGTCGATTATACTAGCAACCTTAAGTCCAAAGCATTGCCAGTACACTAACTGCTTTAAACGTTCATGCATAACATGTATAGTAGAAATAAAAGTTCTTTAGACTTTGGATTTTGAAACCCCAAACCGATATGCAAGATCTTGTACTGGTGTACTCAATCTTAATTTCATCAACACAAGGATTAATTTTTGAAATTTGGATAAACTTGACATCACACCTTCGGACAAATGTGGCTCTATGATACATAACACAGCTATCATAAAACTTGGCAACCCGGTCATATATTGTACTTTCTTGTCGTTGCCCTCAAAAGATTCTCTGGTAATTTTGGTGTGTAACAACTGTTGTTTTAGTTCCATGTTCTCAGTTCTAAGCATCTGCAGTTCAGAGTTGATGTTCATTTCTGATTTCTGATCAGTATTACCGATATGTGATGTACGTTCACTCTGTAAATTCCCTTTTAGCTTAAACGAACATGTCTACTGTCATCTTGTTGACTACCTTCCTCTAACTCTTCTGGTGGAGTAGAAACGGACAAGTCAAGCAGTGCTTCAGCTGCAGCGTGTTGAACTTTCATTTCTTTTTCTTGATCTGTTGTACTTTAGATATTAAATTAATATATGTTTTGTTTTAAGGTTGTTTTAAAATTTTGCTACTTTACCTATTTGAGTATCAACAAACACTTTTCAAAATGTATCTTCTGATATCAAATGCACGAATGCACGTGCACTTTTTATGTTCTATTTTTATTTTGACCTTACATTATTAGTTATTTAGACAAAAGGTGGCTCCCATGTTAGCGACGTGTTCGTCTCAATGGGGGTCTCCTTGACCTCTATGTATGTGATCTATATTAATTATTTCAACTTGTACAAATGGTAAAAAACATGTATGTAAAAGTCTGGAGTTCAGAGCAAAAGGTGTGACAGTTTGTTTGTACAGCTAAGAAATAACACAAACACTTGTTGAATGTCAATGCAACGTATCTAGCTCAGTTGAAATATGATAATTAAGTTACTGGGGGACTCTACTGGATGATGAAAGAACTAAGAAAGAGACCGAGAGGAGACTGGATATTGTTTTACTTTGTCAAGACTAATAACAATGTATCTACTCAGTGTTATTATTAATTGGCATGATAACAGTGTAGGCAGCGTGATAACAGTGGTGGGGGCGTGATAACAGTGTAGGCGGCGTGAGAACAGTGGTGGGGGCATGATAGCAGTGGTGGGGGCGTGATAACATTGGTGGGGGCATGAGAACAGTGGTGGGGGCATGAGAGCAGTGAAGGTGACATGAGAACAGTGAAGGGGGCATGATAACAGTGTAGGCGGCGTGATAACAGTGTAAGCGGCGTGATAACAGTGTAAGCGGCGTGATAACAGCGTAAGCGGCGTGATAACAGTGGAGGTGGCGTGAGAACAGTGGAGGGGGCATGAGAACAGTGGAGGTGACATGAGAACAGTGGAAGTGACATGAGAACAGTGGAGGTGGCGTGAGAACAGTGGAGGGGGCATGAGAACAGTGGCGGCGGCATGAGAACAGTGGAGGGGCATGAGAACGCAGGAGGCGGCAGGTTTTTAGTCCAGGTTCGGAATAATTGTAGTTTATACAGTTTACACATCTTATTGTTGCTTTTATAAACATTTTAAATAACAAAAACAACTAACCAAAATAATGCTTTCTTGTAGAACTACTGCACAACAAGGTTCTTCTTCATCTGGCTGAGGAGATGGACAAAGTTCAACCAGAGTCATCATTACACACGACAGTTTCAACTTGGAGAATTGTTGTACAAAGAATATTCCACATTAGAACAAATAATGGATGAACCTGTGATCGAGTGGAGTAATACATTCGTCATCCTCAAGGTGTGGAGTAAGACATTCGTCATCCTCAAGGTGTGGAGTAAGACATTCGTCATCCTCAAGGTGTAGTGTAAGACATTCGTCATCCTCAAGGTGTGGAGTAAGACATTCGTCATCCTCAAGGTGTGGAGTAAGACATTCGTCATCCTCAAGGTGTGGAGTAAGACATTCGTCATCCTCAAGGTGTGGAGAGACGGAAGACGGAATTTGGACAGTTCCAGTGAAATGATCGATGGGCTATGTGAAGCTCTTTCCAAACTTGACAGGTCAGATCTTGTGGAGTTCGTTCAGTATGGTGAGTTTATAGAATGTGCAGTTAACTGAATGTTGTTCACTTATTACAATGGTCCATGACCTATTTGAAGCTCTTCTTACGCTTCATAGAGTAAACCTGAAGGCGTTCGTCCAACATGGTGAGTTTGTAGTAGAAGTTACTAGAATTGACACACAATTATGTTGATGTGCAGTTTATTTATTTCTAAGATTTCACCTGTCGTGGGGGGTCTTTCTACCATTGCTACTTCATCCATTAAGAACCCATGGCACTCATATTTATGCAGAACAAGAAAGTTTGATACATACTGGTACATATGTGTGAATTCAAATGTTCTCTTATCCTCATGTGCTTGTCTTTATGTAATCCTACAGTGTCGCACATGTGAAATATGGCAGATAGATTCAATCTCTTCACAACAATTTACTCAAATCAGAAACAGGGACAACCAGTGTTTAAGTTCATTGAATCAAAAGGAAATGTGTTGACTTTAAAATAAGGAGAAGTTTTACATATAAGTGGAACTAATTATACGTATGTATAAAGCAATGGTTAAGCCACATTTAGAGCAATGTATGCAAGTGTGGAGACCGTATCATAAGACAGATATAGGTATGCCAGAAAGAATACAGAGGAGAGCAGATAAACTGATTCCATAACCAGGAGACCTTATTTATGAAAACTACTTAAGATAATGTGGTTTAATAAAACTAGATACAATGAGATAACCAGGATATCAATATACGTTTTAAGATATTGACTGATTGATACAAGAATTTGTCCTACGTAAGGAAAATAGATGACATGAAGCAACGTTAGTGTCGTATGACTCGTGATAATGAAGCCAGTGGTTTCTTTGTCCAGTTGTCATCTAGGGTTTTCGTCTTGGATGACAATCTTGATAGATCTTGTTAAACTTAGATACTTGTACTTGATATTGGCTGATGTAATTTGTGAATCACTTTCTTGGATTAATGCACATTCTTTTGTTGACTATATATCTCCATGTTTTGACTGTTCTTTGTATTATGTTTATCTACTGATTTTGTGTGGTTATCTAGAAAAGGCTAGATGGACTTGATAACATAAGTCTATATATTTCAGAACAAGCCCGATGTCACACTGAAGCCAGGAAGCTGAAGCCAAAGGTATCACTGTTCATGTGATATTCTCATTTGTGAAGGTAACGAGTAAAAATTCGCGAACGTAAGGAGTAATATTTAATGCTGACATGAAAGTTTCAAAGCAATGTGGGATTGCTGCTTCAAAAGATAATCAAATTCTAGGGTTAATTAGGAGAACTATCACATATAAGAATAAACAGTTAATTGTAGCCCTGTACAAAGCAATAGTTAGGCTGCATTTGGAAAGACACAAGATAAACAAGAAAGATTACAGTGACGAGCAACTAAAATTATTCCAGAGACCTCAGTTATGAAAGCCGCTTATTAGAATGTGGTTTGACAACACTTTAGACCAGGAGACTAAGAGGAGACAAAATAGAAATGTTTAAAATAGTGGATGGTTATGAGGATATTGATAGAAATATGTTCTTCAAACTTAAAGAAGGCAGTAGAACCAGAGGACACAAAATAGCATTAGTTAAGGAACAGTGTAGGTTGAACATGAGAAAGTACTCTTTCTCACAGAGGATGGTAAATGAATGGAACAAACTGTCAAAATAGAATTGATAAGGGCAGGCTATACATAGATAATAAAATTGGTTGGACTCTCGATAAGCCAATGGCTTCCTTGTCCATTTGCCATCTGGAACTTGTTGTTTTGGATGGCAATCTTGTTATATCTTGTTAAATTGTCAGTTGTTACACAGCAAACCGATGTAATGCCACCTAATTTAATTTTTATTTATAAAAAATCAAATTCAGAACATTTATCATGTAGACAAACATATAAATTATGTTTGTGTATGTGTAAACAAAACTAGGGTATGTTACATACCCTATATATTAAAAAACTTAATCTACACGTCTTCGCACAATCACAACCCACAGCAGGATGCAACTTATGAAATACCACATTAAAAACCAACGCCAGACAAAATATACTGGCATGAATTGGTTATAAATTATACAATAATATTTTCTTACAAAGAACTATCTTGGATATCATCGTTTATTTCAATATTGATAAAAAAATTAATATTTATTTTGGGGAACTTGTGAATATATGTTTTTAGTTGATTGTGGTACACTTATATTTTCACTATATTTTCTGAGTTTGTTGTGGTAAACCTGTGTTATATTTTCAAGAAATATACATAACTGAATTATATAACTTTACCAAGGAACATAATACTACTAGGGGTTATTTAGTTTGAGGGTAGATCAGATGCAGAAATACTTACATCAACTTGTTGTTGCAGTGTGGAATGACCATCACTTCTGGAACTTCAAAGTTGGACCAGAAGGTATGACCCTTCATGTGTGAAATGTCTCGTTGAAAATCCCAGCAGGTGTACTTGAGAAAAAGTCACAGTTACAGTAGTGATCAGTTGCAAGAAATCAGACGAGCCCAAGTTGAGAGATGACCAGCGTTTCATCGGACCAGTTGTCTACTGTCTGCTCCATGGACTGAGCTTCCAACTGCCAGTCACACTCCAGTTTGACTGCGATCTGGAAGCAGTGCCAGCGTCATCCAGTATGCAACTGTGGTATAGGTATGTTTAGTGCATTTATCTTCTTCAGGTGAAAACACATTTAATTGTCCTAAATATGAGCTGAATTAATGAGTGTACATGTTTTTGTATTGAATCTTTGCATTGAGTCTTAGATCAGCAGGTCCACAACAATGACTTACCTTCATATGACCAGGTGTATTCAGTTGCATTTTGTGATATATGCAGGCCCTTAGCCAGAATTTTTTTGCCAGTCTTGAACTTTCTAAATAGTGGAAGCGTTTCGCACCTACGACAGCCATTATTTGTCCACGGAAGTAATGCTTCTAACATCTTCAGTACATGCATGCAAATATGTCTGATATGAACAAATATGATTACACTCAAAATCAAATGCTTGACACTAAAAGTAAAGCAATACAACGTATAAAAATACATATAGCACTGAATAATACGATTGGTTTTGAAAGTAATACATTAAAACATTACTTCTTTGATAAAACAGCAATTATCCAGATTCAGCAACTGGGAAACTGTTGCCAATAGTACACACTGATTATGTCTGTGAATCGGAGCCCGAATCAGACTCAATTTCAACATCGAAGTCAACCGTGATCGTGGTGTTGGGGGCATGAGAACAGTGGTGGGGGGCATGAGAACAGTGGTGGGGGGCATGAGAACAATGGAGGTGTCATGATAACAGTGGAGGTGACATGAGAACAGTGATGGCGGCATAAAAACAGTGGCGGCGGCAGCGGCATGAGAACTGAAGGGGGTATGAGAACAGTGGCGGCGGCATGAGAACAGTGGAGGGGGTATGAGAACACAGGAGGCGGCAGGTTTTTAGTCCAGGTTCGGAATGATTGTAGTTTATACAGTTTACACATCTTATTGTTGCTTTTATAAAAACATTTTAAATAACAAAAACAACTAACCAAGATAATGCTTTCTTGTAGAACTACTGCACAACAAGGTTCTTCTTCATCTGGCTGAGGAGATGGACAAAGTTCAACCAGAGTCATCATTACACACGACAGTTTCAACTAGGAGAATTGTTGTACAAAGAATAGTCCACATTAGAACAAATAATGGATGAACCTGCGACCGGGTGGAGTAAGACATTCATCATCCTCAAAGTGTGGAGTAAGACATTCGTCATCCTCAAGGTGTGGAGTAAGACATTCGTCATCCTCAAGGTGTGGAGTAAGACATTCGTTATCCTCAAGGTGTGGAGTAAGACATTCGTCATCCTCAAGGTGTGGAGTAAGACATTCGTCATCCTCAAGGTGTGGAGAGACAGAAGACGGAATTTGGACAGTTCCAGTGAAATGATCGATGGGCTATGTGAAGCTCTTTCCAAACTTGACAGGTCAGATCTTGTGTAGTTCGTTCAGTATGGTGAGTTTATAGAATGTGCAGTTAACTGAATGATGTTCACTTATTACAATGGTCCATGACCTATTTGAAGCCCTTCTTACGCTTCATAGAGTAAACCTGAAGGCGTTCGTCCAACATGGCGAGTTTGTAGTAGAAGTTACCAGAATTGACACACAATTATGTTGATGTGCAGTTTGGACTTGATAACATAAGTAATGACAATCTATCTATTTCAGAACAAGCCCGATGTCACACTGAAGCCAGGAAGCTGAAGCCAAAGGTATCACTGTTCATGTGATATTCTCATTTGTGAAGGTAACGAGTAAAAATTCGCGAACGTAAGGAGTAATATTTAATGCTGACATGAAAGTTTCAAAGCAATGTGGGATTGCTGCTTCAAAAGATAATCAAATTCTAGGGTTAATTAGGAGAACTATCACATATAAGAATAAACAGTTAATTGTAGCCCTGTACAAAGCAATAGTTAGGCTGCATTTGGAAAGACACAAGATAAACAAGAAAGAATACAATGACGAGCAACTAAAATTATTCCAGAGACCTCGGTTATAAAGCCGCTTATTAGAATGTGGTTTGACAACACTAGAGACCAGGAGACTAAGAGGAGACAAAATAGAAATGTTTAAAATAGTGGAAGGTTATGAGGATATTGATAGAAATATGTTCTTCAAACTTAAAGACGGCAGTAGAACCAGAGGACACAAAATAGCATTAGTTAAGGAACAGTGTAGGTTGAACATGAGAAAGTACTCTTTCTCACAGAGGATGGTAAATGAATGGAACAAACTGTCAAAATAGAATTGACAAGGGCAGGCTATACATAGATAATAAAATTGTTGGACTCTCGATAAGCCAATGGCTTCCTTGTCCATTTGCCATCTGGAACTTGTTGTTTTGGATGGCAATCTTGTTATATCTTGTTAAATTGTCAGTTGTTACACAGCAAACCGATGTAATGCCACCTAATTTAATTTTTATTTTTCAAAAATCAAATTCAGAACATTTATCATGTAGACAAACATATAAATTATGTTTGTGTATGTGTAAACAAAACTAGGGTATGTTACATACCCTATATATTAAAAAACTTTTAATCTACACGTCTTCGCACAATCACAACCCACAGCAGGATGCAACTTATGAAATACCACATTAAAAACCAACGCCAGACAAAATATACTGGCATGAATTGGTTATAAATTATACAATAATTTTCTTACAAAGAACTATCTTGGATATCATCGTCTATTTCAATATTGATAAAAAATTAATATTTATTTTGGGGAACTTGTGAATATATGTTTTTAGTTGATTGTGGTACACTTATATTTTCACTATATTTTCTGAGTTTGTTGTGGTAAACCTGTGTTATATTTTCAAGAAATATACATAACTGAATTATATAACTACCAAGGAACATAATACTACTAGGGGTTATTTAGTTTGAGGGTAGATCAGATGCAGAAATACTTACATCAACTTGTTGTTGCAGTGTGGAATGACCATCACTTCTGGAACTTCAAAGTTGGACCAGAAGGTATGACCCTTCATGTGTGAAATGTCTCGTTGAAAATCCCAGCAGGTGTACTTGAGAAAAAGTCACAGTTACAGTAGTGATCAGTTGCAAGAAATCAGACGAGCCCAAGTTGAGAGATGACCAGCGTTTCATCGGACCAGTTGTCTACTGTCTGCTCCATGGACTGAGCTTCCAACTGCCAGTCACACTCCAGTTTGACTGCGATCTGGAAGCAGTGCCAGCGTCATCCAGTATGCAACTGTGGTATAGGTATGTTTAGTGCATTTATCTTCTTCAGGTGAAAACACATTTAATTGTCCTAAATATGAGCTGAATTAATGAGTGTACCTGTTTTTGTATTGAATCTTTGCATTGAGTCTTAGATCAGCAGGTCCACAACAATGACTTACCTTCATATGACCAGGCGTATTCAGTTGCATTTTGTGATATATGCAGGCCCTTAGCCAGAATGTTTTTGCCAGTCTTGAACTTTCTAAAAAGTGGAAGCGTTTCGCACCTACGACAGCCATTATTTGTCCATGGAAGTAATGCTTGTAACATCTTCAGTACATGCATGCAAATATGTCTGATATGAACAAATATGATTACACTCAAAATCAAATGCTTGACACTAAAAGTAAAGCAATACAACGTATAAAAATACATACAGCACTGAATAATACGATTGGTTTTGAAAGTAATACATTAAAACATTACTTCTTTGATAAAACAGCAATTATCCAGATTCAGCAACTGGGAAACTGTTGCCAATAGTACACACTGATTATGTCTGTGAATCGGAGCCCGAATCAGACTCAATTTCAACATCGAAGTCAACCGTGATCGTGGTGGTGGGGGCATGAGAACAGTGGTGGGGGGCATGAGAACAGTGGTGGGGGGCATGAGAACAATGAAGGTGACATGGAGGAATCAATTTTAACATCGAAGTCAACCGTGATCGTGGTGGTGGGGGCATGAGAACAGTGGTGGGGGGCATGAGAACAATGAAGGTGACATGGAGGAATCAATTTCAACATCGAAGTCAACCGTGATCGTGCTTGGACAATGCAAAGAGTCCCAGCAGTGGGTCACAATACAGTAGTTTCTCGGTTACCATAACATAGGATGTGGAAGGCACCACTGCCTCGAACTGTTCAGGGACAGTTGCCGGAACACTGTTCTTGTTCACGTTTACGAAAAAGGCATCGATTATCGTTGATGTTGACATATAGCATTTTTCCCTCACTTTCACTTGGCAGGCGCGTTTCCCAACCAATGACTTACACGATTAAAAGAAATAAAGATCGGTCATTGTCAGACAAGGCCTGACAACATCTCGGGTCCCTAGCTGAGGGGGTGACAACATCCCGGGTCCCTGGCTAAGGCCCTGACACCATCCCGGGTCCCTGGCTAAGGGCCTTACACCATCCCAGGTCCCTTGCTAAGGGCCTCACAACATCCCAGGTCCATGGCTAAGGGCCTCACAACATCCAGGGTCCCTGGTTAAGGGCCTCACAACATCCCGGGTCCTTAGATAGAGGCCTCACAATATCCCAGGTTCCTAACTAAGGGTGTGACAGCAACCTGGGTCCCTGGCTAAAGGCCTGACACCATCCCGGTTTCCTGGCTAAGGGCCTCACAACATCCCGGTTCCCTGGCTAAGGGCCTCAAAACATCTTGTGTCCCTGGCTAAGGGCCTCACAACATCCTGGTCCCTGGTTAAGGACCTCGCAACATCCCTGATCCCTAGCTAAGGGCCTGACAGCATCCCGGGTTCCTGGCTAGGGACCTGACAACATCCCTGGCTAAAGGCCTGACAACATCCCTGGCTAAGGGCCTGACAACATCCAGGGTCCATCGCTAAGGACCTGACAACATTCCTGGCTAAGGATCTGACAACATCCTTGATCCCTGATTAAGGACCTCACAACATTCCAGGTCCCTGGCTAAGGACCTCACAACATCCCGGTTCCCTGGCAAAGGGCCTCACATCTCGGGTCCCTGGCTAAGGGCCTCACAACATCCTGTGTCCCTGGTTAAGGACCTCACAACATCCCGGATCCTTGGTTAAGGGGAAACGCCCCGGGTCCCTGGCAAAGTACCTCACAACATCCCTGGTCTTTGGCTAAGGACCTGAGACAACATCCCTGATCCCTGGCTAAGGGCTCCTGACACCTTCGTTCCTTTCGCCTTCCCTCCCATCTCCCTCACTCCCATCGCTTTCACTCTCGTCTCCTTCCCTCCAGTCTCCCCCACACCCATCTCCTTCGCTCCCGTTGTCTTCCCTCCTGTTTCCTTCTTCCCGTCTCCTTTTGTCCCGTCTCCTTACATCCTACTCCTTACGTCCTGTCTTCTTTGGACCTGTCTCCTTACCTCCTCTCAGCCTCCTCCCAGGCTGAGGTGAGCTACCCTAGCTTCTATACATGTTTTAAGATGTAACGCAAAATTGCAGGAAAATTGCAAAAAACTACTATATCTCAAGATCTTATAATTTTTTATATGAAACCTGTTGATACAATGGCCTTACTAATGATAAATGTGTATCAATGATCAAAAACTAAACACGAATACCTAACAAAACGTGTTGGAAAATCCCATGATATCAAAGTTGATTATAAGAAAAATTAGACCAATACATTAACTTTTATTTTTGTTTGACACGCTGATCTTGACTCAGCTGTTAGCCAGAGAAGAAACACAATTGTTTCACCTTAGGTTTATTGAATTTAAGAATTGTTGTTAATATATAAATAAGGTGCAGTAACTGATCAGAATTCAAAATATGGTTAGGTATATCAAGCAGTGGGCAGTAATAAATCACCACGTTTCACTTGAAACCTGGAAAACCAGTAATGTATCATCTTAGTTAATCTAAACACGTGTTACCAGGGTGCGGCTGTGTTCTTGAGCGTACCCCCTTTAGTCAAGCACACGACTATTGTTATGCCTTTATTATTATGCAAATACTAAATAAAAAATAATACACACAACAAAAACCAACGTAACTAGTTATTCTGCTATTAAACTGCACTTTATGCACCATTTATTGTCACATGTCTTAGTGAGATATTGTATGCTCCAGTATGGTATCTTAAAGTATCGACTGACACATTTTTCAAACATTGAACTTAACCATGTACTCTACATAATTCTTCATATGCCTATATCATAGATGATACACATGCTATGTCGTGTTTAGGTTATAAATAAACAACATGTTTCACTTGGTTCAAAAGCCCAATTAATGGTCTAGAAATATAATTATATAAGTCAGGTACACCCGGAAATGGGCAAACTATGAGGTAGAAAATGTCATCATTAATGCAGTTATCACTGAATCTGCAATATATCTATCTTTTAGAAGACAACATATGATCGGATACAACGAACCAAGGAGTGGAACTCCAAACTGGGCAAACTAACCGACAGGCTGAACAACTCACAAAATACATTGGTCAGTCGACTGGGCAAGATCAAAGTCTGCACTGAGAACGGTTTCCATATTGGTGAAGGGTATGTTTTCATTTGGAAATATATATAATCATTCAGTGCTTCATTGTGAATACTAGTTTTGGTTTCCAAACAAAGAAACAATGTACACATCTTACTTTGTATTTAAGAAAGTGACATGTTTGTTTTGGTGTGGTTTTCACATGGCCAGGTTGTCCTCAATATGGCTTCCGTCTGAATCTAAACCCTACCTCTCAAGGCATTTAACATATTTTGAGCGTTTTCATTCAGCTTGACAATGTACACTTATGTTGTGCAAGTCATAAACTGTTGTGAAGCCCCTGATACTTCTTCCTCATATTGTGAAGCCCCTGATACTTCTTCCTCATATTGTGAAGCCCCTGATACTTCTTCCTCATATTGTGAAGCCCCTGATACTTCTTCCTCATATTGTGCATCATCCTGCTAAAGGTTATTTTGCACAGTTGTGTAGTTAGTTTGGCAGTGAATCCTCTGAACAAACTGCTATGTGCAAAAATCCTGTCATGTCTGGAAGACCACAACAACATTGTGGAGTATAAGGTAAGGTTGTATACTTTAAATTAAATACATTATTAATCATGTTGAGTATTGTTGGACTAACTTCTTTACAGAGATAACTGGTTGCAAAAGTAACAATATTGGTTCCACTTGTCTGTTGTGTGAGTGCATTGTTGGGTGTCTCTACAAAATTGTACAGAAAATAATATTGTCTTCTTTCTGGCAAAATAACATGTTTGCGTTGGTTCTGTGTATGCTGGCCTCCCTTAATACATCACAATAGTCTAGATTACCCCGATTTATATAGAACTGCGCATGCGCTTATTGGTCGTGCTGGTTAACATGTCAGACCTCAGTCAACTGGAGAAACTACCGGAATCTCCCAGGTACAAAGCCAAAAAGCCATGACTTTTGTTTCGCTTTAAATTTTAATGGTTGTTTGAAGTCCATTAGACCCAAAAGGCCCATAAAGGCAAACAAAGTTGGGGGTCCTGTGCACATTTTGAAACATCTGACATCGTAAGAGCTACATCACCTGCAAAAATACTGTACTCTGATCATAATCAGTTATAACACAAGATTTATTTACTATTCAAATATAAAACTTGCGGCATTATATAAAGTATAATATGTCAAACTCGCATACTGGTTTTTCTTGGTCCCGCTTTTTCAAAAACACAAAATTCACGGTAAAATCGATTTATTTGTTGCACATTCTAGGCACACTTCATTGGTCTCAAGTGATTAAAAAAAAATTTCGCACTTGTGTTCACCACCAACGCATCATATCAGCATGACATCATGACATATTAGCAATCAGAATGTTTGGGAAAGAAAGCCGCGGAAAGTTGGCAACCTCAAGCGTTTCCCGCAGATTATTATTGGATATATAAAAAATATGTAGAAAATTATATCCCTGGAAAATTGTGTTATTTAGTTGTAGAATGTTACTCAAATACACAACTAAGAAAAGGTCATCAAGTGATATTCGATAAAAACTGACAGAAAGGTGTTTCCCGTCTATGTTTTGTACATATAATAAGCTGAATTGTCATAGCCATTTTCATAAAAAAATCTGAAGAAATTTTGCGCAATCAATGAAATAACTCTTACTGGTATATAATACCGATTCGGTATTATATACCAGTAAGAGTTATTTCATTGATTGAGTGCAAACAAATTGTTAGAAAAGTTGTTTTAGTTTAACAAAATTGCCATCCAAGGCTAATGCCCAGATAGCAAGTAGACAAGGAAGTCAGTGGCTTATTGAGAGTCCAACTTTTTTATCTATGTGTAACCCGCCCTCCTGAAATATGTGTCAACCTTGTTTATGAAAATATTCACGCTTCTAGCAGTTACACAATCCGTAGATAATTTGTCCCATTCATTGATTGTCCTCTATTTATGTCAATGTTTTCATACCCATTCAATATCTTTAATCTGATTTCCTCTTAACCTCCTTGTCTCTAGAGTTGTTAAACCACATTCTTTTAGGCGTTCTTCATAAGTAAGGTCTCTCAGTTCTGGAATCATTTGAGAATCATTTGGTCTTTTTATGCAGTATTCTAAATAACTATTTTATGTTATATTTTTCTTAATCAACCCGAGAATTTGATTACCATTTGAAGCTGCAATATGACACTGTTCTGAAACTTTCATATCAGCACTTTTTTACTCCTAAGTCCTTTTCTTTTACAGTAGTCCCTAGGACAGTATCTCCCTAGTCCCTAGGACAGTATCTCCCACATTATATTTTACATCCAAGTTCCCATGTCCTGTATGTAGGCATTTACATTTCTCAAAATTCTAATACGTGAGGAGCCAATTTTGGCTACAGTCTACATCGGGGTGAGTGCTGATGGAGTTTATTGGCTGGCCGCAGGATAGGAGTCTCGATCACCCCTGCTGCTTGTATCCAGATACATAAATCATACAAACCTGTAGCAAACCCAACAACAAAAGGCTGCTTGTTTATTGTAAAACTGGTAAAATACTTAACAATTATGCATTTTTGTGAAATTTAATCTTATATTGCTTGCTGACATGTTAATTAGCTATACCAACCAGTTAATGACAATGATTATGATACCTTAGTGAAATGATCCTCTTAATTTGGTGAATTATTTGCAATTTTTGTGTGAATAGCCAGATCCGTCTTCACTATTCATGATCTGTTTCAACTTTCAGGCTGGACGGGATGTTGACGACCGTACATATACAGTCTTCCTGCTGTGTGATTTCACCCTCGAAGCCTGGGTCAGAGACAACAAAACCACAACAGATTGGGAAAGCAGGACTCCGAATATGGTCAGGCAACTACTTGAGACACTGAAGTATCTTCATGAAAATAGAATTGTGCACTGCGACCTGACTGTAAGCTTCTGATTGTTCATGAAGTAGTGGTCAAAATTAATTATGTACAAAACTACTGTAGGAGCCAATAATACTAAAACTGTTATATAAATGGCTGGGACAGATGATATATATATATATATTTACAAACTTAAAAATAATTTGGTTGACATATTTTCAGTAATGGTGAGTAAAGGTTACACATGTTCACAGTGGAAAATTTTTAGAATAACATTTAGCAATGTGCAATATATCGTAGTGAAGCGTCTAGGTTCACAAACTTGGGAAACTAGTATATATGGCCGAGTCAATTTCATGCTTCCTGGACCTAACATATAGACCTAATATGCCGTTTTCACAAAAACCTGAACACATTCTTCCGTAAGATATCTATATGGGCAATTCCATATAACGTTGGAAAATAAAATTTCCCATATTGTCAATTTAATGTTTGTATTGTATTGTACACATGTTGGGTGTAACAAATATGAAAGTTATACACACATGCTACTTGGTAGTTATAAAAAGGAGCATTTAGAAATATCAAGACAATAATAAATAATAAATCTGTTTATTGTACATGTGTCCAACTTGCAATGCAGTCTACAGCCTACGGTTCACTTAGTTTCAGATTAGAGATATGATTAGTCACAGAGAACACCATTTTCTCAAAGGTATCAACATAATTCTAAAAGACATTAAATAATATATATTATTTTAGTTTCAAAAGTATTGATGCAAAATGTGATTACAACCCTTAATTTGAAACTAATGTATATATATTGTGTGAAATTAAATTGGTAATGACAGGTCATGAATTTGTCAAATGTTTATAGAGTGGGATGCACCATAATAAGGCATGGCTGATTTGGCCATGAACCAGTGTTTAACTTCCTATTTCTTCAGAGATCTGTTCCTGCATGCCTAACCATTATTTCGATACCCTTTTCCAATTGTGAACAATGTAAGATATTGTGCAATATGCACCAATTTGTTTTTTTTTCAATAATTTATTGCCATACTTAAGTAGCTTGTACAATGACTTTGGTACTAAAGTCAATGGGCATACTACTTTTTATTTCTGCTTTCTACTTCAAAAGTTGGAAACCCTGAAATACTGTTGGTTTGGTGCCAGCTCTAACTGGCACTGGCGTTTCTAATTTGTTCAGCCAATCCACTGCTCCCTTCACATTGTTCTAACACAAAATAAGAAAAAATTGTATACAAATTTTTTTAACAATGGTACCTTTTGTATTCTCAAAGTGACTGAAGCACTTGTGATGATGGGTGATATTGTGATGATGGGTGACATTGTGATGATGGGTGACATTGTGATGATGGGTGACATTGTGATGATGGGTGACATTGTGATGATGGGTGACTTGGTGATGATGGGTGACATTGTGATGATGGGTGACATTGTGATGATATATGTATATTGAAAACAGTGTGAAATACTGTTGCATCCCTCCATGGAATGGATTACTGTCAGTTTGCGATCATGTTTATAATCATTCTTCAGCCATATCCATACAGCGCTGGATACAGAAACCTCAACTGCAGCACCTGACACTGCAGATAAAAAGTAGGTCATCTCTTAATTTTAAGTTTGTTGGTTCTAACATTCCTAAGTCTTTATTGGAGTGTTGTACTGGTTCAGGTAATGTTTGTGTTCTTGAACACATGTTTGTGTCTTCTAGTGTTTGTAAGTCTTTACTTAAGTGTTGTGGCAGGTTCAATTCCTGTTGGTGTTCTCAATAACACACCTGGCTGGACACACCTGGTAATTGGGCACATTTGGTAATTGGGCACATTTTGTAATTAGTTCATTCACCCAAGACACGTTTATTTAAAAAAATAATAAATTGAAGTATTACCACAGTGCAACACTTCAAAATAGGATTTACTCTAACCTGTAATTGGTTCATTCAGTCGATAGGCCTACGTGTTTATTTCTTACAATAATAAATGTTAGATTTACCACAGTGCAATCTTTACCCTTATAATTACGTAGATGTTTACTATAGTATTCCTCTGAAAATAGTGTGAAATGTTGTTGTATGGAATATTTGATTAGTGATAACAGTCATGTGTCTTGTAGCTTATTCTACATAGTATATTTTTGTGGTTGGGATGTATACCTAACATGTTAGGGCACGAGTGACACTCCAGGTTATTGGTCTAACAATATGTGTTTACAGTGTTTTCTTGTATCTTATTCTACACAGTATATTTTTGTGGTTGGGATGTATACCTAACATGTTAAGACACGAGTGACACTCCAGGTTATTGGTCTAACAATATGTGTTTACAGTGTTTTCTTGTAGCTTATTCTATACAGTATATTTTTGTGGTTGGGATGTATACCTAACATGTTAAGGCACGAGTGACACTCCAGGTTATTGGTCTAACAATATGTGTTTACAGTGTTTTCTTGTAGCTTATTCTATACAGTATATTTTTGTGGTTGGGATGTATACCTAACATGTTAAGGCACGAGTGACACTCCAGGTTATTGGTCTAACAATATGTGTTTACAGTGTTTTCTTGTAGCTTATTCTATACAGTATATTTTTGTGGTTGGGATGTATACCTAACATGTTAAGGTACGAGTGACACTCCAGGTTATTGGTCTAACAATATGTGTTTACAGTGTTTTCTTGTAGCTTATTCTATACAGTATATTTTTGTGGTTGGGATGTATACCTAACATGTTAGGGCACGAGTGACACTCCAGGTTATTGGTCTAACAATAACGTGTGTTTAAAGTGTTTTCCTTACTTGGTAAGTTGTTACGTTTTCTTTCATCACGTGTCATTTAGACTTGATAATGCATCAACCAGTACAGTTTAAAAGAAAAATCTGTTATTAAATAAATATTGAGCTCATGTTTTAGTGGAGACATTGGACTTCCCAGTGACACACTGCTACATTTGACTAATGACTGGATGTATGTGTTACCTCACTGGATCAATGTATGTTGTATGTGTTACCTCACTGGATCAATGTATGTTGTATGTGTTACCTCACTGGATCAATGTATGCTGTATGTGTTACCTCACTGGATCAATGTATGTTGTATGTGTTACCTCACTGGATCAATGTATGTTGTATGTGTTACCTCACTGGATCAATGTATGCTGTATGTGTTACCTCACTGGATCAATGTATGCTGTATGTGTTACCTCACTGGATCAATGTATGCTGTAAGTGTTACCTCGCTGGATCAATGTATGCTGTAAGTGTTACCTCGCTGGATCAATGTATGTTGTGTGTGTTACCTCGCTGGATCAATGTATGTTGTGTGTGTTACCTCACTGGATCAATGTATGTTGTGTGTGTTACCTTGCTGGATCAATGTATGTTGTGTGTGTTACCTTGCTGGATCAATGTATGTTGTGTGTGTTACCTCGCTGGATCAATGTATGTTGTGTGTGTGTTAGCTCGCTGGATCAATGTATGTTGTGTGTGTTACCTCGCTGGATCAATGTATGTTGTGTGTGTTACCTCGCTGGATCAATGTATGTTGTGTGTGTTACCTCGCTGGATCAATGTATGTTGTGTGTGTTACCTCGCTGGATCAATGTATGTTGTGTGTGTTACCTCGCTGGATCAATGTATGTGGTGTGTGTTACCTCGCTGGATCAATGTATGTTGTATGTGTTACCTCGCTGGATCAATGTATGTTGTATGTGTTACCTCGCTGGATCAATGTATGTTGTATGTGTTACCTCGCTGGATCAATGTATGTTGTATGTGTTACCTCACTGGATCAATGTATGTTGTATGTGTTACCTCACTGGATCAATGTATGTTGTAAGTGTTACCTCACTGGATCAATGTATGTTGTATGTGTTACCTCACTGGATCAATTACCTCACTGGATCAATGTATGTTGTATGTGTTACCTCACTGGATCAATTACCTCACTGGATCAATGTATGTTGTAAGTGTTACCTCACTGGATCAATGTATGTTGTATGTGTTACCTCACTGGATCAATTACCTCACTGGATCAATGTATGTTGTATGTGTTACCTCACTGGATCAATTACCTCACTGGATCAATGTATGTTGTATGTGTTACCTCACTGGATCAATGTATGTTGTAAGTGTTACCTCACTGGATCAATGTATGTTGTAAGTGTTACCTCACTGGATCAATGTATGTTGTATGTGTTACCTCACTGGATCAATGTATGCTGTATGTGTTACCTCACTGGATCAATGTATGCTGTATGTGTTACCTCACTGGATCAATGTATGCTGTAAGTGTTACCTCGCTGGATCAATGTATGCTGTAAGTGTTACCTCGCTGGATCAATGTATGTTGTGTGTGTTACCTCGCTGGATCAATGTATGTTGTGTGTGTTACCTCACTGGATCAATGTATGTTGTGTGTGTTACCTTGCTGGATCAATGTATGTTGTGTGTGTTACCTTGCTGGATCAATGTATGTTGTGTGTGTTACCTCGCTGGATCAATGTATGTTGTGTGTGTGTTAGCTCGCTGGATCAATGTATGTTGTGTGTGTTACCTCGCTGGATCAATGTATGTTGTGTGTGTTACCTCGCTGGATCAATGTATGTTGTGTGTGTTACCTCGCTGGATCAATGTATGTTGTGTGTGTTACCTCGCTGGATCAATGTATGTTGTGTGTGTTACCTCGCTGGATCAATGTATGTGGTGTGTGTTACCTCGCTGGATCAATGTATGTTGTATGTGTTACCTCGCTGGATCAATGTATGTTGTATGTGTTACCTCGCTGGATCAATGTATGTTGTATGTGTTACCTCGCTGGATCAATGTATGTTGTATGTGTTACCTCACTGGATCAATGTATGTTGTATGTGTTACCTCACTGGATCAATGTATGTTGTAAGTGTTACCTCACTGGATCAATGTATGTTGTATGTGTTACCTCACTGGATCAATTACCTCACTGGATCAATGTATGTTGTATGTGTTACCTCACTGGATCAATTACCTCACTGGATCAATGTATGTTGTAAGTGTTACCTCACTGGATCAATGTATGTTGTATGTGTTACCTCACTGGATCAATTACCTCACTGGATCAATGTATGTTGTATGTGTTACCTCACTGGATCAATTACCTCACTGGATCAATGTATGTTGTAAGTGTTACCTCACTGGATCAATGTATGTTGTATGTGTTACCTCACTGGATCAATTACCTCACTGGATCAATGTATGTTGTATGTGTTACCTCACTGGATCAATTACCTCACTGGATCAATGTATGTTGTATGTGTTACCTCACTGGATCAATGTATGTTGTAAGTGTTACCTCACTGGATCAATGTATGTTGTATGTGTTACCTCACTGGATCAATGTATGTTGTATGTGTTACCTCACTGGATCAATGTATGCTGTATGTGTTACCTCACTGGATCAATGTATGCTGTATGTGTTACCTCACTGGATCAATGTATGCTGTAAGTGTTACCTCGCTGGATCAATGTATGTGGTGTGTGTTACCTCGCTGGATCAATGTATGTTGTATGTGTTACCTCGCTGGATCAATGTATGTTGTATGTGTTACCTCGCTGGATCAATGTATGTTGTATGTGTTACCTCGCTGGATCAATGTATGTTGTATGTGTTACCTCACTGGATCAATGTATGTTGTATGTGTTACCTCACTGGATCAATGTATGTTGTAAGTGTTACCTCACTGGATCAATGTATGTTGTATGTGTTACCTCACTGGATCAATTACCTCACTGGATCAATGTATGTTGTATGTGTTACCTCACTGGATCAATTACCTCACTGGATCAATGTATGTTGTAAGTGTTACCTCACTGGATCAATGTATGTTGTATGTGTTACCTCACTGGATCAATTACCTCACTGGATCAATGTATGTTGTATGTGTTACCTCACTGGATCAATTACCTCACTGGATCAATGTATGTTGTATGTGTTACCTCACTGGATCAATGTATGTTGTAAGTGTTACCTCACTGGATCAATGTATGTTGTATGTGTTACCTCACTGGATCAATGTATGTTGTATGTGTTACCTCACTGGATCAATGTATGCTGTATGTGTTACCTCACTGGATCAATGTATGCTGTATGTGTTACCTCACTGGATCAATGTATGCTGTAAGTGTTACCTCGCTGGATCAATGTATGCTGTAAGTGTTACCTCGCTGGATCAATGTATGTTGTGTGTGTTACCTCGCTGGATCAATGTATGTTGTGTGTGTTACCTCACTGGATCAATGTATGTTGTGTGTGTTACCTTGCTGGATCAATGTATGTTGTGTGTGTTACCTTGCTGGATCAATGTATGTTGTGTGTGTTACCTCGCTGGATCAATGTATGTTGTGTGTGTGTTAGCTCGCTGGATCAATGTATGTTGTGTGTGTTACCTCGCTGGATCAATGTATGTTGTGTGTGTTACCTCGCTGGATCAATGTATGTTGTGTGTGTTACCTCGCTGGATCAATGTATGTTGTGTGTGTTACCTCGCTGGATCAATGTATGTTGTGTGTGTTACCTCGCTGGATCAATGTATGTGGTGTGTGTTACCTCGCTGGATCAATGTATGTTGTATGTGTTACCTCGCTGGATCAATGTATGTTGTATGTGTTACCTCGCTGGATCAATGTATGTTGTATGTGTTACCTCGCTGGATCAATGTATGTTGTATGTGTTACCTCACTGGATCAATGTATGTTGTATGTGTTACCTCACTGGATCAATGTATGTTGTAAGTGTTACCTCACTGGATCAATGTATGTTGTATGTGTTACCTCACTGGATCAATTACCTCACTGGATCAATGTATGTTGTATGTGTTACCTCACTGGATCAATTACCTCACTGGATCAATGTATGTTGTAAGTGTTACCTCACTGGATCAATGTATGTTGTATGTGTTACCTCACTGGATCAATTACCTCACTGGATCAATGTATGTTGTATGTGTTACCTCACTGGATCAATTACCTCACTGGATCAATGTATGTTGTATGTGTTACCTCACTGGATCAATGTATGTTGTAAGTGTTACCTCACTGGATCAATGTATGTTGTATGTGTTACCTCACTGGATCAATGTATGATGTATGTGTTACCTCATTGGATCAATGTATGTTGTATGTGTTACCTCACTGGATCAGTGTATGTTGTATGTGTTACCTCACTGGATCAATGTATGTTGTATGTGTTACCTCACTGGATCAATTACCTCACTGGATCAATGTATGTTGTATGTGTTACCTTGCTGGATCAATGTATGTTGTATGTGTTACCTCACTGGATCAATGTATGTTGTATGTGTTACCTCACTGGATCAATGTATGTTGTATGTGTTACCTCACTGGATCAATGTATGTTGTATGTGTTACCTCACTGGATCAATGTATGTTGTAAGTGTTACCTCACTGGATCAATGTATGTTGTATGTGTTACCTCACTGGATCAATTACCTCACTGGATCAATGTATGTTGTATGTGTTACCTCACTGGATCAATTACCTCACTGGATCAATGTATGTTGTAAGTGTTACCTCACTGGATCAATGTATGTTGTATGTGTTACCTCACTGGATCAATTACCTCACTGGATCAATGTATGTTGTATGTGTTACCTCACTGGATCAATTACCTCACTGGATCAATGTATGTTGTATGTGTTACCTCACTGGATCAGTGTATGTTGTATGTGTTACCTCACTGGATCAATGTATGATGTATGTGTTACCTCACTGGATCAACCTCACTGTTGTATGGATATTCAAAATCTGTTTTAAATAAAACAACTGTATTGCTAAGGACTGGGCTCGATTAATAGCAACATTTACCAGGAACCTTTTGTTTGAATAATCTACATTCAGTTACTCATATCAATATAATAAACATCATATATCGTCTAAAGACAAGTCTGCATTTTTCACTATTTGACAGCTACAAAGAATATACATGTCACTGAAGTGTTTAAAATAGTGAACAGTTATTGTTGATAGGAATATGTTCTTCAAACTTAAAGAAGTCAGTAGAACCAGAGGACACAAAGCAGCATTAGTTAAGGAGCAGTGTAGGTTGGACATGCAGGAGTGAGATTTAGCGGTTGCCCGGTCGCCAATGGCGCCCAAGAATGGCTTTGGGCGACTTAAATTTTTATTTCAGTAGCCCGCATGGCGACTCGAAATATTTACGGAGCTGCAATATTTTAGACCCAGCAAAAATAAACGGAATGTTAATAAACATCTCAGAAGTGTTGTCCTTGCTATATGTTAACTATAAATCGTGTGTTTGTGACACGTTTGACATTGCAAGAAATGTTGCCAAACCGTATCGCTTACACTTTTGAGCAAAGTGACAATTTCCCACCCACGTGTACAAACTACAGTAAAGACCAGCTAAAAGGCTACTAGCTTAAAAGAGCTGAAGAGGATGTATGTATGTATGTATGTATATGTATGTAGACGAAGCGATATCAATAGGGAGCATTCGTTGTATTTTTAATCAACCACATCGACGCTCAACATGTAACTGAACGGTCGTTCTACATTCTTTTTACTGTCATTACTGTCTTTTTATTGTGTATTGGCCCTCGGTCTGCGATCTCGGGTCAATACGTGGGTGCATGCTTTCTACTATAATTAATATAAGCCGCCCATACGGCACTACGTACTCTCAAACGGTTTACGTACGAAGTATTCGCCGCGTGCACGCGTGGTTTCTGTGATTGTTGGAAGTTAACGTTTTACGCGTTTAAGCCCTGAAAGTTTGGCGCCTGAGGTGCAAGCCGTCATAACCACATATAAACATATATACATAAAAACATACGCTATCTCGATTATAGTTAGATACAATTATCTCCATGGTGCGCGGAGCGCTTCTGGTGAATTAATCAGGAACCTGGTTAAAGTTTCTCTAGGCTAGAGTAAATTCAGGTCGTGTAAAAAATCAGCAAAACTGTTCAGTTCACAGGACCTGATGTCCTGTGACACTTGAAGACTTCGCGTAGACTGTTGGTGTACCATGTTATGAAAGAAAAACAACCTGTGTATAATTGTATACTGTATTTTACTCAGTATTATGTATCACATTCTATTGATCCTGCCTTGAAAATAAATGTTTCAAAACTGTTTGTTTTTGATGTTTTTTATTTGTCGTTCATACATTCTATCTTCAAAGTATTTACTTTCTATCATCAAAATATTGATTAGCAAGTGGGCTACCTAAGAAGCTGTCGGGCTACTTCACTTTGCAAGGTTGGTAGCCCGACTGGCTACCTTCCATGACTTGCTAAATCTCACCCCTGGACATGAGAAAGTACTCTTTCTCACAGAGGGTGATAAATGAATGGAACAAACTGTCAAATGATTGTGTTAATGCTAGTAGTGTGAATATGTTTAAAAATAGAATTGACACATATCTGATAAGGGCGGGCTACACATAGATGAGAAAATTGTTGGACTTTCGATAAGCCAATGGCTTCCTTGTCCACTTGCCATTTGGAACTTGCTTCAGAACACATTTTGGCATGAATAAGTTAAATTATATCAGTAATCAAACATGTTGCCACTTTTGTGTTGATGTCATTCACCAGTTCTTGTTCAGGTCTGTCTTGGTGCCAGATTGAGCCCGTGTTCACTAGAAGTGTTGATGTCATTCACCAGTTCTTGTTCAGTTCTGTCTTGGTGCCAGATTGAGCCTGTGTTCACTAGAAGTGTTGATGTCATTCACCAGTTCTTGTTCAGTTCTGTCTTGGTTGCCAGATTGAGCCCGTGTTCACTAGAAGTGTTGATGTCATTCACCAGTTCTTGTTCAGTTCTGTCTTGGTGCCAGATTGAGCCCGTGTTCACTAGAAGTGTTGATGTCATTCACCAGTTCTTGTTCAGTTCTGTCTTGGTGCCAGATTGAGTCCGTGTTCACTAGAAGTGTTGATGTCATTCACCAGTTCTTGTTCAGGTCTGTCTTGGTGCCAGATTGAGTCCGTGTTCACTAGAAGTGTTGATGTCATTCACCAGTTCTTGTTCAGTTCTGTCTTGGTGCCAGATTGAGTCCGTGTTCACTAGAAGTGTTGATGTCATTCACCAGTTCTTGTTCAGGTCTGTCTTGGTGCCAGATTGAGTCCGTGTTCACTAGAAGTGTTGATGTCATTCACCAGTTCTTGTTCAGTTCTGTCTTGGTGCCAGATTGAGCCTGTGTTCACTAGAAGTGTTGATGTCATTCACCAGTTCTTGTTCAGTTCTGTCTTGGTGCCAGATTGAGTCCGTGTTCACTAGAAGTGTTGATGTCATTCACCAGTTCTTGTTCAGTTCTGTCTTGGTGCCAGATTGAGCCTGTGTTCACTAGAAGTGTTGATGTCATTCACCAGTTCTTGTTCAGTTCTGTCTTGGTGCCAGATTGAGCCTGTGTTCACTAGAAGTGTTGATGTCATTCACCAGTTCTTGTTCAGTTCTGTCTTGGTGCCAGATTGAGCCTGTGTTCACTAGAAGTGTTGATGTCATTCACCAGTTCTTGTTCAGTTCTGTCTTGGTGCCAGATTGAGCCTGTGTTCACTAGAAGTGTTGATGTCATTCACCAGTTCTTGTTCAGTTCTGTCTTGGTGCCAGATTGAGCCCGTGTTCACTAGAAGTGTTGATGTCATTCACCAGTTCTTGTTCAGTTCTGTCTTGGTGCCAGATTGAGCCCGTGTTCACTAGAAGTGTTGATGTCATTCACCAGTTCTTGTTCAGTTCTGTCTTGGTGCCAGATTGAGCCCGTGTTCACTAGAAGTGTTGATGTCATTCACCAGTTCTTGTTCAGTTCTGTCTTGGTGCCAGATTGAGTCCGTGTTCACTAGAAGTGTTGATGTCATTCACCAGTTCTTGTTCAGGTCTGTCTTGGTGCCAGATTGAGTCCGTGTTCACTAGAAGTGTTGATGTCATTCACCAGTTCTTGTTCAGTTCTGTCTTGGTGCCAGATTGAGCCCGTGTTCACTAGAAGTGTTGATGTCATTCACCAGTTCTTGTTCAGTTCTGTCTTGGTGCCAGATTGAGTCCGTGTTCACTAGAAGTGTTGATGTCATTCACCAGTTCTTGTTCAGTTCTGTCTTGGTGCCAGATTGAGCCCGTGTTCACTAGAAGTGTTGATGTCATTCACCAGTTCTTGTTCAGTTCTGTCTTGGTGTCAGATTGAGCCCGTGTTCACTAGAAGTGTTGATGTCATTCACCAGTTCTTGTTCAGTTCTGTCTTGGTGCCAGATTGAGTCCGTGTTCACTAGAAGTGTTGATGTCATTCACCAGTTCTTGTTCAGTTCTGTCTTGGTGCCAGATTGAGCCCGTGTTCACTAGAAGTGTTGATGTCATTCACCAGTTCTTGTTCAGTTCTGTCTTGGTGCCAGATTGAGCCTGTGTTCACTAGAAGTGCTCTCTTTTCTATTAGTAGAATATAAGTGTGTAATTATTCTAGCAAACAAATTATTGTCATTAGTTAATACCTTAAGGCTTCAATTAGCTTCCTGTGATCCTAGGAAAGGGAAAACAGCGTATAACAAACCCATAAGATGCTGTATCTACTGCCACGAGTTGTCATTGGCTGGTGTCAGATATTTTAAGATTCGTTCCAAGAATCGTTGTCGTTTGAGTGACAGATCGAAGAAAAGGAATACTGCATTAAGGGTGTCAGTCATATTCCGGGTGGCAGGTAATCAATAGGCATTGCCGATGCTCAAATTGAGGACATGGCTGCTGCAGTGTACATATACAAAGCTCGTGTGGATAACTGCTTTATCCTCGCCTGCACGCCAACCTTATCCGAGGACATAGACTGCGCTTCATCATAGCTCTGACACCTGGCTTTACTAATGTCGACGTTATGATCTTACAGACACTCGATGACACCATGACGTATAGCTTCTCCCGTTGCCCTCTCAATGTATATAAATAAAAAAAAGAACTGTTTGACTTTACAGTCAGCCAGCATCCTCAAGCACACTGACAGAATTTGGTTACCATGTGGATCTATGACCTCATCTGCCATGATGGAAAAGAAGGCATTTTCGTCTTCGAAGCTTCGTGTATGTTCCTTTCTAATGTATTCGGTTACTACATCAATCACTTCATTCAGGATGATTCTTGATGTATAAAATAGGTGTTCTCGGAGTGTCTCGTCACGTTTCGCCATCATCTCCAGAACTGCCCAGAAGTTTCCCCTGTTGGACGATGAACTTGTCCGATCATCCCTTGTTTTCCACAAAATACAACTGTCTATGATGCTCTTCAGGACGTGAACGTTTTTGTTGTACATCTTCTGGTTGGACTGGCTTATCAAGTAGGGCAAGGAGCATTCTGGTGTATTTTCATGTTGAACCGATAGGATAGTTTAAATTTTGATACGTAAAAAATGCTAATTGTTATCTTGAAAGACCGGTCCGATTTTCATCAAAGGACCAGCGCGTCTGTTGGGCGCATTTGCTGGATCTGCGCAATCTGCAGATGGGTGCGCAATCTGCAGATTTTCGAGTATCCGAGGATTGCGCAGCGCAATCGAGCGAAATCTGCAGATTGCGCAGATCCAGCAACTGCACACAAAATGTCTAGAAACGCCAAACATTCCCATAGTATGTTCATTCTTTCGCGGGGAGACATGGTCAGTGTGCGTGTGCAGTGAATCTATGAATGACGTCACTGATAATGCTAAGAATAACTTTGGGGATCCCCTGAACTCCAAGTATATCGCCTGTGCTAGATCAGTGTCTGAAGACGTTGGACTGCTACTAAAGAATTCGTACATAGTAAGCGACAATTTTTACCTTCTGTCGTTTCTTTGCAATGCCTTTGTCCCCCGTTGACATGCAATTGCAATTAATTTTTTTGGTACTCAAAAAAGTGGGGGGTCCTGACCCCCCTCTGGATCCGCCTATGCGTTCTTGTCAGCGCATCAACTGACGCTTAGACTCGTTCTTTGAGTTGGTGTCACTGCTATATTCTACTTGGCACAACTATTTTCAAGACCCACGCAAAAGCCTCTTTTCGCCATTGCCAAGAACAGAACAAACATAAACATAGAGACGCGTTAGGGGGAGTGAGGACCAACAATTTCTATTTTTAATCCAGGATAGCTTTCTTACTCAGCACGTACTAGAACCAACCAGGGGAGAAAATGTATTAGATATAGTTCTGTCATCACAAAAAGAATTAGTGGACAATGTAAAAATACTTGAACCATTGGGTAACAGTGACCATAATCAAATACATTTTGACATCAATGTAAAATCAGAAAGTAAAAATAAGAAAACGTACAAGAGAAACTTCCACAAAGGTAACTACAAAGATATGAGAAAATACTGATTGTCATGAATGAAAACAAATCAGAAGCCATAGTTATCCGTTCACCAAGTCTGCGAACTCCTATTACGTTTAGCCGCATCAACATCTGTGGCCAGTTCGTTGACACATCCGCCGTTATCCGAGATCTTGGATTTGCCATTGACACTCATCTGTCGATGGCATCTCAAGTGTCGAACATATGCCGCAGCGCTTACTATCATCTAGCTCGAATTGCTAAGATTCGAGACTCACTTACCACCTGCGTTTGCAAAAGTCTGATTCACGGACTAGTAATATCACGGCTGGACTATGGCAATGCGATGCTATTTTTAATAACCGATCGCCTCCTGCACCGTGTGGAAATGGTCCAGCGGTCAGCGGCTCGCATTGTTATGCAGATTCGACGGGGTGATCGCCAGTCCATGACGACAATACTGCGGCAACTTCACTGGCTGCCCATTAAGAGAAGGATTGAGTATAAGATACTCGTCCTTGTGCACAAGGCACTCTACGAAGGCACACCAGAGTACCTTGCCGCACTGCTGCACCAGTACGCACCAAGACGCGGCCTACGCTCCGCCGGCGGGCTACTTCTCGACGTGCCACGAGTCAACCTAGAACGTTTCGGCCGCCGAGCATTTGCCTGCGCTGGCCCCACGCTGTGGAATAAACTGCCTGCCAACATACGTGGAAACGGCAACCACCCGCAATTCAAGAAGCTACTAAAGACATTTCTTTTTTTCACTTAATGGGTTTTACCGCTTTGATATTGCATTTTTAATGATCTTATTACATATTATCAATCCTATTTATGTTCTGTATTATTGATGGTATTAGCGTTTTATTTCCTATTTGAGATTTATCTTTTATATACAAATACCATGTAATCAGTATACTTTTTCTTAAAATAATTTTACACACGCGAACATTCTGCATAGTATCTAACATTTTATACAGCGTATGTATTATTGTTATTATCACTATCTACATACACGTTTGTGTCGTGTGAACTGATGCCTGTACACACCCGTGAACGGGGCAGTAGCCCCGGATTTGATGGTGTCAAAATAAAGTTTTATTATTATTATTATTATTTTATATTACTGAGAAAATAATGTTTTTTAAATCTTGTTAACAAGTCACGGCTCGTCCACTTGACTTGACCAGATCAAACAATCAGTGGACACGAGAGACGTACGTAGCTCTATTCATGACGCCGCAATACCTACACACCTTGAAAGGCCGTCTCTCGTGTTGAAACAACTGTCATAATGATTACCTGTCATAATGATTACCTGTCATAATGATTACCTAGCACATACATCGGATTAAGCGGTCTTATAATCTGTAAACAAATATTTTGTTTACCAATTTAAAAAAAATCAAAATCCGTTCGACTTTCTTGACAACAGATGGTGAAACCCGCTACCGGCTGAACTGTTTTTGGTGACCTTTCTTTTATATTCCGCATATATATGACTGGCGGTACTGGCGGTACTGGCGGTACTCGGTTACTTCCACGTTCCATCTCATCGGTCGAAAAAAGTTTTGATGGAAACCGTTCATGCCCCACAATGCACTGCACGCCGGAAGTGCCGCGAAGTGCAGTCTGCGTGCCTCGTCATCCTGTCTTCTTTAAACTCGTCTTTGTCGATATCATCGTCCTGCTTAGATTGTGACCGGGGCCAGGGATCGACGCTAGGGACGTCTCTGACTTGGAGATGATGGACTTCCTGGCGGACGGGGGCGGAGCACGGACGGCAGCTGTCGAGGTAGACGGGCTCTGCGGTGGCAGGCAGTCGTTGGACGTCGAGCATAACGACACCGTCGGCTCGATGTACGACGGCGACGACGACGACGACGACGACGACGACGACAGATGAGCATCGATTGAACGAGCTAGCGCCGTACGCTGTGTGCCGGATCGAAGCGCGACGACTGAGTGAGTCGGCCGCCTGATGCGTTTATCGTCGCACCTTCGGCTCGGCGCACGTGTGTCGGCCGCCTCGACCAACGTCGACGGCGTCCCCGAGCTGAGAGGGAATCCCCGCGTGATCGTTACGTCACACCGCCGTGGTCCGGCCCTCCAGCACGGCCGGTGGCGGCGTCTCACGTATACTGGACCGTCGGTGGTCAAGCGAGATGTGCAGAAGCCGAATCACGGCCGGGGGAGATTACTCACGTACGCTCGCTCGGCTACTACAGATCGCCTGTTGCAGATACACACGACTAGTGCGAGCAATACACACGACTAGTGCGAGCAATACACACGACTAGTGCGAGCAATACACACGACTAGTGCGAGCAATGCACACGACTAGTGCGAGCAATACACACGACTAGTGCGAGCAACGCACACGACTAGTGCGAGCAATACACACGACTAGTGCGAGCAATACACACGACTAGTGCGAGCAACACACACGACTAGTGCGAGCAATACACACGACTAGTGCGAGCAATACACACGACTAGTGCGAGCAACACACACGACTAGTGCGAGCAATACACACGGCTAGTGCGAGCAATACACACGACTAGTGCGAGCAACACACACGACTAGTGCGAGCAATACACACGGCTAGTGCGAGCAATACACACGACTAGTGCGAGCAATACACACGACTAGTGCGAGCAATGCACACGACTAGTGCGAGCAATGCACACGACTAGTGCGAGCAATACACGACTAGTGCGAGCAATACACACGACTAGTGCTAGCAATACACACGCCTAGTGCGAGCAATACACACGACTAGTGCGAGCAATACACACGACTAGTGCGAGCAATACACACGACTAGTGCGAGCAATACACACGACTAGTGCGAGCAATACACACGACTAGTGCGAGCAATACACACGACTAGTGCGAGCAATACACACGACTAGTGCGAGCAATACACACGACTAGTGCGAGCAATACACACGACTAGTGCGAGCAATACACACGACTAGTGCAATACAAGCTGTAGTCGCAATGACTTGTTTAGGTTCACTTTACCTTGGGTCGTATAACTAATTGTACGTTCGAGTAAGTGTACGTTCGAGTAAGTGTACGTTTAAGCACCGGTCGAGTGGACGTGCCTAGATCGAATGTTGAGCGCGATGCCAGTTTGCCGCTAAGTGTCCTTCCGTTGTCGAGCGCCGTCTCTGCGGCCTACTCGGCGGCCTACCCGGCGGCCTACCTGGCGGCCTACTCGGCGGTCTACCTGGCGGCCTACTCGGCGGCCTACCCGGCGGCCTACTCGGCGGCCTACTCGGCGGTCTACTCGGCGGCCTACTCGGCGGCCTACTCGGCGGCCTATCCGGCGGCCTACCTGGCGGCCTACCCGGCGGTCTACCCGGCGGCCTACTCGGCGGCCTACTCGGCGGTTTACCTGGCGGCCTACTCGGCGGCCTACTCGGCGGCCTATTCGGCGGCCTATTCGGCGGCCTACCCGGCGGCCTACCCGGCGGTCTACCCGGCGGTCTACCCGGCGGTCTACCCGGCGGTCTACCCGGCGGCCTACTCGGCGGTCTACCTGGCGGCCTACTCGGCGGCCTACTCGGCGGTCTACCCGGCGGCCTAACTGGCGGCCTACCCGGTGGCCTACCTGGCGGCCTACCTGGCGGCCTACCCGGCGGCCTACCTGGCGGCCTACCCGGCGGACTACCTAGCGGCCTACCTGGCGGCCTACCCGGCGGCCTACCCACGGTCAGCCGGGCAGCTAGTGGTCAGCAAGTAGGGTCCAAGAACAGTCTGTGTCGTGCTTGTCAACAGTCCAGTACAGACAGGGGTGACTCTGAGTTTGTCGTAAGATTTTTGCTGAATGTTGTCACTTGCCGTCACGTAGATCACCAGCGGGGCCAACCAGGGCGCCGCGACACGCCGCTGCCGTCACGTAGACCACCAGCGGGGCCAACCAGGGCGCCGCGACACGCCGCTGCCATCACGTAAACCACCAGCGGGGCCAACCAGGGCGCCGCGACACGCCGCTGCCGTCACGTAAACCACCAGCGGGGCCAACCAGGGCGCCGCGACACGCCGCTGGCGCCACGTAGATCACCACCGGGGCCAACCAGGGCGCCGTCAACACACGCGGCGTGTCGCCCTGTGGTGTCCCAGTAGACGCTCCTTGGGCCGTCAGCCGCCCCACACGTCTGTCCGTCAGGCCGCCGCCTCACCTGGTCAAACGCACACCGCCAGTTAGTTGACCCGACTAATTAAAGACGTCATCGATGCCACCCCCCGACCAAGTGGCCGCTTCAGTAATTACGCGGGAAGGGTACTTTATTCACTGACCACCAGCGTTCGGTTGTTGAATTCTGCGCTAGTTCAAAGGTCACGCACAATTAAGATTCACTTTGTTCCACACAGGTGCAAACGCGAATGAAAAATGTAGCAACAGCTAAATCATTATTTGTAACTTATTTCGCAATCACACGTACATGTATTGTTTGTATAGTAAACACAATCACACGTACATGTATTGTTTGTATAGTAAACACAATCACACGTACATGTATTGTTTGTATAGTAAACACAATCACACGTACATGTATTGTTTGTATAGTAAACAAAAACACGACGTGACTGGAGACTTCATAGTTTTGTGATTACTCCACAAGAAATAATCCAAAGTGAACGACTGCGGTTACGCTTACACTAGAACGTGTACATCGCTTACACTAGAACGTGTACATCGCTTACACTAGAACGTGTACATCGCTTACACTAGGACGTGTACATCGCTTACACTAGAACGTGTACATCGCTTACACTAGAACGTGTACATCGCTTACACTAGGACGTGTATATCGCTTACACTAGGACGTGTACATCGCTTACACTAGGACGTGTACATCGCTTACACTAGGACGTGTACATCGCTTACACTAGAACGTGTACATCGCTTACACTAGAACGTGTACATCGCTTACACTAGGACGTGTACATCGCTTACACTAGAACGTGTACATCGCTTACACTAGAACGTGTACATCGCTTACACTAGGACGTGTATATCGCTTACACTAGGACGTGTACATCGCTTACACTAGGACGTGTACATCGCTTACACTAGGACGTGTACATCGCTTACACTAGAACGTGTACATCGCTTACACTAGAACGTGTACATCGCTTACACTAGAACGTGTACATCGCTTACACTAGAACGTGTACATCGCTTACACTAGAACGTGTACATCGCTTACACTAGAACGTGTACATCGCTTACACTAGAACGTGTATATCGCTTACACTAGAACGTGTACATCGCTTACACTAGAACGTGTACATCGCTTACACTAGAACGTGTACATCGCTTACACTAGAACGTGTATATCGCTTACACCAGAACGTGTATATCGCTTACACTAGAACGTGTACATCGCTTACACTAGAACGTGTACGTCGCTTACACTAGAACGTGTACATCGCTTACACTAGCCCGAACATTAAAAATATATAAGAATGTGAATAATGCATGCCCATATAAGTGTATGTTGACAATGTGCCTGCGGAAACGTATCGAGCAAAGTAACAATTATTTCCGCTAAATTAAATCTCAGTAGTGTGTTCTTCGTATCTTAAAGTTGACTTTGGAAGGTCCTTCTTCAATGCCACCGTTTTATACACGAGGGCAATAGACGGGCCAGCAATCAGGTGTGACCAGATGACGTCATCGGCATGCACAGCCTGAAAGACTTCAAAGTAACACTTACAATGAAAGTTTGCATTCAGACAGCCAGACAATCGGCACGGGTGCTACTCCAAAAACAGCTGTTGTTTTAATTGATAAATCGACGCGACTCATTTGCGTATCAGTCAAAATATAAATCCTATAAATCACCGACGATATTAGCAATGTAAGCATTGTTATCACTGTAACCAATATGCTCCCGATAGACCATTTTAAAATTAAATCCATACCTCAAGTCACAATAAAGGTTAATCGTTTCCCTCTTGCGGCGCCGTCGCCATTTTTACCTTTTGTTCTAACCGCAAGCGACTCGTTCGCGGTCGTTTGTTTCCGAGACGCGCTCGTGTCTCGTGAACGATCAATTCGCAATGACGAGTTTTTCTTCTTTTTAACCATACAAACACATTCATGTTTACTTTGTATTGCATATTAATAATTTTTAAAGTATTTTAAACATTAACATATTTTGTAGCATAAACAAATGACAGAAATGGCTGAACTTTAGGCTAGTTATTAGGGGAGACCGAGGTTAGTTGTTAGGGGAGACCGGGGCTAGTTGTTAGGGAGACCGGGGCTAGTTGTTACATAGTCGTTTTACGAAAACATGTGGACAAAAACTACATTGTAACCATCTAAACCTGTTTTGCTATGTCCACATAATATCATCTCACGCAGCCACTTTTTATGTTACGTGAATGAAACTTGAAACGTATATAGTATAAGGGCTTGTGCCAAATAGAAGTTAAACTGAAATTCAGGAGTTCTTATCGTGCACGTGCGTTCAACTGCAACAATTGTGTTTGGGGCAAGTTGTTACAACTGTAACAACGCCAGGGCGGCGTACATGCCTGCACAATGTACATGCCTACACTATGTACATGCCTGCACAATGTACATGCCTGCACAATGTACATGCCTGCACAATGTACATGCCTGCACAAGAAACGTCGACACCGGGTTCGTTTAACACAAGCATTTATTCGAGAACAACATTTCTAAACATGTTCTTCGTTCAATCCATGGGACACGACATGTTATGCGAATGGTTTGCAGTACATTTGTTTAAACAAAATTATTATCCCTAGTGGAGTACTGGTTAAACAGCAGACTAAAGACTATATCCGCTAACGCATTTTAGCAAATATTTGCTTTTCCCTATTGCATTCTGGGCCATCGGTCATCTTAGGCGCCAAACATCGATTACGTCCAACCATCGATTACGCACAATCGATGCCATTTAGCCTCAGATCCCCCCACCCTCCCGCTTAAACGGAACTCGCATCGATCTATGAACAGGCTAGTCTAGACAACTTCACATTCGCCAGGTGGCACTTCAGCCGTCATAACGCAACACCGCCGCACGCGCTCACAGTCAACATCCACGTGGACACGGACCACAGTCAGAATGCATCCGCTATTACAGTCCCTAGGAAAAAATGAATTGTGCAGTTTGGGTGTATTTGTGAGAGCAGAAATTGTGTGAATGAGTGAGTGAGTGAGTGAGTGTGTGAGTGAGTGAGTGAGTGAGTGAGTGAGTGCGTGAGTGAGTGAGTGAGTGAGTGAGTGAGTGAGTGAGTGAGTGAGTGAGCCAGTGAGCGAGTGAGCGAGTGAGTGAGTGCCGGATAGGTAGGAGGTCGGGTGGGTAAAAGATCGGGTGGGTAGAAGGTCGGGTGGGCAGGAAGTCGGGTAAGTAGGAAGCAGAGCTGGGGTGAATAAAAAATGATTTGGAATTATTCAATTCAATTCCAGAATTTGAATCGAAAGATTTTCACCAAGCGGAATTTGAATTTGAATTGAAAGATTTTTAGTAAGTTGAATTGGAATTGAAAGAAAATTAATTGAACCTCATTTTCTTGTGCTGGTGCGATCTGATTTTATTTCCAATGTGGTCCTCAATCCAACCATAGAACTGTATATTAACTCAAAATCTTTGTAGCAGCTAAACATACATTTGTACACCATTTGAAGATCTGAGGTGAGAAAATTTGTGCAAATTTTAACAAAGGATCTGCGTGACAATGTTACCATGTGGCAATTGGAAAAAACTCAGAAGTTCTGCTCAAATCCAACTTTGGTGGGGTGTGATGAGCTCACTTTGAATTCAATACAGGTTGCAGCTCCTGCTCTAAAATAACATTTGTTGTCTGCCTGCTCACATCTGAAACCATGCCCTTTGTGTGTGCTAAGAATGCGTGACGCCATAACTACGCCAATGGGGCATCCCAACAATTAAGTAATTGGCTTGCTACTCCTGCATTGTTTCATTGAGCAGGTATTTCTGAAATTATTAGCGTACTGATCTTTTCATGTTGTTTTAATAACTGCTTAGCCATTGTCTGTGCATTGTTTACAATTACTAGCAGTTGGAATAACATGCAAACAAACCTGATCTTAGACTATTATCTATTACTTTAGGATCTATTACTATTACTTTTGAAAAAAGTTCATATATTACTAATACAGAAAAAAGTCTATTACAATCACATATTACTATTATCCCATGCATTTGCGTTGGAAAAACTCCCATAGAATTAATTCGGAATTTGAATTGAATTGGACAATTTGAGCTGGAATTTGAATTGAAAAAAAATGAATTGTGAAAAAAGTAATTGAAAAAAAATTAATTGAGAACAAAATGATTTGAATTTGAATTAATTAAGTGGAAATGACCCCAGCCCTGGTAGGAAGTCGGGTATGTAGGTCGGGTTGGTAGCAGGTCGGGTGGGCCGGCCGTCGGGTAGGCATGAGGTCGGGTATGTAGGAGATCAGGTCAGACGGGTAAAAGACCGGGTGGGTACTACTGGGTAGGAGGTCGGGTGGGTAGGAAGTCGGGTGAGTAGGAGGTCGGGTGAATAGGAGGTCGGGTGAGTAGGAGGTCAGGTGGGTAGGAGGTCGGGTGAATAGGAGGTCGAGTGGGTAGGAGGTCAGGTGGGTAGAAGGTAGCGTGGGTAGGGGGTCAGGTGGGTAAGAGGTCGGGTGAGTAGGAAGTCGGGTGAATAGGAGGTCGGGTGAGTAGGAGGTCAGGTGGGTAAAAAGTAGAGTGCGTAGGAGGCTGGGTGGGAGGCCGGGCGGGCGAGTGGAAGGTCGGGTGAGTAGGAGGTTGGGTGGGAGGCCGGGCGGGCGAGTGGAAGGTCGGGTGAGTAGGAGGCTGGGTGGGAGGCCGGGCGGGCGAGTGGAAGGTCGGGCTGGTGATATCCTAGTCTCGCCATTGTTTCACCAATTTATAAAAAAAGCCTTACGATTTTAGTTCCCATGAAAGATGGCACAACCCGCTAAATGCTGCCAATGCTGCGTAGTCATTTTAACGAAGCGGAGATTATTGTAGACATTTTGTAATGTAATCAACCGTTAACGCATAATTAAACAGTTTAAAAACATAATGTTTTGTTTTTGAATGTGTGTGTGTATTCTGGCTTCGAGTTACAATCGACATGTTATCTAGCTAGACTGGCCATGTTATCTAGCTAGACTGGCCATGTTATCTAGCTAGACTGGCCATGTTATCTAGCTAGACTGGCCATGTTATCTAGCCAGACTGGCCATGTTATCTAGCTAGACTGGCCATGTTATCTAGCCAGACTGGCCATGTTATCTAGCTAGACTGGCCATGTTATCTAGATAGACTGGCCATGTTATCTAGCAAGACTGGCCATGTTATCTAGCTAGACTGGCCATGTTATCTAGCTAGACTGGCCATGTTATCTAGATAGACTGGCCATGTTATCTAGCTAGACTGGCCATGTTATCTAGATAGACTGGCCATGTTATCTAGATAGACTGGCCATGTTATCTAGCTAGACTGGCCATGTTATCTAGATAGACTGGCCATGTTATCTAGCTAGACTGGCCATGTTATCTAGCTAGACTGGCCATGTTATCTAGCTAGACTGGCCATGTTATCTAGCTAGATTGGCCATGTTATCTAGATAGACTGGCCATGTTGTCTAGCTAGACTGGCCATGTTATTTATATATCTAGCTAGACTGGCCATGTTATTTATATATCTAGCTAGACTGGCCATGTTATCTAGCTAGACTGGCCATGTTATTTATATATCTAGCTAGACTGGCCATGTTATTTATATATCTAGCTAGACTGGCCATGTTATCTAGCTAGACTGGCCATGTTATCTAGCTAGATTGGCCATGTTATCTAGATAGACTGGCCATGTTATCTTGCTAGACTGGCCATGTTATTTATATATCTAGCTAGACTGGCCATGTTATTTATATATCTAGCTAGACTGCCCATGTTATCTAGCTAGACTGGCCATGTTATCTAGATAGACTGGCCATGTTATCTAGATAGACTGGCCATGTTATCTAGATAGACTGGCCATGTTATCTAGCTAGACTGGCCATGTTATCTAGCTAGACTAGCCATGTTATCTAGCTAGATTGGCCATGTTATCTAGCTAGACTGGCCATGTTATCTAGCTAGACTGGCCATGTTATCTAGCTAGACTGGCCATACAGATGAAGTAACACCCGAAATTCACAAATACCTGGGTAGATGTCTTTTAAAGACACATGCGTATATTTGTAGTCATTATTATCTTAATATAAACTTAAGTAAACTAACCAGGTAGTGCACTTGTTTGCTTACTGTAAATATGCGTCAGCATGAAATCCCCACTTTCATGTGGTAATTTATTATTAACTGTTTATTATAACGTGTTACGCATTATCCCCAACCTGCCTAAGTTGGGGGAAATATGAGCCACTAATGTCAAACAAATTTCAAATAACTGACCGAGCCTAATCCCAGGAACACGATTATTGCCTATTGTGAGCCGCGAGACGTGGCACTCGCTGACGACAGCGCGTAAGGTCGTGTGCCGTCGTGCGTGAGTGATTAGTAACTTAGTAACTAGTACGTGCCTGGTAAAAAATACATATCAACCACCGTCAGTCAACTCAGAGACAAGACACAGAACAGACGTTCTCCATGGAGCCATGTCGCTCTAGAAAACGCAACATTGGGTATCACCCAGAAACACGCTGACATGTTGCCTAGGACCCGTGTGTGACCGCAGGTGAGTGGTTCCAGGCCTGGGTAAACCGGCAGTTATTGACCAATTACAAATGTACGAGTCTTTACTCAGATCGAAACGCATCGCAATGAGTCGCACTGTAGCCAGTGTAGGCGCTTATGCTGAATAATTTGTTTTGCCAGTATTTAAGGCATCCAGCAGTTATTCCTTTTATGAGCAGAACTAGCCGCGATACGTTACGAAGACTCGTCTTAAACGATTGTTGGAGCGAATTCTGTAGTCCTTGAAAACTATTTACGCGTTACGTGTATAGCCAGCAGTGGGTGTTGACGGGCGTCGCCATGACGACAACAGGCGTTGTGGCCGGGCAGAACGAGTGTAGGAATTCACGACAGTTACCGACTCAAACTGATCTGTAAATGATCGTAACTGATCTGTAACTGATCGGCCCTAAAAACGTGCTTGATGATGCTTGATGAAATAGTCCCTTTACAGCTGATCACAGCTAAACTGTGAGATAGTTTAGTGAGTTTAGAGATCAAAATCACCAGCTCTACTTTAACTGAGACTGACTCTACAACAGTTTTTTTTTTCCATTTCCCTGTGTGGGATCTTTTACTTCCCCTGGCATAGACACCAGGTAGAAGGGATCAACATACCAACAGTGTCTCTTCCGAAAGACACAGGCAAAGTGGGGTGAACGAAATTGTCCAAGTTTCGAAACGGCAGCAGGTGGTTTTGAACCCCGGTCCATTCGACCGAAAGCCCGACGCTCTACTATACGACCACCGCGCCCCGCTTGCGTGATACTTCGGACGTCGACGTCCCCAATTACTTGATTTTTATTTTGTTTTGATCACAGTATACATGTTTGTGAGACAGCTTAGTCGCCTGTGGGGTTTGTTTAAACACGTCCGGCGTTTGGCGGTCGGCGGAGTCCCGGGCAACGATCGACGTGATCGTCTTTTGTTATATCTGACAGGTTCTTACAGGTCTTCTTCTGGCTATTAGGCTGTACGGCCTCTTATGCCAGCTCTCGCATTTATAGGTTCTTACAGGTTCTTACAGGTCTTCTTCTGGCTGTTAGGCTGTACGGCCTCTTATGCCAGCTCTCGCGTTTATAGGTTCTTACAGGTCTTCTTCTGGCTATTAGGCTGTACGGCCTCTTATGCCAGCTCTCGCGTTTATAGGTTCTTACAGGTTCTTACAGGTTCTTACAGGTCTTCTTCTGGCTATTAGGCTGTACGGCCTCTTATGCCAGCTCTCGCATTTATTGTCAGTTCAGATTGAGCGCATGCGTCTGACGGTTTCCAGGATAGGGGTGGGGCAGTGTAATCTAGTTTGATTGGATGATTTTGCCACAACTTGTCTATTTTCCTCTCAAAGGACTGTACCGATGGAGCCCCTACCACAGACTGTGGGAGGCTGTTCCATATATCTGTGCATCGGTGTATAAATGAGTTTTTTTATGTTTAATCGACATCTTTCTTTAAATATTTTTAGGTGGTGCCCTCTCGTATCTAATTCATTGACCCTCAATGTCACAAAATTGGATGAGACAGCTGCATCATATTTCTCTGCTAGGATTTTATATAGTTCTATCATGTCTCCTCTGAGGCGATGGTATGCTAAAGTTTGTAATTTCAGTTTTCGTAAACGTTCTTTATACTCAATGTCTTTGAAACCAGGAATTAATTTGGTTGCTCTACGTTGAACATTTTCAAGAGATGTGATATGCTTCTTTAGGTGTAGAGACCATATATGATTAGCATATTCGATATGTGGGCGGATAAGAGACTTAAAAATTGTAGAAAAACACTGCTCATCCATGTGATCGAAAGTTCGACGAATTATCCCCATAAGCAAATTGGCTTTATTTATTTTTTTCTTACATATGTGCCTCAAAGTTAAGCGATGAATTGAAATTTACTCCGATACCTCTCACCTTGTCTGTGCTTGTAAGTGTTATGTGTTCAGGTCCCAGTGTGTATCCGTCGTTTCTTATGCTTGATAGTCCGATTCTCATATGGCTGCATTTATTTGGGTGAAATTTTAAGAGTGATGTGTTTGTCCATTGTTTGGCAAGGATTAGATCTTGTTGCAAACTTGTGCAGTCCTCTTCAGTGTAGATTGCATGGAAGAGCTTCATATCATCAGCAAATAGGAATAGCTCAGAGCTCTTAATAACTTCTGGTAAATCATTTATAAAGATCACAAATAGCAGAGGGCCAATCACTGATCCTTGTGGTATACCACTGGTGACCTCCTGCCAAGATGAGAATGAGTTGTTAACTCTAACGTGTTGACTTCTGTGGGACAGCATAGCTGCAATCCAGTCTAGAATTTTTCCCTTGATTCCATAGCTCTGGAGTTTCCCTATAAGTCGATGATGTGGAACCTTGTCAAATGCTTTCATAAAGTCACAGTAAACTACATCTATACATCCACCATTTTCTAGAGTCTCGGTCCAGGAGTCAAGTACTTTTAGTAGTTTTGGAGATCTTTCGTGTGTTCAGTGATAGTGTCTCTGATTATTGGCTCTAATATATTTTCCTGCTTAATTGCTAATATTTTTTTGCGCTTGATTTTTGTTGCCTTTCTTGTGAATTGCGGGCAAGTTTGCTGTTTTCCAGTCTGTGGGTAACACGCTTGTTGTCAGTGATGTGTTAAATATGACGGATAGTGGAGAACTGATACAGTTCGCCAATTCGTGTAGGACACGAGGATGGAGACCATCTGGTCCTGATGATTTGAATGTCTTTAGTTTCTTTAACTTCGATGCCACTGTCGATGGGTTGATAGTACAGGGTTCGATTGTCTTGGAACATCTTATTGGTTCCTCTGGGGTTTCGCCTTCTGGTTCTCTTGTAAATACTGAGGAGAAGTAGTCAGCCAGCACCTGTGCTTTTTTCGAGTCAGACTTTGTCAGGTCATCTTTGTCATCTTCGCTTTTTAACAAGTTGGCTATTCCCATTCTTGTCTTCATTTTTGCCTGGGCATACTGCCAGAATTTCTTGGGATTCTGTTTTATTTGGTTAATGATATCCTTTTCATATTGCTTTTGTGCCTTTCTTGTCAGTCTCCTGACTTGATTTCGAAGTCGGCAAAATTCCTGGTAATTTTGGACATCTTTAGTTAGAAGGAATTTTTTCCACAATCTATTTTTCCTCTTGATTTTGGCTCGGGTTTTCACATCCAGTGGCACTGGGTGCTTTCTAGCTCTTTGTGATATTCTCTTCTTTGGAATGCATTGTTCTTCTGCTTGTCTAAGTTTAGACATAAGGATATCCCATACTGTTTTTTTAGCTAGATAATTTTATATCGTGTGTGATACAGACAGTAATTTGTACACGGCTCTGGACGAAGTTAGTTTCCACATACAGACATATGTCTATGGAACAACTTAGCACTTGCAACCAAACAATGTCGCTCTAAAAATTAAAAATAAAGTCAAGTCCCTTTTATTTAGCCGATTGGTTGCTCAGGATCAAAATATTTGTTACGTCATAACATCACAAAACTTAGTCTCTTAACTATGTTAATTTTATTTATGTGTATGTTAATACCTTTGTCTAAGTCGGTTACACATTTTAATCGAGTAATCACCTTTTTATTTTATCCTGCCATCTTATTTATTTATTGTATTCTAAAAAAAAATTTATGAGGACCACATTGGAAATAAGTATACTTTGGTGAGCTTCTATGTTTTATCCTCGGTACTGTTGGATTTATATAACAGTTTTTCTGAACGGCTTCTCATGTATTCAATTCTACTGAACAAACTTGTCGAGATTACCAGCTCTATGAGGCGCACTCAGTCCACAACATTCAATTCTACTGAACAAACTTGTCGAGATCACCAGCTCTATGAGGCGCACTCAGTCCACAACAGGTTTTTTGGACAAGTATATCTTCGGGGCTCTTGCTCATACTTTATTACATTAAATGATGTATGGAATCTATGGATAAATAAAAGTGTAATATAAGTTTGTCAGAGTTTTCTTGGCCAGCTTGTTTTTACCTTATTAATGATGCCAATACTCTTTGATATTTTGTTACATATGTTTTATATGTTCACTCCAGTTTAGTGTGTTATCTATTACTATTCCTAGAATTTTTTTTTATTTATCAGTATCTATTTCTGTCCCATCTATGTAGATTTTATTATGTCTGGTTCTTATGCTGTAAGTATTGCTAAAGGTCATTGTATGTGTTTTTTGGATGTTTAATGAAAGTTTATTTGTTTTAAGCCCCATTGTTAGCTTTTTAAATTCAATGTTTAAATCTTTTTTATTTTTCCAAGTTTTCTCCTTGTATGAAGAAATTTGTATCATCTGCAGACATAATAGGAAATGTAACTTGAGATACAGCATTAGATCATTTATGTATATGAGTATAGTAAAGGCCCCAGTATTGATCTTTGTGGTACGCCACATATTATATTTTTTAGAGCAGAGTTAGTCCCATGAAATATTACTGTTTTTTTAGCTAGATAATTTTGAATCCATTGGAGCACATTACCCCTAATTCCATAATGAGATAATTTTGTTAGTAAAATGTTATGGTTAACAGTGTCAAAAGCTTTAGCAAAACCTGGAAATAGTCCAATTGTATGGTTTTTTATCGATAGCTTTGGTTATTTTGTCAGTTAGTATGGTTAAAGCCATGTATGTAGAATGACCTTTTTTAAATACAAATTGAGAGTTAGAGAAGATGTTGTTTTAGTGACATATTTGGTTAATCTAATGTACGTTAGTCTTTCAAAAATCTTTGAAAACACTGGCAGCACAGAGATGGGCCTGTAGTTTGCTATAAGTTTAGCATCTCCATTTAAAAAAAATGGAACTACATTGGGTATTTGGAGTTGATCTGGTACACATCCTTTATCAAATGATAAATTTATAATATGACATAATGGTTCAAGCATGTTAGGATATATCTGCTTAATAATATTAGGTTTGATGCCATCCCAACCAGAACTATTACTTTTAAATTTTTCAATAATTCCTGTTATCTCATCTGTAGTTACAGGTGCTAAAAACATAGAGTTTTTAAAAGTTCCGCATAGATAATCCTCAGGCTTTCGGTAACTTCTGGTATTCCTTTAGCCAGCTTGGGGCCTATGTTAGTGAAATAAACTTATCAGCAATCATCTTTTTGTCTTAAATAATTTTGTCATCAACTAGGAATTCTGGATGACATAAGGATACAGTCTTTTTGCCTATAATGTCCTTCAGTATTTGCCAAGTTTTTTTGTAAATTACCTCTATGTTTGTGAAATTCCTTATGATAATGGTACCTTTCTGCAATGCTAATAAGTTTATTGAATTTATTTTTTTTGTAATTGGTTTCATTAAATACTGTAGGTATATTCAAATAATACTTGTAATATAATTTTGTTTGGATGGATTTTTTTAATCCAGGGTTTGTATTTCTCTCTTCTGTTTTTTTTTTAACAAGTGGGAATGTTTTATCATATGCCTCGGTTATTTTATTTAAGAACATCTTGTAGCTTTATCATATGCCTCGGTTATTTTATTTAAGAACATCTTGTAGCTTTCTTCGGGATCCTGACATGCATAAACATCACCCCAAAATATTTTATCTACAATACATCTGAAAGTGGCAATAGTGTGATCGCTATATAATGTAGCCTCAGTTATTGTTTCATCCTTTGTATTATTATTTAGTTTGGTTAACAAAAATATTGGTAGGTGATCAGAAATGTCTATATATTATTCCTTGCATATGAGTATATTCACCAGGTAAGTTGTTAATGTAAATATTGTCTATTAATGTAGCTGAGGTTGGTGTTATTCTGGTAGGCTTTGTGATCAGAGGTAAACATGTATTTGAGAACATTGTATCTACATAATCACGAGTTTCTGTATGGTGATCATAATTCAGTAAATTAAAATTAAAATTGCCCATTATATAATTTTTTTTTATTTTCAGCTTTTAATGTTTGTAAAATATTAAGCATGTGTTCTCTGAAGACATTAATATTTCTATTAGGTGGTCTGTAGACTACACCAACCAGTGTTCTCCTATTTTCTTTCTTAGACCAAGTCTTCACTTCGACAAATATACACTTTACAGGGGTGGATCCAGGGTTTAGAAAAAGGGGGGGTCCAAGGTAATGTATGAAGCGCCGAAGGCGGGAAATGAGGCGCGAAGTGCCGTGGGGTGGGTGGGGTGGTTGTGGGAGGGGTATTCCCCATCCCACCCATTTGACGTTTTTAGACAAAACCCTTGAAATGGTGTAATTTGGGTCATCCATAATCTTGTGTTAAGCGAGTTAGGGCCTAGTGTAATTAACCCAAAATTCAGACATGCGACTTTGTAAAAATTTTCTGTATACAATACGGATTTTGGTGAGGAATATGGCCTTTGGCCGTGTCCCGTTTTAATAAGGATTTGCTGAAAGTATAACAATCGTGATAAAGTAGTCCTAAGTATTTTCTTATATTTGTCACATAAGTATAACTTCGAATGTCAAATTTACAGTAGACGAGGTGCAACTACTTTTAAGTCTACAGTTTCGACAAAACACAGCGGATTTTGTTTTATTTACACCTGTAGGTACGCCTATTTACACCTGTAGGTACGCCTATTTACACCTGTAGGTACGCCTATTTACACCTGTAGGTACGCCTATTCAAACGAAGAAAACGTACAAATGAAAAGACAATAATTATTGAACATCTGTCATGTGCCATTTATTGCAATATTGACTAAAACAACTATAGTAATGCAAATGTTTAATAAAAAAAACGATTGACTAAAGCAACACGTAATCATCTTAACTATGTATCGATGTTATTGCAAACTAGAGGCATGGTAGTGTAGTTATAGTAAAAACATATATTTATTCATACGACATTGTGCACAATTCAATTACAATTGAAGTATCTTTGCACACAAAGAGACTAACACGTCTTTGACTAAACAAGTGCTACACGCACTCTCTATATTATTCAGCACATCCTTTGCCAAGGAAACTGTGTTTAATAGTTCCCCATTCAGCCCCTTCTCATAGTGGCTCTGAATGATATAATAAAGTAGCTAGGTTTCATATTATATAAAGTCGTGGCATCAAGTTTGAACTGAGACAAGGTGTAATTGAAACTTTTAGACATATATGAACCAATACCACGAAAGGCTAAATTGCCCTCTCAAAAGAGCTCACAGGCAGAGCTCACTGGCAGCAAAATGTGATTTGAAAATGTATTACTTGTTATAATGAATAAGATATTCAAAGACGTTGATGATACAATAGGATAGTTTAAATTTTTACATGTAAAAATGAGTATTGTTATCTTGAAAGTCCAGTCCGAAGAACTGATGCAGACGATTTTCATCGACCAGAGTGTCTGTTGGGCGCATTTGCTTGATCTGCACTATCTGCAGATGGGTGCGCAATCTGCAGATCTTCGAGTACCTGAGGATTGCGCAGCACAATCGAGCGTAATCTGCCAAATATTCCCATAGTCAGTTCATTCTTTCGAGGGGAGACATGGTCAAACACGAGGTGGGCATGTGTGTGTGTACACGTGCGAGCGGTGTGTGTGTGTGTGTACACATGCATGCGGTGTGTGTGTGTGTGTGTGTACATGTGCGTGCGGTGTGTGTGTGTATGCGTGTGCAGTGAATCTATGAACGATGTTATCGATAATGCTAAGAATAATTTTGGGGATCCCTGGACGCCATGTATATCCCTGTGCTCATGGGCGTCCGCAGGGGCGCAAGGGGGGCAAGGGGGGGCACTTGCCTTCCCTGGATCTGGAGCTCAAAGTATATGTTAACTTTACATATATATATATATATATATATATATATATATATATATATATATATATATATATATATATATATATATATATATATATATATATATATATATGTTCTTTCTTGCCCCTCCCTGAAAAAAAAATTCCTGCGGACGCCCCTGCCTGTGCTAGATCAGTGTTTGAAAACGTTGGACTGCTACTAAAGAGTTCGTACGTAGTAAGCTACAAGTTTGAGCTTGTGTTGTTTCTTGGCAATGCCTTTGCCCCCCGTTGACATGCAATTGCAATGGATTTTTTGGTACTCAAAAAGGGGGGTCCGGACCCCTTCTGGATCCATCTATGCTCTATATATTCAGTTATAATGGTCATTTCAAGCCTCTCTATGTGCTCATAAGGTTTATGAATATACAGGGATACACCCCCTCCTTTCTTTGATAGTCTAGTAATATGTACACTTCTATATTCTGTTAGCTCATATAGATCCGAATTGTAACTATTTAACCACGTTTTGTTTAATCCAATTATTGAAAATTTTACATCAAGCGACTCTAGATCATTATTAATTTACTGATGTTCTTTGATAAACTTCTTACATTCAAATGCATCAAGGAAAATCCTTTAGCATAGTCATCGTTATATTATTGATTATTTCATTTATATTGATTTTAAGGTAGTATTTTGAGGTAAATGTAGTGTTGAGTGTTTTGAAGAAATTACAATCCGGATCTATCTGTATTTGCAACACCATTTTCATAACCAGGCTCATAGCCTACAGACAATGGTGTACTGATGGGCAAACTGTTGATATCAATCATAATTAATTATATTCATAGACATATTTTATATATAACGTGTACATATATGTTAATGGCATACATAATTATATGGCAACTTGTAGATTCTGTGTACTCGGTAACACGCATAATTAAGTAGCAACTTGTATATTCGGTATGTCTGATAACAATACGTGATACAATTGTGATAACAAAATAGTAATACAAAAACATAATTAGGGGTAGGTTACTAACCAGTGAGTGAGTGGGCCCCTTGAATTTGGTGGACAGTGGTTAACATCTACAATGTCTTTAATTCGTCTTCACTGCTGACTTCTTATTTTCCCATGCTGGTCTTTGATGACAATCCGTCCATCGTAAGTCCAGCAGTCTAGGATGGTGCGTTGTTTCTTCATATTTCGTGAGATAGAAGAGACGTGCCCTCTTTTGGGTTAAGTCTTCCGCGACATATACATTCAGACGTTTCGTACGTAGTATTTTTCTCTCTTTGATGAAGGTGCTCTTAGTTTTGTATTCCCTGAATTGTACGATGATTTGTCGCAAGTGCATTTTATTCGTCAATGACACTCGCGGACCAACTCGATGCACTCGATTGATATCTTTTATTGACATTTGATCACACACTTCCATATCGTCCAACACGGTCGTTATAATGTTCTCAATGTCTTCACAGTTTTCATTTTCTTTTATTCCACTGATTCGTACTGAGTTTCTTCGGCTGTACTGCTCTAGGTCATCAAGCTTGGATTCTAAGTGCGTAGCTTTCTCTTCGGCTGTACTGCTCTAGGTCATCAAGCTTGGATTCTAAGTGTGTAGTTTTCTCTTCGGCTGTACTGCTCTAGGTCGTCAAGCTTGGATTCTAAGTGCGTAGCTTTCTCTTTGGCTGTACTGCTCTAGGTGGTCAAGCTTGGATTCTATGTGCGTAGCTTTCTCTTCGAGATGCTTTATCTTACTGTCTTTTTCGGACACTGCTTTCCTTTTCTAGACTGTCCAGCCACTTGTTCACTTTCATTGCTACCAGATCTGCTATTTTAGTCGCAATAAATGCAGAACCATTTTCGTCTTTCAAAGCGTTTTTCATTTGATTCATCAGTTCGTCAGTTGTGCAATATGCAGTAGAAGCCGATCTTGGCTTCCCCATTGTTGATCACAAGGAGTTCGGCAAGTGTTGCAGATCAACTATTGTGTAATATACAACACGGTTCAGTGGACAGGTAATTTCAAGTGAATGATAGTACATGATTTTAGAAAGTCCGCAAAGTAATTATCAAATAGTCAGCAGGAATAACCATGTTATTGAAGCACCTCCAGCATTCATATGTAGTCGAGAGCAATAGCGTATAACATTCATATGTAGTCGAGAGCAATAGCGTATAACATTCATGTCTTGTTTCGCCAAATCTGGAGCTCAGCCGTGAACTTACATGGCTTTATTGCACATCGTAGTCAGACACACCTCATGCACTTGCAACTTAGTTGATAACATAAAAAGATGCGTTCTTATACAGCGCAGTATCCAGTCTGTAGGACTGTTCTTATACACCGCAGTATACAGTCTGTAGGACCGTTCTTATATAGCATAGTATCCAGTCTGTAGGACTGTTCTTATACAGTGCAGTATCCAGTCTGTAGGACCGTTCTTATATAGCGTAGTATCCAGTCTATAGGACTTTTCTTATATAGCGCAGTATCCAGCCTGTAGGACCATTCTTATATAGCGCAGTATCCAGTCTGTAGGACCGTTCTTACACAGCGCAGTATCCAGTCTGTAGGACTGTTCTTATACAGCGCAGTATCCAGTCTGTAGGACCGTTCTTATACAGCGAGGTATCCAGTCTGTAGGACTGTTCTTATACAGCGCAGTATCCAGTCTGTAGGACCGTTCTTATATAGCGTAGTATCCAGTCTGTAGGACTGTTCTTATATAGCGCAGTATCCAGTCTGAAGGACCGTTCTTATATAGCGCAGTATCCAGTCTGTAGGACCGTTCTTACACAGCACAGTATCCAGTCTGTAGGACTGTTCTTATACAGCGCAGTATCCAGTCTGTAGGACCGTTCTTATACAGCGCAGTATCCAGCCTGTAGGACCGTTCTTATATAGCGCAGTATCATGTCTGTAGGACCGTTCTTATACAGTGCAGTATCCAGTCTGTAGGACCGCTCTTATACAGCACAGTATCCAGTCTGTAGGACTGTTCTTATATAGCGCAGTATCCAGTCTGTAGGACCGTTCTTATACAGTGCAGTATCCAGTCTGTAGGACCGTTCTTATACAGCACAGTATCCAGTCTGTAGGACCGTTCTTATATAGCGCAGTATCCAGTCTGTAGGACCGTTCTTATACAGCGCAGTATCCAGTCTGTAGGACCGTTCTTATACAGCACAGTATCCAGTCTGTAGGACTGTTCTTATATAGCGCAGTATCCAGTCTGTAGGACGGTTGAAAGCACTTTAACTTTACACTTCACTCACTCCCTGGTGTGTAGACCTGTCCACTCCATCACCAACTCAACTTAACACTTCATCCCCTGGTGTGTAGACCTGTTCATTCCATCACCAACTCGACTTAACACTTCACCCCCTGGTGTGTAGACCTGTCCATTCCATCACCAGCTCAACTTCTCTGGGAAGAATTCAGCTATGTTATATTTACTGTGCGAAGACTGTTTGTTCGCAAACCCACCACTGTCTCAGATACTCAGTTATATAGCTGAATGAACTGAGGCAAATTGGAGCAAATTAAATTGTCCAAGCTTCGACACGTCAGCAAGATTATTCGACTGTGGGTTCTCTCGATTAAGAGTCGGATGTTTTAACTACTACTTGAATGCGGTAGATTCTGGAAAAAGAAATAAAAAATGGGTAGTTCTACCGCAAAATACTAAATTTAATAGACTTGGCCCCTCTGTCAATAAAGGGGGAATGAAGATAAGATCGTGCACCCAACGTTTAATTGCGAATAAAAATTAAACAATGTAATTCACAACATTGGCATGATGTAAAAAACATTAATTCATGTTTACATCAGAATTGTTTTTACAGAAAGTTAATGCCTGTAATAGTTAAGACGGATTAGTCAACTTCTCCAAACGCACTCTTAGATTGTTGGCCGTTTAAGAGCACGCATTCGTCTAAGAGAGTGAATATTTTATATGGTCCGCAAACCATGCCACAAATTGTTGTATTGCTGCAAAAGATGGATGGTCATGAGAATTGTTAAGTATGCAGTTCAGGTGTAGAACAGTTACAGCAAACTTGTCAGAAAAATCCATTTAGCTGTCATAATCCCAAGATCGTCACGTGATGCCAGCGTGGCCAAGCAGTATAGTGCTACATTGATGGCGCCAGCATATATGGAAACAGTTGCTTGCTTTTACCCGGCACTTACCCTGTAATGAGAATTATGTACCCTCCTTCACTCAACGGATGTCACCATCTGTTCATGGAGAGCGGGAAGTACCCTCCTTCACTCAACAGTTGTCACCATCTGTTCATGGAGACCGGAAATATCCTCCTTCACTCAACAAATGTCACCATCTGTTCATGGAGAGAGGGAAGTACCCTCCTTCACTCAACGGATGTCACCATCTGTTCGTGGAGAGCGGGAAGTTCCCTCCTTCACTTAACAGACATCACCATCTGTTGTGGAGACGGGGAAATACCCTCTTTCACTCAACAGATGTCACCATCTGTTGTGGAGAGCGGGAAGTACCCTCCTTCACTCAACAGATGTCACCATCTGTTTGTGGAGAGCGGGAAGTTCCCTCCTTCACTCAACAGATGTCACCATTTGTTCATGGAGAGAGGGAAGTACCCTCCTTCACTCAACAGACATCACCATCTGTTGTGGAGAGTGGGAAGTACCCTTCTTCACTCAACAGACATCACCATCTGTTCGTGGAGAGTGGGAAGTTCCCTCCTTCACTCAACAGACATCACCATCTGTTCGTGGAGAGCAGGATGTACCCTCCTTCACTCAACAGATGTCACCATCTGTTCGTGGAGGGCAGGATGTACCCTCCTTCACTCAACAGATGTCACCATCTGTTCGTGGAGAGCAGGATGTACCCTCCTTCACTCAACAGATTTCACCATCTGTAGTGGAGAGAGGGAAGTACCCTCCATCACTCAACAGACGTCACCATCTGTTGCGGAGAGTGGGAAGTACCCTTCTTCACTCAACAGATGTCACCATCTGTTGTGGAGAGTGGGAAGTTCCCTCCTTCACTCAACAGACATCACCATCTGTTCGTGTACAGCGGGAAGTTCCCTCCTTCACTCAGCAGACATCACCATCTGTTGTGGAGAGTGGGAAGTACCCTTCTTCACTCAACAGATGTCACCATCTGGTCGTGGAGAGCGGGAAGTTCCCTCCTTCACTCAACAGACATCACCATCTGTTGTGGAGAGTGGGAAGTACCCTCCTTCACTCAACAGATGTCACCATCTGTTCATGGAGAGAGGGAAGTTCCCTCCTTCCCTCAACAGATGTCAACTTCTGTTCACGGAGAACAGGAAGTACCCTCATCCACTCACCTTTCGTTGTTTGTAGCGGTTTTGCATCATTTTTAATGTGGTATTTGACAGGTCACCATTTTGATGTGCCATTATCATTGGTGGTCAATGCACGCGCGAGAAAATGTGAAATCACTTGAGACCAATGAAATGTGCCTAGAATGATCTCGCGTGCAACAAATAAATCGATTTTGCCGTGAATTTGTTTGTTTTTGAAAATAAAAAAGTGTCCGAAAGCGGGAATGGAATACTTCCAAAACTACTGATGGAAACAGTAGAACAAGTTAATGTACCACTTGCAACAGTGTTCAATTTAAATTAAATTAAAAGAGGGAGTGGTTCCCTTTGAATGGAAAGAAGCAAACATCATACCATTGTTAAAAACTAGTTCGAAATTACAGTCAGAGAATGACAGACCAGTGAGTTTAAGATCTCATGGAGGAATTCCATGTTAGGCATAGATTATTAAATCCATCTCAACAATGATTCCTAAAAGCGAGGTCATGTTTTTTTAAATCTCTAAGTGGCTAGACGAGGGATCACCAGTAGATATTATCTACTTAGATTTTCAGAAAGCTTTTGACAAAGTGCCACATCAAAGATTACTACTTAAATTAAAAGCCCATGGTATCGGGGATGGCATAATCAACTGGATAGAACAATGACTGACTGACATAAGACAGAGTGTTGTAGTAGATGGGGAGGTTTCAAACTGGAAATCAGTTTTGAGTGGGGTACCACAAGGATCAGTATTAGGACTCTTATTATTCTTAATATATATATATATATATATATATATATATATATATATATATATATATATATATATATATATATATATATATATATATATATATATCAATGACTTGAACGATAATATAACAAGCAATGTACTGGCATTTGCAGATGACACAAAAGTGTTTACAAAGGTTAACAATGACGGTGATAACAACATTTATGTGGGACAATGCTACTTGCTAATGTTATTGACTCGGAATCATGGCTAGTTTGCTGAAGACAAAAGTACAAGTCAGATGTATGTTTGTATACTAGCTTTTATAGTAAGCCAACTGATTGTGCAAGAATACAATATGCATATATAATATAAAACGACATCATCAAATCTAGGTAATTGAAAATTCACCAACTAACAGCAAAGGTGGGGGAACCGACCACACGCAGGTGGAGGACCCCGCCATACTACAAACAACAAGGGTAAAAACCTTGTGTACACATTACCTACAAAAAAGGGGAAAGCGTCAGTACCTGACCTCACCCTAAAACCCCTGATGATGATTACGATAGCAATAACAAATCACTGTATATTTAACGAGAAAAGGTTGGACCACTAGAAGACAGTGCTGGAAATATAATATCACCAGGTTTTTAATGGTGGAAGATCTAAATGGATACTTCAGTTCAGTTCCAGAGAGGATATTAGTTCATTAACATTTCCAGATGCAAAATTTCAGGAGGTTAAATCAACTATTTAGGACAGTTAATTGTAACTCCAGAAATGGTAGCTATGAAAATAAAGACAATGAAGGACAATAAATCACCTGGAGTGGATGGAATTCCTCCAAAACTACTAATGGAAACAGTAGAACAAATTAGTATACCACTTGCAAGAGTGTTCAACTTGTCATTAAAAGAGGGTGTAGTTCCTGTTGAGAAGAAGCAAACATCATACCATTATTTAAAAAAGGTTCGAGAAAGAAGTCAGAGAATTATAAACCAGTGAGTTTAACATCACTGATTTGTAAATTATTAGAAAGGTTAATCAAAGACCATATGGTGAACTTCCTTGTTAGGCATAAATTACTAAATCCAACTCAACATGGATTCCTAAAAGTGAGGTCATGCTTAACAAATATGTTATGTTTTTTTTAAAGAAATCACTAAGTGGATAGACGAAGGATTGCCAGTAGATATTACATACTTAGATTTTCAGAAAGCTTTTGACAAAGTGCCACATCAAAGATTACTACTCACCTTATTCATACATCAAACGAGCTTCGGCCACAATAAACATCTGTACTTTCAACCCTCCATGACAGATGACATAAATGACAACTTATGGCATAGCCAGAAGTAATTTTATGTCTTGTAATGGATGGTGCTATGATCCAAACCCGGTTACATCCTAACACCCCTATGCCACGCATGTGGAAGTGTCCAGTGCAGGGCATCTTGGGATAGCTAGCCCATGCAGTTCAGACCGGGTTTGAGAATTACCGAAGTAATTTGTATTGTTTTGAATTCGCTCGTATCTTGCTTTGACCTCCACCGCCCCTCCTCCACACATCGCTAGCGATGCCTATTTTTGTTTACATATAATTGTCTAATGTCTATCATTGCGCAACAATACCTTTGCGTTGTTTCAGCAAGGCTGGCATATTGTATCTCACCTTTAATGTCATTTATATTAGCAGTGTCATGTATTGTATTGCGGCAGATTGTCTTGTCTTGGCAGATTGCCCCTCACCTTTGATGTCATGTAGAGTAGCAGTTTCATGCATTGTATGTATATATATATATATTTACCCTTTGTCTTTGTGTACAACAGTAACTTTACATTGCCTTGTTTTAGCTAAGGCTCGTGTATACAATGCTTTATATGTTAATTTTATATTCCTGGTATGCTTGAAGTGCATACCAATTGGCAATAAAATATGCCCATTACCAACCTTTATACACCATCGTTTCCTTATTCATACATCAAACGAGCTTCGGCCACAATAAACGTCTGTATTTTCAACCCTCCATAACAGATGACATAAATGTATTTTTTTATTTGTACTTTCTGATGTTACTTTGATGTCAAAATGTATTTGATTATGATCACTGTTATCCAATGGCTCATGTATTCAAACTGGAAATCAGTTTTGAGTGGGGTACCACAAGGATCAGTATTAGGACCTTTATTATTCTTAATATATGTCAATGACTTGGACGATAATATATAACAAGCAATGTACTGAAATTAGCGGATGACACAAAAATTTTTTTTGGTTGGGTTAACAATGATGGAGATAAGCAATGTTTACAAAACTATCTAGCAGGCATGGTTTAATTTCAATTGTTAATTTGTTAATTTAATTAACTCAATTAAGTTAATTTAATTTAATTAATTAACTTTACCAGAAAGGCTAGATTAATTAAATTAAATTAATTAACTTCACCAAAAGGGGTTAATTTAATTTAATTGACAAATTCCCAATTAACTCTCAATTAAGTGCTCATTTAACAGTTGGTATTACTGGATAGTTCACACCCATGTTGCCCAGGCATTTCCAAAAGGCCTGCAGTCACTATTAGTCATTAGCCTGACAGAGATCAGGTTAAGGCATGTGTGAATGGGACTGAGAACATCACAGAGCACTAATACTGTCTGTACCAACTGGAGTTAGCTGGTCATTCAGGCACCTGTGAGTTGGAGGGAAGGCCTAGACAATAGAATGTCCTCTAGTAGTGTGATAAGTTGATGACAAATGATGGCTAATCTCTGTCTAAAGTAAGCATGTTTGGCTCGCAACTTGCAGCCAAGTGGACCTTTGCATTAGACCTTTTGCATTAGACTATGTATCTATATTTTTCTGTACATCTGCAAGTGTACATATAACATGCAGAGAAAAGTAAAATAGCTTCAGTTTGGAATCTGTTTACAATGCCAACTGGAATCAAAAGCAAACCAGTTCTAGTGATACATAAAAAATGGTGTATAAAAATCTAAATAACAACTTGGTGCATAGAAATTATGTATGTAGTTACCCGGTTTTGTTAACTTGGTGGTTGAATATAGGAGGACACTCCACACCCTGCAAATCTTCAGCCACAACTTTACATTCCTTTTAGAGAAAACATTAATTTTATCAAGCATCTACAACTTTTAAAATGTGATCAAATACCCCATGAACAAAAATGTCTTGGTATATAAATATTGTATAAGCAAAACACATTTCTTTTATAAGCCAACAATAATGTTCAGATTTGTTTGATGGTAATAATAATGTTTGATAGAAATATTTTTATTTGGGACAAGGCCCCTGAGTGATTGACTTGGAATCATGGCTAGTTTGCTGTAGACAACAAAGTAAATGTATGTTTGTATCCGAGCTTTGTATTAAGCCAACAAATATAATCCATATATATATATATATATATATATATATATATATATATATATATATATATATGGATTACATTTGTTGGCTTAATATATATATATATATATATATATATACAATATGTACATGATATGCATTAGCCTATATAATTCTAATACATGACTTAACCTGATAATATAAACAGGTTTATAGATTAAACAATTAACCAAATGCCAAACATGTAATGTTATGCATTACTAATATTAATTGACTAAACAGTCCAACAATCAGATGTATGAAACCAATCCCATCCAAAACCCACACAGGTGTCGAAGGGGCAGGTGGGTGGGAAACAAATTCAATCATCAAGAGACAAATGGTATACCTTTCCTTCCGTTAACAATTTCGAAGTGGGAAGCTGTAATAGAGTCGTGTCCTTATATAGGCAAAATTGTCACATGATTTGGTTTACCAGGTCTACAGTAAAACCTACATTAGAAGTCGGGCAATGCCCACATAAAAGTCATTTGACTTGCATCATAATGTCGTATTTATGTGGGACAAGGCCCCTGAGTTATTGACTTGCAAACATGGCTAGTTTGCTGTAGACAACAAGACAAATGTATGTTTGTATCCGAGCTTCCTATTAAGCCAACAAATGTAATCCATATATATATATATATATATATATATATACACAATGTGTATATGATATGCATTAGCCTATATAATTCTAATACATAACTTAACAACAAAGGTGGGAGGAACCAACCACACCTGGCCATTCAGAATGGCTCCCTCCACACCCCAGGATTCCATGTCACTAAGGTCATTTTACAAATGCTTTCTCTACAAGATTCTAAGATTTATACATATCTTGCGCGACTATATCTATCGCATACAAGTCATGACATATACTTTAGCAACATAGTCACTCAAGAAATATAATATAACTAGAGGACATGAGGTAACATTAGTAAAGGATCAGTGTAGACTGGACATCAGGAAGCACTCGTTCTCACAGGACAATAAATGAATGGAACGAATTATCTACAGATTGTGTAACTGCTAGCAGTGTGAATATGTTTAAAAACAAGATTGACACATATCTCAGGAAGGCAGATTACACATAGATTAAAAATGTTAGACTCTCGATAAACCAATGGCTTCCTTGTCCACTTGCCATCTGGGCCTTTGCCTTGGATGGCAATCTTGTTAAATCTTTTGTGCTGCTGCCGACATCAATTGCTGTCGCTGGGTTCGCTTCGATGATTTGTAAATTGCAATCAAGATTAAAAAATAAGCCTCGTGTAAGAATCAGATTAACAGTTTTAAATGCATTTAGTATGCAATACCAATATAACACTGGCATGCTTCCATTGCATCATAAATCTAATCGTTTTCGCGATGCAAAACCAACATGCCAAATGCTAACCCAAGGCGCTACCGATGTGTGAAAATACGAATTCGTCATCCACATATGAAACGATGAATCGATGTTCAGTGGTGCGTCATAAATTTATGCTTCGGTCGAGATCGGTTGAAAGACGAAGTGAAACAATTACTAATTCTACCTACTGTTGTTTTCTATGTTTAATCAGCTTACATACTACGTGTGTCAAATCATACATTTTCGGCTGCTCAAATCCAGGTTATTATTTTCGATTCATAGGCCTATTGGTCCATTGATCATGCCTCAGTTAAACTTCCTGGTGCTAACCCCATCTCTAACCCTGAAGTGGTTTACATAAGATACAACCATTTGCATAGACACTGGTTGATAGGAAAAGTGAACAGTTTGCTTTGAAAAGGCAGACAGCAGTAACAATCACGAATAGCCTGGTATAGAGTGGATGCCAAAATGGAAATTTGGTCAAAATTAGTGGGAACGGCATTAGTTTGTGAGGGAGTAGGTAGCTATTTTGCACTAGAACAGTTATTGGTGATATTTGTTATGTGGCCCAGTATATTGGTCACATTGTGTAACAAATTTGGACAGAATAGTTGTATGTTGGTTGTGTCACTGCCACCGAAATCATTGGATATATCAGCATTTTCAAATCTGGCCACAACGGGTATCTGGTAATGTGATACCCCTTTATGGTGGCATATCCAAATCAGGCAGTACGCCTTGTATCTTTTCAACTAGAAGCATGAGAGCAGTCATATAAGCAATAAAATTTAACAATTCTGACACATTGGAAATCACTCAAAATCCTGTTAAATGTGACAAATTGTCACTTTTCTTAAAAAATTACGCCATGTTTGGTTACAAATCAAGCAATTATATAAATATTAATTTTAAAATAAATTTATTGGTATATCTAAAGAGACAGTAAGCAGGCTTTGTTGGTTTGCAATGTTCTGGTAATCTAGTATACATGATGTATGATTTATCAAGTGTCAAAGTGGACCTATAATTAAATTATGTGACTGGTTTTCAGCTGATATTATGGGCGGGGCCTTTGTTTTGATTTGGGTGTCAAACAAATAATAACGACGTGACAAACAGGAGTGTTCTATTATATGTTTACATATTATTTGTGCTGCAACTTGATGTAAAATTAGACACTTTCTCAGAAAATAGCTTCCCTATTTGGGGTCATGCCTCAGTTAGACTTCTTGGTGTGTTACACATGAATGTAGTGCATAGTTTGGATATAGGATGTTTTAAAAAATTCATACGATCTGACATAAGTGTATTTGCGAAGGGACATTACCAGGTTTTCTGGTGAAAGCTGTTGAGGGTGAAATGGTGGATTTTTAGATGATTTTAATAGGCGGAAGGATATTTGTGATTTTTTTGGCCACTATAGACACGTGTGCGCCGTAATTCATGCCAATATTGGTAAACATTGAGGGGTAGAGATGTCTAATTTTGACAAAACTCGAACAGCATGTCAGTGGGATGATGACAGCGGCTGGTGAAAACTTTTAGAATTTTTGATGGTCACGTTTTCTTATAATTATGCAAAAAGTTAATATGGCCACCAATGGGAAATGTTACTGTAGGCTGAATCCTATAGCCACAGTGTGGTCGCATTCATGCGCTATGAGCATGTCGTGACTCTATGGTCATCATTGGGGGGAGACAATGGGTGCACTTAATTGACCCTGGATCTGGATTTTTTTATATACACTGATATTATACATGTTTATTGAAAATGGACATTTTTGTCATTGTAAAGATTTCTGGTCGAAATTAAAATGTCAATCAAACAACAAATGTCGTCCCCCTAGAACAAATACTGCGGACACCCCTGGTTGGGACCTATCAACTGGTCCATAGACACCCCTGGTTGGAACCTATCAACTGGTCCGTAAACGCCACTGGTTGGAACCTATCAACTGGTCTATACACGCCCCTGGTTGGGACCTATCAACTGGTCCATAGATGCCCCTGGTTGGGACCTATCAACTGGTCCGTAGACGCCACTGGTTGGGACCTATCAACTGGTCCGTAGATGCCCCTGGTTGGGACCTATCAACTGGTCCATAGATGCCCCTGGTTGGGACCTATCAGCTGGTCCGTAGACACCCCTATTTGAGACATATCAACTGGTCCGTACACGCCACTGGTTAGGACCTATCAACTGGTCCATAGATGCCCCTAGTTGAGATCTATCAACTGGTCCATAGACACCACTGGTTGGGACCTATCAACTAGTCCATAGATGCCCCTGGTAGGGACCTATCAACTGGTCCATAGAAGCCACTGGTTGGGACCTATCAACTGGTCCGTAGATGCCCCTAGTTGGAACCTATCAACTGGTCCATAGACGCCCCTTCTTTATAGATGGCCCCTTAATAATTAAGGGGCCATCTAACGTCACGTTCAGGGGGTGGGAGTGTGCGGGTAAACATTACGGTGTGTTACACGGGGCTGCGCATTGCATTCATTGTTAAAAGTTGTTTTGCTCTCTACCTATCGATATCAGACTGACAGCATTGATTGCTATGTCAGTTTTGATGTATATTTCAACTGAATTCGAAAGAAAAAACAATGTGGCCTCTACCATGTACCAGTGAAGTATGTAATGTTGCACGAAAATCTGCAAACTTGGTGTAAATTTGATGTATGCATAACAGGTGGGGTGGGTCTTTCTCATAACAGGTGAGGGTGGGTCTTTCTCATAACAGATGAGGGTGGGTCTTTCTCATAACAGGTGAGGGTGGGTCTTTCTCCTCATAGGTGGGGGTGGGTCTTTCTAATCACAGGTGGGGTGGGTATTTCTCATAACAGGAGGGGGTGAGTCTTTCTCATAACAGGTGGGGGTAGGTCTTTCTCATAACAGGTGGGGTGGGTCTTTCTCATAACAGGTGGGGTGGGTCTTTCTCATAACAGGTGGGGTGGGTCTTTCTCATAACAGGTAGGGTGGGTCTTTCTCATAACAGGTGGGGTGGGTCTTTCTCATAACAGGTGGGGTGGGTCTTTCTCATAACAGGTGGGGTGGGTCTTTCTCATAACAGGTGGGGGTGGGTCTTTCTCATCCTACAACACCACCAGGTATACACTGTGTGTATCAAACCTCCTACAACACCAGCAGGTGTACACTGTGTGTATCAAACCTCCTACAACACCACCAGGTGTACACTGTGCATATCAGGCCTCCTACAACACCACCAGGTGTACACTGTGTGTATCAAACCTCCTACAACACCACCAGGTGTACACTGTGTGTATCAAACCTCCTACAACACCACAAAGTGTACACTGTGTGTATCAGGCCTCCTGCACGCCCCATTCTTTATGGTGACATGTCAGGGTGTCTCTAATTAAATAAATTTAGTAATGTTAGATGGATCTATGCCGTCGGGATTAACGGACTTGTATGTCGGTCGGTCGGTCGGCCCGCCCGCCCGCCCGCACGCACGCACTCGTACACACACGGACGTGCGTGCGTGTGTGCGTGCGTATGTATGTATGTTTGTGTGTGTGTATGTGTGTGTGTGTGTACGTATATAAGTATGTATGTATGTATGTATGTGTCTTTTTTTAAGCACACATTTTGTTGCATTGGCATTTTTTGTAAAAAGTTGTTTCTATGTTTACAATCTGAACGATGCAAATGATCGTTCATTGTCATTCTGCACCAGTTATACCCTATATAGATAGTCATACGCCAGTTATACCCCTATATAGATAGTCATACGCACTCTCGTCAAGTGACTCATTGGAGTCTGACATGTAATACTCGGCCGTGACCCTCAGCACCACCGCCGGTTGTAGAATGTTTTGACAACAGTTTACACAGCGATCATCCTAGTCCAGATTATTGAGTCCATGGCAAGTAACACATATACCCCCATGTGGGATATTTTACTTACACAGTGCCCATCCTAGTCCAGATTATTGAGTCTACGGCAAGTAACACATGTAACCCCTGTGTGGGATATTTCACTTACACAGCGCCCACAGCGATTCTCCACAATGGCCTAACAACGGGCCTATTATATGATCATAATGGAGATTTGAGCATACCTACCCCTTCCAAGTGAGCATCTCATACACTAATGGTACCAGAAATAATTTAAAATAATGATAATGGTTGCCTAGTAATAACACTTAAAGTTGTGTGCCTAGCAATGGGGTATCAAGTTAAATATATATGAAATATCCACACTAATTAATCAAAGAACCCACAAAAAGAAACTGTTAATATTATTAACTTTATTCTTTTACTTAATCTGATTCCATATCTTTTTCCACTATAGCGGCTTCCGCGCAACAAGGGTTGCACACAATTGTTCCCCGAGCAGTTGCCACCTTGCCCCTCCGGACAATTGCTCCCCGAGCAGTTGCCACCTTGCCTCTCCGGACAATTGGTCTCCGAGCAGTTGCTCAATATTCATCATACGTTGGCATCTGTCTATCTCGAGAGATACTAGAGCTGCACCGTAAGTGAAATCAGTGTTTTACACATCTGCTGTGACTAAAAGTCCGAGTTTTGAGTGTCAGTTACATATGGCACGTGTTGACAGTTTGATGTAGAGGCGTGGTAGTTGATGGCCTTTCTCTGTGACGCTCTCTCTTTTCCGTTCGTTTCTTCTTTCTTCTGCTTTCCCGCTACCACTCCGTATAGCCTGTTGCCAGTTGCCGTCTGCTGCAGCAGATTCCCAGGACTCGATGCTGATATGACCAGATTTGTAATCTCGTTTGCAAGCATTCATACCATTATTTATTTAAAAAGGGTTCGAGAAATAAGTCAGAGAATTACAGACCAGTGAGTTTAACGTCAGTGATTTGTAAATTATTAGAAAGGTTAATCAAAGACCATATGGTGGACTTCCTCGTTAAGCATAAATTATTAAATTCATCTCAACATGGATTCCTTAAAGCGAGGTCATGCTTAACAAATATGTTATGTTTTTTTGAAGAAATCACTAAGTGGATAGACGTGGGATCGCCAGTAGATATTATCTACTTAGATTTTCAGAAAGCTTTTGACAAAGTGCCGTATCAAAGATTACTACTTAAATTAAAAGCCCATGGTATCGGGGATAGCATAACTGACTGGATAGAACAATGGCTGACTGACAGAAGACAATGAGTTGTAGTAGATGGAGAAGTTTCAAATTGGAAATCGGTTTTGAGTGGGGTACCTCAAGGATCAGTATTAGGACCTATATTATTCTTAATATATATCAATGACTTGGACGACAGTATAACAAGTAACGTACTGAAATTTGCGGATGACACAAAACTCTTTAGAAAGGTTAATACTGATGGTGATAAACAACATTTCCAAAACGATCTAGATAGATTAGTGAAATGGTCTGAGAAATGGCAGAAGTTGTTAAATTTTGGGAAATGTAAATGCCTACATACAGGACATGGGAACTTGGATGTAAACTATAAAATGGGAGATACTGTTCTGGGTACTACTGTAAAAGAAAAGAACTTAGGAGTTACAATAAGCGCTGATATGAAAGTTTCAGAGCAGTGTGGTATTGCAGCTTCAAAGGGTAATCAAATTCTTGGATTGATTAGAAGAAACATAACATACAAGGGAAAAAAGTTAATTATACCTCTTTATAAAGCAATAGTTAGACCTCATTTAGAATACTGTATACAAGCATGGAGACCATATCGTAAGAAGGATATAGATACGCTTGAACGAATACAAAGGAGAGCAACTAAAATGATTCCAGAACTGAGAGACCTTAGTTATGAAGAACGCCTGAAAGAATGTGGTTTAACAACTCTAGAGACAAGGAGGTTAAGAGGAGATCAGATTGAAGTTTTTAAGATATTGAATGGGTATGAAAATATTGATAGAAATATGTTTTTCTCACTCAAAAAGGATAGCAGAACTAGAGGACATGAGGTAAAATTAGTAAAGGATCAATGTAGATTGGACATCAGGAAGCACTCGTTCTCACAGAGGACAATAAATGAATGGAACAAATTGTCTACAGATTGTGTAACTGCTAGCAGCGTGAATATGTTTAAAAACAAGGTTGACACATATCTCAGGAGGGCAGGTTATAAGTAGATGAACATTGTTGGACTCTCGATAAGCCAATGGCTTCCTTGTCCACTTGCCATCTGGGCCTTTGGCTTGGATGGCAAATCTTGTTAAATCTTGTTAAATTCCTGAACCGCTGAACTGGATGGCCGACACACTTTGCACCAGAGGCAAGCTCACCATAGAGGACGTCCTTGGAGATACGTCCATCCTCCATGCGGCAGACATGACCAAGTCAGTGCAGACGCCGCTGACTTAGTACTCGATAACAATGACTTAATAATGGTTTTATTTGGATCTATCTGTACTCTCCACTGTGTATGCATTTCACTCAACCTAAATCAACAACAGTAATAATCACATCAACCCAAAAAAATCCGTGCTGCGGACCTCAGGGGCAATAGGCAGGAGGGGCTATTGTCCGAGGTGGAAAATGTCCGGAGGGGCAACTGTGGGGGGGGTCAATTACCCCGTGTCCATTGATCTGCACAAGTGTGTCGTATATTGACTGAAACAAGACGCTGTGCCGCCATTCCCAGGACCTGTGATTATTGCAGCATGTCTCCCTTATAGGAGTGTTGGGCCGAATGTTAACGGGCCTGGGCCAGACTTGGGCCGGGGTGGGCTTGGGCGCAAATACACAACACGTTACACGTTTACTCCGTGCGGGATATTTTACTTCTGTGTAGAATGGCCTACCTATGTTAGTGTCTCGTCCGACATACACAACACGTTTACTCCGTGCGGGATCTTTTACTTCTATGCAGAAGGACCTACCTATGTTAGTGTCTCGTCTGACATACACAACACATTACACGTTTACTCCGTGCGGGATCTTTTACTTCTACGTAGAAGGGCGTACCTATGTTAGTGTCTCGTCCGACATACACATCACGTTACACGTTTACTCCGTGCGTGATCTTTTACTTCTACGTAGAAGGGCCTACCTATGTTAGTGTCTCGTCCGACATACACATCACGTTACACGTTTACTCCGTGCGTGATCTTTTACTTCTACGTAGAAGGGCCTACCTATGTTAGTGTCTCGTCTGACATACATTTTACTTTAACGAATAAAATTCGCATTGAGATGTTTAATGCATTAATTAATTTATTTGTGTTGCTCTGCAAGTTATACATTATTTGGCCTAGTTACATATTGTTTGACCGACCTACTGAGCCTGAGCAAGTTGGGCTGAGTCTGAGGGATGAAATCAAATGGTAGTTCATGGCCATAGCTTGCTGTCAAGTCTCAACAGTCGACAGTTAATTGACAGATTGAATCAAAGAAAAATGTCCACTCCATACAACCATAATGTGATCGTCATATATCGTCATACATACAGGATCAACGTACACGTTAACCCAAATAATTTATGACAAATGGACAATATGGACAATAGAAATCATGTGGGGAGCGGTGGTCTAATGGTTAGAGCACCCGCCTGTCGATCGAGAGGACGGTGGTTCGATTCCACCTCCGCCGTTTCGAAGCTTGGGCAATTTCGTTCACCCCACTTTGCCCGTGTCTTTCGGAAGAGACACTAAAAGCCGTTGGTCCAAACTCCTGCGTTAGCTCAAGATTGGGCTGTTTGGAGTATAACTACTTGAGACTTGAGATGTCAAATAATAATGGAGGCTGTGTATGAGATGATCTTTACCGGGATTCAACAATATCCATGTCTTCTTTGAATTAGCTGGAATGAGGCTTCCTTCCACTTTGCGGAGGTAATGGAGTGCTGCACTTAGTGGAGAAGGGATGCAATCTGTAAATATGAGGGTTGTAGTCCAGTATTGGTACTTGCACTTAAGACAAGTACTAACCAACTTACAAATATAAGGGTTGGGGTCCAGTATTGGTACTTGCACTTAAGACAAGTACTAACCAACTTACAAATATGAGGGTTGTGGTCCAGTACTGGTACTTGCACTTAAGACAAGTACTAACCAACTTACAAATATGAGGGTTGTGGTCCAGTATTGGTACTTGCACTTAAAACAAGTAGTAACCAACTTACAAATATGAGGGTTGTGGTCCAGTATTGGTACTTGCACTTAAGACAAGTACTAACCAACTTACAAATATGAGGGTTGTGGATAAGTACTGGGACTTAAGACAAGTACTAGCCAACTTACAAATTTGAGGGTCGTGGTCCAGTACTGGTAAGTCTAAGCCCCTCGTTTTGTGCAGACTCATTCCACGGCACAGTCACAGCAAAGGGACCAGTATTGTCACTAATGTTTGCCAAATAAAATCCCACTAATTCAGATGCCCAGATCATTTAATATGACACTGTGCCCTGGGAGGATACAGCCCTACTTGTGTTTACTTAGAGATAACACTCCCTATTGTCACCCCTTGAACGGGAGGATACAGCCCCACTTGTGTTTACTTAGTGATGACATTCCCTATTGTCACCCCTTGAATGGGAAGATACAACCCCACTTGTGTTTACTTTACACTTGTGTTTACATTCGTGATAACATTCCCTATTGTCACCCCATGAACAGGAGGATACAACCCCACTTGTGTTTACTTAGTGATTACATTCCCTATTGTCACCCCTTGAATGGGAGGATACAGCCCCACTTGTGTTTACTTAGTGATAACATTCCCTATTGTCACCCCTTGAACATGAGGATACAGCCCCACTTGTGTTTACTTAGTGATAACACTCCCTATTGTCACCCCTTGAATGGGAGGATACAGCCCCACTTGTGTTTACTTAGTGATAACACTCCCTATTGTCACCCCTTGAATGGGAGGATACAGACCCACTTGTGTTTACTTAGTGATGACATTCCCTGTTGTCACTCCTTGAACGGGAGGATACAGCCCCACTTGTGTTTACTTAGTGATAACATTCCCTATTGTCACCCCTTGAACGGGAAGATACAGCCCCACTTGTGTTTACTTAGTGATAACATTCCCTCTTGTCACCCCTTGAACGGGAGGATACAGCCCAACTTGTGTTTACTTAGTGATGACATTCCCTATTATCACCCCTAGCTGACACCATATGTAAAAAAAACTAACAGATGGAAAGACGTCCTGTTGTTTCGGATGTAGCCCAGCACTCGGCAGCAATGTGAGCGAACGAGGTAGACTTCGGGTAGATAATAAGGTGGTTGTGAGATCTACAATCAGTGGTGCGTCCTCTCAGAGCCTGTGTTATCAAGGTTACTTCAATATAGGTGGTTGTGTGAGCTACAAACAATGGCCCCTCCTCAAGGAGCCTGTGTTATCAAGGCTATTTCAATCCAGGTGGTTGTGAGAGCTGCAAACACTGTAACAGTGGTGCCTCCTCTTGGAGCCTGTGTTATCAATGCTATTTCAATCCAGGTAGTTGTGAGAGCTGCAAACACTGTAACAGTAGTGCCTCCTCTCGGAGCCTGTGTTATCAAGGCTATTTCAATCCAGGTAGTTGTGAGAGCTACTAACACTGTAACAGTGGTGCCTCCTCTCAGAGCCTGTGTTATCAAGGCTATTTCAATCCAGGTAGTTGTGAGGGCTACTAACACTGTAACAGTGGTGCCTCCTCTCGGAGCCTGTGTTATCAAGGCTATTTCAATCCAGGTGGTTGTGAGAGCTACTAACACTGTAACAGTGGTGCCTCCTCTCGGAGCCTGTGTTATCAAGGCTATTTCAATCCAGGTGGTTGTGAGAGCTACTAACACTGTAACAGTGGTGCCTCCTCTCAGAGCCTGTGTTATCAAGGCTATTTCAAACCAGGTGGTTGTGAGGGCTACAAACAATGGTAGTGTACTAAATGTGAGCACAACCTAAAGCCTAATGTTTTGTGTTATTGTTAGTGGTTAAGGTTATAATTAGGGTTTGTTTAAGGTCAGTAAGTGCTCTGATTGGAGCTGACATTAGAGCACTGTCCATACTCGTAATACCTCCTTCCAATTACCTGTGCTGCTGGAACATATTCGGTTCGACCTATCTGCACGATATTTAGATATGTCCAAATGTGATGTCTTAGTAATCTGTACCATTAGACACTTGGTCAAAAAGAAACGGAAAACATACACCATCAATATAGTATTAATGTGTGTGAAAATATGTCATGAGTCGCCATGAAATCATGTGCCTGTGATTGTCTTCCATGAGACCATAGACAGTTAAAAGACCAGTAGGCTGATGACAACAATGCAGGATTAGCTAACCATTTACTGGGACCCTTGAATGGATAGATGATCCGGTCTCTTGGTTATTAATATTAAGCATAATTACCTCTCAAGAAACTTGATGTTTGTTCTGAATATTTCGACTGCATCTCGCAGTCTTCTTCAGCAGACTGAAGTTACGGATGTGTCACATGACCAATGTCATGTGACACAAGCTGGAGTAGGACTGGTGAAAAACAGCACACAGTTTGTAAAGAAGATCAAAGAGTTGGAAGTTCCACGAGGGAGGAAAATGGTGTCTTTTGATGTGACAGTCCTGTTCACGAGTATCCCGGTGACAGAGGCGGTATCAGTGATAAAGGACCGACTAAACCAGGATACAACACTGAAAGACAGATGTGAACTATCAGTAAACCAGATCATCACACTGTTAGAAATCTGTCTGAACACCACATATTTCATTTACGATGGAGTGTTCTACAAACAGAAGAAGGGAGCAGCCATGGGTTCACCGGTCTCTCCGATAGTGGCAAACCTATACATGGAACATTTTGAGGAAAGAGCCATCAGAGAAGCACCGCATCCTCCAGACATCTGGTTGAGGTATGTAGATGACACATTCATAGTGTTACAAGAGAGTGAAGTAGAACATTTCACACACCATCTGAATTCAATGGACGAGAACATTAAGTTCACGGTAGAACCAGAACAGGACAATACGTTAGCCTTTCTAGACACGTGTGTATGCCTGAATGATGATGGATCAACCAAGGTCAAGATATATCGGAAAGCAACCCACACGGACCAATATTTGAACTAGAACACAAACGATCAGTGGTCAGGACACTCCTCCAAAGGGCAGAAAACCTGACAACAGAAGAAGAAGACAAGAACTCAGAGGTGGACCACATCAAGAAAGTGCTGAAAGCAAACGGTTACAAAACTTGGATGTTTAGCACCACGCAACCAATGAGAAGGAACGAGAACACCACCACAGAAACCAGCAGAAGACAACATGCCATAGGTCTGCCCTACATTAGTAAACTATCAGAACAAGTAGCAAGGATTTTCAAGTCATATAACATCCCGGTTTACCACAGACCTATCAACACCCTGAGGTCACTGTTGGTACACCCAAAAGACAAAACAGCCAAGGCAGCAAAATGTGGAGTAGTATATGACATACAATGCCCAGAATGTGACCAACACTATATAGGAGAAACAGCCAGAACACTTGGCACAAGAATAATGAAAGACGTTAATATTCTAGACCACGAGGAGAACTGGCACAGGAGAAAAATAAAGGAGGCGATTAACATTCACCGAAAGAAACCTACGCTGAACCGAGACATCGGCCAGGAGCTCCCACCAGTCCTACTCCAGCTTGTGTCACATGACATTGGTCATGTGACACATCCGTAACTTCAGTCTGCTGAAGAAGACTGCGAGATGCAGTCGAAATATTCAGAACAAACATCAAGTTTCTTGAGAGGTAATTATGCTTAACATTTACTGGGATGTTGTGTTGGATTGGCAGACGTGTTGTGTTGGGGTGGCAGAAGTGTTGTGTTGGGGTGGCAGAAGTGTTGTGTTGTGTTGGGGTGTAAGATGTGTTGTGTTGGGGTGGCAGACATGTTGTGTTGGGGTGGCAGACATTGGCTTCCAATGTATAAAAATACAATCTAGATAAACCTTTACTATTAAAACAGGTTGCTCTGAACAAAACTATAATTTGTTAAATTTATGTACCCATTGGAATAATTATACTAAAAATAATAGTTGACATTCAGTGATGGTAATATAGATAAACCTCTGTAGTTTGTACTATAAAACATGATTTGACAATAACAACAATCATACTATTTGCCTATAACATAAATATAATAATAACAAAAGCATTAGAAATATAATAATGACAAAAGCATTAGAAATGTAATAATAACAAATGCATTAGAAATATAATAATAAAAAATCATAAAAAATATAATAATAACAAGTATTAGAAATATAATAACAAAAGCATTATAAGTATAATAATAATAACAAAAGCGTTACAAATATAATAATAATAAAAAATTTGAAGTATAATAATAACGAAAACATAAGTAAAATAATAACAAAAGTATTAGAAATATAATAATAATAACAAAAGCATTAGAAGTATAATAATAACAAAAACGTTAAAAATATAATAATAATAAAAAATTAGAAGTGTAATAATAACGAAAACATCAGTAAAATAATAAGAAAAGCATTATAAATATACTAATAATAACAAAAGCATTAACATTGTAATAATAACAAAAGCATTATAAATGTAATAACAAAAGCATTATAACAGTATTATGAATAGATTGTCTGTAACATAACCTATGTCTGTTTAGGTCTCTGCTACCTCACCTGTATTATAAATATATTGTCTATAACATAACCTATGTCTGTTTAGGTCTCTGCTACCTCACCTGTATTATAAATATATTGTCTATAACATAACCCATGTCTGTTTAGGTCTCTGCTACCTCACCTGTATTCAGGGTTGAAAAATCATGATTAAAAAAAAAAAAAAATCGGATTTTTATTTAAATAAGATTTTTTTCTTTTTCTTTTTTTATTTATTTGATTTAAAAAAAATCTGGTATACATAATGTCATAAAATATTTTACTATCAGGCTATCTGGTGTCAATACAGCTACACAAGTGTGCGCACTTTGTGCTTTTGTATTAAAAAACACACAAAACTTTGTTGATCTCGATGCTTGTAAACAATTATTTGTGTTAAATTCATATAAATCAGCGAATAAAAAAAACGGAAGTAAAAAATCAAAAAAAATCATAAATCAATGATTTTTGTAATTTTTTTGGAGCGATTTAAATCATGATTTAAATCAATGATTTAAATCAAATGATTTAAATCAAACAACTCTGCCTGTATTATCAATAGATTATCTGTAACATAACTCCATGTCTACAATGTGCTTTGCCTTCCAATAACTGAAAGGTATAAATCTAAAAAAATCATTATAAATTTATGTTCAAATGTGTGTTTATAAGAAAATGTTACTCATGTAGGTATAACTGTGAACATTCTCAAATTATTTATTACGACTACCACCCCTGGGTGATTCAACTTTATTTAGTTTTATTATAATAATATTAAAAAAATACATTTGTGTTCATTTTTTCCTATTTTTTCTCTTTCTATTATACAATGGTAGGCATTCAACAACTGTTTTTATATACTACCTATTCAATTTGTTTGGTACATGATTGAATTATATGCATTATATATATATATATATATATATATATATATATATATATATATATATATATATATATATATATATATATATATATATATATATATATATATATATATATATCTCTCTCTCTCTCTCTCTAGGGTGTCAGGTTGCTACATCTAGTTGTCTAGTTTCTACTGCCGTCCAGGCATGTCTTGTTACCTGTAATTTGTATTCTTATATTTTTCATGCCAAATAAATTAATTCTCAATCATTTAACACACCAACCATCAAGTGTCATAAAGAGAGACACACTTGTTATTATTTGAAACATTGAACACACCAACCATCAAGTGTCATAAAGAGAGTGGTACTTATTATTTGAAACATTGAACACACCAACCATTAAGTGTCATAAAGAGAGACACACTTGTTATTATTTGAAACATTGAACACACAAACTATCAAGTGTCATAAAGAGAGTCGCACTTGTTATTATTTGAAACATTGAACACACCAATCATCAAGTGTCATAAAGAGAGTGGCACTTGTTATTATTTAAAACATTGAACTCACCAACCATCAAGTGTCAGAAAGAGAGTCCATTGATCTGCACAAGTGTGTCGTATATTGACTGAAACAAGACGTTCTGCCGCCATTCCCAGGACCTGTGATTATTGCAGCATGTCTCCCTTATAGGAGTGTTGGGCCGAATGTTAACGGGCCGGGGTCGGCTTGGGCGCAAATGATTGGTCCGCGTAGGCCACTAGAATATATGTCCACCTTGAGCCCTTCTGTGTGTGCATGCGTGTGCGTGCGTGTGTTCCTCGTGTATGCTGGTTTATGTCCTTGTTGTAGTTCAGTGTACTTTGTTATGGTATTCTTGCGTGTAGCAGTGACCATGGTCGGAGGTGACTTCTTTCTATGAGTTGTTGTAGTTCAGTGTACTTTGTTATGGTATTCTTGCGTGTAGCAGTGACCATGGTCGGAGGTGACTTCTTTCTATGAGTTGTTGTAGTTCAGTGTACTTTGTTATGGTATTCTTGCGTGTAGCAATGACCATGGTTGGAGGTGACTTCTTTCTATGAGTTGTTGTAGTTCAGTGTACTTTGTTATGGTATTCTTGCATGTAGCAGTGACCATGGTCGGAGGTGACTTCTTTCTATGAGTTGTTGTAGTTCAGTCTACTTTGTTATGGTATTCTTGCGTGTAGCAATGACCATGGTCGGAGGTGACTTCTTTCTATGAGTTGTTGTAGTTCAGTCTACTTTGTTATGGTATTCTTGCATGTAGCAGTGACCATGGTCGGAGGTGACTTCTTTCTATGAGTTGTTGTAGTTCAGTGTACTTTGTTATGGTATTCTTGCATGTAGCAGTGACCTTGGTCGGAGGTGACTTCTTTCTATGAGTTGTTGTAGTTCAGTCTACTTTGTTATGGTATTCTTGCGTGTAGCAATGACCATGGTCGGAGGTGACTTCTTTCTATGAGTTGTTGTAGTTCAGTCTACTTTGTTATGGTATTCTTGCATGTAGCAGTGACCATGGTCGGAGGTGACTTCTTTCTATGAGTTGTTGTAGTTCAGTGTACTTTGTTATGGTATTCTTGCGTGTAGCAATGACCATGGTTGGAGGTGACTTCTTTCTATGAGTTGTAGTTCAGTCTACTTTGTTATGGTATTCTTGCGTGTAGCAATGACCATGGTTGGAGGTGACTTCTTTCTATGAGTTGTTGTAGTTCAGTGTACTTTGTTATGGTATTCTTGCATGTAGCAGTGACCTTGGTCGGAGGTGACTTCTTTCTATGAGTTGTTGTAGTTCAGTCTACTTTGTTATGGTATTCTTGCGTGTAGCAATGACCATGGTCGGAGGTGACTTCTTTCTATGAGTTGTTGTAGTTCAGTCTACTTTGTTATGGTATTCTTGCATGTAGCAGTGACCATGGTCGGAGGTGACTTCTTTCTATGAGTTGTTGTAGTTCAGTGTACTTTGTTATGGTATTCTTGCGTGTAGCAATGACCATGGTTGGAGGTGACTTCTTTCTATGAGTTGTTGTAGTTCAGTGTACTTTGTTATGGTATTCTTGCGTGTAGCAATGACCATGGTCGGAGGTGACTTCTTTCTATGGGTTGTTGTAGTTCAGCGTACTTTGTTATGGTATTCTTGCATGTAGCAGTGACCATGGTCAGAGGTGACTTCTTTCTATGAGTTGTTGTAGTTCAGTGTACTTTGTTATGGTATTCTTGCGTGTAGCAATGACCATGGTTGGAGGTGACTTCTTTCTATGAGTTGTTGTAGTTCAGTGTACTTTGTTATGGTATTCTTGCGTGTAGCAATGACCATGGTCGGAGGTGACTTCTTTCTATGGGTTGTTGTAGTTCAGCGTACTTTGTTATGGTATTCTTGCATGTAGCAGTGACCATGGTCAGAGGTGACTTCTTTCTATGAGTTGTTGTAGTTCAGTGTACTTTGTTATGGTATTCTTGCGTGTAGCAGTGACCATGGTCGGAGGTGACTTCTTTCTATGAGTTGTTGTAGTTCAGTGTACTTTGTTATGGTATTCTTGCGTGTAGCAATGACCTTGGTCGGAGGTGACTTCTTTCTATGAGTTGTTGTAGTTCAGTCTACTTTGTTATGGTATTCTTGCGTGTAGCAATGACCATGGTTGGAGGTGACTTCTTTCTATGAGTTGTTGTAGTTCAGTCTACTTTGTTATGGTATTCTTGCGTGTAGCAGTGACCATGGTTGGAGGTGACTTCTTTCTATGGGTTGTTGTAGTTCGGTGTACTTTGTTATGGTATTCTTGCGTGTAGCAGTGACCATGGTCGGAGGTGACTTCTTTCTATGAGTTGTTGTAGTTCAGTGTACTTTGTTATGGTATTCTTGCGTGTAGCAATGACCATGGTCGGAGGTGACTTCTTTCTATGAGTTGTTGTAGTTCAGTGTACTTTGTTATGGTATTCTTGCGTGTAGCAGTGACCATGGTCGGAGGTGACTTCTTTCTATGAGTTGTTGTAGTTCAGTGTACTTTGTTATGGTATTCTTGCGTGTAGCAATGACCTTGGTCGGAGGTGACTTCTTTCTATGAGTTGTTGTAGTTCAGTCTACTTTGTTATGGTATTCTTGCGTGTAGCAATGACCATGGTTGGAGGTGACTTCTTTCTATGAGTTGTTGTAGTTCAGTCTACTTTGTTATGGTATTCTTGCGTGTAGCAGTGACCATGGTTGGAGGTGACTTCTTTCTATGAGTTGTTGTAGTTCAGTCTACTTTGTTATGGTATTCTTGCATGTAGCAGTGACCATGGTCGGAGGTGACTTCTTTCTATGAGTTGTTGTAGTTCAGTGTACTTTGTTATGGTATTCTTGCGTGTAGCAGTGACCTTGGTCGGAGGTGACTTCTTTCTATGAGTTGTTGTAGTTCAATGTATTTGTTATGGTATTCTTGTGTGTAGCAGTGACCATGGTCGGAGGTGACTTCTTTCTATGAGTTGTTGTAGTTAAGTCTACTTTGTTATGGTATTCTTGCGTGTAGCAGTGACCTTAGTCGGAGGTGACTTCTTTCTATGAGTTGTTATAGTTCAGTCTACTTTGTTATGGTATTCTTGCGTGTAGCAATGACCATGGTTGGAGGTGACTTCTTTCTATGAGTTGTTGTAGTTCAGTGTACTTTGTTATGGTATTCTTGCGTGTAGCAGTGACCATGGTCGGAGGTGACTTCTTTCTATGAGTTGTTGTAGTTCAGTGTACTTTGTTATGGTATTCTTGCGTGTAGCAATGACCTTGGTCGGAGGTGACTTCTTTCTATGAGTTGTTGTAGTTCAGTCTACTTTGTTATGGTATTCTTGCGTGTAGCAATGACCATGGTTGGAGGTGACTTCTTTCTATGAGTTGTTGTAGTTCAGTCTACTTTGTTATGGTATTCTTGCGTGTAGCAGTGACCATGGTTGGAGGTGACTTCTTACTATGAGTTGTTGTAGTTCAGTGTACTTTGTTATGGTATTCTTGCGTGTAGCAGTGACCATGGTCGGAGGTGACTTCTTTCTATGAGTTGTTGTAGTTCAGTGTACTTTGTTATGGTATTCTGGCGTGTAGCAGTGACCATGGTCAGAGGTGACTTCTTTCTATGAGTTGTTATAGTTCAGTGTACTTTGTTATGGTATTCTTGCATGTAGCAGTGACCATGGTCGGAGGTGACTTCTTTCTATGAGTTGTTGTAGTTCAGTGTACTTTGTTATGGTATTCTTGCGTGTAGCAGTGACCATGGTCGGAGGTGACTTCTTTCTATGAGTTGTTGTAGTTCAGTGTACTTTGTTATGGTATTCTTGCGTGTAGCAGTGACCATGGTCGGAGGTGACTTCTTTCTATGAGTTGTTGTGGTTCAGTGTACTTTGTTATGGTATTCTTGCATGTAGCAGTGACCATGGTCGGAGGTGACTTCTTTCTATGAGTTGTTGTAGTTCAGTGTACTTTGTTATGGTATTCTTGCATGTAGCAGTGACCATGGTCGGAGGTGACTTCTTTTTATGAGTTGTTGTAGTTCAGTCTACTTTGTTATGGTATTCTTGCATGTAGCAGTGACCATGGTTGGAGGTGACTTCTTTCTATGAGTTGTTGTAGTTCAGTGTACTTTGTTATGGTATTCTTGCGTGTAGCAGTGACCTTGGTCGGAGGTGACTTCTTTCTATGAGTTGTTGTAGTTCAGTGTACTTTGTTATGGTATTCTTGCATGTAGCAGTGACCTTGGTCGGAGGTGACTTCTTTCTATGAGTTGTTGTAGTTCAGTGTACTTTGTTATGGTATTCTTGCGTGTAGCAGTGACCTTGGTCGGAGGTGACTTCTTTCTATGAGTTGTTGTAGTTCAGTGTACTTTGTTATGGTATTCTTGCATGTAGCAGTGACCATGGTCGGAGGTGACTTCTTTCTATGAGTTGTTGTAGTTCAGTCTACTTTGTTATGGTATTCTTGCGTGTAGCAGTGACCATGGTCGGAGGTGACTTCTTTCTATGAGTTGTTGTAGTTCAGTGTACTTTGTTATGGTATTCTTGCGTGTAGCAGTGACCATGGTCGGAGGTGACTTCTTTCTATGAGTTGTTGTAGTTCAGTCTACTTTGTTATGGTATTCTTGCGTGTAGCAGTGACCTTGGTCGGAGGTGACTTCTTTCTATGAGTTGTTGTAGTTCGGTGTACTTTGTTATGGTATTCTTGCGTGTAGCAATGACCATGGTCGGAGGTGACTTCTTTCTATGAGTTGTTGTAGTTCAGTCTAGTTTGTTATGGTATTCTTGCGTGTAGCAGTGACCATGGTCGGAGGTGACTTCTTTCTATGGGTTGTTGTAGTTAAGTCTACTTTGTTATGGTATTCTTGCGTGTAGCAGTGACCATGGTCGGAGGTGACTTCTTTCTATGAGTTGTTGTAGTTCAGTGTACTTTGTTATGGTATTCTTGCGTGTAGCAATGACCATGGTTGGAGGTGACTTCTTTCTATGAGTTGTTGTAGTTCAGTGTACTTTGTTATGGTATTCTTGCGTGTAGCAGTGACCATGGTCGGAGGTGACTTCTTTCTATGAGTTGTTGTAGTTCAGTGTACTTTGTTATGGTATTCTTGCGTGTAGCAATGACCATTGTCGGAGGTGACTTCTTTCTATGAGTTGTTGTAGTTCAGTCTACTTTGTTATGGTATTCTTGCGTGTAGCAATGACCATGGTCGGAGGTGACTTCTTTCTATGAGTTGTAGTTCAGTCTACTTTGTTATGGTATTCTTGCATGTAGCAGTGACCATGGTCGGAGGTGACTTCTATCTATGAGTTGTTGTAGTTCAGTGTACTTTGTTATGGTATTCTTGCATGTAGCAGTGACCATGGTCGGAGGTGACTTCTTTCTATGAGTTGTTGTAGTTCAGTGTACTTTGTTATGGTATTCTTGCATGTAGCAGTGACCATGGTCGGAGGTGACTTCTTTCTATGAGTTGTTGTAGTTCAGTCTACTTTGTTATGGTATTCTTGCATGTAGCAATGACCATGGTCGGAGGTGACTTCTTTCTATGAGTTGTTGTAGTTCAGTCTACTTTGTTATGGTATTCTTGCGTGTAGCAGTGACCATGGTCGGAGGTGACTTCTTTCTATGAGTTGTTGTAGTTCAGTGTACTTTGTTATGGTATTCTTGCGTGTAGCAATGACCATGGTCGGAGGTGACTTCTTTCTATGAGTTGTTGTAGTTCAGTCTACTTTGTTATGGTATTCTTGCGTGTAGCAATGACCATGGTCGGAGGTGACTTCTTTCTATGAGTTGTTGTAGTTCAGTCTAGTTTGTTATGGTATTCTTGCGTGTAGCAGTGACCATGGTCGGAGGTGACTTCTTTCTATGGGTTGTTGTAGTTCGGTGTACTTTGTTATGGTATTCTTGCGTGTAGCAGTGACCATGGTCGGAGGTGACTTCTTTCTATGAGTTGTTGTAGTTCAGTGTACTTTGTTACGGTATTCTTTTGTGTAGCAGTGACCATGGTCGGAGGTGACTTCTTTCTATGAGTTGTTGCAGTTCAGTCTACTTTGTTATGGTATTCTTGCGTGTAGCAGTGACCATGGTCGGAGGTGACTTCTTTCTATGGGTTGTTGTAGTTCGGTGTACTTTGTTATGGTATTCTTGCATGTAGCAGTGACCATGGTCGGAGGTGACTTCTTTCTATGAGTTGTTGTAGTTCAGTGTACTTTGTTACGGTATTCTTTTGTGTAGCAGTGACCATGGTCGGAGGTGACTTCTTTCTATGAGTTGTTGCAGTTCAGTCTACTTTGTTATGGTATTCTTGCGTGTAGCAGTGACCATGGTCGGAGGTGACTTCTTTCTAGGAGTTGTTGATCACGGCACCGTGTGAAAGAATCCTTTGTTCCACTGGAAGCCATACACTGTTTTTTTATTAGAGTCTTTCACCACATAAGACTTTGTGAGAATACCATTTCCCCTGTACACCAAGTAAACAACGACTATGCTGATTGCCTACACCAGCCTATATCGTGTTTGTGTCGGATATAACAGTTACAGTCAATATTTGTCTGCAGTTTTTAGCAATACATTGTAGAAATCATATATTCAGATATTACTATTTATCTGTGCTAAATATTGTCATGCTTTATCTCAGTTCACAATTTTACAGTTTTCCTCCAATCCTGTCTGTCAGTTCATGGTTTAGTCTTTTCACATTCATAATATTAGATAATTGACATATGCGCGTTTATATCGTCGTGAGTTGTTATTATTCACTTTAGATCCACGCCAGGGATACAATCAAATACACATATTTCGGTATGATAAGATTACTGCTTGCTCGGTCAGCGGTGTACATATTATTAGAAGGCTTCTTTATGGGCATTATTGTATATAGCGGTTGGTGAACTTAGTTAATTGTTGAGATTTTGGCTTTTTGGTATTAATTGTGAAGGAGCGGTCAGACGCAACCCTCGGACTGGGTCCTGCTTGTAGTAAAAACTTCAGATGTGCTACTTTATTTCACATTAAATAAAACGTGTTTCGGGAACAGATAGTCAGCTATATGAAAACATATCTTTAAATATAGCTGTGTTTCTGGAACATAATTGTAGTCAGCTAGATGAAACCATATCATTAAACATACCTGTGTTTCTGAAACATATAGTCAGCTATATGAAAATGTATCTTTTGATATAGCTGTGTTTGTGGAACAGATATTAAGCTATAATGAACATATATGTTTAAACATGCCTGATGTGCACGTTGTAACAACAAGAACTAAGATATTTATCTACCGGAAACAGGAATATATCGGTGTATGTAACATGAAGTTGTCATCAAGACATATACGCAATCACAACATATATTTCCTAGTAAGTTGTCATCAAGACATAGACACAATCACAACATACATTTCCTAGTAAGTTGTCATCAAGACATAGACACAATCACATCAAACATTTCCTAGTAAGTTGTCATCAAGACATAGACACAATCACAACATACATTTCCTAGTAAGTTGTCATCAAGACAAAGACAAAATCACAACATACATTTCCTAGTAAGTTGTCATCAAGACATAGACACAATCACAACATACATTTCCTAGTAAGTTGTCATCAAGACATAGACACAATCACATCAAACATTTCCTAGTAAGTTGTCATCAAGACATAGACACAATCACAACATACATTTCCTAGTAAGTTGTCATCAAGACAAAGACAAAATCACAACATACATTTCCTAGTAAGTTGTCATCAAGACAGAAACAATCACAATATACATTTCTTCAGCTGTATTTAAATTGTTAGCGTAAATGATACCAAATTTAACATTTCGAAACATCTACCCGCAAGCACTTTGGAAAACAGTGCCGTGGCAGATAAGGATATTTCAAGAAGGCATAACAAAGTGTATGCGTATTTTAATACCTGTAGAAATGTGATTGACATTGGTATGAAAATCAAAAGCCATGCTACCGAGAAACAATTCTGTCAACGCTGCGTTATATGCAAAGATTTGGTCGTTGTTCTTAACATAATAAGCCCAATTCAACTTCGCCAACTACAGCCATTTAGCCACCGACACAACAAAAGGAAGCAAGTTTTGCATAATTTTGATGACAGTTATCTTACTTTCTTATTTAAGTTTTTCATATGATATCGGCAACATATTTTCTTAAATGAACAATATATTTGTTTTTTAATAAGTTAAGAAATATATATTTGAAAATAATTGTGATGTCGTCTCTCTACATGGGCAATAGTATTTCTTGGTCATGTTCTTATTTATTTATGTGTAGAATTGTCTTAGAATGGATTGTAATGTTGCACAGTCACATGCCCCTGACGTGTCATTAGGCCCTATACATTTGGCATTGTATCATCATTTAAGTAGGTACATATGTCACTCTCTGACGTTCATATTGAAGTAAAAGTGAAGACTCTGAACGGTAGCTTAACTGGTTGATGACTGTTTCCCTCAACGTATCACCTGTTCATCTATTTAGGTCAGTTCCCATAATGTTTCAGCGTAGCGTCTAGCGTGAAGCAGGTATGTTTTAACAACATGAAGTAACATGTGGTATTGCAGCTTCAAATAGTAATTTGCCTTTGCCTTGGATGGCAATCTTGTTAAATCTTGTTCAATGCAAATGCCAAACTTTAACTATGTTTGTAGCTTTATATACCCAGTATCTGATTTCAACACTAGCCCAACTCCATGTCCTTTGATCCCAACACTAGCCCAACTCCATGCCCTTTGATCCCAACACTAGCTCAACTCCATGCCCTTTGATCCCAACACTAGCCCAACTCCATGTCCTTTGATCCCAACACTAGCCCAACTCCATGCCCTTTGATCCCAACACTAGCCCAACTCCATGCCCTTTGATCCCAACACTAGCCCAACTCCATGCCATTTGATCCCAACACTAGCCCAACTCCATGCCCTTTGATCCCAACACTAGCCTAACTCCATATCCTTCGATCCCAACACTAGCCCAACTCCATATCCTTTGATCCCAACACTAGCCCAACTCCATGCCCTTTGATCCCAACACTAGCCCAGCACCATGCCCTTTGATCCTAACACTTGCCCAACTTCTCGCCCTTTGACCCCCTGAATTATCACACTTGTCTAACTGAAAAGTGGTCAAAGTTAGTGTAGTAGTGTTGTTAACAACCAGTGACAACATGATGTTGTTAACAACCAGTGACAACATGATGTTATTAACAACCAGTGACAACATGATGGCGCTAGAACCAAGAACCTTGAAACCTCGGTGGAGTTGGGCTATTGTTGAAGTCAGGCATTCAATTGTTTAAACACCTTTTGATGCGGTAAATGTCGTTTCAGTGTTTACAGATCGAACGATGCAAATGAGCGTTTGTCATTATTCTGCGCCAATTGTATACCCATACTCGCTGTCGTCAAGTCTTGTGACTTACGTAATACTCGGCCGTGACTCTCAGCACCGCCGCAGGTTGTAGGATGTTTTGACTTCAGCTAAAGCAGCGAGTCCACAACACGTGACACGTTTAACCCGTGCGGGATCTTTTACTTCTATGTAGAAGGGCCTACCTATGTTAGTGTCTCATCCGACATACACAACACGTTACACGTTTACTCCGTGCGGGATCTTTTACTTCTATGTAGAAGGGCCTACCTATGTTAGTGTCTCGTCCGACATACACAACACGTTACACGTTTACTCCGAGCGGGATCTTTTACTTCTACGTAGAAGGGCCTACCTGTGTTTGTGTATCATCCGACATACACAACACGTTACACGTTTACTCCGTGCGGGATCTTTTACTTCTATGTAGAAGGGCCTACCTATGTTTGTGTCTCGTCCGACGTACACAACACGTTTCACGTTTACTCCGTGCGGGATCTTTTACTTCTATGTAGAAGGGCCTACCTATGTTAGTGTCTCGTCCGACATACACAACACGTTACACGTTTACTCCGTGCGGGAACTTTTACTTCTATGTAGAAGGGCCTACCTATGTTTGTGTCTCGTCCGACGTACACAACACGTTTCACATTTACTCCGTGCGGGATCTTTTACTTCTATGTAGAAGAGCCTACCTATGTTAGTGTCTCATCCGACATACACAACACGTTTCACGTTTACTCCGTGCGGGATCTTTTACTTCTATGTAGAAGAGCCTACCTATGTTAGTGTCTCGTCCGACATACACAACACGTTTCACGTTTACTCCGTGCGGGATCTTTTACTTCTATGTAGAAGGGCGTACCTATGTTAGCGTCTCGTCCGACATACACAACACGTTACACGTTTACTCCGTGCGGGATCTTTTACTTATATGTAGAAGAGCCTACCCATGTTAGTGTCTCGTCCGACGTACACAACTCGTTACACGTTTACTCCGTGCGGGATCTTTTACTTCTATGTAGAAGAGCCTACCTATGTTAGTGTCTCGTCCGACGTACACAACTCGTTACACGTTTACTCCGTGCGGGATCTTTTACTTCTATGTAGAAGAGCCTACCTATGTTAGTGTCTCGTCCGACATACACAACTCGTTACACGTTTACTCCGTGCGGGATCTTTTACTTCTATGTAGAAGGGCGTACCTATGTTAGTGTCTCGTCCGACATACACAACACGTTACACGTTTACTCCGTGCGGGATCTTTTACTTCTATGTAGAAGGGCCTATCTATGTTTGTGTCTCGTCCGACATACACAACACGTTACACGTTTACTCCGTGCGGGATCTTTTACTTCTATGTAGAAGGGCCTACCTATGTTAATGTCTCATCCGACAGACACAGGCCCCAGTGAACGTTGATGGCAACTTTGTGTGTATTTTTATTATTGTTGGATTGAAGTGGACAAGGAAGCCATTGGCTTATCGAGAAAAATATTGAATTTGAAAAAAATAGCAAGAGTTTCCAAAACATCGTCTTGCCACATCCCTGGGGCAAGACAGCCCTATGCCTGGGGCAAGACGGTCCTATGCCTGGGGCAAGACGGTCCTATGCCTGGGGCAAGACGGTCCTATGCCTGGGGCAACACGGTCCATAGTTTTCGCTTATATGAACGAAATATTGCCTGAAAAAAAAATATATATATATATATATATATATATATATATATATATATATATATATATATACAACTGGAATGATAGTAATATATCAATCCACTATGGTTGTAAAATTTAAATGGGAGTTAACATATAGTACATACCTTGCTATCCATATTATAATAAAATATTGGCTTAGTAATATTCCATCACAATTGCAGCCTACAGGCTAGCAGAACGTAAATTATGCAATGTTCGTATTATATTAAATGTATTAACCATAATTGGTCATGTGTAATACATTTGCTACACTGTGACCGTGTGCATGTGGGATAAGACATGGGGACCGTCTTGCCCCACATGCATGGGGACCATCTTGCCCCACATGCATGGGGACCGTCTTGCCCCACATGCATGGGGACCGTCTTGCCCCACATGCATGGGGACCGTCTTGCCCCACATGCATGGGGACCATCTTGCCCCACATGCATGGGGACCGTCTTGCTCCACATGCATGGGGACCGTCTTGCCCCACATGCATGGGGACCGTCTTGCCCCACAGACACAGTGTCTTAACACGATGTATACAAAACACAACATACTATTGCCCATTTTGTATTGTTTGACCTGTCAACCGATTAATAATATTAGTATGTCACCAGTTAAGTAATTTTATAGTCCCGTTATATAGCGAGTTGCACCATTTTACTAAATATTAGATCAGTGCATATAATATTGCATATAAAAGTTTAAAAACACACTGATTTAATTACGTCTGTCTCGTGTTATTGAGCTTTCAGGGTGGGTTTCATATAGAAGTTAGCAGCTTCGTTTTGTACCAGATTTGGGGACGTTCAGAGTTATATATTTGACGTAAATGATAGGGGCGTCTTATCTCCAGGGACCGTTTTGCGGCTTTTGCCCCAGGTTACCCTATCGATATTGGTTAACGCAGCAACATTAAGTTCCACGTTTCAACGGGGTTATCCGCCAGGGGACTGCCGAGTACAACAGTACTCGGCAGTCCGAATGTGAATAGGAGGGCTTGTTGTATAAACTAATTTGTTTAATACTTGTGTGGTGTTGTCACGACTATTTGTGGATTGAACCCTCTTTATATATAATTTGACCAATAAACTGGATCGCTGATCATGTGAAGGCCGTTGACATACTAATTTATGTCATTTCGACAACACGGTCGAGCGCAGCCTCGATAATCCAGGCTGCCTGCTGACTGCTGTGGCGCCACTGTTTGCCGCACACATCATCGTCTGGATTCAGATCGAGTGTACTTTTCATTGTGACGGAAATTGTGTATGCGTCCGATTTCTGGTCGCATACATAATTCGATTAATTTGACTTTCATCCGGGGTTTTGGCTAACTCATAAGATAAGAGGGAACTTTTATCAGTTTATATGATGCAATTCGAATTAACTTTAAAATTTTCATTATATTGACACAACTGTCAGACTGAAAATGCCAGGACTCTGGGGCCAGACTCTCTTCTCGGTGAAGTCACGAAGCCGAGCGAGAGTCCGATAAGCGAGACTAGGTCGAGCGCCAAGGCGCGACTTTCTGCAATGCACCACGGCATTGAAACGTATCGGTATATGTCAGTAAGTTTCTGATACGTGTATACATCAATGTTAAAACATGCGATTTCGACGTCGTATTGATAATCACAATACACTGATACAATTATGATGTTCATGAGCTAACGCGCACCGTAAATTGAGAAGGGCACCGATTTTCGCCCAGTGGCAGTGCCGTGGCAGTGCAGTGCAGTGGCAGTGTCAGAGTGACAGTGAGAGTGTCGGTGTCTGTCAGTGAGCGCGCAACGGTCTTAACGGCTTACGTCGGCATTAAACATCATTTCACTTTCACGAATAAAATTCACATTGATGTTTAATATATTAATTAATTTATTTGTTCTGCTAGTTATACATAGTTATTATAGATTGTTTGGCCTAGTTACACATTGTTTGGCCTATTTACACATATTTTGGCCTAGTTACACATTGACATTGTTTGGCCTAGTTATACATTGTTTGGCCGACCTGCTGAGCCTGAGTCTGAACCTGGGCTGGTGGATGAAATCAAATGGTAGTGCATGGCCATGGCTTGCTGTCAAGTCTCAAGAGTCGACAGTGAAGTGACAGATTGAATCAAAGAAAATTGTCCACTCCATACTACCATAATGTGATCATGATATATCGTCATATACACAGGATCAACATACACGTTAACCTGAATATGAGGGTTGTGGTCCAGTACTGAGACTTAAGACAAGTACTAGCCAACTTACAAATTTGAGGGTCGTGGTCAAGTACTGGTACTTGCACTTTAGACAAGTACTAACTAACTTACAAATATGAGGGTTGTGGTCAAGTACTGAGACTTAAGACAAGTACTAACCAACTTACAAATATGAGGGTTGTGGTCAAGTACTGAGACTTAAGACAAGTACTAGCCAACTTACAAATTTGAGGGTTGTGGTCAAGTACTGAGACTTAAGACAAGTACTAGCCAACTTACAAATATGAGGGTTGTGGTCAAGTACTGAGACTTAAGACAAGTACTAACTAACTTACAAATATGAGGGTTGTGGTCCAGTACTGGTACTTGCACTTTAGACAAGTACTAACTAACTTACAAATACCAACTTAACTACTAAGAACATTATATAGCATAAGGTAGTCCTACATCAATAATATTTACACTAGCTAGTCCTAACCGTAAGTCTAATCCCCTCGTTTTTTGCAGATTCATTCCATGGCACAGCCACAGCAAACGGGTCAGTATTGCCACAAAGGTTAGCCAAATAAAATCCCAATAATTCAGATGCACAGATCATTTAATATGACACTGTGCCCTGGAGAGGATACAGCCCCACTTGTGTTTACTTCGTGATAACATTCCCTGTTGTCACCCCTTGAACGGGAGGATACAGCCCCACTTGTGTTTACTTAGTGATGACATTCCCTATTGTCACTCCTTGAACGGGAGGATACAGCCCCACTTGTGTTTACTTAGTGATTGCATTCCCTATTGTCACCCCTTGAACGGGAGCATACAGCCCCACTTGTGTTTACTTAGTGATAACATTCCCTATTGTCACCCCTTGAACGGGAGGATACAGCCCCACTTGTGTTTACTTAGTGATAAAATTCCCTATTGTCACCCCTTGAGCGGGAGGATACAGCCCCACTTGTGTTTACTTAGTGATGACATTCCCTATTGTCACTCCTTGAACGGGAGGATACAGCCCCACTTGTGTTTACTTAGTGATGACATTCCCTATTGTCACCCCTTGAACGGGAGGGTACAGCCCCACTTGTGTTTACTTAGTGATGACATTCCCTATTGTCACTCCTTGAACGGGAGGATACAGCCCCACTTGTGTTTACTTAGTGATAACATTCCCTATTGTCACCCCTTGAACGGGAGGATACAGTCCCACTTGTGTTTACTTAGTGATAACATTCCCTATTGTCACCCCTTGAATGGGAGGATACAGCCCTACTTGTGTTTACTTAGTGATGACATTCCCTATTGTCACCCCTTGAACGGGAGGATACAGTCCCACTTGTGTTTACTTAGTGATAACATTCCCTATTGTCACCCCTTGAACGGGAGGATACAGTCCCACTTGTGTTTACTTAGTGATAACATTCCCTATTGTCACCCCTTGAACGGGAGGATACAGTCCCACTTGTGTTTACTTAGTGATGACATTCCCTATTGTCACCCCTTGAACGGGAGGGTACAGCCCCACTTGTGTTTACTTAGTGATGACATTCCCTATTGTCATCCCTTGAACGGGAGGATACAGCCCTACTTGTGTTTACTTAGTGATGACATTCCCTATTGTCACCCCTTGAACGGGAGGATACAGTCCCACTTGTGTTTACTTAGTGATAACATTCCCTATTGTCACCCCTTGAACGGGAGGATACAGTCCCACTTGTGTTTACTTAGTGATAACATTCCCTATTGTCATCCCTTGAACGGGAGGATACAGCCCTACTTGTGTTTACTTAGTGATGACATTCCCTATTGTCATCCCTTGAACGGGAGGATACAGCCCCACTTGAGTTTACTTTACACTTGTGTTTACTTAGTGATAACATTCCCTATTTTCGCCCCTTTCTGACACCATATGTAGAAAGGACTTCTAACAGATGGAAAGACGTCCTGTTGTTTCGGATATAGCCCAGCACTCGGCAGCAATGTGAGCGAACCAGGTTAACTTTGGGCAAAACAGTCTAGATAATAAGGTGGTTGTGAGAGCTACAATCAGTGGTGCTTCCTCACAAAGCCTGTGTTATCAAGGCTATTTCAATCCAGGTGGTTGTGAGAACTACAAACAGTGGCGCCTCCTCACAAAGCCTGTGTTATCAAGGCTATTTCTATCCAGGTGGTTGTGAGAACTACAAACAGTGGTGCCTCCTCACAAAGCCTGTGTTATCAAGGCTATTTCAATCCAGGTGGTTGTGAGAGCTACAATCAGTGGTGCCTCCTCACAGAGCCTGTGTTATCAAGGCTATTTCAATCCAGGTGGTTGTGAGAGCTACAAACAGTGGCCCCTCCTCACAGAGCCTGTGTTATCAAGGCTATTTCAATCCAGGTGGTTGTGAGAGCTACAAACAGTGGCCCCTCCTCACAGAGCCTGTGTTATCAAGGCTATTTCAATCCTGTGGTTGTGAGAGCTACAAACAGTGGCCCCTCCTCACAGAGCCTGTGTTATCAAGGCTATTTCAATGTAGGTGGTTGTGAGGGCTACAAACAATGGTAGTTTACTAAATGTGAGCACAACCTAAAGCCTAATTTTTTGTTTTATTATTGGTGATTTAAGGTTATAATTAGGATTTGTTTAAGGTCAGTAAGTGCTCTGATTGGAGCTAACATTTAGAGCACTCTCCTTCTCATAATACACCCTTCCAATTACTTGTGCTGCTGGAACATATTCGGGTCGACCTATCTGTGCGATATTCCAATGCCTAAATGTGATGTCTTAGTAATCTGTGTGATGAACCATTAGGCAATTGGCCCAAAAGAAACGGAAAAAACACACCATCAATATAATATTTATGTGTGTGAAAATATGTCATCAGTCGCTATAAAATCATGTGCCTGTGATCAGGGTTGTTTGATTTAAATCATCTGATTTAAATCATTGATTTAAATCATGATTTAAATCACTCCAAAAAAATAATTGATTTATGATTTTTTTTACTTCCGGTTTTTTTTTATTCGCTGATTTATATGAATTTAACACAAATAATTGTTTACAAGCATCGAGATCAACAAAGTTTTGTGTGTTTTTGAATACAAAAGCACAAAGTGTGCACACTTGTGTAGCTGTATTTACACCAGATAGCCTGATAGTAAAATATTTTATGACATTGTGTATACCAGATTTAAAAAAAATCCGATTTAAATAAAAAAAATCCGATTTTTTTGATTTAAAAAAAATCATTATTTTTTTCAACCCTGCCTGTGATTCACTTCCGCGAGACCACAGACAGTTAAAAGAGCAGTAGGCTAATAACAACAATGCAGGATTAGCAAACCATTTACTGGGATGTTGTGTTGGGGTGGCAGACGTTGTGTTGTGTTGGGGTGGCAGACGTGTTGTGTTGGGGTGGCAGATGTGTTGTGCTGGGATGTCAAACGTGTTGTGTTGGGGTGTAAGATGTGTTGTGTTGTGTTGGGGTGGCAAACGTGTTGTGTTGGGGTGACAGATGTGTTGTGGTGGGGTGGCAGACGTTGTTTTGGGATGGCAGATGTTGTGTTGGGGTGGCAGACGTGTCGTGTTGGGGAGGCAGACATTGTGTTGTGTTGGGGTGGCAGACGTGTTGTGTTCGGATGGCAGACGTGTTGTGTTCGGATGGCAGATGTGTTGTTTTGTGTTGGGGTGGCAGATGTGTTGTGTTGGGGTGACAAACATTGTGTTGTGTTGGGGTGGCAGACGTTGTGTTGGGGTGGCAGACGTTGGCTTCCAATGTATAAAAATACAATCTAGATAAGCGTTTACTATTAAAACATGTTGCTCTGGACAAAACTATAATTTGTTAAATTGATGTACCCATCGGAATAATTGTTAGTTGACATTCAGTGATGATAATATAGATAAACCTCTGTAGTTTATACTATAAAAATCATTCTATGTGCCTATGATATTAATATAATAATAACAAAAGCATTATAAATGTAATAACAAAAGCATTAGCAATATAATAATAACAAAAGCATTATAAATATAATAATAACAAGCATTAGAAACATAATAACAAAAGCATTAGAAGTATAATAATAAAAAAACATTATAAGTATAATAATAACGAAAGCATTATGAATATAATAATAATAACAAAAGCATTGGAAATATAATAATAACAAAAGCATTATGAATATTATAATAATAACAAAAGCATTGGAAATATAATAATAACAAAAACATTAGAACAGTATTATGAATAGATTGTCTGTAACATAACCCATGTCTGTTTAGGTCTCTGCTACCTCACCTGTATTATCAACAGATTGTCTGTAACATAACCTATGTCTGTTTAGGTGTCTGCACCTTGACCTCTGAGTATTGATCATCCAGACCACCTGTGAAACCCTGGAACTGGGTTGACAATCATGACGTAAACCAATTGTGCCATAGTGACACTGACATGACACTGGTGACATGGAATAAATGTGACAAGCCGACACTACTTTAACACTGCAGAAAACACGTCTGGTAAGTTAAAGTGACAATTAAATTGCATAATATAATGCTTCATGTCTCAAATGTGCTTCGCCTTCCAATAACTGAAAGGTATCAATCTAAACATTCTTAAATTATTTATTATGATTACCACCCCTGGGTGATTCAACTTTATTTATTTTTATTATAATAATATTAAAAAAAATACATTTGTGTTTGGTTTTTCCTTTTTCTCTCTTTCTATTATACATTGGTAGGCATTCAACAACTGTTTTATATACTACCTATTAAATTTGTTTGGCACATAAATGAATTATATGCATTATATATATATATATATATATATATATATATATATATATATATATATATATATATATATATATATATATATATATATATATATATATATATATATCTTTAGGGTGTCAGGTTGCTACATCTAGTTATCTAGTTTCTCTGCCATCCTGGCATGTCTGTAATTTGTATTCTTATATTTTTCATGTCAAATAAAATAAATTTTCAGTTCAGTTTCAACCATGGAGTGATCTTGGCACCCTGTTGCTACATCTAAATGGTTATTATTTGAAACATTGAACAAACCAACCATCAAGGGTCATAAAGAGAGTTGCACTTGTTATTATTTGAAACATTGAACAAACCAACCATCAAGTGTCATAAAGAGACTTGCACTTGTTATTATTTGAAACATTGAACACACCAACCATCAAGTGTCATTTAACAAGATTTAACAAGATTTGCCATCCAAGCCAAAGGCCCAGATGGCAAGTGGACAAGGAAGCCATTGGCTTATCGAGAGTCCAACAATGTTCATCTACTTATAGCCTGCCCTCCTGAGATATGTGTCAACCTTGTTTTTAAACATATTCACGCTGCTAGCAGTTACACAATCTGTAGACAATTTGTTCCATTCATTTATTGTCCTCTGTGAGAACGAGTGCTTCCTGATGTCCAATCTACATTGATCCTTTACTAATTTTACCTCATGTCCTCTAGTTCTGCTATCCTTCTTGAGTGAGAAAAACATATTTCTATCAATATTTTCATACCCATTCAATATCTTAAAAACTTCAATCTGATCTCCTCTTAACCTCCTTGTCTCTAGAATTGTTAAACCACATTCTTTCAGGCGTTCTTCATAACTAAGGTCTCTCAGTTCTGGAATCATTTTAGTTGCTCTCCTTTGTATGCGTTCAAGCGTATCTATATCCTTCTTACGATATGGTCTCCATGCTTGTATACAGTATTCTAAATGAGGTCTAACTATTGCTTTATAAAGAGGTATAATTAACTTTTTTCCCTTGTATGTTATGTTTCTTCTAATCAATCCAAGAATTTGATTACCCTTTGAAGCTGCAATACCACACTGCTCTGAAACTTCCATATCAGCGCTTATTGTAACTCCTAAGTCCTTTTCTTTTACAGTAGTACCCAGAACAGTATCTCCCATTTTATAGTTTACATTCAAGTTCCTATGTCCTGTATGTAGGCATTTACATTTCCCAAAATTGAACAACATCTGCCATTTCTCAGACCATTTCACTAATCTGTCTAGATCGTTTTGTAAATGTTGTTTATCACCATCAGTATTAACCTTTCTAAACAGTTTTGTGTCATCCGCAAATTTCAGTACGTTACTTGTTATACTGTCGTCCAATTCATTGATATAAATTAAGAATAATATAGGTCCTAATACTGATCCTTGAGGTACCCCACTCAAAACCGATTTCCAATTTGAAACTTCTCCATCTACTACAACTCGTTGTCTTCTGTCAGTCAGCCATTGTTCTATCCAGTCAGTTATGCTATCCCCGATACCATGGGCTTTTAATTTAAGTAATAATCTTTGATGTGGCACTTTGTCAAAAGCTTTCTGAAAATCTAAGTAGATAATATCTACTGGCGATCCCACGTCTATCCACTTAGTGATTTCTTCCCAAAAACATAACATATTTGTTAAGCATGACCTCGCTTTAAGGAATCCATGTTGAGATGAATTTAATAATTTATGCTTAACGAGGAATTCCACCATATGGTCTTTAATTAACCTTTCTAATAATTTACAAATCACTGACGTTAAACTCACTGGTCTGTAATTCTCTGACTTATTTCTCGAACCCTTTTTAAATAATGGTATGATGTTTGCTTCTTTCCATTCAAACGGAACAACTCCCTCTTTTAATGACAAGTTGAATACTCTTGCAAGTGGTATACTGATTTGTTCTACTGTTTCCATTAGTAATTTTGGAGGAATCCCATCCACTCCCGGTGATTTGTTATCCTTCATTGCCTTTATTTTCTTAGCTACCAATTCTGGAGTTACAACTAACGGACCTAAATAGTCAGATTTAGCCCCCTGAAATTTAGCATCAGCAACTGGTAATGAACTAATATCTTCTTTGGTAAACACTGAACTGAAGTAACCATTTAGGTCTTCCGCCATTAAAAACCCCTGTGATATTATATTTCCAGCACTGTCTTCTAGAGGTCCAAACTTGTCTTGTATGTTTTGTTTACTCCTGACATATGCATAAAAACTCTTGCTGTCATTTTTTATGTTACATGCTAGTTTTTGCTCATAGCTTCATTTAGATTGTCTGATTTCAGTTGTAGCTGCATTAAGTGCCTCTTTGTATTTTGCATAGTCTTCGTCCTTTCTGGTACGCCTATAAACCCTCCACATAGTTTGTTTTAGCATTATTTTTCTAATAGCCTCTTTTGACAAGTGTTTCTTTCTACACCGTTTTCCTTGTTTTTGGAAGGGAACAAATTTATCGATGATACTCTCAATTTCATATTTTAGAATATTCCAACATTCAATTGCGGTCTTATTCATCAGCATGTTATTCCAATCTAGCTTTGCTAAGTATTTTCTCATATCTTTGTAGTTACCTTTGTGGAAGTTTCTCTTGTACGTTTTCTTATTTTTACTTTCTGATTTTACATTGATGTCAAAATGTATTTGATTATGGTCACTATTACCCAATGGTTCAAATATTTTTACATTGTCCACTAATTCTTTTTGTGATGACAACACTATATCTAATACATTTTCTCCCCTGGTTGGTTCTAGTACGTGCTGAGTAAGAAAGCTATCCTGGATTAAAAATAGAAATTGTTGGTCCTCAATCCCTGTGCTCTCTAGAGAATTCCATTGTATGTGTCCATGGTTAAAATCTCCCATTATGATACATTCCCCTTTACTAACTTCCTTTATAGCGTTTTTTATTTTTGTGTTGTCCTCTTCGTTTATGTTTGGACTTCGGTAAACTAATCCAATAGTTAATTTTGAATTTCCTGAAACAATTTTGCAGCAAACAGCTTCATCGCAAACTGCTTCCCTTTCTAGTTTTATTTCATAAGCCTGAATAGATTCTTTAACATATAAAATAACTCCCCCGCCCCTTCTTCCTATTCGATCTTTCCTAAACATTACATATCCTGTCAGTCCTAATTCAGCATCTGTTATATCTATGTTGATTCAGTTATACCAATTATGTGAGGGTCAATATCCTCTACCATAATGTTTAATTCGTTTTTCTTATTTACTATGCTCCTTGCATTTAAACATATGCATCTATAACCTTTTTCAGAGATGTTTTTCGGATGATTTGATATTGGTTTATCTGTGCTAGTGGCCTCTTGTTCTGCTTGAGACACCTCTAGGTAACCCCCCTGCACTTCTAGTTTAAAGAATGTTTACTTCCAAAAATATTTGTCATTGTACCCAAGTCACTATCTACTGCTGCTGAAAGTTTGTCCGCGAATACTGCCGCCCCCTTTCCACTTAAATGAAGCCCATCCTTCATGTACATATCAGCCCTCCCAACAAAACTTCCCCATAAATCCACAAATCCAACTTCCTCTTCCCTACATAACTTCTGGACTAACATGTTAATTGCCATCCCCCGACAATTTCGATATTTGTGACCCCTCCTGCCCATTACAGGTAAAATCCCTGACAGTATTACCTGCTCAACCCGCGTCTGTTTTAGTGTTCTGACCAACTGCCTATATTTCCTAACTATGGCAGTTGTACCCTCCCTCTCTACGTTATTTGTCCCTACGTGTACTAAAACAGATCCACCCTTACCCGAGCCTACGATGTTTTTTACCCTCTCAGTTATCGCCTCTATTTTGGCTCCAGGCAAGCAGACCACCACATCATCTCCCTTGTTTAAGACTCTGTTGGTCTTCCTAACTATCGAATCCCCCACAAACACCCTCGCTCTCTTCCTCACCCCCTCTATCACTGCTGCAGAATAACTCTTCCGTTCGATCCCCTCCATCACATTCTGTCCTGACCCCTTCCCTCCTGTCTCCTTCGCTCCTGTCTCCCCCACTTCCCACCCCTTTGCTCTTGTCTCTCCCACTTCCCTCTCCTTCACTCCGGTTGTTTTCCCTCCCGTCTCCCCCACTCCCTTCTCCTTCCCTCCTGTCTCCCCTACTCCCCTCTCCTTCGCTCCGGTTGTCTTCCCTCCCGTTCCTTTCCTTCCCGTCTCCTTACGTCCTGTCTCCCTACGACCTGTCACCTTCCCTCCTCTCAGCTTCCTCCCAGGCTGCGGTGAGCTCTCCCTAGCATCTCGTGTCGTTCCCCACTTTATCATCTACTGTTCCCCCACCGGAACTACTGGCACAACCCCCCTGTTCCCTTCCCACCATTGCCACAACGAGCAGCCTCAGCTCTTCCAACTCCACCTCTAGTTCCTTCATCTTCGTACATCCCCTACACTCAAAACTAAAACTATCTGCCTGGACCTCAGCCCAGGACTTCTCGCACCCAGACTTGACGAAGTCCACCCAGTTACTGCAACTGCCACAAATTAGGTGCCTTGTGGCCTTTAACTGCTGTTTGCACGGCGCCATCATACAATTTAGTTTTAATTAGTTTGCAACGTTAGCCTTGAATAAGGCTGTTTTTGTGATCAAAAGAACACTTTAGTCTAATATACTTGCTAACTGTGTCTTCTATTAACCTCGCATGAGAAAAAAAAAACCTGCCACCTAGCGAATACGGAGAACACTGTGTAACAAAACAACGAAGTCAGTGTGTACTAATTTACGCTAAAATCCTGCTGTTAATTCCTTTTTACCGAAAACGTTTACTACCACTATGTCAGATATTACCTTATGTATGTAATTTAAGTAAATAGATCACTTTATCTTATATATATATTAGCCAATGTAAACTATTCACTATGCTATCTCAATTTTCGAATAATAAACAACCCTATTATCGCTCGCTGAATTCCCTGACAGAATCCGAAACTAACTTACTCTAAAATACTCCCTCTGACTAATAATTAACAAAACCTGTTTCCTAAAATATGTCTACAATACGTTTGTGTATAATATATATTCAATAGTAATACTTATTCTATTTGATATACCGCGTTTTTCTGTAAATGATCTACACCAAATTCAAGTCGCTGCACCAAGTCCAAGTAGCCGGAAGTTAGTTCTCATAAAGAGAGACACACTTGTGCATCAGCTAGATGCATTAACTGTATTATTGGACAGTATTTTAAATTTATACACTACTGTTGTTTGTCAATATGGACATTGCATTTTATGTTGTTGTCTTTTGTAGCACACGCAACTCATCATGACCACGTCAGTTATAAAAGTCAACTTCAGTGGGGCCGGCTACAAGAACTGGCTGAAGGTCAGCATGGCTCTCCAGTTCACAACCAAAGCAATGACACCATTTTGTGTAGATGTGATTGGATCATTTCACACCTCACTGAAGACAAGTATTGGGAGCAGTGTGTGCAGTGCTGGATGCACTAATGAGGATATCAAGAAGAAGAAGAAGAAATTCACTTGTGGAAGCAACGTCTGTGATAAGTGGCTGGCAGCCATTGAAGCAGAACAAGCTACACGCCAGTACTCGGTGGATAACACCACTGTCGCCCTGTGGCCTGTGCACCCATGGCAAATCGCCCAGTACTACATGGGCCCTGGACAAGACGCAACCAATACCAGTCCGTCCCAAACTGACCCAGGTGGAAAGCTGCAGCTTGCTATCAATTGCAAGCAATTTCACCAACTCATCAACATTGACAAAATCAAGGCGGTAAGGTGTTGTTTATTTTAATATTTATGTAATGGGATTTTTATTAATACAGCTGTTTTCAAGACAATTACAAATTGAGATAGCAATCTAACAGCAATCCAGAAAAGTTGTAGAAATTACATAGGTAGATAAATAAATTATTGTATAACTTTATTCAAAAAGTCGCTTGGTGTTGTAACACATAATATACACATTTTTAACTGTGACATGTCTCCTCTGTAAAACACATTTAACCGTGACATGTCTCCTCTGTAACACATTTAACCGTGACATGTCTCCTCTGTAACACATTTAACTGTGACATGTCTCCCCGTAACACACATTTAACTGTGACATGTCTCCTCTGGAACACATTTAACTGTGACATGTCTCCTCTGTAGCACACATTTAACAGTGACATGTCTCCTCTGTAACACACATTTAACTGTCATATATCTCCTCTGTAACACTTTCTCAGGAGATCATGATATTGTTTCTCAGGTGAGGACCACTAGGAATGTTGTGATGCACTCCGCTCACTTCAACTTTGCTGCTGCTGACATGAAGACACATCTACAGTGTATGGAAGACTTACTACAGGAGTCTGCACTGCAGAAATACACTGCAGCAAAGAGGGCAGTCTTCGAAATCAAGCTGGTATGATTAGAGTCAAATGGGGTTAAATTCAATGGGGTCACATGTTATTTTCCCTGATTATGTTCCAAATTGTTATAATAGTGTGCACTGTGCCCTAGTATACAGTTATAACAGTTATATAAAAGTATGTAAGTTGTAATAGTATGCACTGTGCCCTAGTATACAGTTATAACAGTTATATAAAAGTATGTAAGTTGTAATAGTATGCACTGTGCCCTAGTATACAGTTATAACAGTTATATAAAAGTATGAAACTTTAGGAAAAATGAAACAAATATTTTTATTTGTATCCTTAAATAAAGGGAAAGTTGAATGTTTGACAAATAAAATAACACTATTTCATGAGCACTGAACCCATCTGTCTGCTGGTAACAACTGGTGTTAACAAATGAATTACAAAGTTAAATTAATGAAAAGGACAGGAAAATGAGTTTTGTTCCTATTCTGATGTTTCTGTGCAGTGGTCCAATGGCCCCCCTAAACATGCAACTTTTTCCACACACCAAGCCTGTTTAAGCATGTTCCTGTATGCAATTTGTAACGATTTTAACAAGTCAAAGACGGATGACACCAGTAGCTCTATTTAAATTTTATGAAATATTAAATAAATACATATCCATCAATTTCACTGTCATTTGATGTGAAATAGCTCCTGCATTTGTTTGGCGTCAGTTTCATGTGTCCGTTACTGCAAAGTGTCACGCTAACCCGTGATATGTCAAGACATTCGTATTATTGTAACATCACAGTGCTAGTGCCGACTAGCACTGTAGAGTGTAAATCAGATTGGCAAAACGTGTATTGGTAAATGTATTGTAGCATACTCATTGGAACTCATCAGAACTGGGGGGGGGACCCCTAATATATTTGGTTCAAGTTAAGTACATGTTGGCCCCCAATTGCTCACATAAACCATTTTAGGCTATCATGATGGTTCGTTTATAAAACATACACATATCATGATGGTTCATTTATAAAACATACACATATCATGATGGTTCTTTTATAAAACATACACATATCATGATGGTTCATTTATAAAACATACACATACACGCTGAAACTTCTGTTTTAGATTGAGAATGCTGATATCGACATCAGTGATGCAGCTGTCTTGCAGCATGAACGCAGCATCTGGAAACAATTGATTGTTGACCAAACTGCCAGCCATAAGGTAAGTATTGAAGTATTTTTAAGTAGTCCTAAAGCTTTTTGTTTCTAGCATTCTCAAACGCTATTAACATTCCTACTAGTTATATCACTGATGCATCATCTGTCATTCTAACTACATAACTACAACTAATTATATAACTGACGCTCTTCTGTCATTCTAACTACATAACTACAACTAGTTATATCACTGATGCTCTTCTGTCATCGTGTCATCATAACTACAACTAATTATATAACTGATGCTCTTCTGTCATTCTAACTATATAACTACAACTAGTTAGATCGCTGATGCTCTTCTGTCGTCATGTCAACATGACTACAACAGATTACGATTGTATGCATTGTTTATTGTAAATTTTCACTGGCTCACATTTTTTTATTCATAAATACTCAAATTGCCCCATTTCTAATCAACAGAATTGCAAGTGAAGTTTATCTTTCTCTGATAATCACATCTGCTTCAATCTCTATAATATATATATTCACCTGTTTTGCTATTCAGTATGCAGTTCAAACATTCTTTATGTAATTCTGCATTGATCATGTAACCCACAATTAATGTGTCCAAATACCTGCCCACCAGCAAGCCCAGTAACATATTGTGTTTTATCCAGGACATCTTAAAGATCATCGCATCTAACAAAGACCTCCAGAAGCGACTCGGAGACGTCTACACCAAGTTGAAAACAGAAGTGGACAACGTCAGAAGAGATGTGGACGATATCAAAAGAAACGTGGACGATGTCAGAAGAGATGTGGGAGATGTCAGAAGAGACGTGGAAGATGTAAGAGGTATGTCATTTTATAATTGAATCCTTGAGTTCCAATTTGTCTTATTTTTTACTTAGGCTGTTTCATGCCTTTTGGAAGATTATATTTATGTCAATATCTGTTTTATTTATCGTAATTAATTAATCAGTTAATTTGTTTCTATGTCATGTACTGTTTGTAAGAAATGACATTTCCCAACAAATAATGAACACATTGTTCAAACTCTATGATTAATTTATGAATGTCGTCTTGTAAACTGTGTTGATCTTTTACCTTTCTAAATGCATTTACCATCTGCAGATTTTTTGGATTATTTCTCGTTATGTACAACAATTGGAAGCTAGTGCAACAATTGGAAGCTAGTACAACAATTGGAAGCTAGTGCAACAATTGGAAGCTAGTACAACAATTGGAAGCTAGTGCAACAATTGGAAGCTAGTAAAACAATTGGAAGCTAGTGCAACAATTGGAAGCTAGTACAACAATTGGAAGCTAGTACAACAATTGGAAGCTAGTACAACAATTGGAAGCTAGTACAACAATTGGAAGCTAGTGCAACAATTGGAAGCTAGTACAACAATTGGAAGCTAGTGCAACAATTGGAAGCTAGTACAACAATTGGAAGCTAGTGCAACAATTGGAAGCTAGTGCAACAATTGGAAGCTAGAGCAACAATTGGAAGCTAGTACAACAATTGGAAGCTAGTACAACAATTGGAAGCTAGTACAACAATTGGAAGCTAGTGCAACAATTGGAAGCTAGTAAAACAATTGGAAGCTAGTGCAACAATTGGAAGCTAGTACAACAATTGGAAGCTAGTGCAACAATTGGAAGCTAGTACAACAATTGGAAGCTAGTGCAACAATTGGAAGCTAGTGCAACAATTGGAAGCTAGTACAACAATTGGAAGCTAGTGCAACAATTGGAAGCTAGTACAACAATTGGAAGCTAGTGCAACAATTGGAAGCTAGTGCAACAATTGGAAGCTAGTGCAACAATTGGAAGCTAGTACAACAATTGGAAGCTAGTGCAACAATTGGAAGCTAGTGCAACAATTGGAAGCTAGTACAACAATTGGAAGCTAGTACAACAATTGGAAGCTAGTACAACAATTGGAAGCTAGTGCAACAATTGGAAGCTAGTGCAACAATTGGAAGCTAGTGCAACAATTGGAAGCTAGTGCAACAATTGGAAGCTAGTGCAACAATTGGAAGCTAGTGCAACAATTGGAAGCTAGTGCAACAATTGGAAGCTAGTGCAACAATTGGAAGCTAGTGCAACAATTGGAAGCTAGTGCAACAATTGGAAGCTAGTGCAACAATTGGAAGCTAGTGCAACAATTGGAAGCTAGTGCAACAATTGGAAGCTAGTGCAACAATTGGAAGCTAGTGCAACAATTGGAAGCTAGTGCAACAATTGGAAGCTAGTGCAACAATTGGAAGCTAGTGCAACAATTGGAAGCTAGTGCAACAATTGGAAGCTAGTACAACAATGGGAAGCTAGTGCAACAATTGGAAGCTAGTACAACAATTGGAAGCTAGAGCAACAATTGGAAGCTAGTGAAACAATTGGAAGCTAGTGCAACAATTGGAAGCTAGTACAACAATTGGAAACTAGTGCAACAATTGGAAGCTAGTACAACAATTGGAAGCTAGAGCAACAATTGGAAGCTAGTGCAACAATTGGAAGCTAGTACAACAATTGGAAGCTAGCACAACAATTGGAAGCTAGTACAACAATTGGAAGCTAGTACAACAATTGGAAGCTAGTACAACAATTGGAAGTTAGTACAACAATTGGAAGCTAGTGCAACAATTGGAAGCTAGAGCAACAATTGGAAGCTAGTGCAACAATTGGAAGCTAGTGCAACAATTGGAAGCTAGAGCAACAATTGGAAGCTAGTGCAACAATTGGAAGCTAGTATGTGAATGGGAAGCTAGTGCAAGAATGGGAAGCTAGTACATGAATAGGAAGCTAGTACAACAATTGGAAGCTAGTACATAAATGGGAAGCTAGTACATGAATAGGAAGCTAGTATATGAATAGGAAGCTAGTACATGAATAGGAAGCTAGTACAAGAATGGGAAGCTAGTAAAAGAATGGGAAGCTAGTACACGAATGGGAAGCTAGTACACGAATGGGAAGCTAGTACACGAATGGGAAGGTAGTACACGAATGGGAAGGTAGTACACGAATGGGAAGCTAGTACATGAATGGGAAGCTAGCACATGAATGGGAAGCTAGTACATGAATGGGAAGCTTGTATTAGAATGGGAAGCTAGTACACGAATGGGAAGCTAGTACACGAATGGGAAGCTAGTACATGAATGGGAAGGTAGTACATGAATGGGAAGGTAGTACATGAATGGGAAGCTAGTACTAGAATGGGAAGCTAGTACACGAATGGGAAAGTAGTACTAGAATGGGAAGGTAGTACATGAATGGGAAGCTAGTACACGAATGGGAAGCTAGTACACGAATGGGAAGCTAGTACATGAATGGGAAGCTAGTACTAGAATGGGAAGGTAGTACATGAATGGGAAGCTAGTACATGAATGGGAAGCTAGTACTAGAATGGGAAGGTAGTACATGAATGGGAAGCTAGTACATGAATGGGAAGCTAGTACTAGAATGGGAAGCTAGTACATGAATGGGAAGCTTGTACTAGAATGGGAAGCTAGTACACGAATGGGAAGCTAGTACACGAATGGGAAGCTAGTACTAGAATGGGAAGCTAGTACAAGAATGGGAAGCTAGTACTAGAATGGGTAGGTAGTATATGAATGGGAAGCTAGTACTAGAATGGGAAGCTAGTAAACGAATGGGAAGCTAGTACATGAATGGGAAGCTAGTACTAGAATGGGAAGGTAGTACTAGAATGGGAAGGTAGTACATGAATGGGAAGCTAGTACTAGAATGGGAAGGTAATACATGAATGGGAAGCTAGTACATGAATGGGAAGCTAGTACTAGAATGGGAAGCTAGTACTAGAATGGGAAGGTAGTACATGAATGGGAAGGTAGTTCTAGAATGGAAAGCTAGTACTAGAATGGGAAGGTAGTACATGAATGGGAAGCTAGTACTAGAATGGGAAGCCAGTACATGAATGGGAAGCTAGTACATGAATGGGAAGCTAGTACAAGAATGGGAAGCTAGTACAAGAATGGGAAGCTAGTCACGGACAGGACTGAAATATATTACAGTATGACAAAAACTACCAGGCAGTAGCCTACATATTTTATTACACTGAAGCAATTAACATAATATTTACTGGCAGGGCTTGGACTGAAACTTTTCTTTTTCTTCAAAGTTTGTTCCTGGGTGACGGAGGCATTTGTGATCATAGATGATGGAAGCAGTTTTTGATGAATTTTTGATGACCTTTTTTTATTGCCTTTTCGTTCATAATTTGCTCCGATTATAACAATTATAAAATCTGCATAAATGAAATAAAGCTTGTATATAATGGAGATGTATTGGTGGGCAATATTTGAATTCGATATGCACATGTAGGTGATAATGGGGGACGGTTCATCTAACGTGTATAAATAACTTCAACAACAGGCAAAACACAAGGATACAGTTTATGTACGTTTCCCTTGTCCACTCTGCACAAAACGTAATTGAACTAACTTTTGCTGTTGTTGTAGCCGTTAGTAAAGGGAGGGATTGACGATCTTTTGTTAGGCCACATAATAATATTTTTGGCTTCATCAGAAATCCGGGAAATTTGTTCTCCTGTCTGGGAGACGAGATTTGATAGATTTCCGGGAGTCTCCCCGCGAGTCCGGGAGACTTAACTTGGGACATGTGGTGTACGTCATGCTTTAGACAGTGAATGCATGATCAGGAAGACCATAATCAGGAAGACCATGACCAGGAAGACCATGATCAGGAAGACCATGATTAGGAAGACCATGATTAGGAAGATCATGATCAGGAAGACCATGATTAGGAAGACCATGATCAGGAAGACCATGACCAGGAAGACCATGATCAGGAAGACCATGATCAGGAAGACCATGACCAGGAAGACCATGATCAGGAAGACCATGATCAGGAAGACCATGACCAGGAAGACCATGATCAGGAAGACCATGATCAGGAAGACCATGATCAGGAAGACCATGGTCAGGAAGACCATGATCAGGAAGACCATGATCAGGAAGACCATGATCAGGAAGACCATGATCAGGAAGACCATGACCAGGAAGACCATGATCAGGAAGACCATGACCAGGAAGACCATGACCAGGAAGACCATGATCAGGAAGACCATGATCAGGAAGACCATAATCAGGAAGACCATGCACAATATATTTTGTACTAATTTCCAATACTGTTACCAACATAGAAATGTTTATATTATGGTGTTATGCCATGCGGGACAAACTTCAAGAAATACCGAATATGTAACTGGAGATATCCACATCTAGCAGACAACGATTAGTTGAGTTTCAAGTGGTGGTTTGACTTGTAATGTAGATTTTGTACGTCTGCTATTTAAATGAAGACATGTAAACTGTTTCTAAAAACAGTTGGAGATATGCAATTAAGAACTTTAGGTCACGCATTTTTCAGGACAGTCATAAGATCATTGTGTGTGTGTGATCGCACTCCCGGGAAGAAACGATTAATGGAACAAATTACACCTACAAGTGATATAATCATTAGTGGACATATGTGCATAAGTGCATATCTGGAAGTGAGTGAATTGAGCGCAAAGTTTCAGAAAGTTGAAAATAAGTTCAGTCAAACCTGTCATTCGATTTCATGATGATGTATTCAATTCAATATTTCAACAAGAAACATTAGTTATGTATCGGTTGTTCATTATGTGTTGTTTTGGCAATTTCAGTATCCAAGCATTGGCAAACATTTGACATTATTCTAGTCATATGAATTAAGATGTGAAAAACTACAAAATTTGGTATTGAGCAGTATAACAAAATAATATATGAGAAACCATGTATAAGAATCTGAGATGAATACTGTGTAAGGATTCAAGAAATGTTCTGTCTCCCAAAGTCAACATATTGAGCAGTATAAGAAAATAATATATGAGAAACTATGTATGAAACCTGGGATGAATACTGTGTAAGGATTCAGGATTCAAAATATGTCTCTCCCAAAGTCAACATAACAATCCATACATGAATTATTTTAATGACATGCAGCATTCTATTTAGTAAAATAAGAATTATAAACTAGTACACTGAACTATGGAAGACACTTGCTAAGACTAAATTTGGTCAATGTCTTAGGAACCATACATTGTGATTTGCAGTGTTTCTTGTAAGGTTTTATGTTCATATCACAAACTATTCCTAATGATGACATTGCATCACCACTACACAATATATGACCAAGAGTCGTCAAATCGTGACATTTACCTACATAAATATACAAGTTTTTTTAAGATGTCTGAATTCAATTTAATTTGTTGTCCCTCCAAAGTAGACATCTTGACATGTAACTACCTGAAAGTGGACAGGAACTGCTTCATTCCTCTGTAAACAGGAGAGATGTGAAGATTTAATGTCCTTTTTAAAGAGTCAGCGTCGCACACAGTTTATGCCCAGGATGGTTGGGGTTCAGATGAATATGACAATGTTGGTATCTACATGAAGCTGAGATCACAAGAGAACAATTCTAAGTCTTTTCGATAGTTTATTTAGAAACAAACCCTAGTTTTTAGTATGCGACGCAGACACTCCAAAAATAAGATGGATTTGTTTTTCCAAAGTTAAAAGTTCCTGGCAGAGAATAGTTATTATTGCATTTTCATGTATACATTGTAGGATATTTTCAGTAGATAAATGTGGAGCCAGACACATTTTTGCAGGTTCGGGGGGGGGGAGAACACTGATGTGAAGCCCCAAAACACAAATTTTAATTCCAAAGATAAATTATAATGTTTTTTTGGTATTACTGATAACTTTTTCCCTGACATGTACATTAAAAAACTTTTCCAATACGACAAAACACAATTTAGTGTGGATTTGGACAGCTATTCTTCTTTAAAAAAATTATTTTTGGATTTATTTTACACCTTGGTATTATTTATGTGTTATGTTGAATAGATGAACTTTTCTGATGTGTTCTGCAAGGTTATGTTTATGGTATGAGTTGGTCTGATCCTAGTTCATTTTTTATTTACTAACATAATGTTCTTGACACTAGAATAAATATGTTCAATGTATAAAGCCCACTGAAACACGTTTAATAAGCCCGAAATGTTTGTTTGTATTTTGTCGGAAATGGTCGAAATTGGTGGCCCCGTGAAATCCGTTGTTTATCGGCTACAGGGGAGGTGGGCCAGACCCTTATCCCTGGGTGGGGAGTAAACGGGACAGCTTCCATTGATCATGTGATCTGTGTATTTCAGTCAGTCCCTTTTCCCTGGGTGGGGAGTAAACGTGACAGCTTCCATTGATATGATAAATACTAATAATATTAATAATGGGTAATATAGTAATCTTATTTTTTTTAGGCCGGCTATCGATTTTATATGGTTGTTTTGTGGCTAGACACTGACATGAAAATATAATATGTACTTTTCTGTAAACAGTGTTCCTACTAAGAGAAACTCTGAACATTAAGTAACTCGAGCCTGTCCTGTGCTCCTTAAAGCACACATCAAAGGAAGATATTGAGTGTTAACATCTCTAACTGATATTTCAATCTGAGTTTTTAACAAGATTTAACAAGATTGCCATCCAAGGCAAAGGCCCAGATCACAAATGGACAAGGAAGCCGTTGGCTTATCGAGAGTAATCTATGTGTAATCCGCCCTCCTGAGATATGTGTCAACCTTGCTTTTAAACATATTCATGCTGCTAGCAGTTACACAATCTGTAGATAATTTGTTCCATTTATTGATTGTCCTCTGTGAGAACGAGTACTTCCCGATATACAATCTACACTGATCCTTTACTAATGTTACCTCATGTCCTCTAGTTCTGTTACCTTTCCTGACTAACGTTCATGTTAACCATGCTGTGGTCATGTGTAAACTTGTCACATGTATCTTTGTTACAGATCAACTACAAGAGACAAAAGTGACAGTGCATGAAGCGAAAGGTAAGTTACCACAATCCTGTTGGTCGTATTGACGTTGTTTGTGTTACGACTTATTCTGGTCTTTAGTTCTTGGGTGCTGTCTTCTGCCAAGGATTTATTGTGTAATTTATACTGACAGTTAATGTTTGCAGTTGGATATAACAATTCAGGGTGAATGACACTGTTAGTCGATGCAGACATATAGTGCACAAATGGTGTATCAAAGACACTGCAAGATGCGAATGCAGCCACACATTGTCGACCATGCTGCATGTTTGCCTCCAGTGGAGGAATCTCCGAGGTCCTCTCAGCCTCCCCTAAAACTGTTGAGTGGACCAACAACCTAAAGATACAACTATGAAACTCTGCTGCTCTCTCCATGTGAAAAAAGACGATGCTTACAGTAGGATGTAACAATTATGGGATAAGGACATCAGCCCACAGGATAGACAGATGAATATGGTCACGTTGAGGTGCATGGGTGTCCCAGAGGCAGAGTTGTGGATGGTCAAAGGCACATATGAAAAGACAAATGGTAGTTTATGGAGGAAAGTGGAAGGGTTGATGGGAGATAAACATATATCTCAGAAGTTAAAAGGAAAGGTGCTTAGCTCATACATAACACCAGCCTACATATACAGCCTAGAGACCATGGTGATGACATAACACCAGCCTACCTGTACAGCCTAGAGATCATGGTGATGACATAACACCAGCCTACCTGTACAGCCTAGAGATCATGGTGATGACATAACACCAGCCATACCTATACAGCCTAGAGATCATGGTGATGACATAACACCAGCCTACCTGTACAGCCTAGAGATCATGGTGATGACATAACACTAGCCTACCTGTACAGCCTAGAGATCATGGTGATGACATAACACCAGCCTACCTATACAGCCTAGAGACCATGGTGATGACATAACACCAGCCTACCTATACAGCCTAGAGATCATGGTGATGACATAACACCAGCCTACCTATACAGCCTAGAGATCATGGTGATGACATAACACCAGCCTACCTATACAGCCTAGAGATCATGGTGATGACATAACACCAGCCTACCTATACAGCCTAGAGATCATGGTGATGACATAACACCAGCCTACCTGTACAGCCTAGAGATCATGGTGATGACATAACACCAGCCTACCTATACAGCCTAGAGATCATGGTGATGACATAACACCAGACTACCTATACAGCCTAGAGATCATGGTGATGACATAACACCAGTCTACCTATACAGCCTAGAGATCATGGTGATGACATAACACCAGCCTACCTGTACAGCCTAGAGATCATGGTGATGACATAACACCAGCCTACCTATACAGCCTAGAGATCATGGTGATGACATAACACCAGCCTACCTATACAGCCTAGAGATCATGGTGATGACATAACACCAGCCTACCTGTACAGCCTAGAGATCATGGTGATGACATAACACCAGCCTACCTGTACAGCCTAGAGACCATGGTGATGACATAACACCAGCCTACCTGTACAGCCTAGAGACCATGGTGATGACATAACACCAGCCTACCTGTACAGCCTAGAGATCATGGTGATGACATAACACCAGCCTACCTGTACAGCCTAGAGACCATGGTGATGACATAACACCAGCCTACCTATACAGCCTAGAGACCATGGTGATGATATAACACCAGCCTACCTATACAGCCTAGAGATCATGGTGATGACATAACACCAGCCTACCTGTACAGCCTAGAGACCATGGTGATGACATAACACCAGCCTACCTATACAGCCTAGAGACCATGGTGATGACATAACACCAGCCTACCTATACAGCATTAGAGACCATGGTGATGATGAAAAAACAATAAGATAAACTGCAAGTTTGCAAGAGTAACTTTGTGAGACGAATTGTGGGAGTAAAAAGACTAGTGAAGAATGGAGGAGCTGAGGGTGTGAAAGAGAGTCTGAGGAGGAAGTTGATGAGGACTTCAGGGATAAAGACAACAACAACAACAAAACAACAACATGTAATCCTCCAAGTGTCAATTAAAAAGAACCAAGCAACAACAACAAAACAACAACATGTAATCCTCCAAGTGTAAAATAAAAAGAACCAAGCAACAACAAAAAACAACAACATGTAATCCTCCAAGTGTCAATTAAAAAGAACCAAGCAACAACAACAAAACAACAACATGTAATCCTCCACGTGTAAAATAAAAAGAACCAAGCAACAACAAAAAACAACAACATGTAATCCTCCAAGTGTCAATTAAAAAGAACCAAGCAACAACAACAAAACAACAACATGTAATCCTCCAAGTGTCAATTAAAAAGAACCAAGCAACAACAACATGTAATCCTCCAAGTGTAAATGAAAAAGAGCCAATGTATAATATCCCATTTGCTAACATTCTTTTGTGCTCTTTCTGGCTGCTTTATCTCTAATTAATTAATTATGCCACTATCTTAAAGCAGCAATATTTGGTTTGGCTTCATATGGAAAGCGTTTTCAAATATATGTAGTAGTAGTAGTAGTAGTAAAAGCTTTATTTCATGATGGTGACCAAGTAGATAACATTGAGTGAGTACTAATGACCCACTTACATATTTTATAACAAAATTGTTTTATTAAATTATGAAAACAAAAACATGATGTCAATATAGCCTTATGACCATAACATAGCACTAGCCTGTGGTCTTGCATGAACGTGTGGCAAATGCATATTTTTACAGTTGAGCCATGTTTATTTTATTTACATTATAATTTTACAACATTTGTTCTAACCATTCATATGTAGATGAGTATTGTTCACTCAGTCCCTTATCCCTTGGTGGGGAGTAAATGGGACAGCTTCCATTGATCATGTGATCTGTGTAGTTCACTCAGTCCCTTATCCCTTGGTGGGGAGTAAATGGGACAGCTTCCATTGATCATGTGATCTGTGTAGTTCACTCAGTCCCTTATCCCTTGGTGGGGAGTAAATGGGACAGCTTCCATTGATCATGTGATCTGTGTAGTTCACTCAGTCCCTTATCCCTGGGTGGGGAGTAAATGGGACAGCTTTCATTGATCATGTGATCTGTCGTATTGACGTTGTTTGTGTTACGACTTATTCTGGTCTTTAGATCTTGGGTGCTGTCTTCTGCCAAGGATTTATTGTGTAATTTATACTGACAGTTAATGTTTGTAGTTGGATATAACAATTCAGGGTGAATGACACTGTCAGTCGATGCAGACATATAGTGCACAAATGGTGTATCAAAGACACTGCAAGATGTGAATGCAGCCACACATTGTCAACCATGCTGCATGTTTGCCTCCAGCGGAGGAATCTCCGAGGTCCTCTCAGCCTCCCCTAAAACTGTTGAGTGGACCAACAACCTAAAGATACAACTATGAAACTCTGCTGCTCTCTCTGTACGAAAAAAGACGATGCTTACAGTAGGATGTAACGATTATGGGATAAGGACATCAGCCCACAGGATAGTTTAAGCGAAAGGGCTTCTGTGATTGAATTGGCTTCCATACATTTTGTTTTAGGATGATCCCTTTTTGCATGGATGATACCAATTATCAGAGTTGACGTGACATGGCTTCAGTATACTAAATACAATTTTGACCATTACAACAGTATGACAATGTTGTACCAAAATAAAAATTGTTTGCCACAAACATGTACACAACAGAAATATTGGTTGCCATCATCATCATCAACATCATCATCAATATTATCATCACTACCATCATCATTACAATCATGATCCCCATAATCATCATCATTACCATTATCATCATTATCATCGGTAGTCCCTCGAAACGAGCTTAACTTCTGTCAAGGGTCGATCGTGGATCATTATGTGAATCAGTAGATTGATTCTTGATCTACATATCAGGTTATTGTTGGACATTGCGGCAAGATCATGTCCTTAAGTGAACACCTCGACATGAGGTCATTCCAATGTTGGGCATAGTGGCAAGATCATGTCCTTAAGTCAATGCCCCACCTTGAGGTCATTCCAGTGTTGGACATAGCGGCAAGACCATGTCCTTAAGTGAATGCCTCGACTTGAGGTCATTCCAATGTTGGACATAGTGGCAAGACCATGTCCTTAAGTGAATGCCTCGCCTTGAGGTCATTCCAATGTTGGACTTAGTGGCAAGACCATGTCCTTAAGTGAATGCCTCGCCTTGAGGTCATTCCAATGTTGGACTTAGTGGCAAGACCATGTCCTTAAGTGAATGCCTCGCCTTGAGGTCATTCCAATGTTGGACTTAATGGCAAGACCATGTCCTTAAGTGAATGCCTTGCCTTGAGGTCATTCCAGTGTTGGACTTAGTGGCAAGACCATGTCCTTCAGTGAATGCCTCGCCTTGAGGTCATTCCAATGTTGGACATAGTGGCAAGACCATGTCCTTAAGTGAATGCCTCGCCTTGAGGTCATTCCAATGTTGGACTTAGAGGCAAGACCATGTCCTTCAGTGAATGCCCCGCCTTGAGGTCATTCCAGTGTTGGACTTAGTGGCAAGACCATGTCCTTAAGTGAATGCCTCGCCTTGAGGTCATTCCAATGTTGGACATAGTGGCAAGACCATGTCCTTAAGTGAATGCCCCGCCTTGAGGTCATTCCAATGTTGGACATAGTGGCAAGACCATGTCCTTAAGTGAATGCCCTGCGTGAAGGTTATTCCAATGTTGGACATAGCGGCAAGACCATAGGCCAAGCTCAAAATTAGGGTGTTGCACCCACTGCGTAGTCTAAATAGACGACATGAAACGCGTAATTTCATAAGACAATCATCAAACTTTCTTAGCCGCTAAGTAGGCGACATGAAATAAATATATGTGACAATATGTGAATTATGGTTTAGCCTATCTGTATGTTCAATTTAGTTAAACCTGTTGTGTCAAACTGTCATGTCAAAATGTAGTGTCAAACTGTCATGTCAAAATGTAGTGTCAAACTGTCATGTCAAAATGTAGTGTCAAACTGTCGTGTCATATTGTTGTTTCAAACTCTCATGTCAAACTGTCAGGTCAAACTGTCATGGCAAACTGTCGTGGCAAACTGTCGTGTCAAACTTGTATTGTGTAAAACATTTTATTTTATACAATGTATTTGATGTAGAGGACAGTAAACAAGAAGTAATAAATTACTAATATTATGTGATAATTTGTATTTCAGAACAAGTACGGGAGCTTGTGGACGGGAAGCAGAAATCAGAGACAGAACGCAAGGCCATTGCAGGTACATTTGTCATTTATGGCTTTGGTTGTCTTATATTGAATAAATTTCATGGAGATGGTGAATCATTCATGAAATATAGGTAATTTTTCTACAATTTCTATCATAGTTTGATATAATGCCAAACCTGCCCATAGCTATTTTATTGTATTATACAATAATGTTAACCTTCTTAAGTATCGCAAAAGATAAACAATAATAATATGAAAACTTATATTTAGTCTTGTTGTAAAATGTATTACGCTGTTTTATGGCTGGTCACTGACAAGTAAAATGTATTACGCTGTTTTATGGCTGGTCACTGACAAGTAAAATGTTTTACGCTGTTTTATGGCTGGTCACTGACAAGTAAAATGTATTACGCTGTTTTATGGCTGGTCACTGACAAGTAAAATGTATTACACTGTTTTATGGCTGGTCACTGACAAGTAAAATGTATTACGCTGTTTTATGGCTGGTCACTGACAAGTAAAATGTATTACGCTGTTTTATGGCTGGTCACTGACAAGTAAAATGTTTTACGCTGTTTTATGGCTGGTCACTGACAAGTAAAATGTATTACGCTGTTTTATGGCTGGTCACTGACAAGTAAAATGTATTACACTGTTTTATGGCTGGTCACTGACAAGTAAAATGTATTACGCTGTTTTATGGCTGGTCACTGACAAGTAAAATGTATTACGCTGTTTTATGGCTGGTCACTGACAAGTAAAATGTCTATTAATAATCTTCATACTAAGAACACTTGTGAACATAAAATGTGAGTATTACAAATCCAATTGGAATGATTGCAAGATGTTTAATGTTACTAAATGCATAACTTGAACTAGTGCTAATTAAACAACAATTAGACACCAATTAATATTAGCATGATAAACCTATATTCCTAAATGTTTTGTAGACTTCTATTGTTTGGCAGTTAACCTAAAGAGAACCAGCTTTATACAACTACAAGAAACATGCATTCGTACAGTTGCATAATTGACTTGAATCTCCTCTGTAAACAGGTAGCCCAAGTGGTTTTGGTTGGGTTTCTTTGTAAGACTTGGTTTGTGTGTGTGCGTGTGTATGTGTGTGTGCAGGCATGCGTGCGTGCGTGCGTGCGTGCGTGCGTGCGTGCGTGCGTGCGTGCGTGCGTGCATTATATTGATATGTTCAGTTGTTTCGTACACATAGACCCAGACCTTTTGTAGACATAGTGTACAGTTACTGCTATGATATCTCATGTGTTGTAGACATAGTGTACAGTTACTGCTAAGATATCTCACAAAGCAATGGTATTAACACAATTCATACTTTGTAGTCAAGAAATGACATTATTATATGTTATTTATATTTTATTGCAGACTTCATTGTCATCAATCATACTCTATTTCAATCTTCTAGTGCTGTAAACACATTTATTTTCTAGTGATGTAGATTCACCAATTGATGATGTTTCAACACTACAACACTAACAATAACACTTTATGATTGGTCAAACTGAAACACTTGTTTTCAGCGTCAGTGAAGGAACAACTACAAGCGAAGTACCGAGACTTGGAGAAGCATGATGACAAATTCGTCCAACTTCATCTGCAGAATTCCCAGCAGCTGGAAGTCCTTCCAGATACACTCACCGACCGGGATGTGAAGAAGTTGGAGATACTCAGACGGTCTAGTCCAGTTGTGCCACTTAAACAGTTGTTCAGCAAGTTGGAGGATCAGGAAATTGCTCCCAAGAAAGTACTTATCTGTGGAAGAGCTGGGGTGGGTAAGACGACTCTTGTGGAGTACATAGCGAGAGAATGGGCGGTACTGAAATTATGGCCTCATTTTGACTATGTCTTTGTCGTGAAACTACGTGAGTTCTCGAAAGACAAGTGGAGCCTCAGTGATCTGTTGCTAGACGGTCTGACACTTAAAGAGAATGACGAGAGGGCAGCATTTAAGGAAATATGCCAAAACTTTAAAGGTGTTTTGTTCTTGTTTGACGGGGGAGATGAACTAGCAGGGGGTGTTGGACACTCAAAAGAGAGATTCCCTATCGAAGAGAAAGTTGTCATGTCAAGGATGATCTACTGTGTCATAAATTGCAAGCGGTTCCATGATGCAAGTGTTGTCATAACAACACGTCCTACCAATCAGATCCCTTCAAAACCTTTTGATGATGTCGTTGATGTTTACGGCTTCACCAAGGATGGTATCAAGCGATATGTCGATAAATTTTGCACAGGGAAACTCAGGGAATTCATCCAGACGAATATCGACTCAAATCCAAACATGGCAACATTCTGCCACACGCCGGTTCAGTGTGTGTTTATCTGTAAGACCCTGGCAGACATGTTTGAGCGATCAGAAAGTGGCAGCGTGCCAGATATCAGAACGATGACACAGCTGTATGTGAAAGCGACATACAGACTTGGACGGAAGCTTCATCCGTCACTGAAAGGCGATGAGAGAGATCTGGACCTGGAACAGATTTTCCGCATTTTGAAGGAGCCATTCCTAAAACATGCCACGTTGGCCAAAGACAACATGACACATCCATTGAAAATCATCTTCTACGACAATGACCTAAGACAGCATCTTTTTAAAGATGAAGACAAGCAGACCGGGTTTCTTTCAGGATCAAAGAAAATGGATCCAGACGACAGAGAAATAAGAAGAAACACCTGGTCATTCTCCCATCTCTCCCTCCAGGAGTTCTTTGCTGCAGTTGGGCTGATCCAAGGACCACGCACTGATGTTTGGGAGCTTCTAGAAGGCTCGGTCAAACAAAACGAGATAGTGATCACATTCCTGTGTGGTCTCCTTGGAGACCCCAGGAATGTGTACTACTTGAAGCATCTAGGTTCAACTGATGGTTTGTTGGACTTCTGCAAAGAATTCATCGAGAAGCTTAAGGGCGAATTGGATGACGCATTCAAACTGGCCCAGTTCATTTATGAGACGCAGTGCACAGACTTTGTGGACAATGTGCCAGAAGAAATCAAAACATCAAAGATTTACCCAATGGAGATGCTCGCGATGTGTTGGGTGATGGCACAGGACACGTGTCGTGTCACCAGTCTTGAGTGAGTTTACAACACATTCCCTTTGGTTTACACTAATGGATGATGACAACTATCAACTATGAGTCATAAGCAGTGCAGATTATAGTAGATTCGTCAATGTCAGCTGTTTCTACTTTCACATTGTGGAACATTTATGTGCATATACATATGTTGTTGTTATACAACATTTGTGCACACATATGTTGTTATTGTACAATGTTTGTGCACACATACATATGTTGTTATCGTACAATATTTGTGCACACATACGTATGTTGTTATTGTACAACATTTGTGCATACATACATATGTTGTTATTGTACAACATTTGTGGGCACATACATATGCTGTTATTGTACAACAATAAATAAAAATAATTGTCTCACGCATGGGGAAATTTTACTGACATCTGAGGTGTTACTTCTTTCCAATATTTCCCCTTAATATTGACATTAAAATTGCATCTGTAAATATTAATTTGTTTATAAAGAATTTGCATACTAATAGCAGTTGTTACCATTTCTCTTTGCAAAGAGATAGGTTAATTAATATTGAATAATATTGAAGTCTTTATCACTGGATTATTGTTTCTTGACTTTTATTGATAATTTCATCATCTAACATGAGTCAAATAAAATGACAACAAGTATCACTGGACAAAGCTGTATAATGCCGAATACATTTATAATTCTGCTGTTGTTTCTCCTTCAGCTTGAGTCGCTGTGAGCTGGACATCCCTCTCGTCAAACAGCTGTGTGAGGCCCTGCAACACAACAAGACGATCCAGAAGCTAAAGTAAGTACTACTTGTCTGTGTGATTAATACTAAGTGTAACACACCAGTAGTCGTGGTTCTGTCTGTAGAAAGAGGATTCTTGCTATTAATTATTGTTGCTGGATACATGATATGAGGAGTCTGCGGTCAGTGAGAGAAATGGCTATGACTCTTTGATTAATGGTTCATGAAGACTGTGTAGAAAGAGGGTTCTGTCATTAAGAATCATGGAGTATGGCCGAGTTGAAGATATTAACAAGATAGTTTCAGCTACCTATGCACAATCGTTTAATAGGTATCACAGAATCATGTAATAGGTATCAAAAATCATAATAGGTATCACAGAATCATGGGCAAATAAAGATATTGTAGATGCTGAGTTAGCACACACAGGCTATGTAATGTTTAGGATGTTTAGGAAGGACAGGCGAGAGAGAAGGAGAGATGGAGTAAGTTTATATACTAAAGAAACTATCCAAGCTTATGAAATAACACTGAAATGTGAAGCAGATTGCGAGGAAGCAATTTGGTGCAACATATTTACAAAGAAATCATAGTCTAAACAGGGGAAAAGAGAAAGATCTCATTGACTATGCTTATGTAACAAGTAAACAGGAAGTTTGAGATAAGGTCGGACCTCAGTGGATACATAATTTCAGACGGGTTTCAAATGGCAAAGGTTCTGAATGAGTATATCAGTTCAGTTTTTACCACAGAAGATATCAGCTCACTTCCAGTTCCATTTACTAAATTTGAGGGTGATAAATCAGATCATTTAGGGCAGTTATTTGTAACTCCTGAAATAATAACAAAGAAAATTAAGAAGGTGAAAGATAATTAATCACCTGGAGTTGATAGGATACTGCCAAAACTGCTTAAGGAAATTGTAGAGCAAATTAGTACACCACTTGCAAAAGTCAGAAAATTACAGACCAATGAGTTTAACATCAGTTGTGTGCAAATTATTACAACCGTTATTTATATTTAGAGACCACATGGTGGAATTCTTTGTAAAACAAACAAATACATCTCAACATGGGATTTTAAAAGCAAGGTCATGTCCAATCAATCTCATATGTTTTTTTTTGGAAGAAATTACAAAGTGGGTAGATGAATGTTGTCTACTTAGATTTTCAGAAAACTTTCAATAAAGTGCCACATCGAAGACTGTTCCTTAAACTAAAATCCCACAGTATAGTTAATGATGTAATCAACTGGATAGAAAAGTGACTTACACACAGAAGACAGAGAGTGGAGTACCACAGGGATCAGTATTAGGACGTTTTTAGGACCTATTTTTTATATATTCAAATAATTTAGAAGATGACATGTCTAACAAAGTACTGAAATTTGCAGATGACACAAAAGTGTTCATAAAGGTTAAAAGTGATGCAGATAAACAAAGATTACAAGACGATTTAGGCAAATTGATGATAGTTGAAAAATGGCAAATGTTATTAAATTTTGGGAAGTGTAAATGCATACATATAGGACATGGAAACATGGACGAAGAATATAAAATGGGGGATGCTGTACTAGGTAGAACCACACAAGAAAAGGACTTAGCACCACCAAAACTGCTTAAGGAAATTGTAGAGCAAATTAGTACACCACTTGCAAAAGATTAGATGAGGGAATAGTTCCTTTTGGAATTGAAAGAAGTAAACATTACTCCGCTATTTGAAAAAGTATCGAGGAAGAAGTAAAATAATTACAGACCAGTGACGGATGAAGCTTCAAATCCAAACATGGCAACATTCTGCCACACGCCGGTTCAGTGTGTGTTTATCTGTAAGACCCTGGCAGACATGTTTGAGCGATCAGAAAGTGGCAGCGTGCCAGATATCAGAACGATGACACAGCTGTATGTGAAAGCGACATACAGACTTGGACGGAAGCTTCATCCGTCACTGAAAGGCGATGAGAGAGATCTGGACCTGGAACAGATTTTCGGCATTTTGAAGGAGCCATTCCTAAAACATGCCACGTTGGCCAAAGACAACATGACACATCCATTGAAAATCATCTTCTACGACAATGACCTAAGACAGCATCTTTTTAAAGATGAAGACAAGCAGACCGGGTTTCTTTCAGGATCAAAGAAAATGGATCCAGATGACAGTGATACAAGAAGAAGCACGTGGTCATTCTCCCATCTCTCCCTCCAGGAGTTCTTTGCTGCAGTTGGGCTGATCCAAGGACCACGCACTGATGTTTGGGAGCTTCTAGAAGGCTCGGTCAAACAAAACGAGATAGTGATCACATTCCTGTGTGGTCTCCTTGGAGACCCCAGGAATGTGTACTACTTGAAGCATCTAGGTTCAACTGATGGTTTGTTGGACTTCTGCAAAGAATTCATCGAGAAGCTTAAGGGCGAATTGGATGACGCATTCAAGATGGCCCAGTTCATTTATGAGACGCAGTGCGCAGACTTTGTGGACAACGTGCCAGAAGAAATCAAAACATCAAAGATTTACCCAATGGAGATGCTCGCGCTGTGTTGGGTGTTGGCACAGGACACGTGTCGTGTCACCAGTCTTGAGTGAGTTTACAACACATTCCCTTTGGTTTACACTAATGGATGATGACAACTATCAACTATGAGTCATAAGCAGTGCAGATTATAGTAGATTCGTCAATGTCAGCTGTTTCTACTTTCACATTGTGGAACATTTATGTGCATATACATATGTTGTTGTTATACAACATTTGTGCACACATATGTTGTTATTGTACAACGTTTGTGCACACATACATATGTTGTTATTGTACAATATTTGTGCACACATACATATGTTGTTATTGTACAACATTTGTGCATACATACATATGTTGTTATTGTACAACATTTGTGGGCACATACATATGCTGTTATTGTACAACAATAAATAAAAAAAATTGTCTCACGCATGGGGAAATTTTACTGACATCTGAGGTGTTACTTCTTTCCAATATTTCCCCTTAATATTGACATTAAAATTGCATCTGTAAATATTAATTTGTTTATAAAGAATTTGCATACTAATAGCAGTTGTTACCATTTCTCTTTGCAAAGAGATAGGTTAATTAATATTGAATAATATTGAAGTCTTTATCACTGGATTATTGTTTCTTGACTTTTATTGATAATTTCATCATCTAACATGAGTCAAATAAAATGACAACAAGTATCACTGGACAAAGCTGTATAATGCCGAATACATTTATAATTCTGCTGTTGTTTCTCTTTCAGCTTGAGTCGCTGTGACCTGAACATCCCTCTCGTCAAACAGCTGTGTGAGGCCCTGCAACACAACAAGACGATCCAGAAGCTAAAGTAAGTACTACTTGTCTGTGTGATTAATACTAAGTGTAACACACCAGTAGTCGTGGTTCTGTCTGTAGAAAGAGGATTCTTGCTATTAATTATTGTTGCTGGATACATGATATGAGGAGTCTGCGGTCAGTGAGAGAAATGGCTATGACTCTTTGATTAATGGTTCATGAAGACTGTGTGTAGAAAGAGGGTTCTGTCATTAAGAATCATGGAGTATGGCCGAGTTGAAGATATTAACAAGATAGTTTCAGCTACCTATGCACAATCGTTTAATAGGTATCACAGAATCATGTAATAGGTATCAAAAATCATAATAGGTATCACAGAATCATGGGCAAATAAAGATATTGTAGATGCTGAGTTAGCACTGACAGGCTATGTAATGTTTAGGATGTTTAGGAAGGACAGGCGAGAGAGAAGGAGAGATGGAGTAAGTTTATATACTAAAGAAACTATCCAAGCTTATGAAATAACACTGAAATGTGAAGCAGATTGCGAGGAAGCAATTTGGTGCAACATATTTACAAAGAAATCATAGTCTAAACAGGGGAAAAGAGAAAGATCTCATTGACTATGCTTATGTAACAAGTAAACAGGAAGTTTGAGATAAGGTCGGACCTCAGTGGATACATAATTTCAGACGGGTTTCAAATGGCAAAGGTTCTGAATGAGTATCTCAGCTCAGTTTTTACCAGAGAAGATATCAGCTCACTTCCAGTTCCAGTTACTAAATTAGAGGGCACTAAATCAGATCATTTAGGGCAGTTATTTGTAACTCTTGAAATGATAACAAAGAAAATTAAGAAGGTGAAAGATAATTAATCACCTGGAGTTGATAGGATACTGCCAAAACAGCTTAAGGAAATTGTAGAGCAAATTAGTACACCACTTGCAAAAGTCAGAAAATTACAGACCAATGAGTTTAACATCAGTTGTGTGCAAATTATTACAACCGTTATTTATATTTAGAGACCACATGGTGGAATTCCTTGTAAAACAAACAAATACATCTCAACATGGGATTTTAAAAGCAAGGTCATGTCCAATCAATCTCATATGTTTTTTTTTTGGAAGAAATTACAAAGTGGGTAGATGAATGTTGTCTACTTAGATTTTCAGAAAACTTTCAATAAAGTGCCACATCGAAGACTGTTCCTTAAACTAAAATCCCACAGTATAGTTAATGATGTAATCAACTGGATAGAAAAGTGACTTACACACAGAAGACAGAGAGTGGAGTACCACAGGGATCAGTATTAGGACGTTTTTAGGACCTATTTTTTATATATTCAAATAATTTAGAAGATGACATGTCTAACAAAGTACTGAAATTTGCAGATGACACAAAAGTGTTCATAAAGGTTAAAAGTGATGCAGATAAACAAAGATTACAAGACGATTTAGGCAAATTGATGATAGTTGAAAAATGGCAAATGTTATTAAATTTTGGGAAGTGTAAATGCATACATATAGGACATGGAAACATGGACGAAGAATATAAAATGGGGGATGCTGTACTAGGTAGAACCACACAAGAAAAGGACTTAGCACCACCAAAACTGCTTAAGGAAATTGTAGAGCAAATTAGTACACCACTTGCAAAAGATTAGATGAGGGAATAGTTCCTTTTGGAATGGAAAGAAGTAAACATTACTCCGCTATTTGAAAAAGTATCGAGGAAGAAGTAAAATAATTACAGACCAGTGAATTTAACATCAGTTGTATGTAAATCATTACAACTGTTATTTAGAGACCACATGGTGGCATTCCTTGTAATACATAAACATATACATCTCAACATGGGATTTTAAAGACAAGGTCATGTCTAATCAATCTCATTTGTTTTTGTTGAAGAAATTACAAAGTGGGTAGATGATGGGTCACCAGTGGATGTTGTCTACCTAGATTTTCAGAAAGCTTTCAATGAAGTACCACATCAAAGATTATTCCTTAAACTAAAAGCCCACAGTATAGGTAATGCACATTCATGTAATAGGTATCACTGGATAGAAAAGTGGCTTACAGATAGAAGACAGAGAGTAATAGTAGACGGTGAGATTTCAAATTGGAAATTTATTTTCAGTGGGGTACCACAGGGATACGTATTAGGACATTTTACTAGGACCTATTTTTTAATATATACAAATGATTTAGAAGATGACATATTTAGCAAAGTACTGAAATTTGCAGATGACACAAAAGTGTTCATAAAGGTTAGAAGTGATTCAGATAAACAAAGATTACAAGACGATTTAGGCAAATTGATCAAATAGTTGAAAAATGGCAAATGTTATTTAATTTTGGGAAGTGTAAATACATACACATAGGACATGTAAACATGGACAAAGAATATAAAATGGGGGATGTTGTACTAGGTAGAACCACAAAAGAAAATGACGTAACATTTATTGCTGACATGAAAGTTTCAGAGCAATGTGGGATTGCTGTTTCTATAGGTAATACAATTGTAGGGCTAATTGTGGGAACTATCGCATGTAAGAGGACACAGATAAACTAGACAGAATACAACGAAGAGCTACCAAAATGATTCCTTTGTTATGAAAGCCGCATAAAGATCATCTCATTTCAAATTAATTTTGCGAAAATTCACTATGACATGCTAGCTCGTTTGTGCAACTTTTATGTATAGTTTTTTTGTGAAATCATCAGACACGCTATTATATTATTTAATTCTGCATGCAGAATATATTGAAGTGAAAATGGAAATGCTGAAACTCACAAATTTTTTTCTTGGTGAAATTTCATAAAGTTGTCATGTGATTGGTGAGAGGATGGAAATCATGCCCATGATCAGCCTTGACCCCGTAAAGTGTTTACCGTTTTTGTTATCCACTATTTTGAGCCTTACCAGATCTAACGACTGAAGTCAATTGTTTCAATAATTTGAAAAAAATATGCATTTTTTTTATTAAAGTGACTGCGGATATTACTTAAACTATTCACACATATCAGGACATCAACAAATCAACTGGCTTTATGATAGACTAAATAGGTTGAGGATGCAGTTTTAATAGAATGTGGTTCAACAACACTAGAGACCAGGAGACCAAGAGAGAGGAGAACAAATAGATGTTTTTAAAATATTGAATGGTTATGAGGATATTGATAGGAATATGTTCTTCTAACTTAAAGAAGGCTGTAGAACCAGAGGACACAAAGCAGCATTAGTTAAGGAGCAGTGTAGGCTGTACACGAGAAAATATTCTTTCTCACAGAGGGTGATAAAAGAATGGAACAAACTGTCAAATGATTGTGTTGATGGTAATAATGTGAATATATTAAAACATTTAAATGTCGGATATCTGATAAAGGCAGGCTATAGAGTTGAAAAAATTGTTGGACTCTCGATAAGCCAATGGTTTCCATGTCCACTTGCCATCTGGAACTTATTGTTTTGGATGGCAATCTTGTTAAATCTTGTTAAAACCACACCTAGTAGTGAAGAGGTCGTAGAGATAGAACTGTTTATGTACGTCAGCAATGCATAACATCTGGTATAGTTTCCACATGCTGTCAACCATGCTGATAAACATCTGCTATAGTTCCCACATGCTGTCACCCATGCTGATAAACATTTGATATAGTTCCCACATGCTGTCACCCATGTTGATAAACATCTGATATAGTTCCCACATGCTGTCCCCATGCTGATAAACATTTGATATAGTTCCCACGTGCTGTCACCCATGCCAATAAACGTTTGATATAGTTCCCACGTGCTGTCACACATGGCAATAAACATCTGATATAGTTCCCACATGCTGTCACCCATGCTGATAAACATTTTATATAGTTCCCATATGCTGTCACCCATGCTGATAAACATCTAATATAGTTCCCACATGCTGTCACACATGCCGATAAACATTTTATATAGTTCCCACGTGCTGTCACCCATGCTGATAAACATGTGATATGGTTCCCACATGCTGTCACACATGCTGATAAACATTTTATATAGTTCCCACGTGCTGTCACCCATGCTGATAAACATTTGATATAGTTCCCACATGCTGTCACACATGCCGATAAACATTTGATATAGTTCCCACATGCTGTCACACGTGCTGATAAACATTTAATATAGTTCCCACATGGTGTCTCCCATGCTGAAAAACATTTGATATAGTTCCCACATGCTGTCACACGTGCTGATAAACATTTGATATAGTTCCCACATGCTGTCACCCGTTGCTAAATAAATTGTAACTAATACATTGTAATAATATCTAACTTGTAGTACTTTTTGAATGCTTGTATGTTTCTACAAGTGGAAATGTTTTCATTAAGGGAGTTCCATAATCTCACTCCATATATTGAGATGCACATTGATTTTGCATTAGTACGAAAGCGAGTTACGCAGAATGAATCGTTGTGTCTAGTACCATATACAGACACATACGTTTTTTTTTGTAAATTGGTAATTCATTATAAAAAGCCCTGAACATAATAACAGCCATCTTGACCTTAAATAAATCTAGACATTTTAGAATGCCTAATTGTTGAAAAAGAGTGCTGTATGTTCCAGACGTTTTACCCCACAAACTAACCGAATTACTCGTTTCTCTAATATAGTAATGCCATGAATGTTTGTGGTGTAGGTGTTTCCCCACATTTCACAGCAATAACTTAAATGTGATGAAAACAAAGAACAGTATAATATATACGTTCCATTTCGATCAATGAAACAATTTGTCTCATAAATGGCTGCTGCAACTTTCGACAGTTTTAATCTAACCGTATTTATTTAATATTTCAAGTTTCGAGATTCATCAATATATACACCTAGAATTTTTTTTACATGTACTATGGTTATTTGTTGATTATTAATTAACAGATTAATTCCAATATCAGGCGGACGGTTCCGGAATAACATGTAATTTGTTTTTGACAGATTCAATGATAATTTGTTCACAGCAAACCATTTAGCCAATTTGGCAAGTACTCCATTTATCATACCTTGTCGTTCTTTTAAATTATTACCAGCACATATTATATTTGTGTCATCTGCAAAGAGTATAAATTTAGCCAGTTTTGATACGTTACGAATATAATTAATATAGAGTACAAATAGCTTTGGACCTAAAATGGATCCCTGAGGTACCCACGTGCTACATTTAACAGCTCCGAGGCGCACCCATTTATTTCAACAAATAGCTTCCTTCTGGTGAGGTAACTTTTTATCCAGTCATTTCCAACTCCACGCACGCCATAGAAATTAAATTTTTTATAAGTATTTCATGGTCCACTGATCGAAGGCCTTTTTAAGATTAATGAATACACCAATAGCGTGTTTCTTATTATCCATTGCATTTTAAATTTCCTCTATTAATTCCATTGGACATAGCTTTACGGAAACTATACTGACTTGAATTTACTATGTCCTTAGCATTGATAAAGTTGTCTAACCTAGTGAGAAACAGTTTCTCAAACATTTTTGACAATTGTGGCAAAAGACAAATTGGCCTATCATTTCGTATGTCCGTTTTGGCATCACTTTTGAATATAGGTTTTATCTTGGCTATCTTCATTCTAGAGGGGAACACACCAGTCTTAAACGAATTATTACAAATGTGCGTGAGAGGTTTGGATATAACAGGTATATCTTCAAAATCTAGATTTTTCGTGTACACGAAATCACTGTAACCAAAATATTGCACTGGATCTGTTGTGATCCTTCAGATCATGGTAGTGATCCTTGCTATGACAGTGTGTTGGGTTGTAACGACTGCTGGATCTGCTGTGCGCTCCTTCAGATCATGGTAGTGATCCTTGCTATGACAGCGTGTTGGGTTGTAACGACTGCTGGATCTGTTGTTGTGCGCTCCTTCAGATCATGGTTGTGATCCTTCCTATGACAGTGTGTTGGGTTGTAACGACTGCTGGATCTGTTGTGCGCTCCTTCAGATCATGGTTTTGATCCTTGCTATCACAGCGTGTTGCGTTGTAGCGACTGCTGGATCTGTTGTGCGCTCCTTCAGATCATGGTTGTGATCCTTGCTATGGCAGCGTGTTGGGTTGTAACGACTGCTGGATCTGTTGTGCGCTCCTTCAGATCATGGTTGTGATCCTTGCTGTGGCAGCGTGTTGGGTTGTAGCGACTGCTGGATTTGTTGTGCGCTCCTTCAGATCATGGTTGTGATCCTTGCTATGGCAGCATGTTGGGTTGTAGCGACTGCTGGGTCTGTTGTGCGCTCCTTCAGATCGTGGTTGTGATCCTTGCTATGACAGCGTGTTGCGTTGTAGCGACTGCTGGATCTGTTGTGAGCTCCTTCAGATCATGGTTGTGATCCTTGCTATGACAACGTGTTGGGTTGTAACGACTGCTGGATCTGTTGTGCGCTCCTTCAGATCATGGTTGTGATCCTTGCTATGACAACATGTTGGGTTGTAACAACTGCTGGATCTGTTGTGCGCTCCTTCAGATCATGGTTGTGATCCTTGCTATGACAACGTGTTGGGTTGTAGCGACTGCTGGATCTGTTGTACGCTCCTTCAGGTCATGGTTGTGATCCTTGCTATGACAGCGTGTTGGGTTGTAACGGCTGCTGGGTCTGTTGTGCGCTCCTTCAGATCATGGTTGTGATCCTTGCTATGACAGTGTGTTGGGTTATAGCGACTGCTGGATCTGTTGTGCGCTCCTTCAGATCGTGGTTGTGATCCTTGCTATGACAGAGTGTTGGGTTGTAACGACTGCTGGATCTGTTGTGTGCTCGTTCAGATCATGCTTGTGATCCTTGCTATGATAGTGTGTTGGGTTGTAGTGACTGCTGGATCTGTTGTGCGCTCCTCAGATCATGGTTGTGATCCTTGCTATGACAGAGTGTTGGGTTGTAACGACTGCTGGATCTGTTGTGCGCTCCTTCAGATCATGGTTGTGATCCTTGCTATGACAATGTGTTGTGTTGTAACAACTGCTGGATCTGTTGTGCGCTCCTTCAGATCATGATTGTGATCCTTGCTATGACAATGTGCTGCATTGTAACGACTGCTGGATCTGTTGTGCGCTCCTTCAGATTGTGGTTGTGATCCTTGCTATGACAGAGTGTTGGGTTGTAACGACTGCTGGATCTGTTGTGCGCTCCTTCAGATCGTGATTGTGATCCTTGCTATGACAGAGTGTTGGGTTGTAACGACTGCTGGATCTGTTGTGTGCTCCTTCAGATCATGCTTGTGATCCTTGCTATGACAGTGTGTTGGGTTGTAACGACTGCTGGATCTGTTGTGCGCTCCTTCAGATCATGATTGTGATCCTTGCTATGACAATGTGCTGCATTGTAACGACTGCTGGATCTGTTGTGCGCTCCTTCAGATTGTGGTTGTGATCCTTGCTATGACAGAGTGTTGGGTTGTAACGACTGCTGGATCTGTTGTGCGCTCCTTCAGATCGTGATTGTGATCCTTGCTATGACAGAGTGTTGGGTTGTAACGACTGCTGGATCTGTTGTGCGCTCCTTCAGATCATGGTTGTGATCCTTGCTATGACAGTGTGTTGGGTTGTAACGACTGCTGGATCTGTTGTGCGCTCCTCAGATCATGGTTGTGATCCTTGCTATGACAGAGTGTTGGGTTGTAACGACTGCTGGATCTGTTGTGCGCTCCTTCAGATCATGGTTGTGATCCTTGCTATGACAATGTGCTGCATTGTAACGACTGCTGGATCTGTTGTGCACTCCTTCAGATTGTGGTTGTGATCCTTGCTATGACAGAGTGTTGGGTTGTAATGACTGCTGGATCTGTTGTGCGCTCCTTCAGATCGTGATTGTGATCCTTGCTATGACAGAGTGTTGGGTTGTAACGACTGCTGGATCTGTTGTGCTCTCCTTCAGATCATGGTTGTGATCCTTGCTATGACAGAGTGTTGGGTTGTAACGACTGCTGGATCTGTTGTGTGCTCCTTCAGATCATGCTTGTGATCCTTGCTATGACAATGTGTTGGGTTGTAACGACTGCTGGATCTGTTGTGCGCTCCTTCAGATCGTGATTGTGATCCTTGCTATGACAGTGTGTTGCGTTGTAACGACTGCTGGATCTGTTGTGCGCTCCTTCAGATTGTGATTGTGATCCTTGCTATGACAGAGTGTTGGGTTGTAACGACTGCTGGATCTGTTGTGCGCTCCTTCAGATCATGGTTGTGATCCTTGCTATGACAGAGTGTTGGGTTGTAACGACTGCTGGATCTGTTGTGTGCTCCTTCAGATCATGCTTGTGATCCTTGCTATGACAGTGTGTTGCGTTGTAACGACTGCTGGATCTGTTGTGCGCTCCTTCAGATCATGATTGTGATCCTTGCTATGACAATGTGTTGGGTTGTAACGACTGCTGGATCTGTTGTGCGCTCCTTCAGATCATGCTTGTGATCCTTGCTATGACAGTGTGTTGGGTTGTAATGACTGCTGGATCTGTTGTGTGCTCCTTCAGATCATGGTTGTGATCCTTGCTATGACAGTGTGTTGCGTTGTAACGACTGCTGGATCTGTTGTGTACTCCTTCAGATCATGATTGTGATCCTTGCTATGACAATGTGTTGGGTTGTATTGACAACTACAAAGCTTGCAGTGCTGGTGGGTTTTTGCAGATTAATTTCCGAAATAAATTCCAGTCATTATTTAATTATACTTAGTGATTGTTTTTTATTCCCTGTTAGTGTTATGTCTGTAGGAAATATAACAACATTTCACCGTAAACTAAAAACCCGTCTGTTTAAACTTGCTTACCCTCCCCAGCTCCCCAGATTACCAGTCCATCTGTTTACAATTGGAACTACTTATCGATTATGAACTGCTTAACCCCTTTTGTTTTGGTGCGCTGGTGAGCTTGGGTCTCCTGAGGATTTTAGCGCAATAGAAGTATTTTATATATTATCATTATTAAATTCCATAACTTTGTAAATAATGTATTCTTTACTACAGACAACTATAAATTGAAAATGTAATATGTTAATGCAAATTATAGTAGTGTGAATATGCTTTAAAACAAAATTGACATTATTAAGGGCTAACAATGGTGACGATTATTGTTGAAATCTTGGAAACCCAAAACTTCAGTTCCACAGTTTTCAATGAGTAATCTTGTAAAAAGAATATTGAAGGCAGCTGTATCTGAATCAAAATACGCTAATGTGTGAATATTTTATTCACAGACCGTGCATGATTTATTCACTTCAGTTATTGTGTAAATACTAATAAATTAATTTATTTCCTTGACATATTTCCTGTTGACACAGCACAGAGTTTTAAAAAAAAATTAAATTAAGTTTTTATTACACAGCTCAACTTTTTTGTCAGTCAAAACACAATTTTAGTTCTTGAGAAGTACATTATTCTTCCAGTGCCCTCCAAAATATCTCTAGTTGAATCAATGAAAGTACGATATTAGAAGCAAAAAAATAAATGAGATTTAACAAGATTTAACAAGATTTGCCATCCAAGCCAAAGGCCCAGATGGCAAGTGGACAAGGAAGCCATTGGCTTATCGAGAGTCCAACAATGTTCACCTACTTATAACCCGCCCTCCTGAGATATGTGTCAACCTTGTTTTTAAACATATTCACGCTGCTAGCAGTTACACAATCTGTAGACAATTTGTTCCATTCATTTATTGTCCTCTGTGAGAACGAGTGCTTCCTGATGTCCAATCTACATTGATCCTTTACTAATTTTACCTCATGTCCTCTAGTTCTGCTATCCTTCTTGAGTGAGAAAAACATATTTCTATCAATAATTTCATACCCATTCAATATCTTAAAAACTTCAATCTGATCTCCTCTTAACCTCCTTGTCTCTAGAGTTGTTAAACCACATTCTTTCAGGCGTTCTTCATAACTAAGGTCTCTAAGTTCTGGAATCATTTTAGTTGCTCTCCTTTGTATGCGTTCAAGCGTATCTATATCCTTCTTACGATATGGTCTCCATGCTTGTATACAGTATTCTAAATGAGGTCTAACTATTGCTTTATAAAGAGGTATAATTAACTTTTTTCCCTTGTATGTTATGTTTCTTCTAATCAATCCAAGAATTTGATTACCCTTTGAAGCTGCAATACCACACTGCTCTGAAACTTTCATATCAGCGCTTATTGTAACTCCTAAGTCCTTTTCTTTTACAGTAGTACCCAGAACAGTATCTCCCATTTTATAGTTTACATTCAAGTTCCCATGTCCTGTATGTAGGCATTTACATTTCCCAAAATTGAACAGCATCTGCCATTTCTCAGACCATTTCACTAATCTGTCTAGATCGTTTTGTAAATGTTGTTTATCACCATCAGTATTAACCTTTCTAAACAGTTTTGTGTCATCCGCAAATTTCAGTACGTTACTTGTTATACTGTCGTCCAAGTCATTGATATAAATTAAGAATAATATAGGTCCTAGTACTGACCCTTGAGGTACCCCACTCAAAACCGATTTCCAATTTGAAACTTCTCCATCTACTACAACTCGTTGTCTTCTGTCAGTCAGCCATTGTTCTATCCAGTCAGTTATGCTATCCCCGATACCATGGGCTTTTAATTTAAGTAGCAATCTTTGATGTGGCACTTTGTCAAAAGCTCAAGTGAGAAAGACTTGATACAAATTTATTGTTAAAAAAGGTTTGAAATGTTCACTATGTACATTAATGTGTCCGTCAAAGTAGAAGGCGTGGAAGTTAGCTCAAAGTTGTGTGCAAAAACAGTAATTACAGCAAAAATGTGTGTTTAAACCTTTGAGGGCATTAATTTCCATCCTGAATGTATTTATATTTTTCACTCACCACCCTCTTTGATTAACTAATGAAATGAAATGACGTATGTAATATTAGCTATTACTATTTCGTAAATAATTAAGCACGTGGCTAGTTATGCTTGTAAACACTCTGACACTCCGACAACGCGCTACCCCAAAGTTTTATGAGGAAGGCGGCAGTAATGGCTTCAATTCTTGAAATATACCATGAAGAAAATTAACGTACAAAATAATTAACGTACGCAGGGTTATTTTTAAGGTTCAGCTCATACAGACAGTGCAAACTTTTATACAGGCAACATTTTTTGACAACTGAGTTACCTACCGGTAATTAAAGATGGTCACCAATACTGTCCCTCGTTGCATGCACTAAAATGAAGATGTTCCGACAACCGCTGTATTTGTGAATGAAACATGCTGTTATGATTGCAGTGATACAATTATTTGATTTTCAAATCACAAAACAAACTTTAGTAGGGAATATCGCCGAAAAAATAAATGTCAACTTCAAAAATGTCAACCCAGAGAAACCATATTTGTTAGTTTTGTCCCAAGAAAACAATTGTCCTATTTTGGTTGTTACTTTTCACTATTATTATGCACATTTCTGTCAAATATAAAAAAATTATTTTCTAGATGGCTACCAGTTGTGTTTTGTGAAGTGTAACAGGAATGTTTTTGTTTCAATTTAAAATTATATAAAACCAACACCCAAAATATTGCAAACTCTTTCAACCAAATGTACTTAGCAAAGTGATTGTACTAACAAGATACAATTGAACTAAACGAAGAAAGGGTCAAACTGAGGACATAATTTATGATGCCACGATCAAAAACAAGGCGGGACAGAAACATTACTATTACAAAATATTGATGTCACATGGTTGCCTCATTATCGTATCACGTTCTGTTCGAGGATTGAACACAATCAGGTTATAAGTATCTCAACGACAACGTTGAAAAGCAATGTTTGGCATTGGCTGTATGTGTATTTTACAGCCTCTGTTCACAAAATAAATGCATTTAAACAGGAATGCTCCCTTAGCAGCATGTTTGTCATCAGCTAAACTTATTTACTGCATTGATAGAAAGTCTGGTCTGGCCAGGTGGGATCATCCAGAAATATACCTGAATTGACATGGGACAATACACAATTTTTTAGCAATCCCAGGCAAAACCTCGAGTCAAACTGAAGGCAACAAGTTGGAATCTCGGGTGAAAACTAACATTTTTGTCCACCAGACCTGTCGGGCTGGTAAGTTTCAAAATCTACCAGCCCAACTGATATAATAAGGTCACAGAGGTCACTATTAATAACTGTCAATCTCTTCAGCGTGGCCTGCACTCATCTGTTCAACTTGCCCCAAGCCCAAACATACCAATGTCTCTTCAGCGTGGCCTGCACTCATCTGTTCAACTTGCCCCAAGCCCAGACATACCAATGTCTCTTCAGCGTGGCCTGCACTCATCTGTTCAACTTGCCCCAAGCCCAGACATACCAATGTCTCTTCAGCGTAGCCTGCACTCATCTGTTCAACTTGCCCCAAGCCCAAACATACCAATGTCTCTTCAGCGTAGCCTGCACTCATCTGTTCAACTTGCCCCAAGCCCAGACATACCAATGTCTCTTCAGCGTGGCCTGCACTCATCTGTTCAACTTGCCCCAAGCCCAAACATACCAATGTCTCTTCAGCATAGCCTGCACTCATCTGTTCAACTTGCCCCAAGCCCAAACATACCAATGTCTCTTCAGCGTAGCCTGCACTCATCTGTTCAACTTGCCCCAAGCCCAGACATACCAATGTCTCTTCAGCGTAGCCTGCACTCATCTGTTCAACTTGCCCCAAGCCCAAACATACCAATGTCTCTTCAGCGTGGCCTGCACTCATCTGTTCAACTTGCCCCAAGCCCAAACATACCAATGTCTCTTCAGCGTGGCCTGCACTCATCTGTTCAACTTGCCCCAAGCCCAAACATACCAATGTCTCTTCAGCGTAGCCTGCACTCATCTGTTCAACTTGCCCCAATCCCAAACATACCAATGTCTCTTCAGCGTATCCTGCACTCATCTGTTCAACTTGCCCCAAGCCCAGACATACCAATGTCTCTTCAGCGTATCCTGCACTCATCTGTTCAACTTGCCCCAAGCCCAGACATACCAGTGTCTCTTCAGCGTAGCTTGCACTCATCTGTTCAACTTGCCCCAAGCCCAAACATACCAGTGTCTCTTCAGCGTGGCCTGCACTCATCTGTTCAACTTGCCCTAAGCCCAAACATACCAGTGTCTCTTCAGCGTATCCTGCACTCATCTGTTCAACTTGCCCCAAGCCCAAACATACCAGTGTCTCTTCAGCGTGGCCTGCACTCATCTGTTCAACTTGCTCCAAGCCCAAACATACCAATGTCTCTTCAGCGTAGCCTGCACTCATCTGTTCAACTTGCCCCAAGCCCAAACATACCAGTGTCTCCTCAGCGTATCCTGCACTCATCTGTTCAACTTGCCCCAAGCCCAAACATACCAATGTCTCTTCAGCTTGGCCTGCACTCATCTGTTCAACTTGCCCCAAGCCCAAACATACCAATGTCTCTTCATCACTATCTGTCACTTTCATGTCATCCGGTCATCCACGGAGCGGTTCAGTGGCTACTGCGGAATTCAGGATGAGATTTATTGAAAATTGGTTATAAATGAAAATACAGTCACCAAAATTACTGGAGGGCTGTAGAAGTCACAGGCCACATGTAAATTACTGGAGGGCTGTAGAAGTCACAGGCCACATGTAAATTACTGGAGAGCTGTAGAAGTCACAGGCCACATGTAAATCACTGGAGGGCTGTAGAAGTCACAGGCCACATGTAAATTACTGGAGGGCTGTAGAAGTCACAGGCCACATGTAAATTACTGGAGGGCTGTAGAAGTTACAGGCCACATGTAAATTACTGGAGGGCTGTAGAAGTCACAGGCCACATGTAAATTACTGGAGGGCTGTAGAAGTCACAGGCCACATGTAAATCCAACAACTATAGGCACTAGTGCAGGAGCAGTTGGGTAAGTCGAAAAAACCAAGCGCTGATGTGTGATTCAGGTTTTCTTGGGTGACCAGGAATATGAGCCTGGCGACTTGGTTGCACCAGCCGTGATTCACTGACGCATCGTCGTTGTTCGGTGTAGTACCATATTAGGATACTGGTCGTCTTGTGTCCCGTAATATGACACCGCGCTGCCACATTCCTGAACGGTGACTCGGGTGAGCCTTCTAGCCCCCGTGAGCCTTGTAGCCCCCCATGAGCTTTCTAGCCTCCGTGAGCCTTCTAGCCCCCCATGAGCCTTCTAGCCCTCCCCCACCATGCATAGCCAGGCACACTTCATAAAAGGTATTTAATTCATACTGGATTAAATACTAATTTTACTCACCGTATCATTCCCACATCTAATGCAGTTGTTGGATGTGGTGTACATTGGAGCCTGCTGCGTACTGCTTAGTTTATGTAGCAATAGAAAACACATATGGTTGTTAAAAGGCAATGCCCTGTAATGGCATATAGTAAAACAGTTGTAGGCATAACAGTGGGCATTGCTGACACTTTAACTAGATGTCAAAGGCAATTCCCCTTACATATGATGGATGATTCTTACATAGCAGTCGATGGGGATTGCCAATAATTATCTAGCTAAGAGTAATACACGTGGGGCCTAGAAACCACCCAAACAAACCCCACACAAAGTGCAGCAGACATTTGTCGAGTGAACACTATTTCAATCATAAATCTCGACCTGGCGAGCGCAAAGAAGACTTCTACATATGGTAGAAATTCTTCGCGGACCATTGCGTGCGGCCAAACAGAAGATAAGTGGGGAGGCATATCTTATAATATGATGTGAGAACAACGAAAGGACTTTGCCGCCCTACCCTGGGCAACTAGACAGTCACAACTTATCTTATAATATGATGTGAGAACAATGAAAGGACTTTGCCGCCTTGACCTGGGCAACTAAACAGTCACAGCTTATCTTATAATATGATGCGAGAACAACAAAAGGTCTTTGTCGCCCTGCCCTGGGCAACTACATAGTCACAACTTATCTTATAATATGATGTGAGAACAAGAAAGGTCTTTGTCGCCCTGCCCTGGGCAACTAGACAGTCACAACTTATCTTATAATATGATGTGAGAACAATGAAAGGACTTTGTCGCCCTGTCCTGGGCAACTAGACAGTCACAACTTGTCTTATAATATGATGTGAGAACAATGAAAGGACTTTGTCGCCCTGTCCTGGGCAACTAGACAGTCACAACTTATCTTATAATATGATGTGAGAACAATGAAAGGACTTTGCCGCCCTGCCCTGGGCAACTAGACAGTCACAACTTATCTTATAATATGATGTGAGAACAATGAAAGGACTTTGTCGCCCTGCCCTGGGCAACTAGACAGTCACAACTTGTCTTATAATATGATGTGAGAACAATGAAAGGACTTTGTCGCCCTGTCCTGGGCAACTAGACAGTCACAACTTGTCTTATAATATGATGTGAGAACAATGAAAGGACTTTGTCGCCCTGCCCTGGGCAACTAGACAGTCATAACTTATCTTATCATATGATGTGAGAACAACGAAAGGACTTTGTCGCCCTGTCCTGGGCAACTAGACAGTCACAACTTGTCTTATAATATGATGTGAGAACAATGAAAGGACTTTGTCGCCCTGCCCTGGGCAACTAGACAGTCATAACTTATCTTATCATATGATGTGAGAACAACGAAAGGACTTTGTCGCCCTGTCCTGGGCAACTAGACAGTCACAACTTATCTTATCATATGTTATGATAAATATGTTACTTGTAAGTGTACCATACAGTTATGATAAATATGTTACTTGTAATTCTACCATACAGTTATGATAAATATGTTACTTGTAATTCTACCATACAGTTATGATAAATATGTTACTTGTAAGTGTACCATACAGTTATGATAAATATGTTACTTGTAATTGTACCATACAGTTATGATAAATATGTTACTTGTAATTGTACCATACAGTTATGATAAATATGTTACTTGTAAGTGTACCATACAGTTATGATAAATATGTTACTTGTAATTGTACCATACAGTTATGATAAATATGTTACTTGTAATTGTACCATACAGTTATGATAAATATGTTACTTGTAATTCTACCATACAGTTATGATAAATATGTTACTTGTAATTCTACCATACAGTTATGATAAATATGTTACTTGTAATTGTACCATACAGTTATGATAAATATGTTACTTGTAATTGTACCATACAGTTATGATAAATATGTTACTTGTAATTCTACCATACAGTTATGATAAATATGTTACTTGTAATTGTACCATACAGTTATGATAAATATGTTACTTGTAAGTGTACCATACAGTTATGATAAATATGTTACTTGTAAGTGTACCATACAGTTATGATAAATATGTTACTTGTAATTGTACCATACAGTTATGATAAATATGTTACTTGTAAGTGTACCATACAGTTATGATAAATATGTTACTTGTAATTCTACCATACAGTTATGATAAATATGTTACTTGTAATTCTACCATACAGTTATGATAAATATGTTACTTGTAAGTGTACCATACAGTTATGATAAATATGTTACTTGTAATTCTACCATACAGTTATGATAAATATGTTACTTGTAAGTGTACCATACAGTTATGATAAATATGTTACTTGTAATTGTACCATACAGTTATGATAAATATGTTACTTGTAAGTGTACCATACAGTTATGATAAATATGTTACTTGTAAGTGTACCATACAGTTATGATAAATATGTTACTTGTAATTGTACCATACAGTTATGATAAATATGTTACTTGTAATTGTACCATACAGTTATGATAAATATGTTACTTGTAAGTGTACCATACAGTTATGATAAATATGTTACTTGTAATTCTACCATACAGTTATGATAAATATGTTACTTGTAAGTGTACCATACAGTTATGATAAATATGTTACTTGTAATTGTACCATACAGTTATGATAAATATGTTACTTGTAAGTGTACCATACAGTTATGATAAATATGTTACTTGTAAGTGTACCATACAGTTATGATAAATATGTTACTTGTAATTGTACCATACAGTTATGATAAATATGTTACTTGTAAGTGTACCATACAGTTATGATAAATATGTTACTTGTAATTCTACCATACAGTTATGATAAATATGTTACTTGTAATTCTACCATACAGTTATGATAAATATGTTACTTGTAATTGTACCATACAGTTATGATAAATATGTTACTTGTAATTGTACCATACAGTTATGATAAATATGTTACTTGTAAGTGTACCATACAGTTATGATAAATATGTTACTTGTAATTGTACCATACAGTTATGATAAATATGTTACTTGTAATTGTACCATACAGTTATGATAAATATGTTACTTGTAATTGTACCATACAGTTATGATAAATATGTTACTTGTAATTGTACCATACAGTTATGATAAATATGTTACTTGTAATTCTACCATACAGTTATGATAAATATGTTACTTGTAATTGTACCATACAGTTATGATAAATATGTTACTTGTAATTCTACCATACAGTTATGATAAATATGTTACTTGTAAGTGTACCATACAGTTATGATAAATATGTTACTTGTAATTGTACCATACAGTTATGATAAATATGTTACTTGTAATTCTACCATACAGTTATGATAAATATGTTACTTGTAATTCTACCATACAGTTATGATAAATATGTTACTTGTAATTCTACCATACAGTTATGATAAATATGTTACTTGTAAGTGTACCATACAGTTATGATAAATATGTTACTTGTAATTGTACCATACAGTTATGATAAATATGTTACTTGTAATTCTACCATACAGTTATGATAAATATGTTACTTGTAATTGTACCATACAGTTATGATAAATATGTTACTTGTAAGTGTACCATACAGTTATGATAAATATGTTACTTGTAATTGTACCATACAGTTATGATAAATATGTTACTTGTAAGTGTACCATACAGTTATGATAAATATGTTACTTGTAATTGTACCATACAGTTATGATAAATATGTTACTTGTAATTCTACCATATATTTATGCGTCGATTTACTGGCTTTCAAATGATATTTCACTTGCTTTTCTAGCTTTTTTAGAAGTGGAGTTATGGGCATTAATGTAATGGTCAGTAAGCAAATCAGGTCAAAGTTCAATGACCTATATCTTCAATTATATTTGACAAAATTTTTTTCATTTGCAGTTTTAATGTTCTCGTGTGAGCCAACAACTGTGCTAAATGTAATCGAAATTGGAGTCGGTGATGTTTTGAGTGACTGATTTGACACGGAATTACCCCTGTGCAATGCATCTAAACGTCACTTTAGCGTCACCTATGACAATACAACCAGTGCCACTGGTATGGTGGAGCTTCTAAAGCAAGGAACGGCAACATATCAGTGTGACTATAGTTTTTGTTACACGTGCTCTTGCAGAATGCCGTGCATCCCATATGTTTGTGTACATTAGCAGCATTCTCTTCATAAAACAGCCCCGACACGCCAGGAAGTGTCATCCAAATGGGAACGTTGGTCCCGTCTACCTAGTGTCTATGCTAGGGGAAGTAAAAGATCCTACACATGTAGGGGGTAAATATGGACTCTGCTGTGGACTCCATCTCTCACGAGCCACTACAGAAGCGGCCATGACACGGCTCAATCAATTCTACTAACTCCCTCGCAAGAGGATACGATTGAATGCTCCAAGTTACGATTGAAAGCTCCCATGTAAGCTCCTTGAGCACATCATCTACTGCCATCTCATGACAATTAATAAATATTAAATGAGCAATTGTGTGTGTACATGCGTGTGCTGAAATTGAATTGAAGGGATAGCAATGATGTACAATACTCACAAACATGTTTTATATGTTTTACTTCTCTCATATATTAATCATTTGTCTTATTGTTTATACCTTAACAATGTGAGCCCAAAGGAAAATTTTCACTTTATGTGATACATTTAATGGACAATAAAGGTTTTTAATTCAATTAAATAAAAAAAACCTATCTCGAAAAACACAACTTTCTGATACATCTCAACCATTGGTTCAGAGCAGGCTTTTCTTGTGAAACACAACTCCTGACCACCGTGCACGACCTCTTCTATTAATTCGACTCTGGAACCCAACTAGACATGGCAATACTGGATTTCAGGAAAGCATGAGATACAGTCCCACACAGGAAACTCCTCCACAAACTATCACTACGGCATAGCAGGGACCACACTCAAGTGGCTAGAAAACTTCTTCATCGGACGCACAATGAGAGTCGTGTTGGATGGCGAATCTTTGAGAGAAGTACCCGTCGACTCTGGTGTCCCACAAGGCACAGCGCTAGGCCCTTTGACTCTGGTGTCCCACAAGGCACAGTGCTAGGCCCTTTGTTCTTCCTGTGCCACATAAACGATCTACCGGCGTCTGTTAAATCCCAAATCCGCCTGTTTACCGATGACTGCTTACTATACAGAGGAATCGAGACATTCAGTGATCACACCGCTCTCCAAAACGACCTGAAACAACTAGAGAAGTGGACAAAGGACCGAGGGATGACCTTCAACACAAACAAAGGACTGAGGGATGACCTTCAACACAAACAAATGTTACATACTCAGTATAAAAAACAAAACTGACTTCTTCTACAGTTTGAAAATTGCCATCCTGGAACGCGTAAACAGCAACCCATACTTGGCCTCACCATTCCAGACGACGTTAAATGGCACTCACATATACCAACTGTCACAAAATAGCAAACTCCACACTCGGCTTTCTTAGGCGTAACATATGCCACTGCCCAATCAACAGTAAAGGACAGCATACATTGCCCTTGTGCGCTCTGTCCTGGAATGTGGATCCATTGTGTGGGACCCGTACCGCCAGGGCGACATAAATCGACTTGAACGAATTCAACACCGCGCCGCCCGTTTCATCCTTTAACAAGATTTAACAAGATTGCCATCCCAAACAACAAGTTCCAGATGGCAAAGTGGACAAGGAAGCCATTGGCTTATCGAGAGTCCAACAATTTTCTCATCTATGTGTAGCCCACCCTTATCAAATATCTGTCAATTCTATTTTTAAACATATTCACACTACTAGCATTAACACAATCATTTGGCAGTTTGTTCCATTCATTTATCACCCTCTGTGAGAAAGAGTACTTTCTCATGTCCAACCTACACTGCTCCTTAACTAATGCTGCTTTGTGTCCTCTGATTCTACTGCCTTCTTTAAATTTTAAGAACATATTCCTATCAACATCCTCATAACCGTTCACTATTTTAAATACTTCTATTTGGTCTCCTCTTAGTCTCCTGGTCTCTAGTGTTGTCAAACCACATTGTAATAAGCGACTTTCATAACTAAGGTCAATTCTGGAATCATTTTGGTTGCTCTTCGTTGTATTTTTTGTAGCTTGTCTATGTCCTTTTTACGATACGGCCTCCATGCTTGAATACAATATTCCAAATGTGGTCTAACTATTGCTTTGTACAGGGGTACAATTAGCTGTTTCTCCTTATACATGATAGTTCTCCTAATTAGCCCTAGAATTTGATTTCCTTTTGAAGCAGCAATCCCGCATTGCTCTGAAACTTTCATGTCAGCACTAAATGTTACTCCTAAGTCCTTTTCTTGTGTGGTTCTACCTAGTACAGCATCCCCCATTTTATATTCTTCATCCATGTTTCCATGCCCTATGTGTATACATTTGCACTTCCCAAAATTGAATAACATTTGCCATTTTTCTGACCATTTAACTAATTTATCTAGATCATCCTGTAAACTTTGTTTATCTGTATCATTTGTAACCTTTCTGAATACTTTTGTGTCATCTGCAAATTTGAGTACTTTGCTAGATATCTTCTAGATCATTTATATATATTAAAAACAGTATAGGGCCTAATATTGATCCCTGTGGTACCCCACTCAAAACCGATTTCCAGTTTGAAATCTCACCATATACTATTACTCTCTGTCTTCTGTGTGTAAGCCACTTTTCTATCCAGTTGATGACATCATTACCTATACCATGGGCTTTTAGTTTAAGTATCAATCTTTGGTGTGGCACTTTATCGAAAGCTTTCTGAAAATCTAAGTAGACAACATCCACTGGTGACCCGTCATCTACCCACTTTGTAATTTCTTCAAAAAAACACAAGAGATTGGTTAGACATGACCTTGCTTTTAGGAACTCATGTTGAGATGTATTTATTAAATTATATTTTACAAGGAATTCCACCATGTGGTCTCTAATTAATGTTTCGAGTAATTTACATATTACTGATGTTAAACTCACTGGTCTGTAATTTTCTGGCTTGTTCCTCGATCTCTTCTTAAATAGTGGCGTAATGTTTGCTTCTTTCCATTCTGATGGAACTATTCCTTCTTCTAGTGACAAGTTAAACAATTTTGCAAGTGGTGTACTAATTTGCTCAACAATTTCCTTAAGCAGTTTTGGTGGTATCCCATCAACTCCAGGTGATTCATTATCTTTCATCTTCTTAATTTTGTTTGCTATCATTACAGGAGTTACAATTAACTGCCCTAAATGTTCTGATTTATTTCCCTCAAATTTAGTAAATGGAACTGGAAGTGAGCTGATATCTTCTGTGGTAAATACTGAGTTGAAATACTCATTCAGGACCTCTGCCATTTGAAACCCCTCTGAAATTATGTTGTTTTCCAGTGGTCCTACCTTATCTCGAACGTTCTGTTTACTCCTTACATAAGCATAGAAACTCTTGCTGTCATTTTTTATATGACCTGCCAATTTTTTTTCAAAGGTTCTTTTAGATTTTCTAATTTCAGTTGTAGGTAGGTTAAGTGCCTCTTTGTAATTTGCATAGTCTTCATCCTTTCTGGTACGCCTATAAACCCTCCACATAGTTTGCTTAAACACTATATTTCTAATAGCTTCTTTTGACAAGAGTTTCTTTCTAGACCGTTTTCCTTGTTTTTTCAAGGGAACAAATTTATCGATGATACTCTCAATTTCATATTTTAGAATATTCCAACATTCAGTTGCGGTCTTATTCATCAGCATGTTATTCCAATCTAGCTTTGCTAAGTATTTTCTCATATCTTTATAGTTACCTTTGTGGAAGTTTCTCCTATACGTTTTTTTATTTTTACTTTCTGATTTTACGTTGATGTCAAAATGTATTTGATTGTGGTCACTGTTACCCAATGGTTCATGTATTTTTACATTGTCGACTAATTCTTTTTGTGATGATAAAACTATATCTAATACATTTTCTCCCCTGGTTGGTTCTAGCATGTGCTGAGTAAGGAAGCTCTCCTGAATTAAAAATAAAAATTGTTGGTCATCACCCCCTGTACTCTCTAGAGATTTCCATTGTATGTGTCCATGGTTAAAATCTCCCATTGTGATACATTCCCCTTTACTAACTTCCTTTATAGCATTTTGTATTTTTGTGTTATCCTCTTCGTTTATGTTTGGACTTCGGTAAAATAATCCAATAGTTAATTATGAATTTCCTGAAACTATTTTGCACCAAACAGCTTCATCGTAATCTGCTTCGCTTTCTAATTTTATTTCATAAGCCTGAATAGATTCTTTAACATATAAAATAACCCCCCCTCCCCTTCTTCCTATTCGATCTCTCCTAAACATTCATTGGCGACTGTCGCTCAAGGCACAAGGGGTGTGTCCACTATGCTTACAAACCTAGGACTAAACAGTCTACAAAGTCAACGGCAACTCCTGATAAATATTTTCGTTCCCAAAGACCAAACAAAAGATGAGTGAAGCCAAATTTTTTTTACAGATTATATTACTGTTAACATCGTTGAAAGACATAACAAAAATAACTCCAGGTGCTTTGTAGTTCCTGCCGCCCACACAAACCAATTCAGAAATTCCCATTTTGTAAAGACAATAGTTCAATGGAACACACTCAGTGAGCCTGAAGTGCGACCTGGAACAATAAACGCATTCAGCCGTCTCTCCTGCGGCCTATATAGCCAGTAGACTCCTGTGGCCTATATAGCCAATAGACTCCTGTGGCCTATATAGCCAGTAGACTCCTGCGGCCTATATAGCCAGTAGACTCCTGCGGCCTATATAGCCAGTAGACTCCTGTGGCCTATATAACCAGTAGACTCCTGCAGCCTATATAGCCAGTAGACTCCTGCGGCCTATATAGCCAGTAGACTCCTGCGGCCTGTATAGCCAGTAGACTCCTGCGGCCTATATAGCCCGTAGACTCCTGCGGCCTATATAGCAAGTAGACTCCTGCGGCCTATATAACCAGTAGACTCCTGCGGCCTATATAGCCAGTAGACTCCAGCAGCCTATATAGCCAGTAGACTCCTGCGGCCTGTATAGCCAGTAGACTCCTGCAGCCTATATAGCCAGTAGACTCCTGCGGCCTGTATAGCCAGTAGACTCCTGCGGCCTATATAGCCAGATGACTCCTGCGGCCTGTATAGTCAGTAGACTCCTGCGGCCTGTATAGCCAGTAGACTCCTGCGGCCTGTATAGCCAGTAGACTCCTGTGGCCTATATAGCCAGTAGACTCCTGCGGCCTGTATAGCCAGTAGACTCCTGCGGCCTATATAGCCAGTAGACTCCTGCGGCCTATATAGCCAGTAGACTACATGCGCACTCATCCCGACGTAGACTATAGCCAAAATTGGCTTCTTATGTCATATTAGAATTAGAATTAATGAATGAAAACCATATGTGAACTTCAATTCATTTTACGTGGTGCTACAAATGGTGAATGGTGCTAGAGGTACTAGCAGAATAGTTATTTTTCATACTGTGTAATGTTTAAACTTTTAATCACATGAATCGAAAAGATTGTTATTTTAACTGCATCTGAGGACAAACATAATTAAAATACCTTTATTAATTTTTTTTTGGCACTCATTTGAAGGGGTGGTAAAAATTGGGACTCAAAATCGTCAGCGCACATCAGAACCCGAGAAACATAGACATTCCTGGAATACCTATGAGAATTGTTATGGTAATATAATTTTTACAGAAAAACCTGGGGGTCATATTGTCATCGGATCAATATCGTCAACATTTGAATGCTCCGTGGGGGTCGGAAAATAGTTATTTTGCATGGCTCCCTTTCTGGAATATATAAGTATGATTCCAAGAAGCCTCATGAAATATTTGGTCAGTAATTCATATTTTGTTAACCGCCCTATTTATTCTCTGTGGAGCGGAATATTTATTCTCTGTGGAGCGGAATATGGCCAGTCGCATGAAAATGATCACGAGAAATGGCAGACACAAAACAATCAACTGCGAACTGACTGAAGTCGCGAAAAGCTTCTCGAACTTCTCAAAGCCGATGAACTCATCGCCCAGCAACAGAAAATGGAAATATGGAATAAACGACTGCAAGATCAAAATGTGATCATGATGGGATTACAACCAGCTGAATGTCTGCCAGTTGGGTCTGACCAAACTTGGCTCTACAAACTGTCTTCACACCGGAGTCGGCCGAGCAGAGACAATCATGAGAAAGTGGCGCTACGATGACGAGAAGCAGTCAACGGAATGTGATTGTGAGAGTCTTCAAGCAGTGCACCACCTCCTGCTGCAGGCTACTGGACGGTCCGTGTACACGGGAAGACATATAGCCACCGTCACGGGCTGGGCAAAGGCACGCACCTGGTGACACATCATGCAAGGGACACAAGAAGAAGATCCGTAGCATACAGTGCCGGATTAACCATGGTACAAGTTGTACACTCGTACGAGCCCACCCCCAAAGATCTGTAGCATACAGTGCCGGATTAACCATGGTACAAGTTGTACACTCGTACGAGCCCACCCCCAAAGATCTGTAGCATACAGTGCTGGATTAACCATGGTACAAGTTGTACACTCGTACGAGCCCACCCCCAAAGATCCGTAGCATACAGTGCCGGATTAACCATGGTACAAGTTGTACACTCGTACGAGCCCACCCCCAAAGATCTGTAGCATACAGTGCCGGATTAACCATGGTACAAGTTGTACACTCGTACGAGCCCACCCCCAAAGATCTGTAGCATACAGTGCCGGATTAACCATGGTACAAGTTGTACACTCGTACGAGCCCACCCCCAAAGGGCCCCTACAAAAAGGAAAATATTTGGGTGTCGCTCTTTGATTGCTCAGGAGAACAAGTACTGTTTCTATTTTACGCCATATTTTCTTGTATTATTTCCTGCTATGTCACTGTACGCTGTGTTTTCTTGTGTGTGAGCACACGCGGAATGTTGGTGTATGCGTGTTTTTATTAGTGATTAGCATGAATACAAATCAATGAAATGGTTCACTAGAGGGCTACAACCATTCATTTCATGTGTGAACACGTTGATGAGTATATCGGTTTTAAAGGGAGGCACTACATGCTGACATGCCTCAAAGGGGAGACACTACATGCTGACATGCCTCAAAGGGGAGACACTACATGCTGACATGCCTCAAAGGGGAGGCACTACATGCTGACATGTCTCAAAGGGGAGGCACTACATGCTGACATGCCTCAAAGGGGAGGCACTACATGCTGACATGCCTCAAAGGGGAGACACTACATGCTGACATGTCTCAAAGGGGAGGCACTACATGCTGACATGCCTCAAAGGGGAGGCACTACATGCTGACATGCCTCAAAGGGGAGACACTACATGCTGACATGCCTCAAAGGCCAAAGTTTCAATTCTTATGCTAGCGGAACGCATCAATTTGATGTAAAATCCAACGGCTATGACAGGAGAAGTAGAAACAATCGCTACAGGCGAAGTCCTCAAAATATCAATCGATGTTTCAAACATCCGCCACAACATCATATTCAGGTATGGGGAACATGTATTCTCAAACGAGACCCTTATGATTATCCAGTATACACCAATAGGAGAAGATGCTGGGCACTATGAATCTATCGTTGCGAAATCTCCTAGTCACACGGACGGGGGAAATAGGAAAGTGTGCCTGCACCGCCCCCCCGCGACAAAACGTCATCTCATTCACGTGTGCAGGTTATTGAGACACAAGGGCCGCGCATTTAACAAAATACGGCAAGCTGCAAACAGAGAAGAATTGAGAATGACAGTAGTGAAGCCTGGTACTGTTTTATGTGCGATGACATTGTAAACGAAGACTTGATTAAATGTCAAATGTGCCTCAGTGTTAGTGCAGGTGTGGGCCCTCGGTGCTAGTGCAGGTGTGGGCCCTCGGTACTAGTGCAGGTGTGGGCCCACGGTGCTAGTGCAGGTGTGGGCCCTCGGTGCTAGTGCAGGTGTGGGCCTCGGTACTAGTGCAGGTGTGGGCCCTCGGTGCTAGTGCAGGTGTGGGCCCTCGGTGCTAGTGCAGGTGTGGGCCTCGGTACTAGTGCAGGTGTGGGCCCTCGGTGCTAGTGCAGGTGTGGGCCCTCGGTGCTAGTGCAGGTGTGGGCCTCGGTACTAGTGCAGGTGTGGGCCCTCGGTGCTAGTGCAGGTGTGGACCCTCGGTGCTAGTGCAGGTGTGGGCCCTCGGTGCTAGTACAGGTGTGGGCCCTCGGTGTTAGTGCAGGTGTGGGCCCTCGGTACTAATGCAGGTGTGGGCCCTCGGTGCTAGTGCAGGTGTGGGCCCTCGGTGCTAGTGCAGGTGTGGGCCATCGGTGCTAGTGCAGGTGTGGGCCCTCGGTGCTAGTGCAGGTGTGGGCAACGGGTTGGGCGTTTTTCGGAAAGTTGTCATAAATTAAAAAAGTTTACTTTAGTTGAGCATAATTATCATGTTGATGATGTCAGTTGGGCACCTCTTTCTATTAAAACTTACAGTAACTTTCTATGGCGTTTAACTCCAATCTTATACACCTGTTTCCTTAGGGTACGAATTACCCGAACTTTACCTATTTCTGCATCTGGATATCGGACGAAGAGTGGTGAATCATAACAACTAACCACAATAAAAACAAGAGAACATGTTCAAAGTATATCCGACCATGAGGTACCTTTGAACACCCTATAAATAACACACACAAAGGATTTATCGTCTGCACATATTTAAAGCATGCCATTAGAACGTGTAGCTGGAGCCCAGATATTGGTAGGTAGAAATCGCACTTCCACCTTCAGGTTCTCCAGGAATGTAGGCACATGTTCAAAGTAACCCCAGTTTACGTTACCTCCATTGTTAATACCACGAGTCTCGATCTTCGTCTCTCACACCCGCCACATTGTTAATACCACGAGTCTCGATCTTCGTCTCTCACGTCCGCCACATTGTCAATACCACGAGTCTCGATCTTCGTCGCTCACGCCCGCCACATTGTCAATAGCACGAGTCTCGATCTTCGTCTCACACCCGCCACTTGTCAATACCACGAGTCTCGATCTTCGTCTCTCACACCCGCCACATTGTCAATACCACGAGTCTCGATCTTCGTCTCTCACACCCGCCACATTGTCAATACCACGAGTCTCGATCTTCGTCTCTCACCCCCGTCACATTGTTAATACCACGAGTCTCGATCTTCGTCTCTCACGCCCGCCACATTGTCAATACCACGAGTCTCGATCTTCGTCTCTCACACCCGCCACATTGTCAATACCACGAGTCTCGATCTTCGTCTCACACCCGCCACTTGTCAATACCACGAGTCTCGATCTTCGTCTCTCACACCCGCCACATTGTCAATACCACGAGTCTCGATCTTCGTCTCTCACGTCCGCCACATTGTTAATCCGGCACTGGTAACATCATTCGATGACATAGGGGAGATGGGGCTAGTTGTTAAAATGTTCAGTTAAAGTAAGTTTTTGTTAAAAGTATAATATATGCATTATTTGTGTCAAAGTATACATTAAATTCATTATCCGTGTTAATAAAATATATCATACCATTAATATTCAGTATTGCAGTTAGGTAGATATGTGTTTCCCAGCCTGCTGAGCCATCAGTACGAGCCGCCAGAGTATTGTAACAACTTGCCCCAATACAATTGTAATAACTTGCCCCAAGCACACATTTTGCAGTTGGAAGCATGCGTACGATAACAAATCCTGAATTTCAGTTTAACGTCTACTTGGCATAACCCCTTATACCAGATAGTAGATATATTTCAAGTTTCATTCACGAAATATAAAAAGTGGCAGCGTGAGATGATATTATGTAGACATACCAAAAATTGTCTTAGGTGGTTAAAAAGTAATTTTTTCTACACCTCGTTAATTTCGTCTTCTTAACGCCCGATTTTTGGACAGTGCGTCTGCTGGTGGACTTCCAACCAACTATTGTCGACGGTATCTCCATATGCTATGTTTTTGTAAAACGACTGTAACAACTTACCCCTGTATACAACTAGCCCCGGTCTCCCCTACATGGAGCTTTCCCATTTCGATGTCTAGTTGCGTAATCGCCTGATCCAGAAAATCAAACAAAGAAAACCACGAACGTACGAATTTCATTGCAATGATAGTTGAAGGGAAGAAATCACAAAGGCGATACGATTTCCGAGTAAGCTTAGGTACTATTTTCTCTCGGTGTTCGTTTCTCTGCCCTTGCCATGAACTCCGACACAGACCTGCTTCGATACATTCTGAACTTCGCCTGTACACAAATATATGTTTGCCAAGTTTGTCAAAAATAATGTTAGTGTATCCCATCATGCACCACGACCATACCAAATCTGAGCGGGTCTTTTCGATGGTAAACACGATTGACATTGTATGAGCACCGCTCAGAGTTGGTCAGGAAGACATTCGCTGACCTCTTCTCAGTAAACATGAACTGCAGCTCTGAGTCACAGAGCTGTGAACCGTCGCAGGAAGTTTTACGGAAAGCAAAGACTACCACCGTGTGCACCGTTCAACGTCGTAATAAAAAATAAATTAATACTTTAGTTTGTATTCCTTTGTCGTGTTTGCTTTGATGGAGCATATGTGAAGTAGTCGAGTGATCTGTCGCGCACGTTCAAGGCGAACAAATACAACGCAGCCGGGTCTTCACGGGCGACGTCAATTGTTTAATAATCTCATTTTGATCATCACAGGTTGACATGTACATATAGAAAATGTCATTGAGACATGTTTTTGCGGTGATATTGGTATAACCTTTGTAAACTGTCATAACAACGTACGTGTTTGCTGGGCTACCACCTCCCACCAATAACAGACTACCGAGACCGAGTGGTGTGTTTTTATGTATGAAGGACAGTCCACACCTTTAAACATATATTTTAATTAAATTATATTATTAAAATCAGAATGGTGATAGGCATAATTTATTCTGTAGATGCATTTACTTTTGGTATTTTATTTTGGAATTTGTAACACACATAAGGTATTAAAACAGTTCCAGCGTGTGTGTTTACCGCCAGCGACATTTGGCGACTGTAGTGGAATCCAAGTTGATTCAATCAATCGAGCCTCCAGACGGAAGCACCGTATTGGCGGCATTAGAGCTCTGGCGTCAGCGGTCGTCTGCTAAACTCAACAGGTCAACGTATCTATGCGAATTTTGTTTTACTTTATTGTGTTATGACATAAATTACTGTGATGTGACTTATTTATAAGGCACGTTATGTCAGACAGTAAGTAGAACACATCAATATGTACACATTTATTAACAATCACGATTGCGAATTTGTGAGCAGTTCCCGCCAAAAATATTGATACGCCGTCTTGAATCCCTCCATCAGTCCTTGGTTTGAGTTGTGGATCAATGTGTTATTTATATTTGAAATGTATGCACGACATTAGGATGATGTCATTTTATTGGGCTATATCCTAGAAATTGTACATTCGTAGATCATTGTAACATCGTCATCATCGATGAGTTGAGTGTAGTAACTATTGCGTGTCCCAACTTGGTGCGTCGCACAATTTCGTGGCAATGCGGTATTTTAACGTTTTGCAACTAGCGGTTGATCAATGGAGGTCAATGTTTTCCATGAACTGACATATGCAGTTGTCTACATCATATCACCAAAAAAATATGAATTTACATAAATAATAGTTGTTTAGTATTATTAACCTTGCATCCCCCCAGGCATTACGCCTTAGGAAGCCATGAAGGCTTTTATGGCCAGTGCTTAAACCTGGTTTCTGTAGTGCGAAGTAACTTAGAGTGCAGTTATACTGACTCTCCTGGACGGGACACTAGTCCATCGCAGGTACCTTCCAAACAGTGTTTGTACTCATTTTCAGCTGAGTAGACTGAGGCAAAGTAGGGTAAACGAAATTGCCTAAGCTTCGAAAATGAACCGTGCCCAGTGTGGGTCTTGAACTCACAACCCTCGAATTTAGAGTCCAACACCTTAACCACTAGGCCACGGCTGTCCCCCTATTAACCTTGCATACGCGAACCAAAAGGTGCACGAAGTTAGACAATTCGAGTATATATTGTTCGGTGTTCGAGGGTCCTGTTTATGGAAAACCGTGCTCATAGGCTATTTCTGTTGTACGTCTAGATCAAACCGAGCACTTTCGCGCCATGCACATTTGTTCCATGGGTGTGACTGACGTGGAATGTACGATTTAATAAGGGGTCCATTTCTCCATTTTTCACTACGTTTTTTCTAACTTTTTTCCAAACTTTACCTGCCAATAGGAACTGCATAAACATACCCATGTCGCTACTGTCGGACCGTCAATGTCTCCATGGTACACAGACTTAAACATAAACATACCCATGTCGCTACTGTCGGACCGTCAGTGTTTCCATGGTGCACAGACTTAAACATAAACATACCCATGTCGCTACTGTCGGACCGTCAGTGTCTCCATGGTACACAGACTTAAACATAAACATACACATGTCGCTACTGTCGGACCGTCAGTGTCTCCATGGTACACAGACTTAAACATAAACATACCCATGTCGCTACTGTCGGACCGTCAGTGTCTCCATGGTACACAGACTTAAACATACACATGTCGCTACTGTCGGACCGTCAGTGTTTCCATGGTACACAGACTTAAACATAAACATACCCATGTCGCTACTGTCGGACGGTCAGTGTTTCCATGGTGCACAGACTTAAACATAAACATACCCATGTCGCTACTGTCGGACCGTCAATGTCTCCATGGTACACAGACTTAAACATAAACATACCCATGTCGCTACTGTCGGACCGTCAGTGTTTCCATGGTGCACAGACTTAAACATAAACATACACAAGTCGCTACTGTCGGACCGTCAGTGTTTCCATGGTGCACAGACTTAAACATAAACATACCCATGTCGCTACTGTCGGACCGTCAGTGTCTCCATGGTACACAGACTTAAACATACACATGTCGCTACTGTCGGACCGTCAGTGTTTCCATGGTACACAGACTTAAACATAAACATACCCATGTCGCTACTGTCGGACGGTCAGTGTTTCCATGGTGCACAGACTTAAACATAAACATACCCATGTCGCTACTGTCGGACCGTCAGTGTTTCCATGGTACACAGACTTAAACATAAACATACCCATGTCGCTACTGTCGGACGGTCAGTGTTTCCATGGTGCACAGACTTAAACATAAACATACACATGTCGCTACTGTCGGACCGTCAGTGTCTCCATGGTACACAGACTTAAACATAAACATACACATGTCGCTACTGTCGGACCGTCAGTGTCTCCATGGTACACATACTTAAACACTGTGCCAGCATTTGATTATTCACTGATTTTATTTCCTTTGGCATATTTTTCTTCTTCCTCACAAATCCACAAAGTAGGCCTGACAAAGAGTTTTAAAATATCTACATATATAATCAGTATCGAGTTCCATGTCACCCTCCATATATACACTATGAAGATAAAATGAAGAGACAGTTGTAAATTATGTGATGTTTCTTCAAAAATAAAAACGGATATAAAAGTCAATTGTGGTCAATAAAAGCTTCTTCCTCACGAATCCATTAAGAACACCCACGAATAAGTTATGAAGATTAGACATAGACTTTATTATGAATAGGTACTTCAAGTAAGAATGATACCTTTCTGGACACAATTTTTTCTGAGCTTGAAAATTAACTGCATCATTTCTGCCTCTTGAATCCCCAGTATTTAGAACAATTACCATCCACTTCGTACAACAGAAGGACCAGGAATGAAACACGCAGTGTTAGAACTTTGTGCGACTTAATAGCAGTGAAAAAACAACAGACAACACAACATTATTCACACAACTATCAGGAATGAAACACGCAGTGTTAGAACTTTGTGCGACTTAATAGCAATGAAAAAACAACAGACAACACAACATTATTCACACAACTATCAGGAATGAAACACGCAGTGTTAGAACTTTGTGCGACTTAATAGCAATGAAAAAACAACAGACAACACAACATTATTCACACAACTATCAGGAATGAAACACGCAGTGTTAGAACTTTGTGCGACTTAATAGCAGTGAAAAAACAACAGACAACACAACATTATTCACACAACTATCAGGAATGAAACACGCAGTGTTAGAACTTTGTGCGACTTAATAGCAGTGAAAAAACAACAGACAACACAACATTATTCACAAAACAACAACTGTCAGAAATGTCACACAGAGCCAAATAAAACGATTTGTTTTCGTCAAAAAACAGGGTATAACATGATTTCTATAGCTGCTTTTAAGAAAAAAAGAACCATTGAAATGCGCTGTGGACCTGGACGTTTTAAAATTGGCATAATAGTAAATTGGCATAATATTGTTTACCGCGTTTTTAAAGTTTCCAGGACGCGTGGCCGACTTTATGAGGCCGGTTTGAAACAAAGTATTTAAGTTATTTGACTTCTGCCGTAGGACAATGTTGCAGTTTACCCGGTGGTGAATACATATTACATACAATATAGCGGACAGAGGGTCAGGAGATCGTCTGTTTTAATCTGGGAATGTTATTTATTTGACAGTTTGGGCTTCAACGGAGTGTTTGCGGAGGAAGAGGCCGGGCGGATGCTGGGAGCCGCCCTGGCTTCCATGGAACAACTTTGTGGATTAAGGTAAGTATTATTAAATATTACGACAAGTGTGAAAAGTATATTTGTTGTTGAGTTAATCACGCGTGTTATATAAACGTCGTACACGAGTTAACTTGAGAGAAGTGACTTTGTGAGACGATAGAGTTGTGTTGTTGATGAGATGTAATAAACACACGACATCGTTACGTTACAGTGTGCGGTGGTGTGATCTCTCCAAGGAGTCGCTCCAACACGTCCTGGACGGCCTGTCTCGAGGCTGTCCTCGGTTGACGTCGCTCGAGTAAGAACACTTGTTTATTCACCTTACATCATTTACAAAATAAATATCGTGAATGTTGTTGAAGTTTAGTAGAGCCGTTAAACGTATTAAATATAAACGTATTGAAATAACACATTAAATCATATCATTGACGTTTTAAATACACTGTCTCCACAGGTATAACTCAACTCTCGTTTTTACAGTGTTGAACTAATAATTATGTTTGTAGAAGTTTCCAGCTGATCGACTGTTCTTTGGCCTGTTGGGTTCAAACAAAGTATAACAATCTCAATGACCAGACGCTGGCAAATGAAATGAAACAACTTCAACAAAAAGTGTCGCCTAAATCTGTTCTGTGTCAGTGCATAATGGGACACGGGGTGAGGAGATTTGAGAGCAGGGCGGGGTGAAGGGAAAGGTCAACGTTGTCACTTGTGTACATACCAGTGGAATTAACATCACAAAACGCTGTAGTTTATCGGTCTGTTGTGTATGTTTTATTTACGACATAGTTTAATCAACGGACAGTGAGAGACGTTTGTTTGTGATGTTTTAATCTGGGAATGTTATTTATTTGACAGTTTGAGCCTGAACGGAGTGTTTGCGGAGGAAGAGGCCGGGCGGACGCTGGGAGCCGCCCTGGCTTCCATGGAACAACTGAGTGAATTAAGGTAAGTATTATTAAATATTACGACAAGTGTGAAAAGTATATTTGTTGTTGAGTTAATCACACGTGTTATATAAACGTCGTACACGAGTTAACTTGAGAGAAGTGACTTTGTGAGACGATAGAGTTGTGTTGTTGATGAGATGTAATAAACACATGACATCGTTACGTTACAGAGTGTGGGAGTGTCGTCTCTCCAAGGAGTCGCTCCCACACGTCCTGGACGGCCTCGAGAGGTGTCCTCGGTTGACGTCGCTCGAGTAAGAACACTTGTTTATTCACCTTACATCATTTGAATGTTGTTGAAGTTTAGTAGAGCCGTTAAACGTATTAAGTATGTAAATGTTAAAATAACACATTAAATCATATTGTTGTTATAATATGGAAATTTATTTGTAAATGAATGTTGTTGACTTTGTTTTGACATTTGTTTAGTAAAGCCGTTAAACGTATTAAATATGTAAATGTTAAATTAACATATTAAATCATATTGTTGTTATATTGTGGACACAGTTGGTGGTAAAGCAATAATTCAATACAAAATTCGACACAATTGTTATGACTTCATGTGAGATGTTTGTATACTGTGTTTATTTTGTGAATAATATTTGTATTGGAATTTATTTAAAACTTTGTGATATTTTAAATACACTGTCTCCACAGGTATAACTCAACTCTCGTTTTTACAGTGTTGAACTAATAATTATGTTTGTAGAAGTTTCCAGCTGATCGACTGTTCTTTGGCCTGTTGGGTTCAAACAAAGTATAACAATCTCAATGACCAGACGCTGGCAAATGAAATGAAACAACTTCAACAAAAATGTCGCCTAAATCTGTTAATTTTCCACTTTATGAGGCCGGTTTGAAACAAAGTATTTAAGTTATTTGACTTCTGCCATAGGATAATGTGTCAGTTTACCCGGTGGTGAATACATATTACATACAATATAGCGGACAGAGGGTCAGGAGATCGTCTGTTTTAATCTGGGAATGTTATTTATTTGACAGTTTGGGCTGGAACGAAGTGTTTGCGGAGGAAGAGGCCGGGCGGACGCTGGGAGCCGCCCTGGCTTCCATGGAACAACTGAGTAAATTAAAGTAAGTATTATTAATTATTACGACAAGTGTGAAAAGTATATTTGTTGTTGAGTTAATCACACGTGTTATATAAACGTCGTACACGAGTTAACTTGAGAGAAGTGACTTTGTGAGACGATAGAGTTGTGTTGTTGATGAGATGTATAATAATCACATCGTTACGTTACAGTCTGTCGTTCTGTGATCTCACTGACGAGTCCTTCAAACACATCGTGGACGGCATCTGTCGGGGCCCGGGATGTCAACAGTTGAAGACACTCCAGTAAGGACACATTTGTTTATTTACTCCACATCATTTAAAACACAAATCTCACTAAATATGACTGATATCTTGAAGTAATTTATTTGTAGATAAATGTTGTTAATTTTGTGGTGTAACTTGTTTTGTAAAACCCGTTAAACGTTAAATCTGTAGAACACGACACATCAAAATAACAAATACATTAGATTATTTTTGTTATAAACAATATATTATGTAGTTTATTTGTGTTGATTTTGTACATTTGATTTGTAAGAATAATAATGAAAACACATCAGTGGAAATGGATCAAGTCAACGCGTCATGATTCATGTAAACAACAACACAAAATATGTGTTTATATTCACCCCTCCACATTTACCCTACCCTCATGACTTACTGCTGATGACTAGTGATGTTGTTGAGTTAGTGTCCGTGTAAATAAATGTTGTTTACTTTGTGTATTTCACAAGGAGCGGGTCAATGTATCAGACGTTTGTTTACAGTTGTCAGTACAACTACGTGTTGACATCGGCCGTCATTGAGGAGACAGTCAGAGGACTGTTGACAGAACGACCTCACCTGAAGATATGGTAAGTTAACGTCTTTGATACCTACATATGTGTTAGTTTGTGTGTCACCCGTACAGAGATGTGTGACAAGTGTTGACGTCTTCTGTGTCTTCCAGGGTGGTCGGCTGTGGCCTGTCAGACGAGAGTAAGACACGTCTAAAGAAGGAGTTTCCTGGCAGGTTTCACTTGGTAAGTCACTTCTCTGTTGTCACCGTCCCTGTCACACCCATCAACTACTCAACTGTTACCTACTGCCCTCCCTCAAGTGTGTCCAACACGTCAACTGTCACCGAGTGTCTCCAAATGACAACTTTATTAGACGACGCTGTAAAATGTTGCACGAGTAAAAAAAGCGTCCGACCTTGACCTGACGTTAAAGTGTTTTGCTGTTTGTAACATTGTATCGAGTCGCTACGTCTGACGTGAGTGATGACGTCACGCCGCACCTTGAAGTCGTCGGCAAATATACGTTGTGTCAATCGACAAAAGGCAACTCTGAAAACACCTGAAAATTATTATTCCGCATTTTTTTATAGGGGTGATACCTTTGATATGAAATAGTATTTAGATGTCCTGTTTTGATGAAGATATTTATTACTTGACTAGATTGGGAGCAATTACTTATTTAGTCAACTGATCAACGAATATAAACATTTGGAAGTAGCAACGGTTACTACTTGAAACATTGGTCGTTACTTAGTATTTTGAAAATATACACATGAATGTCTAATTTAGCAATTACTGCAGTAGTGAGTCACTCATACGTGAATATTTTATAGATTATACAAGTGTAGACAAAGTCACATAACTTTGAAGTAACAATGGTTGGTAACAGGGTAAACTAATAATTCCCCTTTGACCTCCCACTTTGAGAGATCCTAGATATGTCACTACTAAGTACTGTACTGTCTGTAGTATTGAGTTACTTTCACCATGTCTTGTTTCTATGTTTAATGGTTGGTAGCATGGTATTAACAAAATAAAATCATTGAGTGATAATATATGTTTGCAGGACTTCTAGCAACATCACAGAGACGGCGGCGGTCGTCAACAGAGACTGTCAGTGTCGCTACGGGACCTGAAAGATGTTGCTTCTTGTGCCAGCGGTCGACAGACTAGTGTAAAGGTCGCGCCTATGGGACGTGGTTGTAATAATCAACTAGATTATAATGTACGATCGACGTAGACTGTTTATTTTAATCACTCAAACTGATTGTGTTGATGTATCAGATCAGTAGAAAGAAACTGATTGTGTTGATGTATTAGATTAGTAGAAAGAAACTGATTGTGTTGATGTATCAGATCAGTAGAAAGAAACCGATTGTGTTGATGTGTTAGATCAGTAGAAAGAAACCGATTGTGTTGATGTGTTAGATTAGTAGAAAGAAACTGATTGTGTTGATGTATTAGATTAGTAGAAAGAAACTGATTGTGTTGATGTATTAGATTAGTAGAAAGAAACTGATTGTGTTGATGTATTAGATCAGTAGAAAGAAACCGATTGTGTTGATGTGTTAGATTAGTAGAAAGAAACTGATTGTGTTGATGTATTAGATTAGTAGAAAGAAACTGATTGTGTTGATGTATTAGATTAGTAGAAAGAAACTGATTGTGTTGATGTATTAGATTAGTAGAAAGAAACTCGTATTTATCTGTTGTTTTGTATGAGACAGTGTAGCGCTATGAGACATTGTGAAGTTGTGGCCACGGGAAGCGATACGTGGATGCCGCATAAAGGTTAATAACCTCGAGAATAGGCGGAGAAAGCAGTTACGGCGCCTGCCACATTTGCGCCGTTTCGTCTTTACCACAGGAAGCGCACTAGATGCGTCGATGTTAAACTGTTGTAACGTTGTGCTTTTAAGGCCGGAAGAAATTAGCATCAGTGAGCGTGTGATTTATACGATACTAAGAACAAGCTGTGTTTTGACGCTCCAGCGGGAACTAGAGGAACTGTTTGTTATCCTTTGAAATATCGGTAGGGAAAAGCCAAATCGGCTTACACCTGTCTTACAATTGGAATTCAAAAACACCGTCCATTTAAATTTCAAATTTATATTACGTCAAACATGTGAGATCATAATATGCTTAATGTGTACATAGCCAATAGTGTTATGCTGTGTAAAATCATTATGTAATGTGTACATAGGCAATGGTGTTGTGGTGTGTGAGATGATAATGTACTTGATGTGTATATAGGCGATGTGTTGGGTGATTAATGATCTATACCAACGATTTCCATCAATGACAATTAAATATCTAACCAAGACGAATCTGTAACAACGTGTTCGAATCAGTGTTCTTCAAATATGTCCGATGCTGCGTTGCTTCTTTCGATGATAATCCTATCAACCCTTTCAGACTTGGAGCTGAAATTACGCCATCTAAAACTGTCACCTCCACGAGCGACGCCATCAAAACTGTCACCTCCATGAGCGACGCCATTAAAACTGTCACCTCCACGAGCGACGCCATTAAAACTGTCACCTCCACGAGCGACGCCATCAAAACTGTCACCTCCACGAGCGACGCCATTAAAACTGTCACCTCCACGAGCGATGCCATTAAAACTGTCACCTCCACGAGCGACGCCATTAAAACTGTCACCTCCACGAGCGACGCCATTAAAACTGTCACCTCCACGAGCGACGCCATTAAAACTGTCACCTCCACGAGCGATGCCATTAAAACTGTCACCTCCACGAGCGACGCCATTAAAACTGTCACCTCCACGAGCGACGCCATTAAAACTGTCACCTCCACGAGCGACGCCATTAAAACTGTCACCTCCACGAGCGATGCCATTAAAACTGTCACCTCCACGAGCGACGCCCTTAAAACTGTCACCTCCATGAGCGATGCCATTAAAACTCACCTCCATGAGCGACGCCATTAAAACTGTCACCTCCATGAGCGATGCCATTAAAACTGTAACCTCCAAGAGCGACGCCATTAAAACTGTCACCTCCATGAGCGATGCCATTAAAACGGTCACCTCCACGAGCGACGCCATTAAAACTGTCACCTCCATGAGCGATGCCATTAAAACTGTCACCTCCATGAGCGACGCCATTAAAACTGTCACCTCCACGAGCGACGCTGTCACTTCCACAACACATATTTCTGTCACACGCACGTGCGACGCCACTTGTCACTATCAACACGACGTGCGACGCCGTTTAAAAGGCCTGTTTACACGACCGATTTATACCCCGATTGGCCTTGCCCCACTTTGGCTTAATTTTTTTTCTGTATGTAACCTGTTACGCCGCTACACGGTAAACTAACGGGTGACTAAGCTTGCCCTCCCCCCCACCCACCCTTTGGCAGATCCTAGATACGCCACTAACTATTGTCGCGGCTGCATGTGCGGCAGTTGGACGTTGTGAACGTGAGAAAAAGAAGAAGGTGAAGTCGCCCTTGGGTGACCCGGAGACGACAGTCTGGAGCTAACCACTGACTTATGGAAGAACTACGCACCGAGGACCACCGAGTCCTAAGTCAATTCTGAGAATGTACATTTCCCCGTTTGATGAACTACTAGCAGTGGCCGAGAGGTAAGAGATCTGGGGTGACAACCGACACACGTGACATCCACCACTATGCGCCAGGTGGCAGCACAGAACCTCCGTCGACCCATGAGATGTTGATCCACACCTCCTCAGCGAGCTCAAACGAACAGTAAGCGTATCACGAACCTGCGAGCAAGACGGTGCTCCAACATCGCACGCCCGGCGCCAGCCACACGCTCGGTGTCAAGACAAGCATCGAGACACCGAGGTATGCTCCGCGTGTCAAATAGGCGCAGTTTACGCCGACGAACGTTGACACAGCCAGTGTCGACAGTGGGTGCCAGCTTGGCGAGATCGTCGACAGAGCGAGAGACTGTCGCGAGACGTGTGGCAGTGTCTCCGCGCGAAAACCTGAGACGTGCCCAGAGGTAGGCAGAGTCAACCGGACGAGGCCCTTGAAAACGTTCGCGTGTATTCTTCAATTGCGACACAGATTTGTGTTGCAACTAATTAACCTAAGATTATAAACTGACACTCTCTAACCGTTTCTCATGTGTATTCCTCGACATTCCATACGTAAATTGGCGTCTAGAAGCAGAATACATATATGCTCCAAATAAGTAAGACTATGTTTATCGTGATTAGTGGGTGATATTTTCCGAAATCAACTCACGCACGATGTCACGGTTTTCATCACAAAACATCATAATTTAATATATATTTAGGCATGGTTATTGTCAAGTAAATGTACATATAAGAATGCATACGGACAAGAAACACGTTTTTCATGAAATACGTGTTTCATGAAATACGTGTTTCATGAAATACGTGTTTCATGAAATACGTTTTTCATGAAATACGTGTTTCATGAAATACGTGTTTCATGAAATACGTGTTTCATGAAATACGTGTTTCATGAAATACGTGTGCCGCCACAGTTCAATCAGCGATAAAACATTAGTGCCTGGCAACGTACAGAGGTGGATATGTGAACGAATAGTCTTCGCGCAGTAATTGCAGCGTGGCTGAATGCGCCTTGAGCAGTCTAAAGAGTGGATACCGCGCTATATAAGAACTTACCTTTACCTCTACATGCACCGTTTACATTATAGTCTTGCTCATTGAAGTTCCACCATCCACGTGTTATTCATAAAAATGGTGAGTAAGCCTTTAAAACAGTATAAATGATATTGGATCACAGACTTTGAAGAGTAAACACAGACACGGGAGTAAACAGTCAGAGGAAAGATGACGTTTCATTATTATTTTGTGTCCGTAACCTTGGTTTCTGACGACTGACTCGATTCAGGGGTTCACGGAGCTCTATGCGTTAGGCATGTTGAGATCTCACCCTCCAGGCCGACTGATCCCATCGCGAACACGTGGAGACAACTTAATTAATTAGCCAATAGATTCCACATCAATGCGGTAGTCTATTTATGTTACCCAAGAGCTATTAGCAAGTGGGGGGGGGGGGTTAAATAGTAGGGGCATATGTCAGTATAATTAATATAAAGCCATGTGACAGATAGGCGGGGTTTCCACTCACTAGATTGGCTCGGATCTAGTTGGACAGCCCCATTTCTATGGCCCTGATGTAGTTGGACAGCCCCATTTCTATGGCCCTGATCTAGTTGGACAGCCCCATTTCTATGGCCCTGATCTAGTTGGACAGCCCCATTTCTATGGCCCTAATCTAGTTGGACAGCCCCATTTCTACAACTCAACACTCGTGAATGGTGGTTGCATAAATGAACAAAAACAACGAAGACAAGTGAAAGAAAAATAAACATTTAATATACAATAGTTACTTAATTATGCACAAGGAAACAAGTAGACTCCTGGGTCTATGTAATTATTATAAGAAAATAACTCCGATTCTGTAGTAATCGGCCAGGGAATTATTCATCCTGAGAAAAAACAACCAATAGTGTCTAACCTGACCCATCGCTATCCAAACAACAACCCCAAGTAAACTATATCGTTTTACTCATCATGACAAGATAAAACACAGCTGTGTTTGTTTCTGTACCTCGACCTGTCTTACTCTCACACAACCCTGTCCTAAGAACTACAAAGTTAGTTCCGAGGCATCTAAGCCTGGATAACAGTTCAGTTCTTTCTCTACGTCATTACGAACAGTTCATACCGCCCCAGACACCTGGTGGCGGGTCGCGGAACACTCACGCTTCTCCCACGTGGCTGTCTACCGTCGTCGTGTCACCAATGTCGTGCAGAGACGATTCTGTTGTCTGTAGTCGTTCTGCCGAACCGCTAGAGCCGTCGTGCGGCGAACGTCGCACGGAGACGACTCTGTTGTCTGACGACTCCGGCCGTCATGTCGCCCACGTAGTGCAGAGACGACTCTGTTGTCTGTCGGCTCCGGCCGTCATGTCGCCCACGTAGTGCAGAGACGACTCTGTTGTCTGACGGCTCCGGCCGTCATGTCGCCCACGTAGTGCAGAGACGATTCTGTTGTCTGTCGACTCCGGCCGTCATGTCACCCACGTAGTGCAGAGACGATTCTGTTGTCTGTCGACTCCGGCCGTCATGTCACCCACGTAGTGCAGAGACGATTCTGTTGTCTGTCGACTCCGGCCGTCATGTCGCCCACGTAGTGCAGAGACGATTCTGTTGTCTGACGGCTCCGGCCGTCATGTCGCCCACGTAGTGCAGAGACGATTCTGTTGTCTGTCGACTCCGGCCGTCATGTCGCCCACCTAGTGCAGAGACGATTCTGTTGTCTGTCGACTCCGGCCGTCATGTCGCCCACGTAGTGCCGAGACGATTCTGTTGTCTGCCGGCTCCGGCCGTCATGTCGCCCACGTAGTGCAGAGACGATTCTGTTGTCTGTCGACTCCGGCCGTCATGTCGCCCACGTAGTGCAGAGACGATTCTGTTGTCTGTCGACTCCGGCCGTCATGTCGCCCACGTAGTGCAGAGACGATTCTGTTGTCTGTCGACTCCGGCCGTCATGTCGCCCACGTAGTGCAGAGACGATTCTGTTGTCTGTCGACTCCGGCCGTCATGTCGCCCACGTAGTGCAGAGACGATTCTGTTGTCTGTCGACTCCGGCCGTCATGTCGCCCACGTAGTGCAGAGACGATTCTGTTGTCTGTCGACTCCGGCCGTCATGTCGCCCACGTAGTGCAGAGACGATTCTGTTGTCTGTCGACTCCGGCCGTCATGTCGCCCACGTAGTGCAGAGACGATTCTGTTGTCTGCCGGCTCCGGCCGTCATGTCGCCCACCTAGTGCAGAGACGATTCTGTTGTCTGCCGGCTCCGGCCGTCATGTCGCCCACGTAGTGCAAAGACGACTCTGCGCTCTGCCGTCGTTCTGTCGGACTGCTGCGGTAGTGTCGACCGTCTTTCTTCGCAACAGAGGTGTCGTCTCGGTAGTGGCGTTTTGACGTCGCCTCGCAGCTTCGATAGTCGCTGCGCACCTCGACTAGGTCTCCACCCTGCCTGGCCTGGTGCAGACGTGTTGTAGCCACCTCCCAGCAATCTGCCTAAAGGTACTGATAAATTCGATGACTGGCTGGTGATCTCAGTCAATTCTTCACGTTTCTCACGTTACTTCGTTACCTGCCGTCGGCCGCTGGAGTCTCGACGGTTACCTGCCCGTCGGCCGCTGGAGTCTCGACGGTTACCTGCTGTCGGCCGCTGGAGTCTCGACGGTTACCTGCCCATCGGCCGCTGGAGTCTCGACGGTTACCTGCCCGTCGGCCGCTGGAGTCTCGACGGTTACCTGCCGTCGGCCGCTGGAGTCTCGAAGGTTACCTGCCCGTCGGCCGCTGTAGTCTCGACGGTTACCTGCCCGTCGGCCGCTGGAGTCTCGACGGTTACCTGCCCGTCGGCCGCTGGAGTCTCGACGGTTACCTGCCCGTCGGCCGCTGGAGTCTCGACGGTTACCTGCTGTCGGCCGCTGGAGTCTCGACGTCTACGGTGATGTCTGAAGCGTTTGTTTCTACCGGTGGAGTGTTTCCTCTGTCAATGGGACAAGGAGGATGGAGACACTCAATACTCCCAACCACTGAGTCATACACAGGTGTAGATAAATACAACGCTTCTACTTCCCCAGAAACAATGGGGGTTTCCGCCAAACAACGGGCAGTTGGGACCTCAGTGAGGGACCGAGACAACAACATTAAATAACTGCACTCTAAGTTGCTTCGCGCTACAGAAACCAGGTTTAAGCACTGGCCATATAAGCCTTCATGGCTTCCTAAGGCCTAATGCCTGGGGAATGACTTTACCTTACTTTTCCCGGTTAACTGCCTCTCTGTGACTAGGCTGCGCCTAACTACCACCCCGCTACCTCCACTATCTCGTAACACCTTAACAGGGAATTCCCCCACATATCCACCCATATCACTGGTAAGTTACATTTTTCATCGTGGCTTACACAAGCACTAGGGATGACAGGGATCTTGCACCCACAATGTAACATGGCTTCACCTTTTCCCACTGAGCAACGGTGGCTAGGCAGATCTGTCCCTAGGACAACCGCACAATTTCCCACTACGGGCCTTACTTTCGACTGAATTTCTACTCACTCGGCCTACCGTACAATTGCGTGCTGTGTGCCCGGGCCGGCTACACAGGATACGGATGCGTGAGGCTGGAAACGGACGAGGAGAAAACTTGGAAGTCGGATACTTCCGCTCCTCAAACTTACTAGTCGGGTGTGTTGCCGGAACAGGGTTAGATCGAATTCGATCTCTGGGAATCTCCCTCTTTCCAAAAGAGGAAAGGGTCTTTACCAAGTCTAACAATTCCCCCTTTCCTCGAGGTTTGTGTTCCCTCATGAAGAGTGACAACTCTCGGGGATACTTCAACAAGAACTTTTCGTTCATCACAAGTTCCTTCCAGCTCTCAATAGTTTCATAAATCTTTGATAATGCGATCCACTGGGTTAAATAATGCTCCATGCGGGCAAACAATTGCGACATGGTTTCGGTAGAATTGATCGTGCACGCATAAAACTTCTTGCGAAAATCTCCTACCGTTAAACAGTACCACTCTAACAGGGCCTGCTTCAACTGGGTGTAATCATTCGTTAAACAGGACCACTCTAACAAGGCCTGCTTCAACTGGGTGTAATCATTCGTTAAACAGTACCACTCTAACAAGGCCTGCTTCAACTGGGTGTAGTCATTCGTTAAACAGTACCACTCTAACAGGGCCTGCTTCAATTGGGTGTAACCATTCGTTAAACAGTACCACTCTAACAGGGCCTGCTTCAACTGGGTGTAATCATTCGTTAAACAGGACCACTCTAAAAATGCCTGCTTCAACTGGGTGTAATCATTCTTTAAACAGTACCACTCTAACAAGGCCTGCTTCAACTGGGTGTAATCATTCGTTAAACAGGACCACTCTAAAAATGCCTGCTTCAACTGGGTGTAATAATTCGTTAAACAGTACCACTTTAACAAGGCCTGCTTCAACTGGGTGTAATCATTCGTTAAACAGGACCACTCTAACAGGGCCTGCTTTAACTGGGTGTAATCATTCGTTAAACAGTACCACTCTAACAGGGCCTGCTTTAACTGGGTGTAATCATTAGTTAAACAGGACCACTCTAACAGGGCCTGCTTCAACTGGGAGTAATCATTCGTTAAACAGTACCACTCTAACAGGGCCTGCTTCAAATGGGTGTAATAATTCGTTAAACAGTACCACTCTAGCAGGGCCTGCTTCAACTGGGTGTAATCATTCGTTAAACAGTACCACTCTAACAGGGCCTGCTTCAACTGGGTGTAATCATTCGCTAAACAGGACCACTCTAACAGGGCCTGCTTCAACTGGGTGTAATCATTCGTTAAACAGTACCACTCTAACAGGGCCTGCTTCAAATGGGTGTAATCATTCGTTAAACAGTACCACTCCAACAAGGCCTGCTTCAAATGGGTGTACCCAGCTAACAATTTTACGTTGTAAGTACGTAGTGACAACGTAGCGGTTTGGTTGCGACTACGTATTTTTGCATACGTATTTATTACGTAAATCTGTGGACTACCAGAAACGTTGATACGACGTAGTGAAATTACCATGTACTACCTATCTGGTACCTTCCTGGTACCTTTCTACAACGTTGTAAGTATGTAGTGACAACGTAGCGGTTTGGTTGCGACTACGTAGTTTTGCATACGTATTTATTACGTACATATGTGGACTACCAGAAACGTTGCTACGACGTAGTGAAATTACCATGTACTACCTATCTGGTACCTTTCTACAACGTTTCTTTCTACTACCATTCCACAACGTTTCTACTACCTTCCCACTACGTTTCTGCTACCTTTCCGGCACCTTCCCACAACGTTTCTACTACCTTTCTGGCACCTTCCCGTAACGTTTCTAATACCTTCCTGGCACCTTCCCGCAACGTTTCAACTACCTTTCTGGCACCTTCCCACTACGTTTATGTTACCTTTCTGGCCCCTTCCCGCAACGTTTCTGCTACCTTTCTGGCACCTTCCCGCAACGTTTATGCTACCTTTCTGGCCCTTCCCGCAACGTTTCTGCTACCTTTCTGGCACCTTCCCACAACGTGTATGCTACCTTTCTGGGACCTTCTCGCAACGTTTCTGCTACCTTTCTGGCACCTTCCCGCAACATTTCTGTTACCTTTCTGGCACCTTCACGCAACGTTTCTGCTACCTTTGTGGCACCTTGCCGCAACGTTTCTGCTACCTTTCTGAAACATTTCTGCTACCTTTCTGGCACGTTCCCGCAACGTATATGCAGCATTTGTGATGTAACTTAAAATCCTCTCTAGAAAGAAGAAAGACACAACAAACATTGTTGAATTTTCAGCATTTATTTCAATAACAATTGCATATTTGTACGCACGCATGCACGCAGGCACGCTCGGTTTAGTTGTCCGAATCCGACTCCGAATCACTGACACTGTGGGGGCTGTGCTGGGGCGTTGTGCTGGGGAGTTTATGATCCTTGACAGTCGAGCCTGCAAACATACAGCTTATTTATTATTATGTTGAACTCATTTTAAAAACAATTGCATCATGTTATTATAATAATCTTCGTAATCTTTGCAATACATTACCAGGAATGTTATAACACAAATATATGTGCATATAAGGCAATTAAAAGTTTAACAGAACATGTTAAAACATTGAAGTCCCTCATCAGTAGGTTAATCTGGATATTTTTACAAATTGTATCTGATGGGAATGTACACCACCAACACAAATGTAACTGAGACTGGGTACACATGTACTTGTCTTCATAACACTGACTGTGCTTGTGATAAGGTCTGTTTTATATGGGTTGAGATTATGCTTACTGGCTTCCATTTACAATCATGACAAGTAAGACTTACAATATATAATAATCTTAATGTGGCAAATACATTGCTGCAAAGAAAACACACAAATCCTTACCTGAAACAGGTAGCCACCCCTCTTACTTGGGGCATGCTTGAGGGTTTCACCCATATGATGTTCAATCTCGTCATCTCTACATTTGAGGTGGATTCGTCTGCACGCTTCTATTAACAAAATGTACGATTTTGTTTACACATTTGTCAAATCATTGGGTACAATCATATTTTTACAATGTGCTTAGTTTTGAAACCTGAAAAGGCAGTAATTTACAGTCCTATTTACGAAAATAGCTACACGTTGGCAACATCCTGCTCAATGTACATTAAACAAATACACATTAACCCCCGTAGTTTCGGGCATCACATTAGTATACCCCGTTGCAAACTAATGCACAAATGGCTGTCATTTGCGGCTGTATTATATGCAATCTCATTTGGATGTTATACGTTTTGTGTGAATAATCATTATATCTAAATATGGTAGAATTTAATAATTAATGCCCCCTGGTAACTAACGTGCACAATGGAATGCATTGAAAATGGTATAACTTTACTTGAAACCGATATCCGAGCTGTGCTCAGACCAGGTTTGCGTTGACCGTTTGGTATGCAAGAAATGAAAAATTTTCTGCCGGTCAGTATGGCCCATGGGTCGACCATCTTCCAACGGAAATTTGAATTACATGGTGGAAAGTGAACAATGGATATCGGGCGATTGCAAACGTTAGTAAACCGAGCCCATACCATTGTTCGGACCCTGCAAACTGACAATGCAAGTACGCCGGCATATTTAGGCGGCGGGGTGTCGGGTCATGCCACTTTGTCTTGTTGGTCGGCTATGGCAAGGCAGAGACAGTCATCGACTGTACGTTCAAATCGTGTGACAAAGAACACGGAATTAGAATTACTCTGTAGTCGCTCTTGTGGTCGTTGGATGAGACGAGGAGGCATTTCGTAATGTACATTGAACAGGATGTTGCCAGCGTAGGATAGCTACTGTAAATTACTGCCTTTTTCATTCATATACAATCATATTTTGAATATGTGCTTAGTTTTGAAACGTGTCCTCCCCTAAAATCTTTTATTTTCAGATGTGATTACATAATAATATATAAAATAAATATTGAGGCATTCTTTGGTGGGTTTACGGAACCACACATGAGAATATTGCAGTTGTGCAGAATGTAAAAAAGCAAGAAAATATAAGGAAGCATGCATGGAAAACATATGTAGAGCTTCTTGGATAAATTGGTTCATTTCGATGTGATATAAAGCGAAGGATTTTAGGAATACTTACTACACATAACTTTGTGGAGTGGCAGATCCTCAAACGAATGCTTACGCTTCCTTCCTTTCATGTTGAACTGGGACCACGACTGGTGCGTCCTCATCTTAGCAAACATTCTCCGGATGGTGTCACCCACATTGTGCCCACCCAGAGCAATCAACAAAGTACCTGCACAAAAAACAACAGCATGTATTTTCACGTGTGCTTGAGCATTAAAACATTAACTGGATGTAAAAGTCTGGTATCGCATTTTCAACACCAACGTTAAACCATTCTTATCTATGACAGTGAAACCTGGAAAACTACTCGGTCTCAATACACCAAAGCAATCCAAACCAGTGCCGTCTACAACGAATTAAAATTTGCCGCGCGAACTGACTGAGCTACTGGCCCCCTATTTATCACTGTCCACCTCCGCAAACATCTCAGGCAGGATATCGTGTCGGCTTTCCAGGCCCGGTTAGCCTGTAAAAGTAAACTTCCGACCTCTTGACGCCAAGGTGGGCCCGGGGCAGATATTGAGATGACAACCCATTTATTATGTCCAATGCCTGTTTCCAATTCTTTTTCAATCTACGCAATCAAAATTTCCTACATGATACACCCAAATGTAGTAGTTTCAAGATCGGATTTTCAATGTTTCTGTGACGAGTGGAAGTTAATTCCAATTCAAAAGTTAAAGTCCATTTGAAATGATCGGTTTTTCTCGTTCACAAAACGTGGTAGGCTAACTTACGATCGTCATTATGTCGACCATTATAAGAAACCGCTAAATTTACTGACAAAGACAAAAACGGGATATTCTCAAGGACATATACACTCTTGAACTACTCATGTGTGTATTCATCTATAACACCAGGCGCTGATCCAGAGGGGGGCGCACGTACGCCCCCCGTTTTGATTGAAAAAACAAGTGTTTGGGCTCTACTCTTATTTGATAATTAACTTTAATTAAGCTGAGAGCACGTGTGGAACAAGGGAAACGGGCACGGTTCTAGATGTACGTCTATTCACGTGTATTCACGATGTACGTTTACTCACGTGTGGAGCAATTAATTTAAGTGAAACTGGTACAGTAATGGTAGCTTTACGTGTATTCACATAAATTCACGTGTTGCTGCACGTGTGGAACAAGGGAAACTTGTACGGTTCTAGATGTACGTGACGACAAATAAACGAACGCATTTTGACAAGTTTTATATTAGTATGACGAACATCGTAATTATAACCTTTCCAGTGAATAAGCTTTAATTGTATGCGAATTAAATTTAGAAGAGGGTTGTAAAAATTGTATAACCAGGTTTCCGAATCTTTCACTTTAGAGGCGCTTCGTCAAATATTTTAATTATAAAAACGGTGACGTATAAATAACCGTGACGTAGATTATACACCGTTCAATTCATGAGCAAGATTGTCCCTATTAAGTTAATAAATTTCCGACCTCTTGAGGCCAAGATGGGCTCGGGGCAAATATTGAGATGACAACCCATTTATTATGTCCAAGCCCTGTTTCCAGTTCTTTTTTAATCTACACAATCAAAAATGTCCTAAGTGAATTGTTTCAAGATCGAATTTAGAATTTTTCTGTGACGAGTGGAATTCCATGCAAGTACTTCAAAAGTTAAGGTCCGTTTGAAATGATCGGTTCCTCTCATTCATAACATGATGTATAGCTAACTTAGTTGCGATTTTCATTATGTCGACCGCTACAAGAAACCGCTTAATTTATTGACAAAAACGAAAACGGGAGCATCTCAAGGACATAATATCAATTACTCTTGAACTACTCATGTGTGTACTCATCTCAAACTGCAGGCGGGGATCCCCCCGTTTTGCTTGAAAAAAGTTTTGGGGCTTTACTCTTATTTAATAAATACCTTTAATTACGCTGAGAGCACGTGTGGAATAAAGGAAACTGGTACGGTTATAGATCGATGTACGTTTATTCACGTGTATCCAAGTGTTTAGGCACATGTGGAACAATTAAGTGAAACTGGTACGATTCTAGCTGTACATGTATTCACGTGAATTCACGTGTTGATGCACGCGTGGAACAAGTAAAACTGGTACGGTTCTAGCTGTACGTGTATTCACATGAACTCATGTGTTTATGCAAGTGTAAAACTGGGGAAACGGTTCTAGTTGTACGCATATGCACGTGTATTCACGTGTTTAGGCACGTGTGGAACTGGAGTAACGGGTATATGGTTCTAGCTGTACGTGCATTCACGTGAATTGACGTGTATATGCACGTGTGTTACGAAAGTCGTTTATTACAATGTGGTTTGACAACACTAGAGACCGGGAGACTAAGAGGAGACCAAATAGAAGTGTTTAAAATAGTGAACGGTTGTGAGGATGTTGATAAGAACTTGTTGTTCGAGATGGCAATCTTGTTAAATCTTCTTAAATATCTGATAAGGGTGAGCTACACACAGATGAGAAAATTGTTAGACTCTCGATAAGCTAATGGCTTCCTTGTCCACTTGCCATCTGGAACATGTTGTTTGGGATGGCAATCTTGTTAAATCTTGTGTGGAACTTTGGAAACTGGTTCTAGATGTACGTGATGGCAAATACAAGAACGCGTTTTGATAATTGTTATATTAATATGAAGAATATCATATAACCTTTCCAGTGAGCAAGCTTTAATTGTATGCGAATTAAATTTAGAAGGCGGTTGTAAAATGTATAAAAGAATATAATTCTGAGGTTTCGGCACATATATATGCTGATGTTCTACATCACGCTTGAGCTAGGTCATATCCGTCACGATAAAACTGTGACGTAAATGACACACCATTCAATTCATGAGCAATGTTGTCCCTATATTTCATGAGGTGCGGGTCGTTTGTATATGACTTGTAATAAACCTGCTCACCTGTCTCCTGTCCAGATCGAAACGTCGAATATCGGATGTGAATCGCAGTCAGTAAAACATGTCGCTGTCGTTTTGGATATTCACATATGGCGGCCGCATAACTGTGAAACTACGTGGAGATGATAGTTCTTTTCAGATATTCAATAGAGGCATCACATTGAAGTAGTTGTGACGTAGATGACAAGGAATCGGGGAACATGGGTTTTTATGTCAGAAAACTTATTCAAAGTGTTTGATACCTAACATATAGTTCAGGGGGTCACCGTACACGATATACGTTATTTAATGTGTACTCTTTACACCGAATGTCGACCTTGTAAATAGAGGACTATAGGCAATGGGGTCAGCCGATTTTGGAATAAGAATACTGGGAAGTATTTCGAGAAATAGCGAAAATAAAAAAGTCCAATCTAAGGATGGTGTCGGACATGACGAAGGGTTCCTTTATAAAGCGCACATATAACATCGGTTTGAGGGAAGGAAGTGCCCTTAGCCCTTTACTGTTTATCGTGGTGATGGAAATAATCAGCAGAAAGATCAACACGAAGGATATTCTCAGGAAGATGATGTACGCAGACGATCTGGCCATAATAGCAGAAAGCAAATAAGACCTACAGGAAGTGTTGGTGGAATGGAAGGGGGTGTTCGAGAAGCACGGACTGAGAATGAGCCTAGAGAAGACAGAAGTGATGTGGGTTGGACACCAGAGAAAGGAGTTGAACATCAGGTTGGATGGTAAAGAGATCAAGCAAGTGGATGGCTTTGTGTACCTTGGAGGAATGGTTACGGAGGATGGACATTCAGCGGCAGAAGTACGACGTCGGACACAAGCGGGAGCTAATGCTTGGAGAAAGGTAGAGGGACTCATGTTGGACAGAAAAATTTCAAAAAGTTGAAATTGAAAGTCCTGAGAACGTGTGTTGCACCAGCATGCCTGTATGGTCTGGAGACAGTGGCGTTGACAGAACAACAACAACAGAAGCTGCAAGAGTGTGAGAATAACTGGGTTCGTCGAATAACAAGAACAAAGAGGGAAAAAATATGCAGCCTAACAGGAAGATTGGTGAGAAGCAGGATGAGATGGGCTGGCCACTTGGTAAGAATGGATGCAGGCAAACTAGCAAAGAGAGCAGGGGTGGAAAAATATCAAGGACGCAGGAAAAGGGGAAGGCCACAGGTGAGATGGGAGGACTGCGTGAGGAGGGACATGAAAGGATCGGGGGAAGATGAAAGATGTAGAGATGGGGCGGCCGATAGAAAACTATGGAAAGAAAGAACAGAAAGAGTGGCTCGACAATACTTTACCTGACTCTCACCCCTGTACAGCAGAGAACAAGGAGGAAGAACACATAAGAAGTATCATTTTAACAGTTTTCTTTACCGAAAAATTCCACACGAACGTGCCGGGACACTAATTTGTCCTGCTATCGTCGAATGACCCACAGCCGATAAGATTTCACCCACAATGTCTTCAGACCGATATAGTAAAAACATATTTCCAGTATTTTGACAGGTATATAGATTGGGTCGGACGGCAAATATTTATGTTTCTCCTTATGCTTGGATTTATACAGGGTCGCAAATAAATGATGTATTTTCCTTGCCTTGTCGTGAAAACTTCTAGGGTCGGCTACATTTAATACGTCAAAAAGAAAGACTAGAAGAAAGAAAAGAAGATGACTGGCCACAATCAGGAGTGAGCCATGCAGGACTTGCCGTAACCTGTGCAAGTACAAACATGTACGTAAATATTTAATAACAGTATTCATGCGTATAAACATAATTACAACATATAATAGGCTCAACCATGTTGACTATTTCACGTGAATACTGACTGTTTGACCTTAACATTCCGTCACTGTATAGCCAATTGTCCTTAATGCACGGGTCCCTGCGGAATAATCCAACACCCTGTCCCAGTCGCCACATAGGGTTATTAATGATTATACCACTTTAAGGAGAGTGGGAAATAGCTGATTCTGGCTTGTTTAAAATGTAACCTAATATCTCTACTACTCTACATAGACACATGATTGATGATTTTCCTGTAGACTTGAGCGGTAAGCCAGCTGGGTGCGGGGCAGCAAATAATCGACCACTGGCCGCCATCGTGTATGGCAGAGACAGTTACATCCACTAGCATGGCATACACTGCGTCTTACAGAGACAGTTACATCCACTAGCATGACATACACTACAGTTACATCCACTAGCATGGCATACATTGCGTCTTACAGAGACAGTTACATCCACTAGCATGACATACACTACAGTTACATCCACTAGCATGACATACACTACAGTTACATCCACTAGCATGGCATACACTACAGTTACATCCACTAGCATGACATACACTGCGTCTTACAGAGACAGTTACATCCACTAGCATGGCATACACTACAGTTACATCCACTAGCATGACATACACTGCGTCTTACAGAGACAGTTACATCCACTAGCATGACATACACTACAGTTACATCCACTAGCATGGCATACACTGCGTCTTACAGAGACAGTTACATCCACTAGCATGACATACACTACAGTTACATCCACTAGCATGGCATACACTGCGTCTTACAGAGACAGTTACATCCACTAGCATGGCATACACTGCGTCTTACAGAGACAGTTACATCCACTAGCATGGCATACACTACAGTTACATCCACTAGCATGACATACACTGTGTCTTACAGAGACAGTTACATCCACTAGCATGACATACACTACAGTTACATCCACTAGCATGGCATACACTGCGACTTACAGAGACAGTTACATCCACTAGCATGACATACACTACAGTTACACCCACTAGCATGGCATACACTGCGTCTTACAGAGACAGTTACATCCACTAGCATGGCATACACTGCGTCTTACAGAGACAGTTACATCCACTAGCATGACATACACTGCATCTTACAGAGACAGTTACATCCACTAGCATGACATACACTACAGTTACATCCACTAGCATGACATACACTGTGTCTTACAGAGACAGTTACATCCACTAGCATGACATACACTACAGTTACATCCACTAGCATGACATACACTGCGTCTTACAGAGACAGTTACATCCACTAGCATGACATACACTGCGTCTTACAGAGACAGTTACATCCACTAGCATGGCATACACTACAGTTACATCCACTAGCATGACATACACTGCGACTTACAGAGACAGTTACATCCACTAGCATGGCATACACTGCGTCTTACAGAGACAGTTACATCCACTAGCATGGCATACACTACAGTTACATCCACTAGCATGACATACACTGCGTCTTACAGAGACAGTTACATCCACTAGCATGGCATACACTGCGTCTTACAGAGACAGTTACATCCACTAGCATGACATACACTGCATCTTACAGAGACAGTTACATCCACTAGCATGGCATACACTACAGTTACATCCACTAGCATGACATACACTGCGTCTTACAGAGACAGTTACATCCACTAGCATGACATACACTACAGTTACATCCACTAGCATGGCATACACTGCGTCTTACAGAGACAGTTACATCCACTAGCATGGCATACACTGCGTCTTACAGAGACAGTTACATCCACTAGCATGACATACACTGCATCTTACAGAGACAGTTACATCCACTAGCATGGCATACACTACAGTTACATCCACTAGCATGACATACACTGCGTCTTACAGAGACAGTTACATCCACTAGCATGACATACACTACAGTTACATCCACTAGCATGGCATACACTGCGTCTTACAGAGACAGTTACATCCACTAGCATGGCATACACTGCGTCTTACAGAGACAGTTACATCCACTAGCATGACATACACTGCATCTTACAGAGACAGTTACATCCACTAGCATGGCATACACTACAGTTACATCCACTAGCATGACATACACTGCGTCTTACAGAGACAGTTACATCCACTAGCATGACATACACTACAGTTACATCCACTAGCATGGCATACACTGCGTCTTACAGAGACAGTTACATCCACTAGCATGGCATACACTGCGTCTTACAGAGACAGTTACATCCACTAGCATGACATACACTGCATCTTACAGAGACAGTTACATCCACTAGCATGGCATACACTACAGTTACATCCACTAGCATGACATACACTGCGTCTTACAGAGACAGTTACATCCACTAGCATGACATACACTACAGTTACATCCACTAGCATGGCATACACTGCGTCTTACAGAGACAGTTACATCCACTAGCATGGCATACACTGCGTCTTACAGAGACAGTTACATCCACTAGCATGACATACACTGCATCTTACAGAGACAGTTACATCCACTAGCATGGCATACACTACAGTTACATCCACTAGCATGACATACACTGCGTCTTACAGAGACAGTTACATCCACTAGCATGACATACACTACAGTTACATCCACTAGCATGGCATACACTGCGTCTTACAGAGACAGTTACATCCACTAGCATGGCATACACTGCGTCTTACGGTTTAGGTATTTAACTTTAAGATTTGTCATTGCGCTCACGCGATGGTTAACCCACAAGGCAGGGATTCACCCAGTCAAATGAACCAGTTACGGGACACAAATTTGTCCACAGAATCTTGTGAATTCACTTACGGAAACCGATGATTTGAACCAGTTGAAATACGTGAATTTACGTGTTCTGTACCAGTTATATGACACATGTCTGGACACAAATTTGTCCACAGAATGTCGTGAATTCAAGTATGGAAACAGTTGATTTAAACCAGTTGAAATACGTGAATTTACGTGTTCTGAACCAGTAATATGACACATGTCTGGAAACAAATTTGTCCACAGAATCTCGTGAATTCACGTACGGAAACAGGTGATTTAAACCAGTTGAAATACGTGAATTTACGTTTTCTGAACCAGTTATATGACACTTGTCTGGACACAAATTTGTCCACAGAATGTCGTGGCGATTAACAAGATTTAACAAGATTGCCATCTCGAACAACAAGTTCCAGATGGCAAGTGGACAAGGAAGCCAATGGCTTATCGAGAGTCCAACAATTTTCTCATCTATGTGTAGCCCGCCCTTATCAGATATCTGTCAATTCTATTTTTAAACATATTCACACTACTAGCATTAACACAATCATTTGGCAGTTTGTTCCATTCATTTATCACCCTCTGTGAGAAAGAGTACTTTCTCATGTCCAACCTACACTGCTCCTTAACTAATGCTGCTTTGTGACCTCTGGTTCTACTGCCTTCTTTAAGTTTGAAGAACATATTCCTATTAACATCCTCATAACCGTTCACTATTTTAAACACTTCTATTTGGTCTCCTCTTAGTCTCCTGGTCTCTAGTGTTGTCAAACCACACTGTAATAAGCGACTTTCGTAACTAAGGTCTCTTAATTCTGGAATCATTTTAGTTGCTCTTCGTTGTATTCTTTCTAGCTTGTCTATGTCTTTTTTACGATATGGCCTCCATGCTTGAATACAATATTCCAAATGTGGTCTAACTATTGCTTTGTACAGGGGTACAATTAGATGTTTCTCCTTATATGTGACAGTTCTCCTAATTAACCCTAGAATTTGACTTCCTTTCGAAGCAGCAATCCCACATTGCTCTGAAAGTTTCATGTCAGCACTAAATGTTACTCCCAAATCCTTTTCTTGTGTGGTTCTACCTAGTACAGCATCCCACATTTTATATTCCTCGTCCATATTTCCATGTCCTATGTGTATACATTTACACTTCCCAAAATTGAATAACATTTGCCATTTTTCTGACCATTTAACTAATTTTTCTAGATCATCCTGTAAACTTTGTTTATCTGTATCATTAGTAACCTTTCTGAATACTTTTGTGTCATCTGCAAATTTGAGTACTTTGCTAGATATGTCATCCTCCAAATCATTTATATATATTAAAAACAGTATAGGGCCTAATACTGATCCCTGTGGTACCCCACTCAAAACAGATTTCCAGTTTGAAATCTCACCATCTACTATTACTCTCTGTCTTCTGTGTGTAAGCCATTTTTCTATCCAGTTGATTACATCATTGCCTATACCATGGGCTTTTAGTTTAAGTAACAATCTTTGATGTGGCACTTTATCGAAAGCTTTCTGAAAATCTAAGTAGACAACATCCACTGGTGACCCATCATCTACCCACTTTGTAATTTCTTCCAAAAAACATAAGAGATTGGTTAGACATGACCTTGCTTTTAGGAATCCATGTTGAGATGTATTTATTAATTTATGTTTTACAAGGAATTCCACCATGTGGTCTCTAATTAATGTTTCGAGTAATTTACATACAACTGATGTTAAACTCACTGGTCTGTAATTTTCTGGCTTCTTCCTCAATCCCTTCTTAAATAGCGGCGTAATGTTTGCTTCTTTCCATTCTGAAGGAACTATTCCTTCTTCTAGTGACAAGTTAAACAATTTTGCTAGTGGTGTGCTAATTTGCTCAACAATTTCCTTAAGCAGTTTTGGTGGTATCCCATCAACTCCAGGTGATTTATTATCTTTCATCTTCTTAATTTTCTTTGCTATCATCTCAGGAGTTACAAATAACTGCCCTAAATGTTCTGATTTATTGCCCTCAAATTTAGTCAATGGAACTGGAAGTGAGCTGATATCTTCTGTGGTAAAAACTGAGCTGAAATACTCATTCAGGACCTCTGCCATTTGGAACCCGTCTGAAATTATGTTTTCACTGTTGTTTTCCAGTGGTCCGACCTTATCTCGAACTTTCTGTTTACTCCTTACATAAGCATAGAAACTCTTGCTGTAATTTTTTATATTACCTGCCAATTTTTTTTCAAAGGTTCTTTTAGATTTTCTAATTTCAGTTGTAGCTAGGTTAAGTGCCTCTTTGTAGTTTGTGTAGTCTTCTACATTTCCAGTGTGTTTATAGACCCTCCACAGCATCTGTTTGTGAGCAATTTTTCTAATAGCTTCTTTTGACAGGTGTTTTTTCCTGGACCTTTTCCCTTGTTTTCTTAATGGAATAAATTTCTCAATAATGCCCTCAATCTCATATTTTAAACAAGTCCAGCATTCTGTTGCTGTCTTGTTCTTCAGCAAGTTATTCCAATCTATATTTGCTAGATATGTTCTCATCACTTTATATTTGCCTTTGTTGAAGTTCCTCCTCCATTGTTTTTTATATGTATTCCCTGTTTTTACTTTTATATTAAAATGGATTTGGTTATGGTCACTTGAACCCAAAGGTTCGTGTACTTTAACATTGTCAACTAGTTCATTTTGAGAAGACAAAATTAAATCTAACACATTCCCACCTCTGGTTGGTTCCAAGACATGTTGAGTAAGGAAACAATCCTGTGTTAGAAGTAGAAACTGATGGTCGTCACCTCCAGCACTCTAATGATTCCCACTGTATATAGCCATGGTTAAAATCACCCATTATAACACATTCTCCCTTGCTCACCTCCCTTATCGCATTTTGTAATTTTACATCTTCCTCTTGTCCTATGTTAGGACTACGATAAACTACTCCTATTGTTAATGTTGAGTTCCTGGTAACTATGTTACACCAAATTGCTTCCACACTATCTGCTTCACTTTTCAGTGTTATTTCATATGCTTGGATAGATTCTTTAATATATAAAATTACTCCACCTCCCCTTCTTACTTGTCTATCCTTCCTAAACGTTACATAGCCTGGCAGTGCTAACTCAGCATCTACTATATCTTCATTTGTCCATGATTCTGTGATGCCTATTACATGAGGATCAATATCTGCTACCATAATGTCTAACTCACTTTTTTTATTTACTATGCTCCTGGCATTTAAGCATACACATTTAAGTTCATTGTCCGAAATTATTGGTGAACATTTCTTCCGATGTGTATTTGTAGTAGTACTCCTTTGAGTTTTCTCTGTCAGTTCCCCCTGCGTATCTAGTTTAAATAATTTATGGTACCTGTGCCCTCGTTGACAACTCTGACAAACTCACACCCAAGAACTGCAGCGCCCTTCCCTGTCAGATGAAGTCCATCTCTCATGAAAAAGTCACCTCTTCCCACAAAGTTTAACCACATGTCTACGAAGCCTACTCCCTCCTCCATACATACCATTAACACGCTGTTGCCGATTATACCAGTGTCAATCGTGTGACATCAAACTACCATGGGTGGCGCGTTTAAATTTTAAAACGCTTCTTCATAATAAAGTTCATTTGATGGACAAGTTTTGTAAAAATATTGTTATAACTATGCATAAAATTGTAAATATCTGACAGTACTGAATCGAGCCGCCCCATGCAACGATCGTTATTTCTACGTAATATATATCCTTACGACGGACTCTAAAATTATAATGGATTATCCCAGTAAAAGACGTTGCATATACGAGAATATTAGTAGTTTGATAATGTTAGGAAATCCTTTTATTTTACGTGGTATAAACGTATTATAAAGGTAGTGAAAAGGCGCCAAACATGTCTGGAAACGGCATAATAATGTCAGAAAAATTGTAGGAAGATAATATAATTATAAGTAATATCGCTACGTCGTTGCTACAACGTAGTTGGAGTACGTGGACACGACGTAATTTCGCTACGTCGTTGCTACGTACTGGCACAACGTAGTTGGAGTACGTGGACACGACGTAATGTCGCTACGTCTTTGCTACGTACTGGCACAACGTAGTTGCAGTACGTGGACACGACGTAAGTAGAACGTAATACTGTTACGTTGTTGTTACGTATTGTCACAACGTAGATAGACTACGTTGACACGCCCAGGCCAACGCCTGATGGAACAGCATCTTTATGATGACTGAGTGAAGCGTACGTATATGTATTATGTAGAGAGTTGGAATTGCATTTAAATATACTTTTGATTTTTGTAAGTACCGATGGTTTCTTCAGTACCGACTATATCCACGGATAGTTTAGAAATTGCGGACACAATTGCACAACTGATAGGATGCAAAGGTCACTCTACCACGATACGGTAGACCAAATCGAAATGACCAGTGTTCAACTGTATTGACAGCTGACCCTCCCTTATCAGTATTTCGTGTTTGTGTTAAAAACAAACTATCCGGACGTTTGTTTTTAACAAAAATGGGTTGGGAGGAATGTAAGGTTTGGTCAGCCTAAAATTGTAAGAACAGAGATAATGGTCATTGCAGACATATTTAATCAATGAGTTAACGCTAGCATAAAGAAAACCCAGGTTGATACAACTTATGTAAGGCAAGCTAGTTTCTGGCCAGTTTGCAGCTTTGCTTATTGTTTAGTATACACAGTAGGGAGGGGTAGAGTCGCCCCGACTGTAATAATAACTGGACTGTCAAACGGGAGAAATGTTTACCCGATTTAGAATGCAGGCCATAAGAAACTAGTTTAGTTGGCAACTGACCGTCCCCAAGGACACAAGAAGGTCTCCCAGTCCTGGGGGGGGGGTTCAGAAGGTGACCCGATACCTTGCATACGACGGTCATTTCCAGCATGTACGGGGATGACGGTTGTATATAGACATCGGCCAATAACGGCTTTCTCGATTTCCTAAAATTGTTAACCGCGCCTCCACTGGGGCGGGGTTCTTCTGAAAGCTCTGGTATAAATAGGCCAGAAATAGACTCATAAAGCAACGGGTGCGCGCGATCTAATTTACCACGCAGCTCGTTCAATTTGGACTCAAAATTATCGGCCACGCCGGCCCATACCTACCTTACCATTAGAAAACTAAATTTATTGAAGACTTTTAAATGTTAAATGGGAGACACAAGAACAATGGTAGAGAACCAGTCTATGTTGTACGATCAACACTTCTGCGTTAATAAAATCTTGCGAACCTGGAAGATGCGTTCACGGCTTATTATACCGATCTGATCGTCTGCGGTTTATCAGTAAGCAGCTAGACGATCTGGCGAGCGACAAAGACAATTACTACACAACTGTGAGTATTCTCAACGAATGCACGCGCCCTTAAGAGATGTCTTACAACATGTGTATTCCTTGACATTCCATACGTAAATTGGCGTCTAGAAGCAGAAGGCATATATGCTCCAAATAAATAATTATGACTATGTTTATCGTGATTAGTGGGTGATATTTTCCGAAATCAACTCACGCACGATGTCACGTGATGTTCGGTTTTCATCACAAAACATCATAATTTAATATATATTTAGGCATGGTTATTGTCAAGTAAATGTACATATAAGAATGCATACGGACAAGAAATACGTGTTTCATGAAATACGTTTTTCATGAAATACGTTTTTCATGAAATACGTGTTTCATAAAATACGTGTTTCATGAAATACGTGTTTCATGAAATACGTGTTTCATGAAATACGTTTTTCATGAAATACGTGTTTCATGAAATACGTGTTTCATGAAATACGTTTTTCATGAAATACGTGTTTCATGAAATACGTGTTTCATGAAATACGTGTTTCATGAAATACGTGTGCCGCCACAGTTCAATCAGCGATAAAACATTAGTGTCTGGCAACGTACAGAGGTGGATATGTGAACGAATAGTTTTCGCGCAGTAATTGCAGCGTGGCTGAATGCGCCTTGAGCAGTCTAAAGAGTGGATACCGCGCTATATAAGACTTTACCTTTACCTTTACATGCACCGTTTACATTATAGTCTTGCTCATTGAAGTTCCACCATCCACGTGTTATTCATAAAAATGGTGAGTAAGCCTTTAAAACAGTACAAATGATGTTGGATCTCACAGACTTTGAAGAGTAAACACAGACACGGGAGTAAACAGTCAGAGGAAAGATGACGTTTCATTATTATTTTGTGTCCGTAACCTTGGTTTCTGATGACTGACTCGATTCAGGGGTTCACGGAGCTCTATGCGTTAGGCATGTTGAGATCTCACCCTCCAGGCCGACTGACCCCATCGCGAACACGTGGAGACAACTTAATTAATTAGCCAATAGATTCCACATAAATGCGGTAGTATATTTATGTTACCCAAGAGCTATTAGCAAGTGGGGGGGGGGCGGGTGGGGCGGGGGAGGGTAGAACAGTAGGGGCATATGTCAGTAAAATTAATATAAAGTCATGTGACAGATAGGCGGGGTTTCCGCTCACTAGATTGGCTCGGATCTAGTTGGACAGCCCCATTTCTACAACTCAACCCTCGTGAATGGCGGTTGCATAAATGAACAAAACAATGAAGACAAGTGAAAGAAAAATAAACATTTAATATACAATAGTTACTGAATTATGTACAAGGAAACAAGTAGACTCCTGGGTCTATGTAATTATTATAAGAAAATAACTCCGAGTCTGTAGTAATCAGCCAGGGAATTATTCATCCTGAGAAAAAACTACCAATAGCGTCTAACCTGACCCATCGCTATCCAAACAACAACCCCAAGTAAACTACCAATAGTGTCTAACCTGACCCATCGCTATCCAAACAACAACCCCAAGTAAACTACCAATAGCGTCTAACCTGACCCGTCGCTATCCAAACAACAACCACAAGTAAACTACCAATAGCGTCTAACCTGACCCGTCGCTATCCAAACAACAACCCCAGGTAAACTACCAATAGCGTCTAACCTGACCCGTCGCTATCCAAACAACAACCCCAAGTAAACTACCAATAGCGTCTAACCTGACCCGTCGCTATCCAAACAACAACCCCAAGTAAACTACCAATAGCGTCTAACCTGACCCGTCGCTATCCAAACAACAACCCCAAGTAAACTACCAATAGCGTCTAACCTGACCCGTCGCTATCCAAACAACAACCCCAAGTAAACTACCAATAGCGTCTAACCTGACCCGTCGCTATCCAAACAACAACCCAAAGTAAACTACCAATAGCGTCTAACCTGACCCGTCGCTATCCAAACAACAACCCCAATAAACTATATCGTTTTACTCATCATGACAAGATAAAACACAGCTGTGTTTGTTTATGTACCTCGACCTGTCTTACTCTCACACAACCCTGTCCTAAGAACTACAAAGTTAGTTCCGAGGCATCTAAGCCTGGATAACAGTTCAGTTCTTTCTCTACGTCATTACGAACAGTTCATTCCGCCCCAGACACCTGGTGGCGGATCGCGGAACACTCACGCTTCACCCACTGACGTGGCTGTCCACGGTCGTCGTGTCACCAGAGACAATTTTGTTGTCTGCAGTCTTTCTGCCATACCGCTATGGCCGTCGGTGAACGTCGCACGGAGACATTCTGTTGTCTGTCGACTCCGGCCGTCATGTCGCCCACGTAGTGCAGAGACGACTCTGTTGTCTGCCGGCTCCGGCCGTCATGTCGCCCACGTAGTGCAGAGACGACTCTGTTGTCTGCCGGCTCCGGCCGTCATGTCACCCACGTAGTGCAGAGACGACTCTGTTGTCTGCCGGCTCCGGCCGTCATGTCGCCCACGTAGTGCAGAGACGATTCTGTTGTCTGACGGCTCCGGCCGTCATGTCGCCCACGTAGTGCAGAGACGACTCTGTTGTTTGACGGCTCCGGCCGTCATGTCGCCCACGTAGTGTAGAGACGACTCTGTTGTCTGACGGCTCCGGCCGTCATGTCACCCACGTAGTGCAGAGACGATTCTGTTGTCTGTCGACTCCGGCCGTCATGTCGACCACGTAGTGCAGAGACGACTCTGTTGTCTGACGGCTCCGGCCGTCATGTCGCCCACGTAGTGCAGAGACGACTCTGCGCTCTGCCGTCGTTCTGTCGGACTGCTGCGGTAGTCGCGACCGTCTTTCTTCGCAACAGAGGTGTCGTCTCGCTAGTGGCGTTTTGACGTCGCCTCGCAGCTTCGATAGTCGCTGCGCACCTCGACTAGGTCTCCAGCCTGCCTGGCCTGGTGCAGACGTGTGGTAGCCACCTCCCAGCAATCTGCCTAAAGGTACTGATAAATTCGATGACTGGCTGGTGATCTCAGTCAATTCTTCACGTTTCTCACGTTACTTCGTTACCTGCTGTCGGCCGCTGGAGTCTCGACGGTTACCTGCCCGTCGGCCGCCGGAGTCTCGACGGTTACCTGCCCGTCAGCCGCTGGAGTCTCGACGGTTACCTGCTGTCGGCCGGTGGAGTCTCGACGGTTACCTGCCCGTCGGCCGCTGGAGTCTCGACGGTTACCTGCCGTCGGCCGCTGGAGTCTCGACGGTTACCTGCCCGTCGGCCGCTGGAGTCTCGACGGTTACGTGCCGTCGGCCGCTGGAGTCTCGACGGTTACCTGCCGTCGGCCGCTGGAGTATCGACGTCTACGTCTACGGCGATGTCTGAAGCGTTTGTTTCTACCGGTGGAGTGTTTCCTCTGTCAATGGGACAAGGAGGATGGAGACCCTCAATACTCCCAACCACTGAGTCATACACAGGTGTAGATAAATACAACGCTTCTACTTCCCCAGAAACAATGGGGGTTTCCGCCAAACAACGGGCAGTTGGGACCTCAGTGAGGGACTGAGACAACAACATTAAATAACTGCACTCTAAGTTGCTTCGCGCTACAGAAACCAGGTTTAAGCCTTCATGGCTTCCTAAGGCCTAATGCCTGGGGAATGACTTTACCTTACTTTTCCCGGTTAACTGCCTCTCTGTGACTAGGCTGCGCCTAACTACCACCCCGCTACCTCCACTATCTCGTAGCACCTTAACAGGGAATTCCCCCACATATCCACCCATATCACTGGTAAGTTACATTTTTCATCGTGGCTTACACAAGCACTAGGGATGACAGGGATCTTGCACCCACAATGTAACATAGCTTCACCATTACCCACTGAGCAAAGGTGGCTAGGAAGATCTTTCCCTAGGACAACCGCACAATTTCCCACTACGGGCCTTACTTTCGACTGAATTTCTACTCACTCGGCCTACCGTACAATTGCGTGCTGTGTGCCCGGGCAGGCTACACAGGATACAGGCGCGTGAGGCTGGAAACGGACGAGGAGAAAACTTGGAAGTCTGATACTTCCGCTCCTCAAACTTACTAGTCGGGTGTGTTGCCGGAACGGGGTTAGACCGAATTCGATCTTTAGGAATCTCCCTCTTTCCAAAAGAGGAAAGGGTCTTTACCAAGTCTAACAATTCCCCCTTTCCTCGAGGTTTGTGTTCCCTCGTGAAGATTGATAACTATCGGGGATACTTCAACAAGAACTTTTCTTTCATCACAAGTTCCTTCCAGCTCTCAATAGTTTCATAAATCTTTGATAATGTGATCCACTGGGTTAAATAATGCTCCATGCGGGCAAACAATTGCGACATGGTTTCGGTAGAATTGATCGTGCACGCATAAAACTTCTTGCGAAAATCTCCTACCGTTAAACAGTACCACTCTAACAGGGCCTGCTTCAACTGGGTGTAATCATTCGTTAAACAGTACCACTCTAACAGGGCCTGCTTCAATTGGGTGTAATCATTCGTTAAACAATACCACTCTAAAAATGCCTGCTTCAACTGGGTGTAATCATTCGTTAAACAGTACCACTCTAACAGGGCCTGCTTTAACTGGGTGTAATCATTCGTTAAACAGGACCACTCTAACAGGGCCTGCCTCAACTGGGTGTAGTCATTCGTTAAACAGTACCACTCTAACAGGGCCTGCTTCAACTGGGTGTAATCATTCGTTAAACAGGACCACTCTAAAAATGCCTGCTTCAACTGGGTGTAATCATTCGTTAAACAGTACCACTCTAACAGGGCCTGCTTCAACTGGGTGTAATCATTCGTTAAACAGGACCACTCTAACAGGGCCTGCTTCAAATGGGTTTAATCATTCGTTAAACAGTACCACTCTAGCAGGGCCTGCTTCAACTGGGTGTAATCATTCGTTAAACAGTACCACTCTAACAGGGCCTGCTTCAACTGGGTGTAATCATTCGCTAAACAGGACCACTATAACAGGGCCTGCTTCAACTGGGTGTAATCATTCGTTAAACAGTACCACTCTAACAGGGCCTGCTTCAACTGGGTGTAATCATTCGTTAAACAGGACCACTCTAACAGGGCCTGCTTCAACTGCGTGTAATCATTCGTTAAACAGTACCACTCCAACAAGGCCTGCTTCAAATGGGTGTAATCATTCTTTAAGCAGTACCACTCTAACAGGGCCTGCTTCAACTGGGTGTAATCATTCGTTAAACAGGACCACTCTAACAGGGCCTGCTTCAACTGGGTGTAATCATTCGTTAAACAGTACCACTCCAACAAGGCCTGCTTCAAATGGGTGTAATCATTCGTTAAACAGGACCACTCTAACAGGGCCTGCTTCAACTGGGTGTAATCATTCGTTAAACAGTACCACTCCAACAAGGCCTGCTTCAAATGGGTGTAATCATTCTTTAAACAGTACCACTCTAACAGGGCCTGCTTCAACTGGGTGTAATCATTCGTTAAACAGGACCACTCTAACAGGGCCTGCTTCAACTGGGTGTAGTCATTCGTTAAACAGGACCACTCTAACAGGGCCTGCTTCAACTGCGTGTAATCATTCGTTAAACAGAACCACTCCAACAAGGCCTGCTTCAAATGGGTGTAATCATTCGCAACCGATGCCGGAGAACAGAATAAACGTTCCAAGACAAGCCCCGTTAACAAAGCGCTTAGGAAAACTGCATAATTATCTTCTTCCCGGCCCTGATTCTCGGCATAGCGTTTAAAACGCTGAAGATAAGCATAAATGGAGTCCGTGTTTTCGTTAAAGTAAGGCAGTGGAGGACTGCGGATGACCTTGGGGATTCCATGGCCCTCACTTACCGACCCTGTAACAGATCGTGACTCGACACAGGAATAGCAGTGTGGTAACTCGATATGTTTATTGACGGCTTGTCGCTAGTCGTGAACATGTGCGGTCGCTGTAAGACGGTATTTTCACGCTGAATATTACATCTCCCTTTCTTTCAAAGAAAAATAATCTGTACCGTCAAAACAAAATGTATGGCCTTACAATTCATAAATCGTTGATAAGTTTGAATGTATACAGTCGTGTCGTGTCTACTTGTGTGACAGCGTTTACCAAGTAAGTTTACCAAGTTACATTTCCTATTATGTTTGCAGATGAAAAAAATTTCTTCATACAAGGGGAAAACTTTGAAAAAATGGAAAACGACTTAAACATTGAATAAAAAATCTAACAATATGGCTTAAAACTAATAAACTTTCATTAAACATCTAAAAAACACATACTGTGAATTATACAAACTTTCTAGGAATAGTAATAGATAAAAAACTAAACTGGAGTGAACATATAAAACATATATGTAACAAAATATCAAAGAGTATTGGCATAATTAATAAGGTAAAATACAAGCTGGACACGAAAATTCTGACAAATTTATATTATTCTTTTATTTATCCATCCATCACTTATTGTAATATAGTATGGGGAAGAGCCCCAAAGATATACCTGTCCAAAATTCATGTATTACAGAAAATATTAGTATGTATAATTAATCAAGTGGGTTTCAGAAATCACACTCAGCCATTATTTTTATAAAAAAAATTACATCTATCAAATAAACAAGTACACATGTTGTGACTTTATGTATAAACACAAATACTTTAAATGTCTTTCCACATAGTCATAACACAAGGCAAGGAACAACTTATAAAATACCATATTGCTATAAAAAAAAATCAGACAAAATACATTGGCATATACTGGTTCCAAATACTGGAATACTACAGTGATAAAAAATCATTTTGAAGATTGCACATCGCTTCAAGCCTTTAAAAAGAGAATCAAAGCACTTATTCTTGGTGAATGTATGAATGCTAAATTCTAATAGACGGTAGTAGTTTCATACAGCTAATATATACTTATTACGAACAATTTATATTGTGAAGTACATACATACATACATACATACATACATACATACATACATACATACATACATACATACATATATATATATATATATATACATATACACATAACAACTGATCTAGTTTTATTGTGGTGAACTTGTAGTACAACTGTCAACTTGTGAATGATGTACGTCATGAAATGTAATACATATGGAGATGTCCTAGTATACTTCAATCTGATTACACTGCACTTGTTCTAACAGTTCTGCACTGCTGCACGATGCACTGTACATTAATGAATTATGTAAACAAGGAATTATAAGCTATATTGCTTCTTTTCCATTGTCTTCGTTGATATATGCTATGTATCATGTGTATATGGACTGTATCATCGTGAAGACAATAAATCATTATCATTACCACGATTCTCATGTCTACACCGTCAGACACGGAGAGTTCGTCACGTATTGTCCAGTACATTCGGACTGCGTGCGATGTCTCCACCTTAGCATCCGGCCAGCCATTGAGGATCATGGCGTGCAGCTCGTTCAGTTCGTCAGCTGTACATTCCTGGAACTGTTTGTATCGTGTACGTGTTACGGCGATGTATCGTGTACGTGTTACGGCGATGTATCGTGTACGTGTTACGGCGATGTATCGTGTACGTGTTACGGCGAAGAAGTTGATCATATTGACCACGACAGGCTCAGTATCAGGTACTGTGTCCGGCAGGTGAGCACGACTCAGTGCATCTCCTATGGAGATTTCCTTGCCCGGCTTCTACGTCACGTTCAGGTCGTACGGTTGCCCGGCTTGTATGTCACGTTCAGGTCGTACGGTTGCTGTCTTAGCAACATTGCTTGTAGCCTCGTGGGCGCTGAAAGCAGTGGCTTTGTGCTTAATAATTATAGCCTGAAGTGGTTTGTGATCGCTTTCAACTGTGGTTGATTTTCCAAAGTTGTAGAAGTGGAATTTCTAGCAGCTATGGACAATAACTAACTTTTCTTAAGCGTACAACTTCTCTGTGGGAGTGAGCGCTCTCGACGTGTGGGAGTGAGCGCTCTCGACGTGTGGGAGTGAGCGCTCTCGACGTGTGGGAGTGAGTGCTCTCGACGTGTGGGAGTGAGTGCTCTCGACGTGTGGGAGTGAGCGCTCTCGACGTGTGGGAGTGAGCGCTCCGACGTGTGGGAGTGAGCGCTCTCGACGTGTGGGGGTGAGCGCTCCCGTGTATGCTACTGGACGACTTTCTTGTAGGAGAACACCTCTTAGTCCGTAGCTACTCACATCACACTGTATTGTGACATCTTTTGTGACATCGTAATACGCCAACACTGGCACACTGCAACAAAGTTCCTTCAGCTCTTCGAAGCTTCTCTGTTGTGACTTGTCCCAGTGGAAATCGACGTCTTGTTTCATCACATCCCGAAGTGAGGCGTCAACTCTACTCATGTTCGGGATGAATTTCTATAGATAATGGACAAATCCAAGAACTCTGCTTACGTCTTCCTTGCTTTGGTGAACTGGCATTTTACGTACTGCTCGTATTTTCTCTGGATCTTGTTCCAAGCCCTGGTCCCACGTAATTCACCGTGGGGGGGGGGTCCATTTACAATCTCACGCCGGCTCCGGCCGTCATGTCGCCCACGTAGTGCAGCGACGATTCTGCGCTCTGCCGTAGTTCTGGCGGATTGCTGCAGTAGTCGCGACCGTCTTTCTTCGCAACACGGGTGTCTCTCGCTAGTGACGTTTTGACGTCGCCTCGCAGCTTCGATAGTCGCTGCGCACCTCGACTAGGTCTCCAGCCTGCCTGGCAGAAGTACTGGGAGATCCTCACTGGATTCCCTGGCAGAAGTACTGGGAGATCGTCACTGGATCCCCTGGCAGAAGTACTGGGAGATCGTCACTGGATCCCCTGGCAGAAGTACTGGGAGATCGTCACTGGATCCCCTGGCAGAAGTACTGGGAGATCCTCACTGGATCCACTGGCAGAAGTACTGGGAGATCCTCACTGACTTTCTTGAGACTCAACGGCAACGGAATGAGCAGATCCGTAACAAAGTTGTCGAACTTTTCTCTTGGATCTTGTATTCGTCGGTTGAAAGTGACAGTTGCGTCCTATGCCGGACCGTCGTCCGTCGCTGGCGTCCAAGTGAAGGTCTCGTATATCTCACGGCCCTTGTCACTGATGTACGTCATCAGCTAGTTTACCTTCTGACCTTCAGTGTTCGTTGCGAGCGGACTCTTGAACGTAAACTCACAGTGCTCTTTGAAGAGTCGCCATTCCTTGTCTAGATTAGCCGCTTGCCAATTCATGCAAGGTTTTTCGCCGGCGTTTGCCATGTTGACAGCCCGTTTCCGACACAGTTTGTCGTTCTCCGGTAACCAAACACTCACTGCGTATAGACGCTGTGCTCTACCGCGGAGTCTGCGGTCATTCTAGCCGCCCCGGTCATCCCCCGGTCAACCGCGGTCAAGGATGCTGGAGACGCGCGACTTGGTCGATCACCGTGCGATGCCTTGTTGCGAATTTCCAAAGTCATCTTTCGGCGAATGGTCGGCGGGTTCCTTCAGTCTTTACACCAGACGGTGCCTGGATCTTACACATCACAGTCCGTTGTTTCGGTCTCTAAAACAACTGTTAACATTATTTTAGAGCAACTTCTAGACACCATGTAACAGATCACGACTCGACACAGGAATGGCAGTGTGGTAACTCGATATGTTCATTGACGACTTGTCGCTAGTCGTCAACATGTGCGGTCGCTGTAAGACGGTATTGTCACGTTGAATATTACAGACCCCGTGTTGCCGGCTGCTGCAGCCTCCTTGTGAATCATCGCCATTTCCTTCTTCTCAGAATAAACTTAATTCATCGATTGAAGTGGATTTCTTTGTTACAGTAATAACCTATTGGATCCATTTTATGTGGATCTATTTTCCACAGCATCAAATGGACCGGGGTCCATTTACCACGGTGCATGTTCCACCGTGAAAAATGGACTGGGGTCCATTTTCAACGTGGTATATGGACCCCGGTCCATTCTTCACGGTGGAAAATGTACTGGGGGCCATTTACCACGGGGGTCCATTTACAATCTCACGCCGACTCCGGCCGTCATGCGGTGCAGAGACGACTCTGCGCTCTGCCGTCGTTCTGGCGGACTGCTGCGGTAGTCGCGACCGTCTTTCTTCGCAACACGGGTGTCGGGATCATGCCTCAGTTAGACTTCCGAATGTAGGGCACAGTAATTTTAGATGTGTAATTTTCAAAAAATCATATAATTTGACATAACTGCATTTGGGCAGACACATTGGCAAGTTTGCTGGTAGAACATGCTGACAGTGTAAATGTGGATTTTTAGATGATTTCAATAGGCGGAAGGATTTTTGGCAATTTGTTCGCCACAAGGCACGTGTGCGTAGTAATTCAAGCAGAAATTGAAAAAAAAATTTACGGGTATGGCACGTTCAGGCATTTTAAATGAGTTAGAAGTATGAGACTTTGACTAAACTCAATCAGCATGTCAATGAGATGACAACGGCAGGTAAGAAGTTTCACAATTTTTGATGGTCCCGTTTTCTTATAATCGTGCAAAACGTTAACATGGTCGCCAATGGGAAACGTAACAGTAGGCTGAACCCTGTCGTCTCGCTAGTGGGATCTTGCCAAGTAAACAGACGTCATGGCCACAGCACGGCTATAACATTTCGATATGCTTATGTTTTGGTCGTTGTTGTTAGCTTAATTGTTGATATTACAGGTAATTTGGATGAAATTATTAGTTTGTTATAACACATTTCTTAGAATTTTTATAATTTGCAATTCCAATAATATAATGAGGGGTCTTTTTTTCGAAAATAAATAAATAAAAACGGCTGCTAACCTGCCCCATATAGTGTGTTTTCATTTAGAAAATTGTCAGTTTCATGCTAGTTAATATTATATTATTATATATTTTTTATTGATTTCATCTAGTCAGCAATATCATTATTTAATAAACGCCGCTATTATTTAAACTTTATAACCGTCTCTTTTAGGAGATGTCCTATAACTGACCTACTATGTAACAAAAATGTCAAATAAATATACATTTTAATGTTGTGCTGTAACGTTTGATGTGCATCAGCTGATGTTATGCAATTTTATGTTTAATAAGATATTTAATTGTTAATAAACACCATTTTCCATGTGTTAAAATTGTGTGAAAGAGTTTATCATAAGCTAAACACTTAAAATAAGTACTTTTTTGTATAGAAAATAATCGTTGCATTTCATGTCTATTCACCACGCCTCAATACGCATTTCATGTTGTGTGCAGTTTTTTAAGTGCCTGGGCACAAGGAAATGAAGGTGTGCAACCCAAACCGTAGCTAACCCCATCTCTAGCTACCCCATCCTTGGATAACCCCATCCCTAGCTAACCCTAACCCTGAAGTGGTTTACAGAAGATATCACCATTCCTATAAACACAGGTTGATAAGAAAAGTGAACAATTTGCTTGGAAAATGCAGACAGCAGTAACAATCACGAATAGCATGGTACAGAGCGGATGCCGAAATTGAATTTTTTTCAAAATTAGGGGGTATGGCACCAGTTGATGAGGGAGCAGGCAGCTATTTTGCACAAGCACCCTTTATGGTGGCGTATCGAAATCGAGCAGTATGCCTTGTCTCTTATCAACTAGAAGCATGAGAGCAGTCACAGAAACATTGAAATTTAACAATTCTGACACATTGGAAATCACTCAGTCCTGACTTGATGAAAACAATCCGGCCGAAATAAAGGGGGTCCCCGGGCACCTGATGGACCCCCTGGATCCACCCATGGATTTAAAACAGTGTATTCTAAAATATGTTGGTTTGGTGGACTACGTGGACAAGTCGGATGTTTTCCAAAATTCTGTCCTGGTAAAGAATAGGAACAGAGGCGTCTAAGACAACAAAGACAACAATGGATAATGTGATTCTAAGCATGACATTTCCCAAAGCCTAAAATAATTACACTACTGATAGTCGTTGGGTTTTGAAAAATAGCAAATATTGTCATGGTGCAGACTTTTGATGAGATACTTAACCCAGCTATCAGTGACATCCAGCCAACCATGTGCCAACCGTCGGTGCAACAGCAGCAACTATTGTTGGCCCAACGTTGCACCAACGTCAACAGCATACATAGTACCAACGTTACCCCAACCATCTGCCAACGTTATCCCAACCATCCGCCAACGTTATCCCAACCATCATCCAACGTTGCCCCAACCATCAACCAACGTTGCCCCAACCATCCGCCAACGTTATTCCAAACATCATCCAACGTTGTCCCAACCATCAGCCAACGTTGCCCCAACCATCAGCCAACATTGCCCCAACCACCAGCCAATGTTGCCCCAACCATCTGCCAACGTTACCCCAACCATTCGCCAACATTACCCCAAACATATTCCAGTGTGTTCCAAACCTTCAAAAAACGAACATATTTATAATAAAAAATATTCATTTTATTTCAAATATGTTTCACAATGTAAAGTTACAATAAGTTTTTACCTGAGTATAGTTGAACGTACAAAAATACTGTGTAATATCATTATGTATACATAAATACAACGTAGCAGTGTAACATAACTTTAAGAAAACATAAAATTAACATTTTGTTGTGATATACAAACATTCCAATCCATTCTTACAGACACCGAGAGGGTAGTCATAATGAGACTTTTATAATATCATACTAACATTCATAACAATTAATGCATTGATAGCATAACCCTAATTCAAATACAACCTTAGTTATTGAACATTTGAAAGCTGTACTAATGTATAAACAATTATATATGATATAGCTTATGCTATATTAGGAGAACTATCATGTATAAGGAGAAACAGCTAATTGTACCCCTGTACAAAGCAATAGTTAGACCACATTTGGAATATTGTATTCAAGCATGGAGGCCATATCGTAAAAAGGGACATAGACAAGCTAGAAAGAATACAACAAAGAGCAACTAAAATGATTCCAGAATTGAGAGACCTTAGTTACGAAAGTCGCTTATTACAATGTGGTTTGACAACACTAGAGACCAGGAGACTAAGAGGAGACCAAATAGAAGTGTTTAAAATAGTGAACGGTTATGAGGATGTTGATAGGAATATGTTCTTCAAACTTAAAGAAGGCAGTAGAACCAGAGGACACAAAGCAGCATTAGTTAAGGAGCAGTGTAGGTTGGACATGAGAAAGTACTCTTTCTCACAGAGGGTGATAAATGAATGGAACAAACTGCCAAATGATTGTGTTAATGCTAATAGTGTGAATATGTTTAAAAATAGAATTAACAGATATTTGATAAGGGCGAGCTACACATAGATGAGAAAATTGTTGGACTCTCGATATGCCAATGGCTTCCTTTTCCACTTGCCATTTGGAATTTGTTGTTTGGGATGGCAATCTTGTTAAATTTTGTTAAATCTTGTTAACCTGGCTGAATGTCTCGAGCACGCAGATGAAGACATCTTCCCGAACATCCGCACCCTGTTGAGGATCGGTTGCACTTTTCCCGTTGGACGTTGTGAGGCAGAGCGTTCGTTCTCCTGCCTGTGACGAGTCAAAACCCACCTACGCAACATGGTGGAGAAGATCGGCTTTCTGGGTTCACCCATGAACATGAACCACGGCATGGAGATTGATCTGGAAACAGTTTGTCAAATGTTCATAGAAAGGAACAAACGGAAAATGTTCTCAAGCTACATACAGTATTAATTACAAACTTTCTGCTTTCATATTCTAAGACATACTCAGATATGGTTTCACACTGCAATAAATTTGGCACAAAAGAAATACAATAACAACTAACAAATTATGACTTCACAATTACTAACCTATCACTAGTAGCAGAACACAACAGTTTTACAATTATTTCACAGATATAACCTGACTAATACACATTAAGTCCCATACATTTGTGCATTCAACATAATACCCATGCATGGGTACATATGTTAACTATACTATAGCATACCTGTGAAAGTTATACTAGTGTCAGTGTAGATAATGATGGTTATAGGTGAAGATGACACAGCACCAGGATTTATATTCGGCCCTCAGCACAGCAGAAGGCACCCTGCGAAGGTCCTAAGTGATACTGATTTAGCTGACGATATTGTTCTGCTGTCTAACACAATCAACCAAGCCCAGGGGCTACTGTACAGAGTTGAATCAGCATGTAATTCAGTTGCCCTCCATCTCAACTCACCCAAAACAAAGTAGGTTGCATTCAGCATTGACAGCCCCCTCATCAAAACCATATCTGTTCAGAGACAATCAGATGGAGGTGAACCTAATTAGCTTGCTTAACTTAACCAAAACTACTCGTCTGAATTTGGTATAACAGTTTCCGAACTTGAAAAAGTTTTGCAGGACAAACACCAATGGAGAAATATCATGAACAACTTTCATGGAATCCGTCCTCCGGACAAATAGATGACATGATAAACTAAACATTAAATTGTACTTGTAAATACACCACAAACACAACTTCCTTAACAGTCACAACACATGTACTGTTGGTGTCAACAGGATTGTCAAGATTGACAAATTTAGGTCCTACTACAGCAATACTGTTGTCATTGCTGCAACACAAGTGTTTCTGAATTTTGGAAATATATATGTCACTTTTAACAAACAACAGTTATTCTTTAACTAAGTTTGAAGGGTGATGTAACCAGACCTGGAGTCAATTATGAACTGAATTAGAATTGATAAATAAATTGTGTTAATTGGAATTGAAGTCTGTAAAGAACACTGTTCTCTGCTGTTACCAGATATAACAGTGGGAATAAGATGCAAATACATTTTTTGTAAGCTTGCAATGATGTGTGTAATATAATATTGACCCCAGGTCTGGATGTAGTGTCAGTGTTGTACCAGTTTCTCCTCAAACTAAATGTGTCGTAAGCTTGTAGTGAAGTGTGTAATACAACATTGACGTCAGGTCTGGATGTAGTGTCAGTGTTGTACCAGTTTCTCCTCAAACTAAATGTGTTGTAAGCTTGTAGTGATGTGTGTAATACAATATTGACCCCAGGTCTGGATGTAGTGTCAGTGTTGTACCAGTTCCTCCTCAAACTAAATGCGTTATAAGCTTGTAGTGATATGTGTAATACAACATTGACCCCCAGGTCTGGATGTAGTGTCAGTGTTGTACCAGTTTCTCCTCAAACTAAACGTGTTGTAAGCTTGCAGTGATGTGTGTAATACAGTATTGACCCCAGGTCTGGATGTAGTGTCAGTGTTGTACCAGTTTCTCCTCAAACTAAATGTGTTGTAAGCTTGTAGTGATGTGTGTGATACAATATTGACCCCAGGTCTGGATGTAGTGTCAGTGTTGTATCAGTTCCTCCTCAAACTAAATGTGTTGTAAGTTTGCAGTGATGTGTGTAATACAGTATTGACCCCAGGTCTGGATGTAGTGCCAGTGTTGTATCAGTTCCTCCTCAAACTAAATGTGTTGTAAGCTTGTAGTGATGTGTGTAATACAATATTGACCCCAGGTCTGGATGTAGTGTCAGTGTTGTACCAGTTTCTCCTCAAACTAAATGTGTTGTAAGCTTGTAGTGATGTGTGTGATACAATATTGACCCCAGGTCTGGATGTAGTGTCAGTGTTGTACCAGTTCCTCCTCAAACTAAATGTGTTGTAAGCTTGCAGTGATGTGTGTAATATAATATTGACCCCAGGTCTGAATGTAGTGTCAGTGTTGTACCAGTTTCTCCTCAAACTAAATGTGTTGTAAGCTTGTAGTGATATGTGTAATACAGTATTGACCCCAGGTCTGGATGTAGTGTCAGTGTTGTACCAGTTCCTCCTCAAACTAAATGCGTTATAAGCTTGTAGTGATATGTGTAATACAACATTGACCCCAGGTCTGGATGTAGTGTCAGTGTTGTACCAGTTTCTCCTCAAACTAAATGTGTTGTAAGCTTGCAGTGATGTGTGTAATACAGTATTGACCCCAGGTCTGGATGTAGTGTCAGTGTTGTACCAGTTTCTCCTCAAACTAAATGTGTTGTAAGCTTGTAGTGATGTGTGTAATACAACATTGACCCCAGGTCTGGATGTAGTGTCAGTGTTGTATCAGTTCCTCCTCAAACTAAATGTGTTGTAAGCTTGCAGTGATGTGTGTAATACAATATTGACCCCAGGTCTGGATGTAGTGTCAGTGTTGTACCAGTTCCTCCTCAAACTAAATGTGTTATAAGCTTGTAGTGATATGTGTAATACAACATTGACCCCAGGTCTGGATGTAGTGTCAGTGTTGAACCAGTTTCTCCTCAAACTAAATGTGTTGTAAGCTTGTAGTGATATGTGTAATGCAATATTGACCCCAGGTCTGGATGTAGTGTCAGTGTTGTACCAGTTTCTCCTCAAACTAAATGTGTTGTAAGCTTGTAGTGATGTGTGTAATACAATATTGACCCCAGGTCTGGATGTAGTGTCAGTGTTGTACCAATTTCTCCTCAAACTAAATGTGTTGTAAGCTTGTAGTGATATGTGTAATACAATATTGACCCCAGGTCTGGATGTAGTGTCAGTGTTGTACCAGTTTCTCCTCAAACTAAATGTGTTGTAAGCTTGTAGTGATGTGTGTAATACAATATTGACCCCAGGTCTGGATATAGTGTCAGTGTTGTACCAATTTCTCCTCAAACTAAATGTGTTGTAAGCTTGTAGCTTGATGTGTGTAATACAATATTGACCCCAGGTCTGGATGTAGTGTCAGTGTTGTACCAGTTTCTCCTCAAACTAAATGTGTTGTAAGCTTGTAGTGATGTGTGTAATACAATATTGACCCCAGGTCTGGATATAGTGTCAGTGTTGTACCAATTTCTCCTCAAACTAAATGTGTTGTAAGCTTGTAGCTTGATGTGTGTAATACAATATTGACCCCAGGTCTGGATGTAGTGTCAGTGTTGTACCAGTTTCTCCTCAAACTAAATGTGTTGTAAGCTTGTAGTGATGTGTGTAATACAATATTGACCCCAGGTCTGGATGTAGTGTCAGTGTTGTACCAGTTTCTCCTCAAACTAAATGTGTTGTAAGCTTGTAGTGATGTGTGTAATACAATATTGACCCCAGGTCTGGATGTAGTTGTCGTTCACCGTCTCGGTCTGCAGCAAACTGCAGCCATTGTTTCAGGGTGCACTCAACATGTGTTGTATGCATCCTGAGTGCAGGGGTTCCGATGCATCCACCATTAGTGTACTTCTGTTTATTGTGGGGTATATTACATTTTCATAGAACAAAAAATAAGCAAAATGCTAACAAACTAACTAAACTCCATAAATTAAATACATGCTTGAAAATCACCAACATCTCAAACAGATGAACTTCTCAAGTTTAAACAACATCTCACAACTTTAGTAGGAGAAGCCAACCTTGTTGTTTCCTCTCCAGTTACACTACTTTGTTGTGGTTAGTCATTATGTGTGACATGATGTGTCTCACTGTGTACAGTACAGTATAATACACGTACCACACACATCTCACAACTTTAGTAGAAGACAACCTTGTTGTTGTTTCCTCTCCAGTTGCACTACTTTGTTGTTGTTAGTCATTATGTGTGACATGATGTGTCTCACTGTGTACAGTACAGTATAATACACGTACCACACACATCTCACAACTTTAGTAGAAGACAACCTTGTTGTTGTTTCCTCTCCAGTTGCACTACTTTGTTGTTGTTAGTCATTATGTGTGACATGATGTGTCTCACTGTGTACAGTACAGTATAATACACGTACCACACACATCTCACAACTTCAGTAGAAGACAACCTTGTTGTTGTTTCCTCTCCAGTTACACTACTTTGCTGTGGTTAGTCATTATGTGTGACATGATGTGTCTCACTGTGTACAGTACAGTATAATACACGTACCACACACATCTCACAACTTTAGTAGAAGACAACCTTGTTGTTGTTTCCTCTCCAGTTACACTACTTTGTTGTGGTTAGTCATTATGTGTGACATGATGTGTCTCACTGTGTACAGTACAGTATAATACACGTACCACACACATCTCACAACTTTAGTAGAAGACAGCCTTGTTGTTGTTTCCTCTCCAGTTACACTACTTTGTTGTTGTTAGTCATTATGTGTGACATGATGTGTCGCTGTGTACAGTACAGTATAATACACGTACCACACACATCTCACAACTTTAGTAGAAGACAACCTTGTTGTTGTTTCCTCTCCAGTTACACTACTTTGTTGTTGTTAGTCATTATGTGTGACATGATGTGTCGCTGTGTACAGTACAGTATAATACACGTACCACACACATCTCACAACTTTAGTAGAAGACAGCCTTGTTGTTGTTTCCTCTCCAGTTACACTACTTTGTTGTTGTTAGTCATTATGTGTGACATGATGTGTCTCACTGTGTACAGTACAGTATAATACACGTACCACACACATCTCACAACTTTAGTAGAAGACAACCTTGTTGTTGTTTCCTCTCCAGTTGCACTACTTTGTTGTTGTTAGTCATTATGTGTGACATGATGTGTCGCTGTGTACAGTACAGTATAATACACGTACCACACACATCTCACAACTTTAGTAGAAGACAACCTTGTTGTTGTTTCCTCTCCAGTTACACTACTTTGCTGTGGTTAGTCATTATGTGTGACATGATGTGTCTCACTGTGTACAGTACAGTATAATACACGTACCACACACATCTCACAACTTCAGTAGAAGACAACCTTGTTGTTGTTTCCTCTCCAGTTGTACTACTTTGTTGTTGTTAGTCATTATGTGTGCCATGATGTGTCTCACTGTGTACAGTACAGTATAATACACGTACCACACACATCTCACAACTTTAGTAGAAGACAACCTTGTTGTTGTTTCCTCTCCAGTTGCACTACTTTGTTGTTGTTAGTCATTATGTGTGACATGATGTGTCGCTGTGTACAGTACAGTATAATACACGTACCACACACATCTCACAACTTTAGTAGAAGACAACCTTGTTGTTGTTTCCTCTCCAGTTACACTACTTTGTTGTTGTTAGTCATTATGTGTGACATGATGTGTCTCACTGTGTACAGTACAGTATAATACACGTACCACACACATCTCACAACTTCAGTAGAAGACAACCTTGTTGTTGTTTCCTCTCCAGTTACACTACTTTGTTACTTTGTTACTTTGTTAGGAGAAGCCAACCTTGTTGTTGTTTCCTCTCCAGTTGCACTACTTTGTTACTTTGTTAGGAGAAGCCAACCTTGTTGTTGTTTCCTCTCCAGTTGCACTACTTTGCTGTTGTGTTAGTCATTATGTGTCTCACTGCGTCCACTGCCGTTGTCCCTCCAATGAAGGATAGTGCACCGATCCATCAAACAAGGACACAATATATTTTGTTTTACTAAGAAAGACAATAAGTGACATCTAAGTTATACATGATATACATGTATTAGATTGGAACCATTTAACCCTAGGGAACTGTTTTGTTTTACTAAGAAAGACAATAAGTGACATCTAAGTCATACATGATATACATGTATTAGATTGGAACCATTTAACCCTAGGGAACTGTTTTGTTTTACTAAGAAAGACAATAAGTGACATCTAAGTTATACATGATATACATGTATTAGATTGGAACCATTTAACCCTAGGGAACTGTTTTGTTTTACTAAGAAAGACAATAAGTGACATCTAAGTCATACATGATATACATGTATTAGATTGGAACCATTTAATCCTAGGGAACTGTTTTGTTTTACTAAGAAAGACAATAAGTGACATCTAAGTTATGCATGATATACATGTATTAGATTGGAACCATTTAACCCTAGGGAACTGTTTTGTTTTACTAAGAAAGACAATAAGTGACATCTAAGTTATGCATGATATACATGTATTAGATTGGAACCATTTAACCCTAGGGAACTGTTTTGTTTTACTATGAAAGACAATAATTGACATCTAAGTTATACATGATATACATGTATTAGATTGGAACCATTTAACCCTAGGGAACTGTTTTGTTTTACTAAGAAAGACAATAAGTGACATCTAAGTTATGCATGATATACATGTATTAGATTGGAACCATTTAACCCTAGGGAACTGTTTTGTTTTACTATGAAAGACAATAATTGACATCTAAGTTATGCATGATATACATGTATTAGATTGGAACCATTTAACCCTAGGGAACTGTTTTGTTTTACTAAGAAAGACAATAATTGACATCTAAGTTATGCATGATATACATGTATTAGATTGGAACCATTTAACCCTAGGGAACTGTTTTGTTTTACTAAGAAAGACAATAATTGACATCTAAGTTATGCATGATATACATGTATTAGATTGGAACCATTTAACCCTAGGGAACTGTTTTGTTTTACTAAGAAAGACAATAATTGACATCTAAGTCATGCATGATATACATGTATTAGATTGGAACCATTTAACCCTAGGGAACTGTTTTGTTTTACTAAGAAAGACAATAAGTGACATCTAAGTCATACATGATATACATGTATTAGATTGGAACCATTTAACCCTAGGGAACTGTTTTGTTTTACTAAGAAAGACAATAAGTGACATCTAAGTTATGCATGATATACATGTATTAGATTGGAACCATTTAACCCTAGGGAACTGTTTTGTTTTACTAAGAAAGACAATAAGTGACATCTAAGTTATGCATGATATACATGTATTAGATTGGAACCATTTAACCCTAGGGAACTGTTTTGTTTTACTATGAAAGACAATAATTGACATCTAAGTTATACATGATATACATGTATTAGATTGGAACCATTTAACCCTAGGGAACTGTTTTGTTTTACTAAGAAAGACAATAAGTGACATCTAAGTTATGCATGATATACATGTATTAGATTGGAACCATTTAACCCTAGGGAACTGTTTTGTTTTACTATGAAAGACAATAATTGACATCTAAGTTATGCATGATATACATGTATTAGATTGGAACCATTTAACCCTAGGGAACTGTTTTGTTTTACTAAGAAAGACAATAAGTGACATCTAAGTTATGCATGATATACATGTATTAGATTGGAACCATTTAACCCTAGGGAACTGTTTTGTTTTACTAAGAAAGACAATAATTGACATCTAAGTTATGCATGATATACATGTATTAGATTGGAATCATTTAACCCTAGGGAACTGTTTTGTTTTACTAAGAAAGACAATAATTGACATCTAAGTCATGCATGATATACATGTATTAGATTGGAACCATTTAACCCTAGGGAACTGTTTTGTTTTACTAAGAAAGACAATAAGTGACATCTAAGTTATGCATGATATACATGTATTAGATTGGAACCATTTAACCCTAGGGAACTGTTTTGTTTTACTAAGAAAGACAATAATTGACATCTAAGTTATGCATGATATACATGTATTAGATTGGAACCATTTAACCCTAGGGAACTGTTTTGTTTTACTAAGAAAGACAATAAGTGACATCTAAGTTATGCATGATATACATGTATTAGATTGGAACCATTTAACCCTAGGGAACTGTTTTGTTTTACTATGAAAGACAATAATTGACATCTAAGTTATACATGATATACATGTATTAGATTGGAACCATTTAACCCTAGGGAACTGTTTTGTTTTACTATGAAAGACAATAATTGACATCTAAGTTATGCATGATATACATGTATTAGATTGGAACCATTTAACCCTAGGGAACTGTTTTGTTTTACTAAGAAAGACAATAAGTGACATCTAAGTCATGCATGATATACATGTATTAGATTGGAACCATTTAACCCTAGGGAACTGTTTTGTTTTACTAAGAAAGACAATAAGTGACATCTAAGTCATGCATGATATACATGTATTAGATTGGAACCATTTAACCCTAGGGAACTGTTTTGTTTTACTATGAAAGACAATAATTGACATCTAAGTTATGCATGATATACATGTATTAGATTGGAACCATTTAACCCTAGGGAACTGTTTTGTTTTACTAAGAAAGACAATAATTGACATCTAAGTTATGCATGATATACATGTATTAGATTGGAACCATTTAACCCTAGGGAACTGTTTTGTTTTACTAAGAAAGACAATAAGTGACATCTAAGTCATGCATGATATACATGTATTAGATTGGAACCATTTAACCCTAGGGAACTGTTTTGTTTTACTATGAAAGACAATAATTGACATCTAAGTTATGCATGATATACATGTATTAGATTGGAACCATTTAACCCTAGGGAACTGTTTTGTTTTACTAAGAAAGACAATAATTGACATCTAAGTTATGCATGATATACATGTATTAGATTGGAACCATTTAACCCTAGGGAACTGTTTTGTTTTACTAAGAAAGACAATAAGTGACATCTAAGTTATGCATGATATACATGTATTAGATTGGAACCATTTAACCCTAGGGAACTGTTTTGTTTTACTAAGAAAGACAATAAGTGACATCTAAGTCATGCATGATATACATGTATTAGATTGGAACCATTTAACCCTAGGGAACTGTTTTGTTTTACTATGAAAGACAATAAGTGACATCTAAGTTATGCATGATATACATGTATTAGATTGGAACCATTTAACCCTAGGGAACTGTTTTGTTTTACTAAGAAAGACAATAATTGACATCTAAGTTATGCATGATATACATGTATTAGATTGGAACCATTTAACCCTAGGGAACTGTTTTGTTTTACTAAGAAAGACAATAAGTGACATCTAAGTTATGCATGATATACATGTATTAGATTGGAACCATTTAACCCTAGGGAACTGTTTCGTGGGTGCAGGTGTATCAATCTAAAACTGTCCATCAGAAAGAAATTTATTAAGATTAAATGAAGTTATAATTGAACATTCTAAGTGAAAATGGGTTTACTGTTTCCAAGAAGTTTAAAATGATATTGGGTACACAGGGTCTATCAAGTCTATCCAGTATTTTGAGCTCTAGAATCCCTGAAGGCTTAAACTTGGCTGTCTATTTACAAGGTGGCCATGCAGGTATCTTGACAATCTATATGCCAGAAGGGCATATGCTCACAGCTTTTGTCTTGTCCTCATGAGGACTTAGCTAAGGATGGAAGAAAGAAAATAGCAAAGTAGCTAATAAGAAAAATAGCAAGGATTGTTTCGTCTGGTGCTATGAATCTATTGTTTGGATACCAATAACATTGACCACTAAGCACCTAAAATAACAACACTAAATGCACTACTCAGTCTACGTGCAAGTACCCTCAAGCACGCACGGTTGTATACCAAATAACTCACCATCTGTTTGATGTCAGTCTTGTCCTGCAGAATTGTCTCTACGGCCTGCAGATCCTCCAAGGAGGTAATGGGAAGGGTGATGCCAGAAGGGTGATGCCAGATCGGCTGACGTGTTTGTCGTATTGGTACCACCCCTCCCAGCAAGTTGTTGTATTAGTACCACCCCTCCCAGCAAGTTGTTTTATTGGTACCACCCCTCCCAGCAAGTTGTTGCATTGGTACCACCCCTCCCAGCAAGTTGTAGTATTGGTACCACCCCTCCCAGCAAGTTGTTGTATTTGTACCACCCCTCCCAGCAAGTTGTAGTATTGGTACCACCCCTCCCAGCAAGTTGTTGTATTGGTACCACCCCTCCCAGCAAGTTGTTGTATTGGTACCACCCCTCCCAGCAAGTTGTTTTATTGGTACCACTCCTCCCAGCAAGTTGTTGCATTGGTACCACCCCTCCCAGCAAGTTGTAGTATTGGTACCACCCCTCCCAGCAAGTTGTTGTATTGGTACCACCCCTCCCAGCAAGTTGTAGTATTGGTACCACCCCTCCCAGCAAGTTGTTGTATTGGTACCACCCCTCCCAGCAAGTTGTAGTATTGGTACCACCCCTCCCAGCAGGTTGTTGTATTGGTACCACCCCTCCCAGCAAGTTGTTGGATTGGTACCACCCATCCCAGCAAGTTGTTGTATTGGTACCACCCCTCCCAGCAAGTTGTTGCATTGGTACCACCCCTCCCAGCAAGTTGTTGTATTGTTACTACCCTTCCCAGCAAGTTGTTGTATTGGTACCACTCCTCCCAGCAAGTTGTTGTATTGGTACCACCCTTCCCAGCAAGTTGTTGTATTGGTACCACCCTCCCAGCAAGTTGTTGTATTGGTACCACCCCTCCCAGCAAGTTGTTGTATTGGTACCACCCTTCCCAGCAAGTTGTTGTATTGGTACCACCCCTCCCAGTAAGTTGTCGTATTGGTACCACCCTCCCAGCAAGTTGTTGCAGGAGCACATTGTTCTGGGCAATCATACAGCCGTTGTGCTCTACCTGCTGAACAAGCCTCTCCATCACCGCAACCACTGCCAGTTCAACGGGCGAAACTGCAGATACAGACGCGACTGTTTATTATTTATTTTGTAACTCACACACGCACGCATTCATGCCTGCTATGCTGAGTGCATGGTGTGTATGCATTCCCATATGGCAATGGGGGAATTTCAAAAGTGAATTACTTTCAATATGTAAACAAACCAAATTCAATACAATATCTTTAATCCAGACTAAACCGAGCACGTATATAGATCATCATACTTGTGATCTGAGTTCCATATATTAGTGCAGACATTAAACATGATACACAGTAATGTACAGCTGTAAACATTTATATATGTACAGCTGTTTCTGTCACATATTCAGATATAATAGATAGCTTATTCCAGGGTTTACATATTGTGGATGAAAAACGCAAGTTGTAGCTAGTATATAAATCTATTAACTAAATTCCTAATTACAGATTGAGAACTTTGTATATCAGAGGGCATTAAAAAGATACTTTTCCATTTCTATATACGTGTGTCTCCTTTATTTATAACTTTAATACTATTTTACAAATATTAACATCTTTTGTCACACAATAGTAGACACATGCCATGATATAGACTACCATAATAATTACTTAGAGCTGTCAAATGTTGGTTAACTCTGCTACTAGTAAAGAGTTACACTACTTAACTTAAATGAGTCATTCATGTTGCTACAATCTACACTTACCTGCACATGATCTGAGTGTTGTCATGCTGCCGCTACTGGCTGGAACTTGCTGAGGAGTTGACGGAGGATGGAATGTGTTGGAAGAGCTCTTGACGTGGAAGGTGTTGGTGTACTACATGTGGAATGTGTTGGAAGATTTTTTGATGTGGAAGGTATCGGTGTTCTACATGTGGAATGTGTTGGAAGAGTTCTTGTCGTGGAAGGTGTTAGTGTACATGTGGAATGTGTTGGAAGAGTTCTTGTTGTGGAAGGTGTTGGTGTACTACATGTGGAATGTGTTGGAAGAGTTCTTGATGTGGAAGGCATCGGTGTACTACATGTCGAATGTGTTGGAAGAGTTCTTGTCGTGGAAGGTGTCGGTGTACTACATGTGGAATGTATTGGAAGAGTTCTTGTTGTGGAAGGTATCGGTGTACTACATGTGGAATGTGTTGGAAAAGCTCTTGACGTGGAAGGTGTCGGTGTACTACATGTGGAATGTGTTGGAAGAACTCTTGATGTGGAAGGTGTCGGTGTACTACATGTGGAATATGTTGGAAAAGCTCTTGATGTGGAAGGTGTCGGTGGACTACATGTGAAATGTGTTGGAAAAGCTCTTGATGTCGAAGTACTACATGTGGAATGTGTTGGAAAAAGCTCTTGATGTTGAAGGTGTCAGTGTACTACATGTGGAATGTGTTGGAAGAGCTGTTGACATGGAAGGTGTCGGTGTACTACATGTGGAATGTGTTGGAAGAACTCTTGATGTGGAAGGTGTCGGTGTACTACATGTGGAATGTGTTGGAAAAGCTCTTGATGTCGGTGTACTACATGTGGAATGTGTTGGAAAAGCTCTTGACGTCGAAGGTATCGGTGTACTACATGTGGAATGTGTTGGAAGAGCTCTTGACGTGGAAGGTGTCGGTGTACTACATGTGGAATGTGTTGGAAGAACTCTTGACGTGGAAGGTGTCAGTGTACTACATGTGGAATGTGTTGGAAGAAATCTTGACGTGGAAGGTATCGGTGTACTACATGTGGTTGTGTGGTTGTCATATGGTACTGGAATGACTGGCTCATCATTGAAGTGGGGTGAAAGTGTGGTTGTCATATGGTACTGGAATGACTGGCTCATTATTGAAGTGGGGTGAAAGTGTGGTTGTCATATGGTACTGGAATGACTGACTCATCATTGAAGTGGGGTGAAAGCGTGGTTGTCATATGGTACTGGAATGACTGACTCATCATTGAAGTGGGGTGAAAGTGTGGTTGTCATATGGTACTGGAATGACTGGCTCATCATTGAAGTGGGGTGAAAGTGTGGTTGTCATATGGTACTGGAATGACTGGCTCATCATTGAAGTGGGGTGAAAGTGTGGTTGTCATATGGTACTGGAATGACTGGCTCATCATTGAAGTGGGGTGAAAGTGTGGTTGTCATATGGTACTGGAATGACTGACTCATCATTGAAGTGGGGTGAAAGTGTGGTTGTCACATGGTACTGGAGTGGCGGACTCATCATTGAAGTGGGGTGAAAGTGTGATTGTCATATGGTACTGGAGTGACTGGCTCATCATTGAAGTGGGGTGAAAGTGTGATTGTCATATGGTACTGGAGTGGCGGACTCATCATTGAAGTGGGGTGAAAGTGTGGTTGTAATATGGTACTGGAATGACTGACTCATCATTGAAGTGGGGTGAAAGTGTGGTTGTCATATGGTACTGGAATGACTGACTCATCATGCTGGCTCATGTTCCAGACAAGCTCTTGTGATGACAAATTGAAAATATTTTGTGTCAATACTCTCATCATCACTTTGAGGCAACGTAACATACCAAGCTTTCTAAAATGTAAACAGAACATGGACAAGCATATTGAGTAAAATGTTGAGAATATACCGGATGAGGGTGCTGTGTATGTGTGTGAAGATGACATTGATTGGTTGAGCTATTTTTGTTATTCAGTTTCTTACTTGTTGACTTGTCCCCTGTCTCAAGTCCATAATCACGATGGCCTCATTGTTGACTTGTAATAATGTCCCCTGTCTCAAGTCCGTAATCACGATGGCCTCATTGTTGACTTGTAATAATATCCCCTATCTCAAGTCCGTAATCACGAAGGCCTCATTGTTGACTTGTAATAATGTCCCCTTTCTCAAGTCTGTAATCACGATGGCCTCATTGTTGACTTGTAATAATGTCCCCTGTCTCAAGTCCGTAATCACGATGGCCTCATTGTTGACTTGTAATAATGTCCCTGTCTCAAGTCCGTAATCACGATGGCCTCATTGTTGACTTGTAATAATGTCCCCTGTCTCAAGTCTGTAATCACGATGGCCTCATTGTTGACTTGTAATAATGTCCCCTGTCTCAAGTCAGTAATCACGATGGCCTCATTGTTGACTTGTAATAATGTCCCCTGTCTCAATTCAGTAATCACGATGGCCTCATTGCTGACTTGTAATAATGTCCCCTGTCTCCAGTCAGTAATCACAATGGCTTCATTGCTGACTTGTAATAATGTCCCCTGTCTCAAGTCAGTAATCACGATGGCCTCATTGTTGACTTGTAATAATGTCCCCTGTCTCAAGTCAGTAATCACGATGGCCTCATTGTTGACTTGTAATAATGTCCCCTGTCTCAAGTTAGTAATCACGATGGCGTCATTGTTGACTTGTAATAATGTCCCCTGTCTCAAGTCAGTAATCACGATGGCCTCATTGTTGACTTGTAATAATGTCCCCTGTCTCAAGTCAGTAATCACGATGGCCTCATTGTTGACTTGTAATAATGTCCCCTGTCTCAAGTCAGTAATCACGATGGCCTCATTGTTGACTTGTAATAATGTCCCCTGTCTCAAGTCAGTAATCACGATGGCCTCATTGTTGACTTGTAATAATGTCCCCTGTCTCAAGTCAGTAATCACGATGGCCTAATTGTTGACTTGTAATAATGTCCCCTCTCTCAAGTCAGTAATCACGATGGCCTCATTGCTGACTTGTAATAATGTCAGCTGTCTCAAGTCAGTAATCACGATGGCCTCATTGCTGACTTGTAATAATGTCAGCTGTCTCAAGTCAGTAATCACGATGGCCTCATTGCTGACTTGTAATAATGTCCCCTGTCTCAAGTCAGTAATCACGATGGCCTCATTGCTGACTTGTAATAATGTCCCCTGTCTCAAGTCAGTAATCACGATGGCCTCATTGCTGACTTGTAATAATGTCAGCTGTCTCAAGTCAGTAATCACGATGGCCTCATTGCTGACTTGTAATAATATCCCGTCTCAAGTCAGTAATCACGATGGCTTCATTGCTGATTTGTAATAATATCCCCATCTCAAGTCAGTAATCACGATGGCGTCATTGCTGACTTGTATTAATATCCCCATCTCAAGTCAGTAATCACGATGGCCTCATTGCTGATTTGTAATAATATCCCCATCTCAAGTCAGTAATCACGATGGCCTCATTGCTGACTTGTAATAATATCCCCATCTCAAGTCAGTAATCACGATGGCCTCATTGCTGACTTGTAATAATGTCCCCTGTCTCAAGTCCGTAATCACGATGGCCTCATTGTTGACTTGTAATAATGTCCCCTGTCTCAAGTCAGTAATCACGATGGCCTCATTGTTGACTTGTAATAATGTCCCCTGTCTCAAGTCAGTAATCACGATGGCGTCATTGCTGACTTGTAATAATGTCCCCTGTCTCAAGTCAGTAATCACGATGGCGTCATTGTTGACTTGTAATAATGTCCCCTGTCTCAAGTCAGTAATCACGATGGCCTCATTGTTGACTTGTAATAATGTCCCCTGTCTCAAGTCAGTAATCACGATGGCCTCATTGTTGACTTGTAATAATGTCCCCTGTCTCAAGTCAGTAATCACGATGGCGTCATTGTTGACTTGTAATAATGTCCCCTGTCTCAAGTCAGTAATCACGATGGCGTCATTGTTGACTTGTAATAATGTCCCCTGTCTCAAGTCAGTAATCACGATGGCCTCATTGTTGACTTGTAATAATGTCCCCTGTCTCAAGTCAGTAATCACGATGGCCTCATTGTTGACTTGTAATAATGTCCCCTGTCTCAAGTCAGTAATCACGATGGCCTCATTGTTGACTTGTAATAATGTCCCCTGTCTCAAGTCAGTAATCACGATGGCCTCATTGTTGACTTGTAATAATATCCCTATCTCAAGTCAGTAATCACGATGGCTTCATTGTTGACTTGTAATAATATCCCTATCTCAAGTCAGTAATCACGATGGCCTCATTGCTGACTTGTAATAATATCCCTATCTCAAGTCGGTAATCACGATGGCGTCATTGTTGACTTGTAATAATATCCCCTATCTCAAGTCAGTAATCACGATGGCCTCATTGCTGACTTGTAATAATATCCCCATCTCAAGTCAGTAATCACGATGGCCTCATTGCTGACTTGTAATAATATCCCCATCTCAAGTCAGTAATCACGATGGCCTCATTGTTGACTTGTAATAATATCCCCATCTCAAGTCAGTAATCACGATGGTCTCATTGCTGACTTGTAATAATATCCCCATCTCAAGTCAGTAATCACGATGGCGTCATTGTTGACTTGTAATAATATCCTCTATCTCAAGTCAGTAATCACGATGGCCTCATTGCTGACTTGTAATAATATCCCTATCTCAAGTCAGTAATCACGATGGCCTCATTGCTGACTTGTAATAATATCCCCATCTCAAGTCAGTAATCACGATGGCCTCATTGCTGACATGTAATAATATCCCCATCTCAAGTCAGTAATCACGATGGCGTCATTGTTGACTTGTAATAATATCCCCATCTCAAGTCAGTAATCACTATGGCGTCATTGTTGATCTGTAATAATATCCCCATCTCAAGTCAGTAATCACGATGGCCTCATTGCTGACTTGTAATAATATCCCCTATCTCAAGTCAATAATCACGATGGCCTCATTGTTGAATTGTAATAATATCCCCTATCTCAAGTCAGTAATCACGATGGCCTCATTGTTGACTTTTAATAATATCCCCATCTCAAGTCAATAATCACGATGGCTTCATTGTTGACTTGATTGAGGATGATTGATGCTCAAGGTTATTTAAATCAAACCATATTTTTTCAAGTTACATATAATGACACATGAAGACATATGTGATTTAAATAGGTATGCTATTGATAAACTGACTTATGCTATTGATAAACTGACTTACATTCTCTTGACACTTTACTATATAATGATGACAAGAATACATTTTTTTATTTGGAACTGTAGAAACAATGTATTTTTGCACAGTTGACAGTCTCCCAGTGTCTGTATGACTATAGAGTAAAACATAAACATTTCCCATTGGTCAGATCCCACAGCCACAGGTGCCACTAGTAGTCTGTGTGCTTCACAAGTTGGGAAGCCATGGACAAGTTTGAAAGAATAAAATAAACAAGCCTATTCTCATATGCTGTGCACAGTTTCCATATCCTGTAGACTTGTCAGTTGCCATCTGGTGACTGGCAAGTTTTAATGGCCTTTGTAATTTGCTTAAAGGGTGGCCAAAAGCAACCACCACTTTCGGTCAGCCAACATTCTGGCAAAAGCTCAATTTCCTTTGGGTCACTTTCTACAAATTCGACAATGTAATACATGGCCTGCCAAAAAATGGTTTTACCATATACAAGGTTGTATTTCATAAACAAGTTGTTATTGATAATGTCATGTTAATTTCCCCACCAATTGATTTCCAAAACTATCAAAGAATTATTAATTTGCATATGTATGAAGAAGTGGAACTACAACATGAATGTTCCTGTAAGAAATTACAACATACTTACACAATACCTCAGACACTGGATATAGTTCTAGATCCTCTAATATTACAACATACTTACACAATACCTCAGACACTGGATATAGTTCTAGATCCTCTAATATTCTGGAAACCTTGTATATACCCAGAACACTTGATTTTACAGGATAAGAAAACAAATCTTCTTTCACTGCATATTGTTGTTCAGCAACGTGGACACTATTATTGTACAGAACAATATTACAAACTACCATAACAGAACTACCTGTCATTATGCAGTGGTTACCTTCAGAGAAATTAATGAAAAACCCTGCAATATGTATAGAACTCTGTTGCACACATTCATCTGATGATACATGAATGGGCAGTGAACCACTGGAATGTTTGCTAGCTGCTGGTTCCTGTTGTGACAGGTTTCAGCCATTCTCCTAACTACTTGCTGTGTTGCTTGTTGTGGTTTACGCACCATTTTTCTCATTGAGAAGAGATCATTTTCAAATGGCAATGCTGAAAAATTAATTGTCTAGTGGCCCATATCTTCTTGCATCTTGTGCAAGGTGGACCAAATTATGGACATTATAAACCAGCATTTCTGGACCATATATATACTATGTACATCAGACAGTTTGTGACACAATACAACAGGTCCCTGTGTACATCAGACAGTTTGTGACACAATACAACAGGTCCTGTGTACATCAGTTTGTGACACAATACAACAGGTCCCTGTGTACACCAAACAGTTTGTGACACAATATAACAGGTCCCTGTGTACATCAGACAGTTTGTGACACAATAGAACAGGTCCCTGTGTACATCAGACAGTTTGTGACACAATACAACAGGTCCCTGTGTACATCAGACAGTTTGTGACACAATACAACAGGTCCCTGTGTACATCAGACAGTTTGTGACACAATACAACAGGTCCCTGTGTACATCAGATAGTTTGTGACACAATACAACAGGTCCCTGTGTACATCAGACAGTTTGTGACACAATAGAACAGGTCCCTGTGTACATCAGACAGTTTGTGACACAATACAACAGGTCCCTGTGTACATCAGACAGTTTGTGACACAATACAACAGGTCCCTGTGTACATCAGACAGTTTGTGACACAATACAACAGGTCCCTGTGTACATCAGATAGTTTGTGACACAATACAACAGGTCATGTGTACATCAGACAGTTTGTGACACAATACAACAGGTCCTGTGTACATCAGTTTGTGACACAATACAACAGGTCCCTGTGTACACCAAACAGTTTGTGACACAATATAACAGGTCATGTGTACATCAGACAGTTTGTGACACAATACAACAGGTCCTGTGTACATCAGACAGTTTGTGACACAATACAACATGTCCCTGTGTACATCAGACAGTTTGTGACAATACAACAGGTCCCTGTGTACATCAGACAGTTTGTGACACAATACAACAGGTCCTGTGTACATCAGACAGTTTGTGACACAATACAACAGGTCCCTGTGTACATCAGACAGTTTGTGACACAATACAACAGGTCCCTGTGTACATCAGACAGTTTGTGACACAATACAACAGGTCCCTGTGTACATCAGATAGTTTGTGACACAATACAATAGGTCATGTGTACATCAGACAGTTTGTGACACAATACAACAGGTCCTGTGTACATCAGTTTGTGACACAATACAACAGGTCCCTGTGTACACCAAACAGTTTGTGACACAATATAACAGGTCCCTGTGTACATCAGACAGTTTGTGACACAATACAACAGGTCCTGTGTACATCAGACAGTTTGTGACACAATACAACAGGTCCCTGTGTACATCAGACAGTTTGTGACACAATACAACAGGTCCCTGTGTACATCAGACAGTTTGTGACACAATACAACAGGTCCCTGTGTACATCAGACAGTTTGTGACACAATACAACAGGTCCTGTGTACAAAAAAATTGCACAAACTCTGTTGCTTTTCTATCTTTCCACTTCTGGTCTTTCTTGCCAGGTACATAAGCTGCCAGACTTGTCAGTGATTCACTGATCTGACGCATCATGTTACAGCCGATTCTTACTCTGACCCATCATCCACAAAAGAATCAAACGCTGTGTTACACTCAAGCAAACTAGATGCATGTAGTCTAGTGGAAATTGGCTGACCATTCCAATTGAGAGACCACCAAATGGCGGGGAACCAATATGGTGGTCTCCATCAGTCATCTCATCAAACTGGACATCTGTGTGCAGTGAGACAGCTATTTCTGGAAATGTCATTTTGTTGCAGTATACCCCTGGTTGTGTGAACTTTTCACAACCATGGTACCCTGAATGCTCTTCGCCTTTTTTAAGAAGGCTCTTGCTGGGGCGTCACATATGACAGCTGCTCTCCAAAGAAAAAACCCTCTCTTTCCAAAAGGGACATCTCAGAAGTAGTCCTTCACAAACTCTGAAACATCGGTTGGCTTTTCAACACCACAGAATAAGCCAATGATGGATGGACTTTTACTAGGCATGTTATCCACCAAATTGGCCAAAACTGCAAGTTAGAGCTCTTAAATAGAGGCCGACCATCAATGTTAATCTGCAGCAGAATGCATTGCTGCATGATACTGCATTGCTGTGATTGTAACTGTGACATTGCTGTGATTGTAACTGTGACATTGTGATTTTAACTGTAATATTGTTGTGATTTTAACTGCGACAGTTTTTCTGCAATATCATTGGTATCAGAATCACAGAATTCAACATTACTCTCAGAAGTTGACCAATCAATAGTGTTGCTCTCCAAAATAGCTTCACTGTCTAATTCTCTCTCTATGGTTTCTGCTTGCAAATTATCACTGATCCTGTCAGTCTCTTGTAACTCTCTATACACAGGTTCATTTGGAACCACATCGTTTGCTCTATCAACAGACTGATGATGTTCAACAGTGACAGTGTCAGTTCCTACAACCTCCACAAGTCCACTGTCAGTACTGGATAAAACGGCTCCAAAATTGTCAGCAACATTGTTATGAACCCGCCTATGTTTTGACCAGTATGAAAAACTTGATTTCACAGAAGCATCCATAATAACTAAAAACTACAGAAAAAAAACAGATCTCCCAGAGATGCCCTACAGAATTCCCTTTTGCTTAGTTTTTATATAGGTGAACATATACCGGCCCAAGTGATAGTCACTCATCAGGTACACTGTACGGATTACATGATTAATCGCATATATTGGATGTCATTGGGGAAGTGTTACCATGCAGATCGCGACTATGGCGACCACTTGACAACGGCACCCCAACCAATGAGCATATGTGAGATTCTTCGCTAGATGTCGCTACGATTTTTTTAAGTTAACGTAACATAGGCGTGACGTCGTCGCGTTGCCGTCTGCCCACTACAAGTTTCCACGGTTGGCCCAACGCTGACATTAGGTCAACATGCAGATCGCGACCGCGGCGAGCATATTACAATGTTGGTCCAACCAAGCTGTGCTAGCTGGGATTCCTGTCATGTAGATGACTACATCTTTACATTATAGCTATACTTTTGGAAAGCTTTGAGCTTACATATTTAATATGAATATTCCAATTAAGTAAATCATCAACATAAACACCCAAAAATTTTTGCAACTCTTACTGTCAATTTTAACATTTTGTATATTTATAACATCTTCACTGAGCATACGATTTCCAAATAGCATATAATTAGTTTTATATATGTTTAATGTTAACCTATTTACTGCAAAACAAGTATCCCAGATAGCAGGTATACGTTGGGCCAACGTGGGTATTTGGCGTTGTCCCAACGTTGCTACCCACGGTGGGCCAACGTCATTTTGCTCAGTGGTCCTACATTGGCCCCACTAGTTGGCATGATATTGGGCCAACGTGGGTTTATACAACACTTCGTTGGGCCAATGTGGTTGTTACACGTGTATGTTGTATTTTCATTGGGCCAACGTGGGTTTGTACTACACTTCCGTTGGGCCAATGTTGGGCTAATGCATACTTAATCCATGGGTGTTTTTTGTTGGGCCAATGTGTGCTTGTGCGCGTGCGTGCGTGCGTGCGTGCGTGCGTGCGTGCGTTGAGACACTGAACATTGGTTACATAGTATATAAGCAACGTGCGTATAATGAAAACATTAGTCTTGATTGTTAGTAAATGTTTATTAATATGGAACTGTAAAACATGGCATGACACACATTCACGCATGAGATCGTTGTAACATGAAAAACAATGTCCTCTGAATATATTACCCATAAACAGATCATGGTTAATTCAATGGCACTGCAGACACCTCCATGCAAAGCAACGTAACAATATGATATAGTTTTATCCAGATCATTATATTGTGACAAAAATAAATGAGAAACATGGCATATTTACCACAATCCAAGAGAGCATATTAATATAATTATAATAGGCATTTATCCAGGCTTTCCAAATATTGACAAAGACAACTACATTTATCCATCACTATAGTCGAGAAAACCCCATGGCATAATTAATATGCCCAAGAGAGCTCCATAATAATTATATAAGGCAAAGCTGCTTTCACGCAGATTTTTCAAATACTTTGACAAAATACAACAATAAACCTCGTAGATCACACAGAATTAGATGGTAGACACGCATCTCTCAGTGAACTATGAGAACTACAGTTACCCTCCAAATGTATGACTAGTTGGAAACCCTATGGCATGACTAGTTGGTAACCCTATGGCATGACGAGTTGGTAACCCTATGGCATGACGAGTTGGTAACCCTATGGCATGACTCGTTGGTAACCCTATGGCATGACTCGTTGGTAACCCTATGGCATGACTCGTTGGTAACCCTATGGCATGACTAGTTGGTAACCCTATGGCATGACCAGTTGGTAACCCTATGGCATGACTAGTTGGTAATCCTATGGCATGACTAGTTGGTAACCCTATGGCATGAGTTGGTAATCCTATGGCATGATGAGTTGGTAATCCTATGGCATGATTAGTTGGTAACCCTATGGCATGACTAGTTGGTAACCCTATGGCATGACTAGTTGGTAACCCTATGACATGACTAGTTGGTAACCCTATGGCATGACTAACACCACCCCCTTCCAACCAAGAGGGCAACAACATACCCCCCATGGTCCGGACCTGTCAAATTGATCTAACACAGATTCAGATCTTCATCCTCGCTCTCCTCTCAGGACTGACTGTAGGAGTTCTGGCCAAGGTCCTCCTCATCCGACCCCCATCGTGACCCTTGGCCTACCTCAGTCAGTCCTTCATCACCTTCTCCACTTCCGAATCTGTGGTGTGTTGACAAGACCAGTTTAACTGCAATTAATATGATAATGCAGGATTACATTTCTATACCATAGCTACAGTGGTTTGTGGTTTTGTCTGATATATCTGCTCTAATATCCACCAGAATAGTCATATCCACCAGAATAGTAATATCCACCAGAATAGTCATATCCATCAGAGTCCCATTTGTCCCGGCCTAAAGTGTCAACATTTGTGGACATGAGACTGAACAAGATTGACAAAGATTTAACAAGATTGTCATCCAAGGCTAAACACCCAGATAACAAGTGGACAAGGAAGCCATTGGCGTATCGAGAGTCCAACATTTTGTTATCTATGTGTGACCTGCCTTCTGAGATATTTATACTTCCGAGATATATTAGGAGACACCATTGTTTGTTGTCCACATGTACCAGCAACAATGTTCTCTTTATGCTCACTTGGATGATCAGCAATTAAATGTATTTGGGGATCGAGAATATTAACTGATAATTAGTCAATTTGAACCCTTAAAACAACAATAATCACACAAGAACAGTAATTTAAGATTGTTAGCAACAGATATTTCAGTTATGCTATTTTAGACATCCTATGTATATTATGGATGTACTCCTCCTTGGTGAAAATAGCCTTCACCAAATAAGCTTCCACTAATTAAAAACTACATAATATATTTTGTTCAAATACAAACAGTAAAATTTTTCTTACCTGTAATTAGTGTAATTAGTAGCTGGATCTTGGCACCAGAAAATGCTCTTTTGGTGCCCTTCCCCATCCAGTTCAGCTGCTTGGCCAGGTGAGGGGACAGCACGTGTCACATAGTGGGGCGGACATTGTCGTTTGTGGTTTCCCCTCCAATTGTGCCGAGGAATGCCAACTGCAACAACAAAAATCCGTTACTTTTAATACCACGAACGCCGACGTCTGTTTGCCGAGTAGGGGAATGTCCGTATCTCTAAGGTTTAACGCACCATAGCTAATTAATTATTTAGCCTCGGTGAACTTGCTGATATGATGGGTGGTTACAATTTGATATGATGGGTGGTTACAATTTGATATGATGGGTGGTGACAATTAAACATGTAGGCCCCCTATTATTACACTGCTTACATCATACCACTGTAGTATCTAAACAAAACAAAACTATAGTTCCAACAGGAACACAGCTGTACAGATATGCCCCACGCTACATGCATACAAGAAATCAAATCACGAGTTCAGATATTTGTTGTGTGTGCGAGGTGCTATTGTACAACACAGTTCTGAAACCACAAACCAGTGGCGTGGTAAATAACAAGAGGGGATATGCCCCACTTTCCCCTACCAAAAAGTAAATTCATAGTGGGTTTCATTATACAACAAACACCAGCTTATATAGAAACTCCCTTGCAATTATGACATATATATGTGACGGTTTCACAGCCCTGAGCATCTGTCTTGCCTGCATAGCCATAGAAGTTGATCCCATTACTAAATATGTGTACATCAACACTTATGGAAATGCACAATGTTTCAAATGACAAGCAAAACAACATCATCCAATTATTTAACAGACTGTGTGCAGAAATATGTGTTTGTATGAGACATGCATGACAGTGGCTACAACTGATGTGTAGTATACATACCACATTCTTCTCTGTGTCTCATCCACAGAGACATGACAGTGGCTACAACTGATGTATAGTATACATACCACATTCTTCTCTGTGTCTCGTCCACAGAGACATACATGACAGTGGCTACAACTGATGTATAGTATACATACCACATTCTTCTCCGTGTCTCATCCACAGAGACATACATGACAGTGGCTTCTCTGTGTCTCATCCACAGAGACATGACAGTGGCTACAACTGATGTATAGTATACATACCACATTCTTCTCTGTGTCTCGTCCACAGAGACATGACAGTGGCTACAACTGATGTATAGTATACATACCACATTCTTCTCTGTGTCTCATCCACAGAGACATACATGACAGTGGCTACAACTGATGTATAGTATACATACCACATTCTTCTCTGTGTCTTGTCCACAGAGACATGACAGTGGCTACAACTGATGTATAGTATACATACCACATTCTTCTCTGTGTCTAGTCCACAGAGACATGACAGTGGCTACAACTGATGTATAGTATACATACCACATTCTTCTCTGTGTCTCGTCCACAGAGACATGACAGTGGCTACAACTGATGTATAGTATACATACCACATTCTTCTCTGTGTCTAGTCCACAGAGACATGACAGTGGCTACAACTGATGTATAGTATACATACCACATTCTTCTCCGTGTCTCATCCACAGAGACATACATGACAGTGGCTACAACTGATGTATAGTATGCATACCACATTCTTCTCTGTGTCTCGTCCACAGAGACATGACAGTGGCTACAACTGATGTATAGTATACATACCACATTCTTCTCTGTGTCTAGTCCACAGAGACATGACAGTGGCTACAACTGATGTATAGTATACATACCACATTCTTCTCTGTGTCTCATCCACAGAGACATGACAGTGGCTACAACTGATGTATAGTATACATACCACATTCTTCTCCGTGTCTCATCCACAGAGACATACATGACAGTGGCTACAACTGATGTGTAGTATACATACCACATTCTTCTCTGTGTCTCGTCCACAGAGACATGACAGTGGCTACAACTGATGTATAGTATACATACCACATTCTTCTCTGTGTCTAGTCCACAGAGACATGACAGTGGCTACAACTGATGTATAGTATACATACCACATTCTTCTCTGTGTCTCGTCCACAGAGACATGACAGTGGCTACAACTGATGTATAGTATACATACCACATTCTTCTCTGTGTCTCATCCACAGAGACATACATGACAGTGGCTACAACTGATGTATAGTATACATACCACATTCTTCTCTGTGTCTTGTCCACAGAGACATGACAGTGGCTACAACTGATGTATAGTATACATACCACATTCTTCTCTGTGTCTAGTCCACAGAGACATGACAGTGGCTACAACTGATGTATAGTATACATACCACATTCTTCTCTGTGTCTCGTCCACAGAGACATGACAGTGGCTACAACTGATGTATAGTATACATACCACATTCTTCTCTGTGTCTAGTCCACAGAGACATGACAGTGGCTACAACTGATGTATAGTATACATACCACATTCTTCTCCGTGTCTCATCCACAGAGACATACATGACAGTGGCTACAACTGATGTATAGTATGCATACCACATTCTTCTCTGTGTCTCGTCCACAGAGACATGACAGTGGCTACAACTGATGTATAGTATACATACCACATTCTTCTCTGTGTCTAGTCCACAGAGACATGACAGTGGCTACAACTGATGTATAGTATACATACCACATTCTTCTCTGTGTCTCATCCACAGAGACATGACAGTGGCTACAACTGATGTATAGTATACATACCACATTCTTCTCCGTGTCTCATCCACAGAGACATACATGACAGTGGCTACAACTGATGTGTAGTATACATACCACATTCTTCTCTGTGTCTCGTCCACAGAGACATGACAGTGGCTACAACTGATGTATAGTATACATACCACATTCTTCTCTGTGTCTAGTCCACAGAGACATGACAGTGGCTACAACTGATGTATAGTATACATACCACATTCTTCTCTGTGTCTCATCCACAGAGACATACATGACAGTGGCTACAACTGATGTATAGTATACATACCACATTCTTCTCTGTGCCTCGTCCACAGAGACATGACAGTGGCTACAACTGATGTATAGTATAGATACCACATTCTTCTCTGTGTCTCGTCCACAGAGACATGACAGTGGCTACAACTGATGTGTAGTATACATACCACATTCTTCTCTGTGTCTAGTCCACAGAGACATGACAGTGGCTACAACTGATGTATAGTATACATACCACATTCTTCTCTGTGTCTAGTCCACAGAGACATGACAGTGGCTACAACTGATGTATAGTATACATACCACATTCTTCTCTGTGTCTAGTCCACAGAGACATGACAGTGGCTACAACTGATGTATAGTATACATACCACATTCTTCTCTGTGTCTCGTCCACAGAGACATGACAGTGGCTACAACTGATGTATAGTATACATACCACATTCTTCTCCGTGTCTCGTCCACAGAGACATACATGACAGTGGCTACAACTGATGTATAGTATACATACCACATTCTTCTCTGTGTCTCATCCACATAGACATACATGACAGTGGCTACAACTGATGTATAGTATACATACCACATTCTTCTCTGTGCCTCGTCCACAGAGACATGACAGTGGCTACAACTGATGTATAGTATACATACCACATTCTTCTGTCTCATCCACAGAGACATACATGACAGTGGCTACAACTGATGTATAGTATAGATACCACATTTTTCTCTGTGTCTCGTCCACAGAGACATGACAGTGGCTACAACTGATGTGTAGTATACATACCACATTCTTCTCTGTGTCTCATCCACAGAGACATACATGACAGTGGCTACAACTGATGTATAGTATACATACCACATTCTTCTCTGTGTCTAGCCCACAGAGACATGACAGTGGCTACAACTGATGTATAGTATACATACCACATTCTTCTGTCTCATCCACAGAGACATACATGACAGTGGCTACAACTGATGTATAGTATAGATACCACATTCTTCTCTGTGTCTCGTCCACAGAGACATGACAGTGGCTACAACTGATGTGTAGTATACATACCACATTCTTCTCTGTGTCTCGACCACAGAGACATACATGACAGTGGCTACAACTGATGTGTAGTATACATACCACATTCTTCTCTGTGTCTCATCCACAGAGACATACATGACAGTGGCTACAACTGATGTATAGTATACATACCACATTCTTCTCTGTGTCTCGTCCACAGAGACATACATGACAGTGGCTACAACTGATGTATAGTATACATACCACATTCTTCTCTGTGTCTCATCCACAGAGACATACATGACAGTGGCTACAACTGATGTATAGTATACATACCACATTCTTCTCTGTGTCTAGTCCACAGAGACATGACAGTGGCTACAACTGATGTATAGTATACATACCACATTCTTCTCTGTGTCTTGTCCACAGAGACATGACAGTGGCTACAACTGATGTATAGTATACATACCACATTCTTCTCTGTGTCTCGTCCACAGAGACATGACAGTGGCTACAACTGATGTATAGTATACATACCACATTCTTCTCCGTGTCTCGTCCACAGAGACATACATGACAGTGGCTACAACTGATGTATAGTATACATACCACATTCTTCTCTGTGTCTCGTCCACAGAGACATGACAGTGGCTACAACTGATGTATAGTATACATACCACATTCTTCTCTGTGTCTCGTCCACAGAGACATGACAGTGGCTACAACTGATGTATAGTATACATACCACATTCTTCTCTGTGTCTCGTCCACAGAGACATGACAGTGGCTACAACTGATGTATAGTATACATACCACATTCTTCTCTGTGTCTCGTCCACAGAGACATGACAGTGGCTACAACTGATGTATAGTATACATACCACATTCTTCTCTGTGTCTCGTCCACAGAGACATGACAGTGGCTACAACTGATGTATAGTATACATACCACATTCTTCTCTGTGTCTCGTCCACAGAGACATGACAGTGGCTACAACTGATGTATAGTATACATACCACATTCTTCTCTGTGTCTCGTCCACAGAGACATGACAGTGGCTACAACTGATGTATAGTAAACATACCACATTCTTCTCCGTGTCTCGTCCACAGAGACATACATGACAGTGGCTACAACTGATGTATAGTATACATACCACATTCTTCTCCGTGTCTCGTCCACAGAGACATGACAGTGGCTACAACTGATGTATAGTATACATACCACATTCTTCTCTGTCTCGTCCACAGAGACATGACAGTGGCTACAATTGATGTATAGTATACATACCACATTCTTCTCTCTGTCTCATCCACAGAGACATACATGACAGTGGCTACAACTGATGTATAGTATACATACCACATTCTTCTCTGTGTCTCATCCACAGAGACATGACAGTGGCTACAACTGATGTATAGTATACATACCACATTCTTCTCTGTGTCTCATCCACAGAGACATACATGACAGTGGCTACAACTGATGTATAGTATACATACCACATTCTTCTCTGTGTCTCATCCACAGAGACATACATGACAGTGGCTACAACTGATGTATAGTATACATACCACATTCTTCTCTGTGTCTCATCCACAGAGACATGACAGTGGCTACAACTGATGTATAGTATACATACCACATTCTTCTCTGTGTCTCGTCCACAGAGACATGACAGTGGCTACAACTGATGTATAGTATACATACCACATTCTTCTCTGTGTCTCGTCCACAGAGACATGACAGTGGCTACAACTGATGTATAGTATACATACCACATTCTTCTCCGTGTCTCGTCCACAGAGACATACATGACAGTGGCTACAACTGATGTATAGTATACATACCACATTCTTCTCTGTGTCTCATCCACAGAGACATACATGACAGTGGCTACAACTGATGTATAGTATACATACCACATTCTTCTCTGTGCCTCGTCCACAGAGACATGACAGTGGCTACAACTGATGTATAGTATAGATACCACATTCTTCTCTGTGTCTCGTCCACAGAGACATGACAGTGGCTATAACTGATGTGTAGTATACATACCACATTCTTCTCTGTGTCTCGACCACAGAGACATACATGACAGTGGCTACAACTGATGTGTAGTATACATACCACATTCTTCTCTGTGTCTCATCCACAGAGACATACATGACAGTGGCTACAACTGATGTATAGTATACATACCACATTCTTCTCTGTGTCTCGTCCACAGAGACATACATGACAGTGGCTACAACTGATGTATAGTATACATACCACATTCTTCTCTGTGTCTCATCCACAGAGACATACATGACAGTGGCTACAACTGATGTATAGTATACATACCACATTCTTCTCTGTGTCTAGTCCACAGAGACATGACAGTGGCTACAACTGATGTATAGTATACATACCACATTCTTCTCTGTGTCTTGTCCACAGAGACATGACAGTGGCTACAACTGATGTATAGTATACATACCACATTCTTCTCTGTGTCTCGTCCACAGAGACATGACAATGGCTACAACTGATGTATAGTATACATACCACATTCTTCTCCGTGTCTCGTCCACAGAGACATACATGACAATGGCTACAACTGATGTATAGTATACATACCACATTCTTCTCTGTGTCTCGTCCACAGAGACATGACAGTGGCTACAACTGATGTATAGTATACATACCACATTCTTCTCTGTGTCTCGTCCACAGGGACATGACAGTGGCTACAACTGATGTATAGTATACATACCACATTCTTCTCTGTGTCTCGTCCACAGAGACATGACAGTGGCTACAACTGATGTATAGTATACATACCACATTCTTCTCTGTGTCTCGTCCACAGAGACATGACAGTGGCTACAACTGATGTATAGTATACATACCACATTCTTCTCTGTGTCTCGTCCACAGAGACATGACAGTGGCTACAACTGATGTATAGTATACATACCACATTCTTCTCTGTGTCTTGTCCACAGAGACATGACAGTGGCTACAACTGATGTATAGTATACATACCACATTCTTCTCTGTGTCTCGTCCACAGAGACATGACAGTGGCTACAACTGATGTATAGTAAACATACCACATTCTTCTCCGTGTCTCGTCCACAGAGACATACATGACAGTGGCTACAACTGATGTATAGTATACATACCACATTCTTCTCCGTGTCTCGTCCACAGAGACATGACAGTGGCTACAACTGATGTATAGTATACATACCACATTCTTCTCTGTCTCGTCCACAGAGACATGACAGTGGCTACAATTGATGTATAGTATACATACCACATTCTTCTCTCTGTCTCATCCACAGAGACATACATGACAGTGGCTACAACTGATGTATAGTATACATACCACATTCTTCTCTGTGCCTCGTCCACAGAGACATGACAGTGGCTACAACTGATGTATAGTATAGATACCACATTCTTCTCTGTGTCTCGTCCACAGAGACATGACAGTGGCTATAACTGATGTGTAGTATACATACCACATTCTTCTCTGTGTCTCGACCACAGAGACATACATGACAGTGGCTACAACTGATGTGTAGTATACATACCACATTCTTCTCTGTGTCTCATCCACAGAGACATACATGACAGTGGCTACAACTGATGTATAGTATACATACCACATTCTTCTCTGTGTCTAGTCCACAGAGACATGACAGTGGCTACAACTGATGTATAGTATACATACCACATTCTTCTCTGTGTCTTGTCCACAGAGACATGACAGTGGCTACAACTGATGTATAGTATACATACCACATTCTTCTCTGTGTCTCATCCACAGAGACATACATGACAGTGGCTACAACTGATGTATAGTATACATACCACATTCTTCTCTGTGTCTAGTCCACAGAGACATGACAGTGGCTACAACTGATGTATAGTATACATACCACATTCTTCTCTGTGTCTTGTCCACAGAGACATGACAGTGGCTACAACTGATGTATAGTATACATACCACATTCTTCTCTGTGTCTCGTCCACAGAGACATGACAGTGGCTACAACTGATGTATAGTATACATACCACATTCTTCTCCGTGTCTCGTCCACAGAGACATACATGACAGTGGCTACAACTGATGTATAGTATACATACCACATTCTTCTCTGTGTCTCGTCCACAGAGACATGACAGTGGCTACAACTGATGTATAGTATACATACCACATTCTTCTCTGTGTCTCGTCCACAGAGACATGACAGTGGCTACAACTGATGTATAGTATACATACCACATTCTTCTCTGTGTCTCGTCCACAGAGACATGACAGTGGCTACAACTGATGTATAGTATACATACCACATTCTTCTCTGTGTCTTGTCCACAGAGACATGACAGTGGCTACAACTGATGTATAGTATACATACCACATTCTTCTCTGTGTCTCGTCCACAGAGACATGACAGTGGCTACAACTGATGTATAGTAAACATACCACATTCTTCTCCGTGTCTCGTCCACAGAGACATACATGACAGTGGCTACAACTGATGTATAGTATACATACCACATTCTTCTCCGTGTCTCGTCCACAGAGACATGACAGTGGCTACAACTGATGTATAGTATACATACCACATTCTTCTCTGTCTCGTCCACAGAGACATGACAGTGGCTACAATTGATGTATAGTATACATACCACATTCTTCTCTCTGTCTCATCCACAGAGACATACATGACAGTGGCTACAACTGATGTATAGTATACATACCACATTCTTCTCTGTGTCTCATCCACAGAGACATGACAGTGGCTACAACTGATGTATAGTATACATACCACATTCTTCTTTGTGTCTCATCCACAGAGACATACATGACAGTGGCTACAACTGATGTATAGTATACATACCACATTCTTCTCTGTGTCTCATCCACAGAGACATACATGACAGTGGCTACAACTGATGTATAGTATACATACCACATTCTTCTCTGTGTCTCATCCACAGAGACATGACAGTGGCTACAACTGATGTATAGTATACATACCACATTCTTCTCTGTGTCTCGACCACAGAGACATGACAGTGGCTACAATTGATGTATAGTATACATACCACATTCTTCTCTGTGTCTCGACCACAGAGACATGACAGTGGCTACAACTGATGTATAGTATACATACCACATTCTTCTCTGTGTCTCGACCACAGAGACATGACATTGGTACAATTGATGTATAGTATACATACCACATTCTTCTCTGTGTCTCGACCACAGAGACATGACAGTGGCTACAACTGATGTATAGTATACATACCACATTCTTCTCTGTGTCTCGTCCACAGAGACATGACAGTGACTACAACTGATGTATAGTATACATACCACATTCTTCTCTGTGTCTCGTCCACAGAGACATGACAGTGGCTACAACTGATGTATAGTATACATACCACATTCTTCTCTGTGTCTTGTCCACAGAGACATACATGACAGTGGCTACAACTGATGTATAGTATACATACCACATTCTTCTCCGTGTCTCGTCCACAGAGACATACATGACAGTGGCTACAACTGATGTATAGTATACATACCACATTCTTCTCTGTGTCTCATCCACAGAGACATACATGACAGTGGCTACAACTGATGTATAGTATACATACCACATTCTTCTCTGTGTCTCGTCCACAGAGACATGACAGTGGCTACAACTGATGTATAGTATACATACCACATTCTTCTCTGTGTCTTGTCCACAGAGACATGACAGTGGCTACAACTGATGTATAGTATACATACCACATTCTTCTCTGTGTCTCGTCCACAGAGACATGACAGTGGCTACAACTGATGTATAGTATACATACCACATTCTTCTCCGTGTCTCGTCCACAGAGACATACATGACAGTGGCTACAACTGATGTATAGTATACATACCACATTCTTCTCTGTGTCTCATCCACAGAGACATACATGACAGTGGCTACAACTGATGTATAGTATACATACCACATTCTTCTCTGTGCCTCGTCCACAGAGACATGACAGTGGCTACAACTGATGTATAGTATACATACCACATTCTTCTCTGTGTCTCGTCAACAGAGACATGACAGTGGCTACAACTGTTGTATAGTATACATACCACATTCTTCTCTGTGTCTCGTCCACAGAGACATGACAGTGGCTACAACTGATGTGTAGTATACATACCACATTCTTCTCTGTGTCTCGACCACAGAGACATACATGACAGTGGCTACAACTGATGTGTAGTATACATACCACATTCTTCTCTGTGTCTCATCCACAGAGACATACATGACAGTGGCTACAACTGATGTATAGTATACATACCACATTCTTCTCTGTGTCTCGTCCACAGAGACATACATGACAGTGGCTACAACTGATGTATAGTATACATACCACATTCTTCTCTGTGTCTCATCCACAGAGACATACATGACAGTGGCTACAACTGATGTATAGTATACATACCACATTCTTCTCTGTGTCTAGTCCACAGAGACATGACAGTGGCTACAACTGATGTATAGTATACATACCACATTCTTCTCTGTGTCTTGTCCACAGAGACATGACAGTGGCTACAACTGATGTATAGTATACATACCACATTCTTCTCTGTGTCTCGTCCACAGAGACATGACAGTGGCTACAACTGATGTATAGTATACATACCACATTCTTCTCCGTGTCTCGTCCACAGAGACATACATGACAGTGGCTACAACTGATGTATAGTATACATACCACATTCTTCTCTGTGTCTCGTCCACAGAGACATGACAGTGGCTACAACTGATGTATAGTATACATACCACATTCTTCTCTGTGTCTCGTCCACAGAGACATGACAGTGGCTACAACTGATGTATAGTATACATACCACATTCTTCTCTGTGTTTCGTCCACAGAGACATGACAGTGGCTACAACTGATGTATAGTATACATACCACATTCTTCTCTGTGTCTTGTCCACAGAGACATGACAGTGGCTACAACTGATGTATAGTATACATACCACATTCTTCTCTGTGTCTCGTCCACAGAGACATGACAGTGGCTACAACTGATGTATAGTATACATACCACATTCTTCTCTGTGTCTTGTCCACAGAGACATGACAGTGGCTACAACTGATGTATAGTATACATACCACATTCTTCTCTGTGTCTCGTCCACAGAGACATGACAGTGGCTACAACTGATGTATAGTAAACATACCACATTCTTCTCCGTGTCTCGTCCACAGAGACATACATGACAGTGGCTACAACTGATGTATAGTATACATACCACATTCTTCTCCGTGTCTCGTCCACAGAGACATGACAGTGGCTACAACTGATGTATAGTATACATACCACATTCTTCTCTGTCTCGTCCACAGAGACATGACAGTGGCTACAATTGATGTATAGTATACATACCACATTCTTCTCTCTGTCTCATCCACAGAGACATACATGACAGTGGCTACAACTGATGTATAGTATACATACCACATTCTTCTCTGTGTCTCATCCACAGAGACATGACAGTGGCTACAACTGATGTATAGTATACATACCACATTCTTCTCTGTGTCTCATCCACAGAGACATACATGACAGTGGCTACAACTGATGTATAGTATACATACCACATTCTTCTCTGTGTCTCATCCACAGAGACATACATGACAGTGGCTACAACTGATGTATAGTATACATACCACATTCTTCTCTGTGTCTCGTCCACAGAGACATGACAGTGACTACAACTGATGTATAGTATATATACCACATTCTTCTCTGTGTCTTGACCACAGAGACATACATGACAGTGGCTACAACTGATGTATAGTATACATACCACATTCTTCTCCGTGTCTCGTCCACAGAGACATGACAGTGGCTACAATTGATGTATAGTATACATACCACATTCTTCTCTGTGTCTCGACCACAGAGACATGACAGTGGCTACAACTGATGTATAGTATACATACCACATTCTTCTCTGTGTCTCGTCCACAGAGACATGACAGTGGCTACAACTGATGTATAGTATATATACCACATTCTTCTCTGTCTCGACCACAGAGACATGACAGTGACTACAACTGATGTATAGTATACATACCACATTCTTCTCTGTGTCTCGTCCACAGAGACATACATGACAGTGGCTACAACTGATGTGTAGTATACATACCACATTCTTCTCTGTGTCTCGTCCACAGAGACATGACAGTGGCTACAACTGATGTATAGTATACATACCACATTCTTCTCCGTGTCTCGTCCACAGAGACATACATGACAGTGGCTACAACTGATGTATAGTATACATACCACATTCTTCTCTGTGTCTCATCCACAGAGACATACATGACAGTGGCTACAACTGATGTATAGTATACATACCACATTCTTCTCTCTGTCTCGTCCACAGAGACATGACAGTGGCTACAACTGATGTATAGTATACATACCACATTCTTCTCCGTGTCTCGTCCACAGAGACATACATGACAGTGGCTACAACTGATGTATAGTATACATACCACATTCTTCTCTGTGTCTCATCCACAGAGACATACATGACAGTGGCTACAACTGATGTATAGTATACATACCACATTCTTCTCTGTGTCTCGTCCACAGAGACATGACAGTGGCTACAACTGATGTATAGTATAGATACCACATTCTTCTCTGTGTCTCGTCCACAGAGACATGACAGTGGCTACAACTGATGTATAGTATACATACCACATTCTTCTCTGTGTCTCGTCCACAGAGACATGACAGTGGCTACAACTGATGTATAGTATACATACCACATTCTTCTCTGTGTCTCGTCCACAGGGACATGACAGTGGCTACAACTGATGTATAGTATACATACCACATTCTTCTCTGTGTCTCGTCCACAGAGACATGACAGTGGCTACAACTGATGTATAGTATACATACCACATTCTTCTCTGTGTCTCGTCCACAGAGACATGACAGTGGCTACAACTGATGTATAGTATACATACCACATTCTTCTCTGTGTCTCGTCCACAGAGACATGACAGTGGCTACAACTGATGTATAGTATACATACCACATTCTTCTCTGTGTCTTGTCCACAGAGACATGACAGTGGCTACAACTGATGTATAGTATACATACCACATTCTTCTCTGTGTCTCGTCCACAGAGACATGACAGTGGCTACAACTGATGTATAGTAAACATACCACATTCTTCTCCGTGTCTCGTCCACAGAGACATACATGACAGTGGCTACAACTGATGTATAGTATACATACCACATTCTTCTCCGTGTCTCGTCCACAGAGACATGACAGTGGCTACAACTGATGTATAGTATACATACCACATTCTTCTCTGTCTCGTCCACAGAGACATGACAGTGGCTACAATTGATGTATAGTATACATACCACATTCTTCTCTCTGTCTCATCCACAGAGACATACATGACAGTGGCTACAACTGATGTATAGTATACATACCACATTCTTCTCTGTGCCTCGTCCACAGAGACATGACAGTGGCTACAACTGATGTATAGTATAGATACCACATTCTTCTCTGTGTCTCGTCCACAGAGACATGACAGTGGCTATAACTGATGTGTAGTATACATACCACATTCTTCTCTGTGTCTCGACCACAGAGACATACATGACAGTGGCTACAACTGATGTATAGTATACATACCACATTCTTCTCTGTGTCTAGTCCACAGAGACATGACAGTGGCTACAACTGATGTATAGTATACATACCACATTCTTCTCTGTGTCTTGTCCACAGAGACATGACAGTGGCTACAACTGATGTATAGTATACATACCACATTCTTCTCTGTGTCTCGTCCACAGAGACATGACAGTGGCTACAACTGATGTATAGTATACATACCACATTCTTCTCCGTGTCTCGTCCACAGAGACATACATGACAGTGGCTACAACTGATGTATAGTATACATACCACATTCTTCTCTGTGTCTCGTCCACAGAGACATGACAGTGGCTACAACTGATGTATAGTATACATACCACATTCTTCTCTGTGTCTCGTCCACAGAGACATGACAGTGGCTACAACTGATGTATAGTATACATACCACATTCTTCTCTGTGTCTCGTCCACAGAGACATGACAGTGGCTACAACTGATGTATAGTATACATACCACATTCTTCTCTGTGTCTTGTCCACAGAGACATGACAGTGGCTACAACTGATGTATAGTATACATACCACATTCTTCTCTGTGTCTCGTCCACAGAGACATGACAGTGGCTACAACTGATGTATAGTAAACATACCACATTCTTCTCCGTGTCTCGTCCACAGAGACATACATGACAGTGGCTACAACTGATGTATAGTATACATACCACATTCTTCTCCGTGTCTCGTCCACAGAGACATGACAGTGGCTACAACTGATGTATAGTATACATACCACATTCTTCTCTGTCTCGTCCACAGAGACATGACAGTGGCTACAATTGATGTATAGTATACATACCACATTCTTCTCTCTGTCTCATCCACAGAGACATACATGACAGTGGCTACAACTGATGTATAGTATACATACCACATTCTTCTCTGTGTCTCATCCACAGAGACATGACAGTGGCTACAACTGATGTATAGTATACATACCACATTCTTCTCTGTGTCTAATCCACAGAGACATACATGACAGTGGCTACAACTGATGTATAGTATACATACCACATTCTTCTCTGTGTCTCATCCACAGAGACATGACAGTGGCTACAACTGATGTATAGTATACATACCACATTCTTCTCTGTGTCTCGACCACAGAGACATGACAGTGGCTACAATTGATGTATAGTATACATACCACATTCTTCTCTGTGTCTCGACCACAGAGACATGACAGTGGCTACAACTGATGTATAGTATACATACCACATTCTTCTCTGTGTCTCGACCACAGAGACATGACATTGGTACAATTGATGTATAGTATACATACCACATTCTTCTCTGTGTCTCGACCACAGAGACATGACAGTGGCTACAACTGATGTATAGTATACATACCACATTCTTCTCTGTGTCTCGTCCACAGAGACATGACAGTGACTACAACTGATGTATAGTATACATACCACATTCTTCTCTGTGTCTCGTCCACAGAGACATGACAGTGGCTACAACTGATGTATAGTATACATACCACATTCTTCTCTGTGTCTTGTCCACAGAGACATACATGACAGTGGCTACAACTGATGTATAGTATACATACCACATTCTTCTCCGTGTCTCGTCCACAGAGACATACATGACAGTGGCTACAACTGATGTATAGTATACATACCACATTCTTCTCTGTGTCTCATCCACAGAGACATACATGACAGTGGCTACAACTGATGTATAGTATACATACCACATTCTTCTCTGTGTCTCGTCCACAGAGACATGACAGTGGCTACAACTGATGTATAGTATACATACCACATTCTTCTCTGTGTCTTGTCCACAGAGACATGACAGTGGCTACAACTGATGTATAGTATACATACCACATTCTTCTCTGTGTCTCGTCCACAGAGACATGACAGTGGCTACAACTGATGTATAGTATACATACCACATTCTTCTCCGTGTCTCGTCCACAGAGACATACATGACAGTGGCTACAACTGATGTATAGTATACATACCACATTCTTCTCTGTGTCTCATCCACAGAGACATACATGACAGTGGCTACAACTGATGTATAGTATACATACCACATTCTTCTCTGTGCCTCGTCCACAGAGACATGACAGTGGCTACAACTGATGTATAGTATACATACCACATTCTTCTCTGTGTCTCGTCAACAGAGACATGACAGTGGCTACAACTGTTGTATAGTATACATACCACATTCTTCTCTGTGTCTCGTCCACAGAGACATGACAGTGGCTACAACTGATGTGTAGTATACATACCACATTCTTCTCTGTGTCTCGACCACAGAGACATACATGACAGTGGCTACAACTGATGTGTAGTATACATACCACATTCTTCTCTGTGTCTCATCCACAGAGACATACATGACAGTGGCTACAACTGATGTATAGTATACATACCACATTCTTCTCTGTGTCTCGTCCACAGAGACATACATGACAGTGGCTACAACTGATGTATAGTATACATACCACATTCTTCTCTGTGTCTCATCCACAGAGACATACATGACAGTGGCTACAACTGATGTATAGTATACATACCACATTCTTCTCTGTGTCTAGTCCACAGAGACATGACAGTGGCTACAACTGATGTATAGTATACATACCACATTCTTCTCTGTGTCTTGTCCACAGAGACATGACAGTGGCTACAACTGATGTATAGTATACATACCACATTCTTCTCTGTGTCTCGTCCACAGAGACATGACAGTGGCTACAACTGATGTATAGTATACATACCACATTCTTCTCCGTGTCTCGTCCACAGAGACATACATGACAGTGGCTACAACTGATGTATAGTATACATACCACATTCTTCTCTGTGTCTCGTCCACAGAGACATGACAGTGGCTACAACTGATGTATAGTATACATACCACATTCTTCTCTGTGTCTCGTCCACAGAGACATGACAGTGGCTACAACTGATGTATAGTATACATACCACATTCTTCTCTGTGTTTCGTCCACAGAGACATGACAGTGGCTACAACTGATGTATAGTATACATACCACATTCTTCTCTGTGTCTTGTCCACAGAGACATGACAGTGGCTACAACTGATGTATAGTATACATACCACATTCTTCTCTGTGTCTCGTCCACAGAGACATGACAGTGGCTACAACTGATGTATAGTATACATACCACATTCTTCTCTGTGTCTTGTCCACAGAGACATGACAGTGGCTACAACTGATGTATAGTATACATACCACATTCTTCTCTGTGTCTCGTCCATAGAGACATGACAGTGGCTACAACTGATGTATAGTAAACATACCACATTCTTCTCCGTGTCTCGTCCACAGAGACATACATGACAGTGGCTACAACTGATGTATAGTATACATACCACATTCTTCTCCGTGTCTCGTCCACAGAGACATGACAGTGGCTACAACTGATGTATAGTATACATACCACATTCTTCTCTGTCTCGTCCACAGAGACATGACAGTGGCTACAATTGATGTATAGTATACATACCACATTCTTCTCTCTGTCTCATCCACAGAGACATACATGACAGTGGCTACAACTGATGTATAGTATACATACCACATTCTTCTCTGTGTCTCATCCACAGAGACATGACAGTGGCTACAACTGATGTATAGTATACATACCACATTCTTCTCTGTGTCTCATCCACAGAGACATACATGACAGTGGCTACAACTGATGTATAGTATACATACCACATTCTTCTCTGTGTCTCATCCACAGAGACATACATGACAGTGGCTACAACTGATGTATAGTATACATACCACATTCTTCTCTGTGTCTCGTCCACAGAGACATGACAGTGACTACAACTGATGTATAGTATATATACCACATTCTTCTCTGTGTCTTGACCACAGAGACATACATGACAGTGGCTACAACTGATGTATAGTATACATACCACATTCTTCTCCGTGTCTCGTCCACAGAGACATGACAGTGGCTACAATTGATGTATAGTATACATACCACATTCTTCTCTGTGTCTCGACCACAGAGACATGACAGTGGCTACAACTGATGTATAGTATACATACCACATTCTTCTCTGTGTCTCGTCCACAGAGACATGACAGTGGCTACAACTGATGTATAGTATATATACCACATTCTTCTCTGTCTCGACCACAGAGACATGACAGTGACTACAACTGATGTATAGTATACATACCACATTCTTCTCTGTGTCTCGTCCACAGAGACATACATGACAGTGGCTACAACTGATGTGTAGTATACATACCACATTCTTCTCTGTGTCTCGTCCACAGAGACATGACAGTGGCTACAACTGATGTATAGTATACATACCACATTCTTCTCCGTGTCTCGTCCACAGAGACATACATGACAGTGGCTACAACTGATGTATAGTATACATACCACATTCTTCTCTGTGTCTCATCCACAGAGACATACATGACAGTGGCTACAACTGATGTATAGTATACATACCACATTCTTCTCTCTGTCTCGTCCACAGAGACATGACAGTGGCTACAACTGATGTATAGTATACATACCACATTCTTCTCCGTGTCTCGTCCACAGAGACATACATGACAGTGGCTACAACTGATGTATAGTATACATACCACATTCTTCTCTGTGTCTCATCCACAGAGACATACATGACAGTGGCTACAACTGATGTATAGTATACATACCACATTCTTCTCTGTGTCTCGTCCACAGAGACATGACAGTGGCTACAACTGATGTATAGTATAGATACCACATTCTTCTCTGTGTCTCGTCCACAGAGACATGACAGTGGCTACAACTGATGTATAGTATACATACCACATTCTTCTCTGTGTCTCGTCCACAGAGACATGACAGTGGCTACAACTGATGTATAGTATACATACCACATTCTTCTCTGTGTCTCGTCCACACAGACATGACAGTGGCTACAACTGATGTATAGTATATATACCACATTCTTCTCTGTCTCGTCCACAGAGACATGACAGTGACTACAACTGATGTATAGTATACATACCACATTCTTCTCTGTGTCTCGTCCACAGAGACATACATGACAGTGACTACAACTGATGTATAGTATACATACCACATTCTTCTCTGTGTCTTGTCCACAGAGACATGACAGTGGCTACAACTGATGTATAGTATACATACCACATTCTTCTCTGTGTCTCGTCCACAGAGACATGACAGTGGCTACAACTGATGTATAGTATACATACCACATTCTTCTCTGTGTCTCGTCCACAGAGACATACATGACAGTGGCTACAACTGATGTATAGTATACATACCACATTCTTCTCTGTGTCTCGTCCACAGAGACATGACAGTGGCTACAACTGATGTATAGTATACATACCACATTCTTCTCTGTGTCTCGTCCACAGAGACATGACAGTGGCTACAACTGATGTATAGTATACATACCACATTCTTCTCTGTGTCTCGTCCACAGAGACATACATGACAGTGGCTACAACTGATGTATAGTATGCATACCACATTCTTCTCTGTGTCTCGACCACAGAGACATGACAGCGGCTACAACTGATGTATAGTATACATACCACATTCTTCTCTGTGTCTCGTCTACAGAGACATGACAGCGGCTACAACTGATGTATAGTATACATACCACATTCTTCTCTGTGTCTCGTCCACAGAGACATGACAGTGGCTACAACTGATGTATAGTATACATACCACATTCTTCTCTGTGTCTCGACCACAGAGACATACATGACAGTGGCTACAACTGATGTATAGTATATATACCACATTTTTCTCTGTCTCGTCCACAGAGACATGACAGTGACTACAACTGATGTATAGTATACATACCACATTCTTCTCTGTGTCTCGTCCACAGAGACATACATGACAGTGGCTACAACTGATGTATAGTATACATACCACATTCTTCTCTGTGTCTCGTCTACAGAGACATGACAGTGGCTACAACTGATGTATAGTATACATACCACATTCTTCTCTGTGTCTCGTCCACAGAGACATACATGACAGTGGCTACAACTGATGTATAGTATACATACCACATTCTTCTCTGTGTCTCGTCCACAGAGACATGACAGTGGCTACAACTGATGTATAGTATACATACCACATTCTTCTCCGTGTCTCGACCACAGAGACATGACAGTGGCTACAACTGATGTATAGTATACATACCACATTCTTCTCTGTGTCTCGTCCACAGAACAGTCTCTCCACCTCCAACATGTGCTGCAGGTTCGTCAGTGTCAACTCCACTCCCTCTGGAAGTTCTGCCCCAAGCTTCCTCACAAACCTCAGTTCTGGGACGGTCTTAGTAAGATGTCAATAAAGAATACATTGCAATCAACTGTATTTAAGCAGCAAGTCGTTATTCCATTAATCCCTTAATGGGATTATGCCTCAGTTAGACTTCCTGGTGTGTTACACACGAATGTAGGACATAGTAAGTTTGGATATACAGTAGTACCTGCCTTCAGCGACCCCTCTGATCAGCGATCACCTGCTATGTACGGATACTTTTCCAATGTCCCGATCGTTTTTAACAAGATTTAACAAGATTTGCCATCCAAGCCAAAGGCCCAGATGGCAAGTGGACAAGGAAGCCATTGGCTTATCGAGAGTCCAACAATGTTCATCTACTTATAGCCCGCCCTCCTGAGATATGTGTCAACCTTGTTTTTAAACATATTCACGCTGCTAGCAGTTACACAATCTGTAGACAATTTGTTCCATTCATTTATTGTCCTCTGTGAGAACGAGTGCTTCCTGATGTCCAATCTACATTGATCCTTTACTAATTTTACCTCATGTCCTCTAGTTCTGCTATCCTTCTTGAGTGAGAAAAACATATTTCTATCAATAATTTCATACCCATTCAATATCTTAAAAACTTCAATCTGATCTCCTCTTAACCTCCTTGTCTCTAGAGTTGTTAAACCACATTCTTTCAGGCGTTCTTCATAACTAAGGTCTCTAAGTTCTGGAATCATTTTAGTTGCTCTCCTTTGTATGCGTTCAAGCGTATCTATATCCTTCTTACGATATGGTCTCCATGCTTGTATACAGTATTCTAAATGAGGTCTAACTATTGCTTTATAAAGAGGTATAATTAACTTTTTTCCCTTGTATGTTATGTTTCTTCTAATCAATCCAAGAATTTGATTACCCTTTGAAGCTGCAATACCACACTGCTCTGAAACTTTCATATCAGCGCTTATTGTAACTCCTAAGTCCTTTTCTTTTACAGTAGTACCCAGAACAGTATCTCCCATTTTATAGTTTACATTCAAGTTCCCATGTCCTGTATGTAGGCATTTACATTTCCCAAAATTGAACAGCATCTGCCATTTATCAGACCATTTCACTAATCTGTCTAGATCGTTTTGTAAATGTTGTTTATCACCATCAGTATTAACCTTTCTAAACAGTTTTGTGTCATCCGCAAATTTCTTGTTATACTGTCGTCCAAGTCATTGATATAAATTAAGAATAATATAGGTCCTAGTACTGACCCTTGAGGTACCCCACTCAAAACCGATTTCCAATTTGAAACTTCTCCATCTACTACAACTCGTTGTCTTCTGTCAGTCAGCCATTGTTCTATCCAGTCAGTTATGCTATCCCCGATACCATGGGCTTTTAATTTAAGTAGCAATCTTTGATGTGGCACTTTGTCAAAAGCTTTCTGAAAATCTAAGTAGATAATATCTACTGGCGATCCCACGTCTATCCACTTAGTGATTTCTTCCAAAAAACATAACATATTTGTTAAGCATGACCTTGCTTTAAGGAATCCATGTTGAGATGAATTTAATAATTTATGCTTAACGAGGAAGTCCACCATATGGTCTTTAATTAACCTTTCTAATAATTTACAAATCACTGACGTTAAACTCACTGGTCTGTAATTCTCTGACTTATTTCTCGAACCCTTTTTAAATAATGGTATGATGTTTGCTTCTTTCCATTCAAACGGAACAACTCCCTCTTTTAATGACAAGTTGAATACTCTTGCAAGTGGTATACTGATTTGATCTACTGTTTCCATTAGTAATTTTGGAGGAATCCCATCCACTCCCGGTGATTTGTTATCCTTCATTGCCCTTATTTTCTTAGCTACCAATTCTGGAGTTACAACTAACGGTCCTAAATATTCAGATTTAGCCCCCTGAAATTTAGCATCAGCAACTGGTAATGAACTAATATCTTCCTTGGTAAACACTGAACTGAAGTAACCATTTAGGTCTTCCGCCATTAAAAACCCCTGTGATATTATATTTCCAGCACTGTCTTCTAGAGGTCCAACCTTGTCTTGTACGTTTTGTTTACTCCTGACATATGCATAAAAACTCTTGCTGTCATTTTTTATGTTACATGCCAGTTTTTGCTCATAGCTTCTTTTAGATTGTCTGATTTCAGTTGTAGCTGCATTAAGTGCCTCTTTGTATTTTGCATAGTCTTCTTCCTTTCTGGTACGCCTATAAACCCTCCACATAGTTTGTTTTAGCATTATTTTTCTAATAGCCTCTTTTGACAAATGTTTCTTTCTACACCGTTTTCCTTGTTTTCGGAAGGGAACAAATTTATCGATGATACTCTCAATTTCATATTTAAGAATGTTCCAGCATTCAATTGCGGTCTTATTCATCAGCATGTTATTCCAATCTAGCTGTGCTAAGTATTTTCTCATATCTTTGTAGTTACCTTTGTGGAAGTTTCTCTTGTACGTTTTCTTATTTTTACTTTCTGATTTTACATTGATGTCAAAATGTATTTGATTATGGTCACTATTACCCAATGGTTCAAATATTTTTACATTGTCCACTAATTCTTTTTGTGATGACAAAACTATATCTAATACATTTTCTCCCCTGGTTGGTTCTAGTACGTGCTGAGTAAGAAAGCTATCCTGGATTAAACATAGAAATTGTTGATCCTCAATCCCTGTGCTCTCTAGAGAATTCCATTGTATGTGTCCATGGTTAAAATCTCCCATTATGATACATTCCCCTTTACTAACTTCCTTTATAGCGTTTTTTATTTTTGTGTTGTCCTCTTCGTTTATGTTTGGACTTCGGTAAACTAATCCAATAGTTAATTTTGAATTTCCTGAAACAATTTTGCACCAAACAGCTTCCTCGCAATCTGCTTCCCTTTCTAGTTTTATTTCATAAGCCTGAATAGATTCTTTAACATATAAAATAACTCCCCCGCCCCTTCTTCCTATTCGATCTTTCCTAAACATTACGTATCCTGTCAGTCCTAATTCAGCATCTGTAATATCTATGTTGGCCCATGATTCAGTTATACCAATTATGTGAGGGTCAATATCTTCTACCATAATGTTTAATTCGTTTTTCTTATTTACTATGCTCCTTGCATTTAAACATACGCATATATAACCTTTTTCAGAGATGTTTTTCGGATGATTTGATATTGGTTTATCTGTGCTAGTGGCCTCTTGTTCTGCTTGAGACACCTCTAGGTAACCCCCCTGCACTTCTAGTTTAAAGAATGTTTACTTCCAAAAACATTTGTCATTGTACCCAAGTCGCTATCTACTGCTGCTGAAAGTTTGTCCGCGAATACTGCCGCCCCCTTTCCACTTAAATGAAGCCCATCCTTCATGTACATATCTGCCCTCCCAACAAAACTTCCCCATAAATCCACAAATCCAACTTCCTCTTCCCTACACAGCCTCTGGACTAACATGTTAATTGCCATCCCCCGACAATTTCGATATTTGTGACCCCTCCTGCCCATTACAGGTAAAATCCCTGACAGTATTACCTGCTCAACCCGCGTCTGTTTTAGTGTTCTGACCAACTGCCTATATTTCCTAACTATGGCAGTTGTACCCTCCCTCTCTACGTTATTTGTCCCTACGTGTACTAAAACAGATCCACCCTTACCCGAGCCTACGATGTTTTTTACCCTCTCAGTTATCGCCTCTATTTTGGCTCCAGGCAAGCAGACCACCACATCATCTCCCTTGTTTAAGACTCTGTCGGTCTTCCTAACTATCGAATCCCCCACAAACACCCTCGCTCTCTTCCTCACCCCCTCTATCACTGCTGCAGAATAACTCTTCCTTTCGATCCCCTCCATCACATTCTGTCCTGACCCCTTCCCTCCTGTCTCCCCCACTTCCCACTCCTTTGCTCTTGTCTCTCCCACTCCCCTCTCCTTCACTCCGGTTGTTTTCCCTTCCGTCTCCCCCACTCCCTTCTCCTTCCCTCCTGTCTCCCCTACTCCCCTCTCCTTCACTCCGGTTGTCTTCCCTCCCGTCTCCCCCACTCCCTTCTCCTTCCCTCCTGTCTCCCCTACTCCCATCTCCTTCACTCTGGTTGTCTTCCCTCCCGTCTCCCCCACTCCCTTCTCCTTCCCTCCTGTCTCCCCTACTCCCCTCTCCTTCACTCCGGTTGTCTTCCCTCCCGTCTCCCCCACTCCCTTCTCCTTCCCTCCTGTCTCCCCTACTCCCATCTCCTTCACTCTGGTTGTCTTCCCTTCCGTTCCTTTCCTTCCCGTTTCCTTACGTCCTGTCTCCCTATGACCTGTCACCTTCCCTCCTCTCAGCTTCCTCCCAGGCTGAGGTGAGCTCTCCCTAGCATCTCTTGTGTCTTTCGACACTTTATCGTCTACAGTTCCCCCACCGGAACTACTGGCACAACTCCCCTGTTCCCTTCCCACCATTGCCACAACGAGCAGCCTCAGCTCTTCCAACTCCACCTCTAGTTCCTTCATCCGTGCGCATCCCCTACACTCAAAACTAAAACTATCTGCCTGGACCTCAGCCCAGGACTTTTCAACGGATATGTCCCTTAAATCAGCGGACACCTGCTCAACGCGGAGGCGGACAACGATTTTTTATTATTATTCCCCTGCTAGGGCGGACAGTCATCTTTATTTTTGATTTTTTTTCTTTGAAAAACATTTTAAAGATGGCGTTGGCCATTTCCTGCACAGCACCATGCATGCTGGGAGCGGTGGTTTTTTTAAGTAACGCGAGATCGCGAACTGCACAGCCTGTGATTCAAACTCACAACAGTTTTACATTCGATCGATCCAGACATGTTTTAGTAGTGAATAGAAATGATGAAGTGTTTTGCAAAGTGCGGCTTTAGCAGTGACACCCTTGACAATGTGCCCGAGGAAGAGGATGTGCTACAGCCGGTAGGCTTTGCCTATGACGAGTTGCTCGGTGTCGTGTCGTGGGCCGACTACGTCTCCATGGACGATGGCACCAGCACGACCGATGTCGCTAGCGATGAATGAACTTGTGATGTTTGCCATTAGGGCTAGTGACCCAGCCATGCTGGAAGCTGTCACGAAAAAAAAATTTAAATATAATATGGGTAATTTGAATGTTAATATGATACAGTGTATGGGTAATGTGGATACAAATATAGGTACATAATTGGGTAATTTAAATATGATATGGGAAACTTGGATGTTAATACATATAGGTAATGTTGATGTAAATATGATGTTGATGTAGGTAATGTGGGTGTAAATAAAGATTGCAAATATGTTCCAAAAAATGTTGTCTGAATTTCCTGTCCCCCTGACTGTCCCTCTGATGAGGGGACACCTGCGATGTAGGGACACTATTGCTTGTCCCCACCAGTGTCCCTACAAGGCAGGTACTACTGTAGGACATTTAAAAAATTCATATCATCTGACATAAGTGCCTTTGAGCAGGGGCATTGCCAAGTTTGCTGGTAGAACCTGTTGACAGTGTAACTGGATTTTTAGATGATTTTAATAGGCGGAAGAATTTTTTTTTATTATTTCGCCACAAGTGCCTAGTAATTCATGCAGAAATTGGTAAACACTGACGGGTATGACACGTTCAGCCATTTTAAGAGTTAGAAATATGTGATTTTGACAAAACTTGACAAGCATGTCAATGAGATGATGATAACGGCAGGTAAGAAGTTTCAGAATTTGTTATGGTCCCGTTTTCTTATAATTATGCAAAACGTTAACATGATCACCAATGGGAAATGTAACTGTAGACTGATCCCAAGTAAGCAGACGTCGTGGTCACAGCACGGTTATAACATTTTTATACGCTTATGTTTCAGTCGTTGTTAGCTTAATTGTGGATATTGCAGGTAATTTGGATGAAATTATTAGTTTGTTATAACACATTTCTTAGAATTTTTATAATTTGCAATTCCGATAATATGAGGAGTCATATTTTCGTAAATAAATAAAACCGGCTGCTAACCTGCCCAACGTTGTGTGTGTTTGACTTAGAAAATTATCAGTGTCATGCTAGTTAATATTATATTATTACATATATTTTATTGATTTCATCTAGTCAACAAGATCATTATTTATTAAGCGCCGCTATTATTTAAAAGTTTTAACCATCTCCTTTAGGAGGTGTCCTATAACTGACCTACTATGTAGCAAAAATGTCAAAGAAAATTACATTCTAATGTTGTGCTATAACGTTTGATGTGCATCAGCTGATATGTTATGCAATTTGATGATTAGTAAGACATTTAATTGTTAAAAAACAAAATTTGTTTTCATTTTCAATGTGTTAAAATTTACAAGAGAACCTATGATATGCTAAACACTTAAGATAAGCACCTTTTGTATAGAAAATAATAATTGCATTTCATGTCTATTCACCACGCCTTGGTATGCATTTCATGTTGTGTGCAGTTCTTTTTAAGTGCCTGGGCACAAGGAAATGAAGGTGTGCAACCCAAAAAGTAGCTAACTCTGTCTCTAGCTATAGCCCCATCTCTAGCTAACCCCATTCCTAGTTAACCCTAAACCTGAAGTGGTTTACAGAAGATATAACCATACCCATAGGCGCAGGTTGATAAGAAAAGTGAACAGTTTGCTTGGAAAAGGCAGAGAGCAGTAACAGTCACGAATAGCCTGGTATAGAGCGGATGCCAAAATGGAAATTTGGTAAAAATTAGGGGGTATGGCCCCAGTTTATGAGGGAGCAGGTAGCCATTTTGTACAAGCACAGTCATTTAGCAAACAGGTTTAGCAAAGTAGCGACTGTGTCCTCCACTCCTCTCCCAGGCCGACACACAAATTGTAGGGGTCTAGAAGATGGACTGTACGGTTCATGATCATGGTTTTGACAATTTTTTCAAAACTCTTCATTATGTCAACGCTACTGGACAGAAATCATTTGGGCTGGCAGTGTGAGGTTTTTGGGGAGAGGAATGACAGTTGACGCTTTCCACAAGGTAGGGATTTTCTGTAAGCTGAGAGCGACCTGGGAGATGAAGTGGAAGATACCAGACAACTGACTGGCACAATTCTTCAAAACCTGACCGGAAATGCCATAAGGACCGGAACTTTTCTTCATGCGTGTCCACTGGAATACCCTCAACACATCTTCTTCTTCAATTACTAATTCACCACCAGTCTTTGTTGATCTCCTAATACTGTCAATGACAGAATGAAAATCGTGTATGTCGAAACGAGAGCAGAAAGAATTCATATCCTCTGCAAAGACCCTGTCATCTCTACCCCCCAACAGTGATAAGCGATTGGAATTCTGTCTATTTTACTGCATGTCACTGTTTGTCTAAATGCATTCCCAGACTGTTCTCATGCTTTCCTAATTTATGATCTGACAGTTATTTGAACTTCCCTTCGCTCAGCTAAATCTGCCTGAAAGCTAGCCCTTTTCTTCTCATTCAATACCTTTGTTAGTTGTTTATAAACCCAAGGTTTGTTGTTTGGGTACACTTTGCACTTCTGCACGGGTATAACAGTGTCAACGCAGAAAGAAACATAACTGGTCACAACATCGGTAAGTTCATCCAGGCTATCACAGGAATGCCGAAAAACATCCCAGTTAGTACAGTCAAAACAACCCTGCAGTCTAGCTACACTGTCTTCATTCCACACCTTCACCTGTCGTCCAACACATTTTGCACGCTTCAGAAGGCATCTATAAATAGGAACCAAGTGAACAGTGTTGTGATCGGTGTCACTGATCGGTGGATTGGCTGTGGACCTATACGCATTAGGCACCGAACCGTAGCACAAGTCAATAGTCTGGTTCATGCGGGTTGGGCACGTGATGTACTGGTGGTAGGCAGGCAGACTTTGCTTAAGGCTGCACTGATTGAAATCACCCAGTATGAACTTGGGCGCATTGGTGGACAAAACGTCAAGTTTCTGTGTCACATCACAAATATGCTGGGCGACTCGATCCACGCTGGCTCTGGGGTGTGCGTAAACAACTGTCACAAACAATTGAGGAAATTCGCGATGTAGATACAGTGGCCGTAGTGAAAAAGTCAACAGTTCAATGTCGTGGGGGGGGTGTGTGCGGGGGGTGCAGAGCCGATTACACACAATCAATCACAGCTAATAGCTTCTACAAACAAACCTGTCAATATTCCTGCTCAATGGCACTCATGTCACATAATATGAATTTATTAAGTTCACATTTCACAATTTCATACAACCTACATTCGTGTGAAACAGTAAACAAGAAGGTCAACTATGGTCTTACCCCAAATAAAAATGGTAATTGTGGAAAAAAAAATGTAATTTATCCTGATAGTAAAGGTAAATGAATATCATGCAATCATGGAAAAAATGATGTCCTACCTCGTTGTTGGGGTTGTTTACATACACAAGGAACCACCGCCTGTGCATGTGTTCTGTAATCATATTCTATATAGCCAGTTGTTATTCCATACTGAAAATTGTAATAACGTCTTTACCTGGTGCTACAACACACCTGTGTAAACAGACTAAAATATCACCTTCAAGTGTGAATTACTGAAAAGCCAATTGCATAACATTACATAACCTTCTTAGTGGAGTCCTCAGAAATAACTCACCTTCTCTGTGGACCAGTTACTTTAGCTCACTAGGCCATATCAGGTAACAGCTGGGCCTGTGCAGCATTTTCTCAACTCCCAATAGATGCATGCTCCTCACATGGATTTGAGGAAAGGTGACTGTGTCTAATTAACTGAAATAAACAAAAGTTGATTGCTAAGTAATTATTTTATAATGTGACTTGCACTGCTTTGATGTAACTTATCAGATGGAGGCTGCACTAGTGTGAATATGTCCCCCCAATATACTGGTCTCCTGTCACTGTCACCTGAATTCCAGCTGGTCCTGCTGTTCCTGTCATAGATGTGATGTTCATGTCACGGAGGAAACACTCTTCTGATGTTTCCTTCAGGTAGTCGTGATCGTCGTGGACAGCTCATATATCAGTCGGTTCGTATAGCTGTCGGATAGGAATGTCCAGGGTTCTGGAGTTTATCCACACACTCCGAATCTGCTGTGGATATTCAGGCAGGTTCCTGTATTCCACAGGACGTCTCTCCTCAACTTTAAATCCTGCATCTTCACCGGTGACCCTTGTACTTCTTCGCCTGATGGAATGTCTGCAACTGTTGCGTGCAGGTCTCGGCAGTCTCGATACCACCCCTGGCCCTAGTGAGGGCAAACAGCACTAGCGTTACATGCTTGCAGTGTACATCTGGGCCCACACCCACAGTCTTGATACCATCCCTGGCCCTAGTGAGGGCAAACAGCACTAGCGTTACATGCTTGCAGTGTACATCTGGGCCCACACCCACAGTCTTGATACCATCCCTGGCCCTAGTGAGGGCAAACAGCACTAGCATGACGTGCTTGCAGTGTGCATCTGGGCCCATACCCACAGTCTTGATACCACCCCTGGCCCTAGTGAGGGCAAACAGCACTAGCATGACGTGCTTGCAGTGTGCATCTGGGCCCATACCCACAGTCTTGATACCACCCCTGGCCCTAGTGAGGGCAAACAGCACTAGCATGACATGCTTACAGTGTGCATCTGGGCCCATACCCACAGTCTTGATACCACCCCTGGCCCTAGTGAGGGCAAACAGCACTAGCATGACGTGCTTGCAGTGTGCATCTGGGCCCACACCCACAGTCTTGATACCACCCCTGGCCCTAGTGAGGGCAAACAGCACTAGCATGACGTGCTTACAGTGTGCATCTGGGCCCATACCCACAGTCTTGATACCATCCCTGGCCCTAGTGAGGGCAAATAGCACTAGCACGACGTGCTTGCAGTGTGCATCTGGGCCCATACCCACAGTCTTGATACAATCCCTGGCCCTAGTGAGGGCAAACAGCACTAGCATGACATGTTTGCAGTGTCCATCTGGGCCCACACCCACAGCACACTGACTCTCACTGACAACCCCGGCCGTGGCAGTCCAGCTTCATGTCAACTTTGTAAACACACTGTTTAATCATCTCGGCACTCACACGTCCTTGGATGAATGTTTCTTCGCCTTTGTGCGAGTGCCTTATCAACTTGAGCAAGTTGCCATAATACATATCCTGTGATTTCGAACCCAGCTTCTGGTCAAACAGCTTCAGGTAGTCCGAGATTGTTGACTCGGTCACATCAGGTAGCTGTACAAGAAGTACTGTAGTGTTATTGTTGACTCGGTCACATCAGGCAGCTGTACAAGAAGTACTGTAGTGTTATTGTTGACTCGGTCACATCAGGTAGCTGTACAAGAAGTACTGTAGTGTTATTGTTGACTCGGTCACATCAGGCAGCTGTACAAGAAGTACTGTAGTGTTATTGTTGACTCGGTCACATCAGGCAGCTGTACAAGAAGTACTGTAGTGTTATTGTTGACTCGGTCACATCAGGTAGCTGTACAAGAAGTACTGTAGTATTATTGTTGACTCGGTCACATCAGGCAGCTGTTCAAGAAGTACTGTAGTGTTATTGTTGACTCGGTCACATCAGGCAGCTGTACAAGAAGTACTGTAGTGTTATTGTTGACTCGGTCACATCAGATAGCTGTACAAGAAGTACTGTAGTGTTATTGTTGACTCGGTCACATCAGGTAGCTGTACAAGAAGTACTGTAGTGTTATTGTTGACTCGGTCACATCAGGCAGCTGTACAAGAAGTACTGTAGTATTATTGTTGACTCTGTCACATCAGGCAGCTGTACAAGAAGTACTGTAGTGTTGTTGTTGACTCGGTCACATCAGGCAGCTGTACAAGAAGTACTGTAGTGTTATTGTTGACTCGGTCACATCAGGTAGCTGTACAAGAAGTACTGTAGCGTTATTGTTGACTTGGTCACATCAGGTAGCTGTACAAGAAGTACTGTAGTGTTATTGTTGACTCGGTCACATCAGGCAGCTGTACAAAAAGTACTGTAGTGTTATTGTTGACTCTGTCACATCAGGCAGCTGTACAAGAAGTACTGTAGTGTTATTGTTGACTCGGTCACATCAGGTAGCTGTACAAGAAGTACTGTAGTGTTATTGTTGACTCTGTCACATCAGGTAGCTGTACAAGAAGTACTGTAGTGTTATTGTTGACTCTGTCACATCAGGTAGCTGTACAAGAAGTACTGTAGTGTTATTGTTGACTCGGTCACATCAGGTAGCTGTACAAGAAGTACTGTAGTGTTATTGTTGACTCTGTCACATCAGGTAGCTGTACAAGAAGTACTGTAGTGTTATTGTTGACTCTGTCACATCAGGTAGCTGTACAAGAAGTACTGTAGTGTTATTGTTGACTCGGTCACATCAGGTAGCTGTACAAGAAGTACTGTAGTATTATTGTTGACTCTGTCACATCAGGTAGCTGTACAAGAAGTACTGTAGTGTTATTGTTGACTCGGTCACATCAGGTAGCTGTACAAGAAGTACTGTAGTGTTATTGTTGACTCGGTCACATCAGGTAGCTGTACAAGAAGTACTGTAGTGTTATTGTTGACTCGGTCACATCAGGCAGCTGTACAAGAAGTACTGTAGTGTTATTGTTGACTCTGTCACATCAGGCAGCTGTACAACAAGTACTGTAGTGTTATTGTTGACTCTGTCACATCAGGCAGCTGTACAAGAAGTACTGTAGTGTTATTGTTGACTCGGTCACATCAGGCAGCTGTACAACAAGTACTGTAGTGTTATTGTTGACTCGGTCACATCAGGCAGCTGTACAAGAAGTACTGTAGTGTTATTCCACATTTCAAGACTAGTAACATTGTCATATAATTATTTCTGGAATAATGCCAAATATAGTGCATGTTCATAGTTTTCCTAATTAGTGATTTGTAGGATTATGAAAATCCAACCACAGCATGGTAGAAAAAGATTTAAATTAGGTATATTGACATGATAGCAGTAGCAAGCTGAGAAAGATTCTAGGTGGTTATCAGACCTGGGGCTGAGTACATTTTCATGAGTAAAGTATGAGTGATGGCTGAGAACGAGTACAAGTACATTGCTCAAAGCTGAGTACGAGTACATTTCCACGAGTACGAGTACCGGTACATCTTGTATGATTTGTACCATTTATATAATTCAGGAAGAGTTGACAATGCAACGGCAGTTGATCCCACTTTTTTATGAGGAAAACTGTAAAAAACTCTTTATGTTTGGGACCAAACTCGGGGTTGCATTCCATTCAAAGGTGTGATTCGCATTCAAATGTTCAGGGTACGCATTCAAATATGGGGTAAAATGTATTTAAATTGAAAATACTCTTCAAAATACATTTTATAGCGCAACATAACAAGAGAAAAGAAATATAACCATTAAATATATATGAATCAGTGAACACTGTTAGGCATGTTGTGGCTGGCAGTGACCACAAGTCCACAACTAATGTTTGCTGAGAGGGTGGATTAGCACCTGCCAATGTCCAGGGCTCAATATTCCCTTTGTACTTTAACCACACTACAAATTGGCACCAAACAATAGTAGTGCAGGCTGTCTGACTTGAGTCACCAAACTTCTTCAGAAGAAGACTCAGCTAGCAGTACTTAGCACTGTCACTTGTGAGAGCAACAAAGGCATTTTATGGCTAACTGATGAATGACCTTTACATTGTGGGCTTACTGGACTTCCTGGCTTAATTAAATAAATACAAGGATTATGGCCTGGACTGGAAACTAGTACAACTATGGATATGAACTAAGGGTTTCTGATTGGGAAAAGAATCAAAAAATGCTGCCTCTTGAAGCGAAGCCTTTGTGGCTTCAGTGCATTCAATGTGCAGATAAGTGATTCACTGTGTGAAAACTCAACAATACCAAGTAAAATTAAACCACATCTACTAAATGTAACAATAATTATTACAAATCAGGGGCTGTTATATTGCAATAAATGTCATGGTTATTGCAATAGAATTGACATAATAAAAGTGTTTTTAATGATCCTATAATAGAAAACATTCATATAACTCAGCTGGGATTTAACAAGATTGCCATCCCAAACAACAAGTTCTAGATGGCAAGTGGACAAGGAAGCCATTGGCTCATTGAGAGGCCAACAATTTTCTCATCTATGTGTAGCTCGCCCTTATCAAATATCTGTCAGTTCTATTTTAAAACATATTCACACTACTAGCATTAACACAATCATTTGGCAGTTTGTTCCATTCATTTATCACCCTCTGTGAGAAAGAGTACTTTCTCATGTTCAACCTACACTGCTCCTTAATTAACTAATGCTGCTTTGTGTCCTCTGGTTCTACTGCCTTCTTTAAGTATGAAGAACATATTCCTATCAACATCCTCATAACCGTTCACTATTTGAAACACTTCTATTTGGTCTCCTCTTAGTCTCCTGGTCTCTAGTGTTGTCAAACCACATTGTAATAAGCGACTTTCGTAACTAAAGTCTCTAAATTCTGGAATCATTTTAGTTGCTCTTTGTTGTGTTCTTTCTAGCTTGTCTATGTCCTTTTTACGATACGACCTCCATGCTTGTATACAATATTCCAAATGTGGTCTAACTATTGCTTTGTACAGGGGTACAATTAGCTGTTTCTCCTTATACATGATAGTTCTCCTAACTAGCCCTGGAATTTGATTTCTTTTCGAAGCGGCAATCGCACATTGCTCTGAAAGCATCCCCCATTTTATATTCTTCATCCAAGTTTCCATGTCCTATGTGTATACATTTACACTTGCCAAAATTACATTTGCCATTTTTCTGACCATTTAACTAATTTATCTAGATCGTCCTGTAAACTTTGTTTATCTGTATCATTAGTAACCTTTCTGAATACTTTTGTGTCATCTGCAAATTTGAGTACTTTGCTAGATATGTCATCTTCCAAATCATTTATATATATTAAAAACAGTATAGGGCCTAATACTGATCCCTGTGGTACCCCACTCAAAACCGATTTCCAGTTTGAAATCTCACCATCTACTATTACTCTCTATCTTCTGTGTGTAAGCCACTTTTCTATCCAGTTGATTACATCATTACCTATACCATGGGCTTTTAGTTTAAGGCGTCGCTTGGGTCTAAACACATTTTATTTTCTTATTTCATTATCACTGAACCTACAGAGCTGAAACTTTCAGAGTCCAGGTAACAGTAATGCTGTGAATTTTTTCAGAAAGTTTCGTACAGATTTTCCCACGGTAGGCAGCCATCTTGGATTGAATGTTGCGTGTGACTTATATCAGTAACCATTGCGTTTAGAGGGCTCAAATTTGGTGTGTAGTTACTCCACATAACCCTAATGAAAACAGTCAGTTGACTTTCCCAGTTTTTAAGGATTTTTTTTACATCTGAATGTATTTTTTCATCATGAAATTTTACATTGATGGTTCATTATATAAAATATAGGTAATGTTTTCTAAAAAGTTACTACATAGTTTTCAAGAGTATACTATCAAGAAACACTGTGGAAAGTTTCAAGCAATTCTGTCAAACAATAGCCGAGATAAGTGACACGGGAGGCAGTAGGTGTGAGGGAAAACATGTTTTTGAGAAAATCGCGTTCAAAGTTTATGTACATTGGCACATACATTTCAACATCTGAAAAGCAACCTAGATGATTGAAACTTTGCATACACATTACTGAATGTATAATTTATCAAAAGGCAAAGTTCAGAGTCATTGGCATTGTAAAATAATAAAAATATATCACAAACTAAGCAACTTATCACAATAAATGTACCAAATAGAAAAACGTCTGGAAAATAGCACACCAGTCCATAGTTCATACAGATAAAGTTTACTGGAGCATATGTAAAGTTCACTGGAGCATATGTAAAGGTCACTGGAGCACAGCAAAATCCCTAAAACGCCCCAGGTGCATAGGTGGAGGCATCTCGAGCCATTGTTCGAGCAACCTTTCATGCCCGACGGGCCTCCATCGTGCTGGCCTGCACTTGCCGCACAGACTCTCGTAACTGACGATTGTCTGCCTCTGCAGCTGACACTTTCAGTCGACTGCCACACTGCAGCCCCATTATTGCATAGCTGCGCGTCACCGTCGAACCAATCCCCTGATTGAATTCCGCAATCGCCAAACAGGTTGCAGCACAAACACGCATCAGGCCAACGAAGCCTGTCTTTGGACATTTGAGCCACACCTTCGAGTGTAGGCTCTCGTTAGCGTTCTGCGTCTTGCCCTGCAAGCAGCGATCCAGCAGGTCAGGATGGCCGAGACGGACATACACCTCCTTGACCTTCTCTGCAACGTCCTTTGCTAAGGGTGTGCCAACTTTGTCCTGGTGGTAGCCTGGCTCCTCTCCCTTTGCCAGTGCCCGCTGGAAGAAGCACCAGCTATTGCGGCCAACGGGGCAGTGGTTGTGGTGGGGTTCCTCATCGGTGGACGCCGCATGGAAGAAAGACGCGAAGACTGCACTCCGCATCGCGTCCTTGTCACCCGTGCAGCTCCGAATTGCCTTTCCATAATACAATGTCAGCTTGTTGATGGCTGCCAGGGTGAGCTTTCCGTGCCCGCGTCCACCGAGAGTTACTCCAGTCTTCTTGGTGTCCTTGGTGAGGTTACGCAGTGCCGTCCCCATTCGCTTTGCAACATGGTTGATGCACTCCTCCTTGCGGATGTCCACACCAGCACCATACACCTTCAAGTCACACACATGTTTGTAGGTGCTAGAGTCTCCATCTGACAACATTGTCGTGTAGCGGAAGTTGTGCTTCCCGAGAGAGTTGTTCCACAGAATCTCTGCAGCCGTTTTCTCCATTGCGTTGGAGGACCCGGTGTAGTTTGCTGTACAGTCGTCATGCGCCTTGTACCACTTCTTGAAGTCGTCAGTGTCCCGGCCTCCATAGCGTGACGCTGCGCATGCACAGCGCTGGCAGTAGAGCGACAGGATGGTGAAGTCGATCACCAGTCCTGTCACCACCTCCACGACGCATCCGATGCCATACATAGACCTGTGGCCCCGGGTCATCCAGGAACCATCGAAACTGACCATGAGGTCCATGACACCGGATTCGTCAATGGAGGGGTCAAGTTCTTTGTACACTCTGCTCACGATCTGGGCAGACTCGCACATAACATCGTTCGCAACACGCATACTTGCATTGGTAATTGCTGTCTCAAGTGTGATGTAGGTCGTGTGGTGCATCACTGGCATGTCGAGGTAGCGGCAGAATTTCACAAGTCCTGAGTACCCGACACCCATGTCCATCGTTGCAGACACAGCTGATCTCACCACGACAAACGGGACATTCGTCGCCTGAGTCCCATCGATACGGTCTGATGACAGAGTTTCATTGATGACCTTGTCGCAACTGGTGCAGAAAGTCTCGAGGCCACACACCATGCCGAGGGTGCAGTCGACAGCTCGGATGGAGAGTGTACGCTTCCTACACAACATGCATGGCAGGTTCGCAACAAGGCAACATAGCACAGCGTACAAGTACTGTTGAAAGATCTCCATCAGCATCTGTCTCATCCTCAACCAGGAAGCGCGGGACACCTATCTCCTCCAGAAGATCTGCATAACCAAACTTCTGTTCAGTGGCAGACAGTCTCCGAGATGTTGATGGCCGCCTTGAAGCCTGGACAAAAATACACAATCTAAATGTATTTCATGAACAAAAAAGTATCCGAGACATGTTCAACAACATGCGCGTGTGTGTATATAGGCTATGTATACGATAATTACCAAGGCAAGTTGTAGTAATATAATAAACCATAGTCACAACTCTGCCTCTGGTGTGCCTGGATGGCCCCTGGGCCTGAATGTCAACACAACCACGAACATCAACAGCATGAACTAGATCAGCGTCAAATCGTTTATACAGTAATAGTTATGCCACAAAGGCTAACGGTGTTTGGATAAAACACAAATGTATATAAATCTTAATCATATGCACTATCATAATGAACATATGAAATATCAGAAATTAAACTTACACTGCGTTCCATTCTCGCTGGCACCATGGATATGGTCGAAGACGAAGTTGTCGCTGTAGGTTCATTGGCGTATTCAACCCTCGATACCTTCGCACAGCGCGCTAACTGCAACGATGCAAGCTTTCGCTTCCTCCCAGTACCGTAACCGCCCACTCGCTTTCGACAAAACGGCATAATGTCGTTTCACAAAGCGATATAAATGAACAAAACGCAGAGGATAAAAAATTCGATCGAATCGAACGTAGCTGGTATTTCAAGTTGACGTCAGATGATGGAAATTAATATTACAACCAATTAGAGCGCATTCCTTTGTCACCGAGATGGTTCAAAGGCAGTCATTTATAGTCGGGATTACACGGATACCCGCCACGCAAATTTTTAAACTGTTTGTACCATCATGCAGAGTGAACATGGGGCTTTCCCGTGATATGCGCCATGTTGGAATGGCAGCGTTTTCTGGCATGCAATCGCTGGCGGAAAATCACCTAATGTTCCATTAGTCTCGGTTCATTTGACAAAAACAAAGACTTCGCAATGATAGGCATCATACAAAAGACATGTTTTATGACAGAAACGTGTTTATTTCGACAGTGCAACTTACATGAATGGCAAGTTGAATAATATTTATACACGGAAATGGCAACAACTCGAAATTCATTTTATTGTAAAAAATCCGTCAAATCTGACCCGAGTCTCTCGTTAACTTTTTTTATTTGGAGCGAACAAAAACGCTATTTTGTTGACTTGTGTAAACACTTGTATATATAACAGAGACCCATATTTTTTCACTCCAGAATGCCTATTTACGAAATAAATTGCAAAAAATCGAAAATTTACATTGATTAGATATACGCAACTCAAGCCACTCATTTCGACAACAAGATGGCGATACGCAGTTTGTCGATTTTTGTCTCGAACAAAATCAGTTTTTCAGTTTATCTCATAAATTAGCAGGTATCTGACACCAGTAATGCATAGTTAGATAATATATATTTAAATATACGGCGTAACACAAAATTGTGTGGATGAGTGAGTGGAAGTGATGTTTTTGTGCACAGTAGCATCTAAGCTTTGAAATGATGCCATTTGTCAGTAGGTATACCAGTTGTGTAAGGACACAGTGGCTGTTAGGCAGGATGTACTCATATTTTGGAAAACGGAGAATTTCATGGCAGAAATGCAGGGGCATCATGCGTTGAAGCAATTTGTGCGAAAAGGAGGTATGTCATTTTCACGAATTTTACACACCAGGTGTCTTAGTGGGTCTGTCATTTTCTGTGAATTTAAAAAAAAAATTGTAGGATAAATTTTCAATGTAGGCGCAAGAATGTTATAATGGTCGTCTATGGGAAAAGTGACTGTTGTCCGTGCCCATGTGTATACATTTACACTTGCCAAAATTTAATAACATTTGCCATTTTTCTTACCATTTAACTAATTTATCTAGATCATCCTGTAAACTTTGTTTATCTGTATCATTAGTAACCTTTCTGAATACTTTTGTGTCATCTGCAAATTTGAGTACTTTGCTATATATGTCATCTTCCAAATCATTTATATATATATTAAAAACAGTATAGGGCCTACTACTGATCCCTGTGGTACCCCACTCAAAACCGATTTCCAGTTTGAAATCTCACCATCTACTATTACTCTCTGTCTTCTGTGTGTAAGCCATTTTTCTATCCAGTTGATTACATCATTACCTATACCATGGGCTTTTAGTTTAAGTAACAATCTTTGATGTGGCACTTTATCGAAAGCTTTCTGAAAATCTAAGTAGACAACATCCACTGGTGACCCGTCATCTACCCACTTTGTAATTTCTTCCAAAAAAACCATAAGAGATTGGTTAGACATGACCTTGCTTTTAGGAACCCATGTTGAGATGTATTTATTAATTTTGTTTCACAAGGAATTCCACCATGTGGTCTCTAATTAATGTTTTGAGTAATTTACATACAACTGATGTTAAACTCACTGGTCTGTAATTCTCTGGCTTGTTCCTCGATCCCTTCTTAAATAGCAGCGTAATATTTGCTTCTTTCCATTCTGAAGGAACTATTCCTTCTTTTAGTGACAAGTTAAACAATTTTGCAAGTTGTGTACTAATTTGCTCAACAATTTCCTTAAGCGGTTTTGGTGGTATCCCATCAACTCCAGGTGATTTATTAATAGATGCATGCAAGAACATATAAATTTGTGTTAATTTGATTCATATGCAGGTAATACAATTTGCTACGATACTCTTTGAAATTATTGTTGTACTTGTTAATGATTTGATAAGAAATTAAATAATTTTCACAATATCATTTTGAAAAAGTACTCGGATGTACTCGTAAAATCCGAGTACATTGAACACGAGTACGAGTACATGACCATAATTTCTACGAGTACGAGTATTTAAAAAATGTATTTGAGTACAATAAGTGCACAATAAACAACACTGATTACAAACTGTGTTTACCTGGGAATTAGTATTGATGTCTCTGTTTACCTGGGAATTAGTATTGATGTCTCTGTTTACCTGGGAATTAGTATTGATGTCTCTGTTTACCTGGGAATTAGTATTGATGTCTCTGTTTACCTGGGAATTAGTATTGATGTCTCAACACATGTCACTGACACTGGTAAAACAACTATAATGAAACATGCCATTTGCACCACTCCTACGTTAGCCCCAGAAGACCTGCAGTACGCCTGCCAAAGACAAATATGAGTTTAACAAGCTCTTGCCAAACAAATCCTGCAATATAAATTTGGTTATAAATGTTTATGTATATCCAATCTTGAGAATTAATTAAACCATGCAAACCCATACAAAACTTTACATCAGAAAGTAAATTATAATGGCACTGTCACGGCATCAGTCACCAACAATGGAACTTCCTGCATTTATCGCCCATTCACATACCTTTCGACAAGTTCCCTTTTTCTTTAACAAGATTTGCCATCCAAGCCAAAGGCCCAGATGGCAAGTGGACAAGGAAGCCATTGGCTTATCGAGAGTCCAACAATGTTCATCTATGTGTAACCCGCCTCCTGAGATTTGTGTCAACCTTGTTTTTAAACATATTCATGCTGCTAGCAGTTATACAATCCGTAGATAATTTGTTCCATTCATTTATTGTCCTCTGTGAGAACGAGTACTTCCTGATATCCAATCTACACTGATTCTTTACTAATTTTACCCATGTCCTCTAGTTCTGCTATCCTTCTTGAGTGAGAAAAACATATTTCTATCAATATTTTCATACCCATTCAATATCTTAACAAATTCAATCTGATCTCGTCTTAACCTCCTTGTCTCTAGAGGTGTTAAACCACTTTCTTCATAACTAAGGTCTCTCAGTTCTGGAATAATTTTAGTTGCCGTCCTCTGTATGCGTTCAAGTGTATCTATATCCTTCTTACGATATGGTCTCCACGCTTGTATACAGTATTCTAAATGATATAGTTACCGGTGTAGTTTTCAACCCATCAAAATCTTGCTTGATATCATGTTACAGAGTTGCTGTGTCTGTTTACGACAATAATGACACAGAATCTTTTCTCAGCAAAATATATTTTGATATATAACACGGAACACTGTTGATATACATACCTTGATAAAAAATGACTTTACATGCTTACCAGACATTATTATTGAGCGTCTGCTGACGTGTGTCTCGTTCTTAGCCACGTGACAATAATCGCCCTTTTTGTGGTAGATGTATGGCAAGCCAGTCTTGTCATAAAAGTAGGAATAATTAAAATGTGTTAAATATGTGAGAAAAAATTTACTACATTAACGTTATACATTCAATACAAGTAAATGTGTGTGTTTTTAGGTTGAAAATCTCTTGCACAAAATGGTTCTTCAGATATTTTTAAAACGGCATATTCTATTAAGTAGGTTGAAAACTACACCGACCAGTACATGACTCTTATGATTTTAATTAACAACCAGCTCTTGCAAAACAAACTTCCTGCATTTATCGCCCATTCACATACCTTTCGACAAGTTCCCTTTTTCTTCCAGATACTTTTGCGTGACGTTTCCTGAGTTCATTTCTCATATGTTCTAGAGACATTCCTCCACATTGTGGCATGCTGATGACAAGTTTCAAGGAGGAGGCGGCGTTGTTAACAGAATTCATAAAGCGAGGGTATCCTTCATGAAACTAAAGCAGATATGGAGTTCAAATATATACACATTGAGATCTAAATTGAGGCTTTTTAACACACTTGTTAAACCAGTGTTGTTGTATGGAAGTGAAACATGGAAAATTAACGAAGGAGACAACAGAAAGTTAGATACATATTTTTTTTCAAGTGCTTAAGACGAATCCTACAAATTCGATGGCCATACGTTGTATCAAATCGAGATATTCTGGCAAAAACAAAATTGAAGACAATCAGCACTGAGGTCAAGTTAAGATGGAAGTGGGTAGGACATATCCTACGAATGGACAAGAACAGCAAATGTGAGACTGCACTGACCTGGACGCCTGAAGGTAGAAGAAAGGTTGGTCGACCAAAGACAATGTGGCGATCAACTATTGAAAATGAAAGACGTTTACTGGGGTGGAATAGCTGGAACGAAGCCAGACGTGTAGCAGCTGACAGAACAAGATGGATGAGATTCACTTCGGCCTTATGGGCCACTGGGCCCGAAGAGGATAGGTGAAGGTGATGACAAGTTTACAATAACCAAATGGGGAAAACTAATCTTTTATACGTAGTGTTCAACAACCTTTGTTTGCCACGAATTGTACTGATTGGCCCGGTGACACATAGCGCCACCTGTCGAATTGTACTGATTGGCCCAGTGACACATAGCACCACCTGTCGAATTGTACTGACTGGCCCGGTGACACACCTGTCGAATTGTACTGATTGGCCCGGTGACACACCTGTCGAATTGTACTGATTGGCCCGGTGACACATAGCACTACCTGTCGAATCGTACTGATTGGTCCAGTGACACATAGCACCACCTGTCGAATTGTACTGATTGGCCAGGTGACACATAGCGCCACCTGTCGAATTGTACTGATTGGCCCAGTGACACATAGCGTCACCTGTCGAATTGTACTGATTGGCCCAGTGACACATAGCGTCACCTGTCGAATTGTACTGATTGGCCCGGTGACACATAGCGCCACCTGTCGAAATGTACTGATTGGCCCAGTGACACATAGCGCCACCTGTCGAATTGGACCCACAGCTTGCGCAAAATGTCTCTCATTATGACCCAACTTGTCGTAGCCAGAGCTACTCCACACTAGGCCTAGGGCTGGTCTGATGAAAGGCGTCCTCGTGGGATTGTCACAGCACTCATTAGGCGTCCAGGATGTATGTAAGTAGCCGTAGTCCGAACGTCTGGGGTGGGCGCAGTCATGCAATAGAGACTAGTCTTTATGACATACACACAATTTTTTAAGTGTTATTTTCCATTTCTGTGCACCCAGTATATCCATTGTCCTATCATTCAGATAATCTACACTAATATGTCTACATATTCAGCAAATTTCAGATATGTAGCTTGTAAACTTCTTAAGTTAGAAGCACCTGAAAACAGAAAAAAGAAATAAAGGGTGCGTTTTTTGGCGCTTACCCCGTTTACATCATAGGGCGTTGCAGACACAATTCGTATGCAAACCCTTAGTTTTTTTTGAAGAGTGCTCAGGTGTAGCTACTTATTCATTGGTTAAAATTTTAGCAAATTATGGACATCAGCTTTTTGACCATTAGTTGATTTGACACGGAATGATCCATTAAGGAAATAGAAGTCTTGTTTTCGTTCACATTTGTGAATACTTCATGTGATAGAAGTTTACACATAAACCTGACATGTTTCACTGAAACCACATTTGAGAGGACTTCAGTGGGAATTTACACAGAAGCCTGCCATGTTTAGGTAAAACCGTGTTGCAGTGAAACAACATTTGTGAAGACTTGATTCGATGTTTACACAGAAGACTGACATGGTTCAGTGAAAACAACTTGGTGAGAATTTCACTGGACGGCAAAACCGATTATAAAGACATGTTACCTGATACAAACCATCTAATATATGCTATATTAATCAATAAATACATATACCTTCAACGGTTTCATCTGTAGGCGTCAGCACATCCTCATCCACATCTCCAGCTGCCTCTTCTTCACAGACCATCTCTGAAATTAAATGTCAATGCTAAATTAAATGTGGTTAGAATTGTTACAACAGATGACATGTTCATAGTAATTCATACATATTTTTAATAACAAAATTTAACGCATACTTTATAACAAAAAATCCAATATGGCACAGCTCATTGGAAAGGCATCATCCTGGTAGTTCCTGTCACCGTTGGTTACCTTATCTTACTAACTAACTAAAGGGTCATTCCATATCAACTCAACTAAGCCCCACGCACTTCGGTCTTAGATTCACTTAAATTTTTTTTACCAAATATCCTACAGTCATCTTCATGGACAAATCTGAAGTTTGGGCTCTATATTCCAAGTAGTTTTTGAGTAAATGCCATTTTACTAAATCTGGTAGGTGTCGAATTTTGCTCAAAATCACGGCCGTCATTTTCATGCTACATTTCAAGTCCCATTATCTCAGGAAATAATGTACATAGAGGCGTGAAATTTTCTGTGGTAACTAAGAAGGTCTTAAAGGTCTGATATACAGCAGCGTAGCAGTTTTCAGCAGTCGCACTGAACGATCAGAGGCAGTTGAAAAGTCCAACAATTGCAATTTTAACTTACGAGCAGCCATGTTTGAGACTCTGAAACATAGTCTTACATTCATTACATCTATTTAACTTTTTGTCTCCAAGAAGTCCACCCCAATTGCTGTAACACTACTGAATATTACAATGCAGTACTTATTAATTATGGAGCAACGCCCTTGTGAAATCAGGAAAAAGTCAATTTGGGGACATTTTCAATGGTGCAAAACCCAATATGGACATATTAGCAAAATCTTAAAACTGGTCTCATTTTAAAGGTAATAGTGTGTAGCTTATGTGTGCCAAATTTCATGATCCATTCGAAAGTCCATGGTGAATTATTTTTTCAATGCTGCACTTTTTAGCACTCGTGAAGCATTCACGAGTGCATAAGCTAGTGCTGTACCACAATGTTAATATATTTCCTGATTCTTTAAAATGGTGTCATTTTGATCCTATTGATATATATAGGCTACAGGTGCTAAATTTAATCTTTATTAGGACATTTCTTCATGGCGAACATTATTCTTCAATAATGCACCGTTTTAGCACAAGTTAGTGAATGCATTCATGGGTGCTGTTTACGTGGATATTAAAATGGTGCAATTTTGAAGCAATGTATATTTTGTTTCTTCTGAATTCAAGTGTACCATCCTTATGCAACATCTTCAATGGTCACAAGTATATTTATGCTACTAACCTGTTGGCTGGTGTGCCTATAGTTCATGCCAGGTTTATTATATAGGCGTTGTCCTTTTTATCCAAATAATACTGTCGCCCATTTGTTGTGTTTGGAGCATCTACCAGACATAGGACACATTGAAGTGGTACATAGCAGATGTCCTCTCTTTCCGGCCAATGACCTTGCTGGACCATGAGGGTGCATGAATGATATGTGCACATCTTCACTTTCCTTGGATATGTCCCTTATGTGACGAACCCACTGTTTCCTATCATAGCGACAGCCTACATATCTTACAATTTCACACTGTTTCCAGCTAATGGATGTTGTTGTGGTTGGGAGTCCAGGACCAATTGGTGTGTATCCAGCAGTTGGATCTCCTTCATTTGGAGCTGTGATAAGCACTGTCTCAAATGAAGGTTCATCTCCTGACAACCTTCGCACCACCATTGTTTTTTCTGTAGGGTTGGGAACAAAGCAGTGATAGCTCTGTGTGCCTGGCACAGTCTTCGCATTGGAAAATCTGTTTTCCTGTTGGTCTACATGAGCACTCACTTCCTCCTTACTGATGAAGAATAATGTTATATTAAGCAAGTGTCCTGCTCCCGTTTCACACTTCCACCGACCGATGCCATCACATGCTTTCAAGGCCAGTCCTTAGCACATTAGCTCCGGGACATCTAGAGCACCTGCGGATCATGCAAAGGTTTGAACTGAACAGACAAGCTTCGCCATCAAGTGGTGGTAGGTCAGTGAAGAGTCCATTGGCAAAGTACTGATCATTTGTTTTACATTTTGGTGAATTGTACATACACATACTGAATGTGTCCCTCTACAGCCAACAGTTATGCAGTGTTGTGGTCGAAGAGAACATAATTTGGACAGTCCTATCTTGTCTGGGTATTTAGCCTTATAATTTATATAGAGTTCATTGAGATTTAAAAGAAGAAGTCATTTTTGCTTGTGCACTCGCTTGCCACCAGACCCCTTCACGGACTTGAAATCTTTTGCTCCAGGGAGCAGCCGTGAATGTTCATCCTCCTCATAACAGGCTGTCACCCTCCCTTCTACATCCTTAGAGAGTGGCTTTCCGAATTTTTCCTTAACTACTGCAAGTATACCCTTTTCGCTCTTGAGTTTCCTTGCCTGCTTAGCTGAAAATTATAGTTGTGTTGTCCAGAATGCAGCTCACGGATATCACTGGGACAACAGTCAAAGAAGGTTGGACAAACACAGCGTACAAGTATGTGTGTAGTGAGCGATTGCTTACGCCGCAACACTATAACAGTGCACAGATTCTTGTACGACATTTTGAGCCACATGAAGCAGCTCTGTCCAGGTATCAAGAAAATATACCGTAAATTTCCATGTATAATATGCATTTTTCCTCTTAAATTTTTACTTGAAAGTCCGGGTGCGTATCATACATGGTGACACTGATAGGGCTAAATAAAATTTTCTCTGACCGGATATGGATAACACTACTGGAACACTAGTACTATGACGTCAATGAGCGGGAAGCGTACGCGAACGGGAGCGTCACCGACCAGGAATAACGCAGAAATGTGTGGACGGTGTCGGATTAATACGCTCAAATATGTTTTGCTCCCTGAGCGCCAAAGCACCGTGATTGGCGATCTTGAATCACATGAACGACCTGAACAGTCAATGCCACGCCCACGGGTCAGCCAGTGTGACTCCATGTTTAAAGTTGTGAATGCAAATAAAGATGATTGTACCATATGTATGTTTCACAGTTGAAAGTGTGCGTGTAACATATCAGAATAGAGCTTGGTATTAATTTAAAATTGAGAGCAGAATGACGCAAAGTAAGTTCAAACAAGCACAAATTTAATCAGTTGCGCAATGGTCAAGCTAAAATGCAAGTTACGTAGGGCTTACACTACTGACAAGGCGATATATCGTCGCGTGCAAAGAGCCGCCGGCAATGCCGTAACTTGCATAACATGTTTACGATTCTGAGATGGATTCAAGGATCATCACACAAACGAACTTTGATAAAATGACAGTGGCCAACCGTGAATCGTGAACTATCAGAAGCGGGAAAATCAGGGGTCAATGTCAAAAGTTGGGGTGCGTATTATACATGGTAATATAGAAATTCTATCAGAATTTAGCAAAAGTGAGGGTGCATATTATACACGGAAACTGCTTTTTAGATGGAGCTGCTTTGCAATACAAAAACTTAAAAAATTTGTGCAACCTTCTGCACCGTCAAGATGACTTTGGATTGTATGCCAAATGGCATTTCTTTGCCACCAATCATGGCAAGAAGCCTCAAAAGTTAGCCTTCAAGCTACTGTAGTGGGTCATATTTTAACAGCAAAGAACTTGTATGACTGGGGTGCAGGACACTTGCTTAATATAACATTATTCTTCATCAGTAAGGAGGAAGTGAGTGCTTATGTAGACCAACAGGAAAACAGATTGTCCAATGTGAAGACTGTGCCAGGCACACAGAGCTATCACTGCTTTGTTCCCAACCCTACAGAAAAAACAATGGTGGTGCGAAGGTTGTCAGGAGATGAACCTTCATTTGAGACAGTGCTTCTCACAGCTCCAAATGAAGGAGATCCAACTGTTGGATGCACACCAATTGGTCCTGGACTCCCAACCGCAACAACATCCATTAGCTGGAAACAGTGTGAAATTGTAAGATATGTAGGCTGTCGCTATGATAGGAAATAGTGGGTTCGCCACATAAGGGACATATCCAAGGAAAGTGAAGATGTGCACATATCATTCATGCACCCTCATGGTCCAGCAAGGTCATTGGCCGGAAAGAGAGGACATCTGCTATGTACCACTTCAATGTGTCCTATGTCTGGTAGATGCTCCAAACACAACAAATGGGCGACAGTATTATTTGGATAAAAAGGACAACGCCTATATGATAAACCTGGCATGAACTATAGGCACACAACAGGTTAGTAGCATAAATTTACTTGTGACCATTGAAGATGTTGCATAAGGATGGTACACTTGAATTCAGAAGAAACAAAATATACATTGCTTCAAAATGGCACCATTTTAATATCCACATAAACAGCACCTATGAATGCATTTGCTAACTTGTGCTAAAACGGTGCATTATTGAAGAATAATGTTCGCCATGAAGAAATGTCCTAATAAAGATTAAATTTAGCACCCATATCCTATATATATATATATATATATATATATATATATATATATATATATATATATATATATATACTATACTTGACTTCCAGCAGCGACTTTAAATTGGTGTAGAGAATTTACAGAAAAAAGTGGAATATCGAATAGAATAAGTATTACTATTGCATATATATATTATATATAAACGTATTGTAGACATATATTAGAAAACAGTTTTTGTTAATTATTAGTCAGAGGCAGAATTTTAGAGTAAGTTAGTTCCGGACTCCGACAGGGACGTCAGTGAGCATTAATAGGGTTGTTTACCATTAGAAAATTTAGATAGCATAGTGAATAGTCAGAAACAGTGGAATATTGGTTAGAATAAATATTACTATTACACATATACTATATACACAAACTTCTTATAGACATATATTAAGAAACTGTTTTGTTAAGAGGCAGTATTTTTCCCTAACTTAAATTCAACGAGCGATATATATCGTATACATTGTTAAATATATATTAGATAAAGTGATACATTTACATAAATTACATACACATGTAATATCTGACATTGTTGTAGTAAACGATTTCGGTAAAAAGGAATTAACAGCAGGATTTTAGCGGTTGCGGTTTAGCGGTTGGTTTACACTGACTTTGTTGTTTTGTCTACACAGTGTTCTCCGTATTCGCTAGGTGGCAGGCTTTTTCTTTGCTTGTGCGAGCTTAGTAGAAAAGACATAGTTAGCAAGTATATTAGCCTAAAGTGTTCTTTTGAACACAAAAACAGCCTTATTCAAGGCTAACGTAGCAATCAGATTAAGTCTAAATTTTGTGATGGCGCCGTGCAAACGGCAGGTAAAGGCCACCAGGCATTTAATATGCAGTAGTTGTAGCAACTGGGTGGACTTCGTCAAGTCCGGGTGTGAGAAGTCCTGGGCTGAGGTTCAGGCGGATAGTTTTAGTTTTGAGTGTAGGGGATGTACGAGGATGAAGGAACTTGAGGTGGAGTTAGAACAGTTGAGGCTGCTCGTTGTGGCAGTGGTGGGAAGGGAGCAGGTGGGTTGTGCCAGTTGTTCTGGTGGGGGGACAGTAGATGATAAAGTGGGGGAAGACGACGAGAGAGATGCTAGGGAGAGCTCACCTCAGCCTGGGAGGAGGATGAGAGGAGGTAAGGTGACAGGACGTAAGGAGACGCGGGACGTAGGGAGACAGGATGAAAGGAGACGAGAAGGAAAGAAATGGGAGGGAAGACAAATGGATCGAAGGAAAGGGGAGTGGGGAAGGTGTCAGGAGGGAAGGCGACGGGAGCGCAAGTTAGCCAGGAGACGGGAGGGAAAGGTGACAGGTTGATGAGTGAGAGAGTACCTGATAACAGTCTGCCACCAAGTGACAAGGCTGCAGGACAGAATGTGATGGAGGGGATCCATCGGAAGAGCTATTCTGAGGCAGTGATAGAGGGGGTGAGAAACAGAGCGAGGGTGTTTGTGGGGAACTCAATAGTTAGGAAGACCGACAGAGTTTTAAACAAGGGAGATGACGTGGTAGTTTGCTTGCCTGGGGCCAAAATAGAGGCTATAACCGAGAGGGTAGAAAATATCGTAGGTTCGGGCAAGGGTGGATCTGTTTTAGTACACGTAGGGACAAATAACGTAGAGAGGGAGGGTACAACTGCCATAGTTAGGAAATACAGGAATTTGGTCAGAACACTAAAGCAGATGCGGGTTGAGCAGGTAATACTGTCAGGGATTTTACCAGTAATAGGAAGGAGGGGTCATAGATATCAAAATTGCAGGGGGGTGGCAATTAACATGCTAGTAGAGAAAATATGTAGGGAAGAGGAAGTTGGTTTTGTGGATTTGTGGAGAAGTTTTGTTGGAAGGGCTGATACGTACATAAAGGACGGGCTTCATCTAAGTGGAAAGGGGGCAGCAGTATTTGCAGATGGACTCACAGCAGCTGCAGACAGTGGCATGGGTAGCATAACTAATATTTTTGGTAGTAAACACTATTTATACTAGAAGCGCAGGGGGTTACTTAGAGATGCCTCAAGCAGGACAAGATGCCACTAGAACAGATAAACTAATAACAAAATGTCCGAAAAACATGTCTGAAGCAGGTTATAGATGCGTGTGTTTAAATGCTAGGAGTATAGTAAATAAGAAAAACTAATTAAACATTATGGTAGAAGATAATGACCCTCACATAATTGGTATTACCAAATCATGGGCCAACACAGACATAATGACACAAAAGTATTCAGAAAGGTTACTAATGATACAAATAAACAAAGTTTACAGGATGATCTAGATAAATTAGTTAAATGGTCAGAAAAATGGCAAATGTTATTCAATTTTGGCAAGTGTAAATGTATACACATAGGACATGGAAACATGGACGAAGAATATAAAATGGGGGATGCTGTACTAGGTAGAACCACACAAGAAAAGGACTTAGGAGTAACATTTAGTGCTGACATGAACGTTTCAGAGCAATGTGGGATTGCCGCTTCGAAAGGAAATCAAATTCTAGGGCTACTTAGGAGAACTATCATGTATAAGGAGAAACAGCTAATTGTACCCCTGTACAAAGCAATAGCTAGACCACATTTAGAATATTGTATTCAAGCATGGAGGCCGTATCGTAAAAAGGACATAGACAAGCTAGAAAGAATACAACGAAAAGCAACTAAAATGATTCCAGAAATAAGAGACCTTAATTACGAAAGTTGCTTATTACAATGTGGTTTGACAACACTAGAGACCAGGAGACTAAGAGGAGACCAAATAGAAGTGTTTAAAATAGTGAGCAGTTATGAAGATGTTGATAGGAATATGTTCTTCAAACTTAAAGAAGGCAGTAGAACCAGAGGACACAAAACAGCATTAATTAAGGAGTAGTGTAGGTTGGACACGAGAAAGTACTCTTTCTCACAGAGGGTGATAAATTAATGGAACAAACTGCCAAATGATTGTGTTAATGCTAGTAGTGTGAATATGTTTAAAAATAGAATTGACAGATATTTGATAAGGGCGGGCTACACATAGATGAGAAAATTGTTGGACTCTCGATAAGCCAATGGCTTCCTTGTCCACTTGCCATCTAGAACTTGTTGTTTGGGATGGCAATCTTGTTAAATCTTGTTAAACCGAGTGCTGAAGATACGGCTCACGTATGAAATTACACGCATAAGCTCAATGACTGCCGTACTTCTAAAACTTCAGCTAAAAATACGGCTCACGTAACCGGAAATCCAAAGGTATGCGCATGCGCAGAATGACTGCCGTACTTTTAGACTCGAAGTCTAAAGATACGGCTCAAGTACGCGTAGCCACGGCCTATTATATATGCAATGCCAGTGGTGTTGTGTCATCAAAATCTGCAACCATTCTCAAACGTTTTGAACATTTAATATATAGACACAATGCTATGCCCCAAAATCTGATCAAACTACCAAATAAAAAAAATAACTGCGTCATCAACTACTGTAGTCTATACTGTAGTGACTAGTGTAGATCATAAAATAACACGCCACACATTTTTGGGTAATCGTTTACTTAACTGGCCTAAATTATTACGGCTTTATGCCAACATGCATTTTGCATTTTTGTATCTGAATGCGTTCCTTACATCATTCCGCATATGTTCCAGTAAAAAAGTTCATATATTCTTAAAAAATATTGTGTTTTAGGCCACTTTTAATCAGTTGTACACACCAAAACAGTGGAACTGATTGCATGATAAACATGGCCCATGTGCGATTTGCGCATTAGTCACGCCTCGGTGCCATCAGAACCGCGAAGGCGGTGTTTGTGTGTACTGGGCATACAATTACGCAACGTAAAAAATGAAGACAAACAAAATTAAGAAAATAGGCTCCAAAAATTTTTCAAACGAAGAAATTCTTTAAAAAAAATTCAAACATTCTCCACAGTTTTCATATTAAACACATTTGTAGAGCACAGTCACTTCTAACGTAATATTTCATATTTTATTTAATGAAATATTTTATGTACTCTCTTTACATTAACATGTTCATTTAAATAATTTACAAATAATAATTAAATTATATGCATATTCATATTTTTTTGGGAAACACCAAATACATGTTTAGTTTTTTTAATAACTCTAAACTGATGAGTAACCAAACCACATATGTATTGCTTTTCACGTATATGCTGTGTCTATGTGCAGTAGTAGTATCACCAGATTTGTCTGAATACACATTTCTTGATCAAATGACTGATAACACATTCACAGCTCACATCCAGCGGATACACAACCCTATGCATTCAATGTGTATTCGACGGTTATGCACCAGTCACAGCAGTTCATGCAAATGCTACACAATTTCTTTTGTGCCGAGGCCCTCAGTGTGCGGAAGAAAGCCACACGATGTAAATACTTACTAAATAGTGTTATTATTTAGGCTTGGACAAGGATTTCCTACAGCAATTTACCTTATTTCTGCATGTGCCTACATAGGGGTATATATACGAAGCGTTAATCGGAACAACAATAACAGGAAAATTGTATAAAGCCTGTGCCGGATTAGGCATGGTACAGGTGGTGTACTCGTACTCAGCACTCACCCCCCCCCATAATAAAGATACAAGATTACAATGCAAATAAAGGTTATTACATATACCGCATGTTGTATTTTTGTGTAGTTAAGTGAGGAGGTTTTTAGTCCTAGTTTCCACTTAGGTGGGGGCATTATATCCGGAGTAAATGTGTCTGTATACCTACATTACCATCTCCGGACAAAAGAAATGTATGTTTTGATGTGATGTGATGTTCCAGACCAGGGGTAGGCTTACTGTCTTTAACATCTGTATCAATAAACCTGCCAAGCAGCAGTATGAGTTACACCAGCAGACAGCTTTAAAACACCATTGTTACTTTGCGACCTTTTCATTCAAATAAATATAAGAAACTTTTACAATAGTTGGTTCATGGATTTCTTAACATATAACTGGCCATTGATGGTAATGATAATGAAACTGACAATGATGGCTTGAAATGATAATGAAAAAGTTATGTAGTCCAATAATGATAATAATACATTTCTGTTTTTACGTAATTGTTGTGGCACGGATACTGAATACTCTATGATGGCTCCATCCCTTTAAGAAAGCTAAATAACTGTAACCTGTTGTGTTTTATGTATTACACGTCAAAATCACACTAGCAGTTACAATAGTGTAGCACGTCGATTAATTAATTATTAATATGTTAATTAATGTTATATATTTTGTTGAATGTGTGTATGCGCAATGAAAGGATGCTTTTAATTCACATGTATTATGAGAAAGTAATTAATGTTATTTAATATGAAAAATAAAAATTGTTTCTGAGCTATATCACATGTAATCTGAGAAAGTAATTAATGTTATTTAATATGAACAATAAAAAATTTTCTGAGCTATATCTTCTTCTTCCCATTAATCACTGGCAATGCGGTACTACATCACGATTTCTCCGCAGGATATTGCTGCGAAAACGGACAACACAGAATCCCACCCACCCACCAAATACAAATAATATTTGCAACATAAAATATTTCATTAAATAAAATATGAAATATTACGTTAGAAGTGACTGTATGTGCTCTACAAATGTTGTGTTTAATATGAAAACTGTGGAGAATGTTTTAATTTTTTTTTTTCTTCGTTTGAAATATTTTTGGAGCCTATTTTCTAAAAAAAATTTACGTTGCGTAATTGTATGCCCAGTACACACAAACATCGCCTTCGCGGTTCTGATGGCATCGAGGCGTGACTAATGCGCAAGTCGCACACGCGCCATGTTTATCATGCAATCGGTTCCGCTGTTTTGATGTGTAAAACTGATTAAAAGTGGCCTAAAACACAATATTTTTAAAGAATATATGAACTTTTTTTACTGGAACATATGCGGAATGATGTAAGGAACGCATTCAGGTACAAAAATGCTGTAAAAACCGTCGGCATAAAGCCATAATTTAGGCCAGTTAAGTAAACGATTACCCATTTTTGTTTTTGTCGTAGCGCAGAAGAGATCGTTAAAACATGTTCACCAGGGACGCAATATACGGCGCCATAAACAAAATTCTTCCCGTTTATGTATATCACAAATAATGTCAATGCCTAGACATAGGCATTTCGATCGTTTTGGTAAACTAAAATATACATTTATTTACAACTAAATTACTAATTCTACATCACACATTTAACTCCATTAACAATGGTCCTGCTGGCAAGAGTTACGTTAAATCTAGTCACTTTAACACGCAATGTTCAATAAAACATGGTATAAATCAAATGCTTATTCCATTAAGTAATGCTAAGTTGTTGAAATCGAATAATTGCACAATACTTACGCGGTCAAATCACTCAATTCACGTTCGCGCTGCCGCCTTTCCACAGTGCTATTTCAAGATGGCCGATCTTTAATCTGATTGGTCCTTGGGGTGGCGGGATGCAAGGATTTATTTGATATTGGTTGAAAATGGTCAGTGGCCGTCACACACTTTCAAGTTGTTCCGTTCGAATTTTCCATGCGGCGCACCAGTCCTTGGCAAAGTGTAAAATATCACGCATTCCTACCGAAATGAGGACTAAGTAGAAACTTCGTAATATATATCAGGATGGTATTTTGAATGTATTTAAGGAATAATATCGCCAGGACCAGTGTCTAAGTCCTCACAACACAAGGTCGATAAGTCCTCGTAGGTTTGGACGTGTAGTCTAAGTCAAGTGCTTGGCGCAGTGCAGAAAAGTAATTTGCAAACCTGCACCACTACTATCTTCCCGCAATTTTTTTTCACGGGGCCGATAAACATTGGGATGCTTTGAACACTTCCCGACCAGCCTAATTAAGCGCTATGCCAATTTCCAGGAAGAGTGGGTTAACAGGTTGTATTGAAATAGCCCCCTAGCTAGCCGCTAGGTGCTTTCTGCACCTGCACACCAAAAGCACGTTTCAGTCTAAAGACCAAACATGTATTTCTTGTGTCTAAGCAGTTCCATTACCCATGAATCCCCGGTGTATTTGGTTAATAACGGGGACGTACACAACGTTCTAAGTTTGTGTGGAAAAACACAACTCCTACGCAGGTTGAAAATGGGTAATTCTTCCAATTTATTTGGAGGTCGCATTTTAACGTAATTACCACTGTGCACACCGCATTAAATTAAAATGCCTCCAGCATAGGGTGCACAGTCAGAAATAAATAGTCTGGATAACTACATCAGTGTAGAAGACAAACTGGTACATGTTAGCAATAAAAGTGAGACTAAAAACCGCCTCAGGACCATCCCTCTATCAACGGTTTTGGTCGGCCTACTATGCTGTGCCGAATTTCAAGTTGCTGCCTCTGAGGGAGCGAATGGATGTCAAGACAAGTTGCGATCGTCACTGACACGTTGTTGCACTCGTCAATACCGGGTCACGTTCATCACTGCTGCGTCATGTTCATCACTACCGGGCCACATTGTCGCGATTATCACTGCACGTCACGTTCATTACCTGCAAGTCAAGTTGTTGCGATCATCACTGCACGTCCCGTAGTTGTGCTCATCACTGCACGTCCCGTAGTTGTGCTCATCACAGCACGTCAAGTTGTCCCCCGTCACGCTGCGATCACCACGTTGTTGCGGTCGTCCCGTTGTGGCCCTTTAATGGAGCGATCATCACTGCGGGCGTCGATATGAAACAGAAGCAGTCGGGGGCAGTATCTGTGTATAACCGGGTGTAGCCGGTGGCTTTATGTGGATATTTTGCTAGAGATTGCTTCCATTCGTATATATTTCTGGTAGGAGTCAGAATGCCAGCGTTCCATGGCTTTAATTTGTTCGGAAGACAAACTTGACTATGCTGCCAATGTAGCTGCCCCTATTCTAAAACAATGCGGGGACGTTTTCTTGTCTGCTAAGTCGGTGCGAGCAACGACTGCCTTTAAGAACTTAACAAATGCATTTTTTTTGAACTGGCATCTTATTAGCATAGCGAAAAAGAGGGCCCTGCTCATGTCCGCTGAGCTTGATGTAGTCTACCATCCTACGATATGGGCAAGCTGGTTTTCTTGTGGGGAGGACGTCCAGAACTGTGTTTGTATGAATGGAACAGCTAGCCCCGTAATTTAAAGCGTCTTATGCGACACTGGGACACTGAAAAGCTATCGGGGCTAGCTGTTACCTCACCTATCCTTAGAAAACCAAATAACATCAAACTGTACATTGCTCGGAACAAAAGAACAGTGTAGGAAGAACATTTAGACAAAGGAACGGATTTAATGATGCGGGACAGATAAGCCGCTTTGTTTTATTTAACTGTCAAGTGATATATTCACTTATTAAGCCAAGGCATTGATGGATACGAATAACAAGTGCAATAGTAGTAATACCAATGCCTTAATATGCATGTCAGGGGTTGACGTTCCAATCAATCAATCAATCAGTCAATCAATCAATCCTCAATCAAATATTCCCTGCACCAACACGTACATTGGCTCGATAGCTAGCGCTTAATGACCCTGGTTATACGGAAACATCCAATTTCAGAACAACAACTATCCATATATGTTCCTTGTTTATTGTGGCACATCATATTCCACGATCACCACTGTCCATAATATAATGCCGTCAGTTACATGTTTCAAATACAACCGTTACAAAGGTTTACTACTAAAATGTTACTGCAAAACAATTATAATTTTACATAAAGGACAATAGTGTTCATCCATCAAAGAAAAGGACTAACAAATATATGTAACAATTAGCGCTGTCATGGCAGATTACGAACAGTGTGGATTACATATTAACAAATCGGGGGAACGATCACTAAAAAAGCAATTGTTAAGCCCTACTTAGAATAGCACATGGAAGCCTGGAGGAAATATAAGAAGCAGGACATGGAAGAGCTGGAAATGGAAATACTGCAAAGAACAACAACCAGGCTGATTCCAGCAGTGAGCGAGCTTAGCTCATGTTATACACATCATGTTTATATGCGGTGACGTTTCTATTTTCACAAAGTAATCAAGGGCAGTGGCCGATAAAATAATAGTTTAGATTGATAATAATACGACAATATGGGGAAATATGTCCCTAAGTCAGTTTCTCAAGAACAACTGGAATCGTGCACGTGTCCTTGCTGCATAATAGCGTCACCACTTTCCGTCGATGCATGTGTCCTTGCTGCATAATAGCGTCACCACTTTCCGTCGATGCGCGTGTCCTTGCTGCATAATAGCGTCACCACTTTCCGTCGATGCGCGTGTCCTTGCTGCATAATAGCGTCACCACTTTCCGTCGATGCGCGTGTCCTTGCTGCATAATAGCGTCACCACTTTCCGTCGATGCGCGTGTCCTTGCTGCATAATAGCGTCACCACTTTCCGTCGATGCGCGTGTCCTTGCTGCATAATACCGTCACCACTTTCCGTCGATGCGCGTGTCCTTGCTGCATAATAGCGTCACCACTTTCCGTCGATGCGCGTGTCCTTGCTGCATAATAGCGTCACCACTTTCCGTCGATGCGTGTGATTAAGGAATTACACACTGTTTGTTGATGTCACGAGAGTGTTTCCAACCAGATGACACGAGTGTCGGAGGCTTGAGTGATGTTATCTGGTTGGTGACACTCGAGTTACATCAACAAATAGTTTGTTATTCCCGCTGTATAACGGCAAATAAACATTGGAGCGTATTTTTGTCCTTCCTACATTTGTAAATATGCTGCTGGGCCGGTTTCACGAAGCATTCGTACCGTACGAAGGAACTGATGCGGACATTTGACGCAGATTACGTAAATCACAATAACCACCAAAAAAAACATGCAGATAGTTCGAACAATCGCCGTCGTTTTGCCTCAAGTTTATTTGTTTCTGTATTCACCCTGCTACTACCCTCTCTACGAACAATCGAGTTACTCTATTTAGTTATTACGTACAACTGTTCACAAAGCTACGCGAATAATTACGTACAGTTGTTGACAACGTCATGAATGCGTCAGTACTACGTCGAAATGTCGAGAGACATAACCGGGTAGCACCAATTACCAGGGCATAGATGGATATGTATGTGATAATTATTAAAAAAATATTTCGTAAAGACGAACTACAAAGTTATCCCACGCGAAATCGTAAGTGTTTCCATACTGCAGACAAGCGCCGACACTGTCCGTGGACCAACATGCGTGGACCTACGGGCGCATGGTTTGAGTTCCAAATTGTGCAAAGTGAAGTTGTTTACGTAGACAAGACATATTGTGGAAAGACACATGTTTTGCGTCGTAATTTAGCCATCATTGTACGCCTCCACGTTTCAAAGGCGGATACATTTTTTGAATTTCTGTCTGCGTAGGAACGTAAATAGCAGTGTCGGTGAACAATGCATCCCTAAGATTCGTCTCCGCTGCCCAGCGATAGCGCACGTTGTTGATGCGTACGGTGAAGAGTGGACGAGCCAAACGTACAATAACAAACACATCACGCATTCGTTGCAAGGTGGGGAATGTTCGTTGCAAGGTGGGAATGTTCGTTTCAAGGTGGGGAATGTTCGTTGCAAGGTGGGGAATGTTCGTTGCAAGGTGGGGATTGTTCGTTGCAAGGTGGGGAATGTTCGTTGCAAGGTGGAGCAAGGCGTCGCTAGACATTACTATAAAGGTCAGTGTCAATATATTGACTGGCAGCACCACGTACCAAGGCACAAATGGATTTTTCTGTGATAATATTGTGTATCCTGGCATTCTACGGTCACGTACGAACTAACACGTTTTCCCGCCGTGGTAGTCAATTTTGCTAATAAACTTAATCATGCTAAAACAATTAATATCACCAACATACTCGTAATATCAAATAAGACAAAACCGTGAATGTTTTTATTTTAAAGCAGGAACCCAAGAGCTTGTTTAAATAAAGCAAGAGTTCTCCCGCCATATTGGAAGGTACGGAGGTTTATCCTGAAAGAATGGAGGAGAGGGGAGGTGGGCCACGAAACAGGTGCGATGTGTTTGAGACCCCTGCCACACATCCCCAAAAATCGCATTTAGAACGCTATGCAGTAAACCTGGTGTGTTAAAAGTGTTGGATATTATTCATCGATGCGTCGAATGTGACTGTAGCTGTTATACACACTCACGTGACCGTACTGCGGCGAAGTGGTTTTTTCGGTGTTTACACAAAGTTTAACGTTACGCGTGCTATATGGCAACATAAATATGTTTGCATATTGAACCAACGTGCATGTGGCCAATGTCGACCTTCATAAGACGTGTCATGTCATAATGCGTAAGATTTAAGTGTTACATAATACAATGCACAACATATTTATGTCTGCTCAGATCACTTGACGTTGTGTATTGCACAATTAGGAATGCAGGTATACAATATTGTTTGACCACAGAACTGCCTTTGATTCTTACAGTGTTTAGTAGATGTGTGAAAAATAGCATACATTTCAAGACAAAGACGCCAATGTTCCTTTGAAATTGTTCCTTTGGATGCCGCGTAATCACTGTTCTCGTTCAGTGTTCGCGTGAACCAACAATTACAGTGGCTCGAACATTGGTGTCATGACACATTACGGCAAGTCTTACAGTTTAGAGCAACAGCTATCCTCATATGTAATGTTACTATCGGCGTAGTCGTGGATGATACGAACTAGCGATGTTGACGGTGACGCTGCTGTGTTGTCAGTGGATAATTCAAATGTGATTACTCATGATGACGTAGTATTAAACATAATTGTTTTACATGGAACTAGTCTTTGTTCTTTAACAGCAACTATAATTCTTAAATTCGCATTTGTTTGGCCCGACAGTGGGGTGGGGTTGTGTCCCTGTCCATCACCACTCCTAAGCAGGAGGTTGGAGGTTAGCCTTAAATACGGAAATGAGAAAAGGTTCCCAAAGCCGGTGTGATATTGGATGGGAGGTTCAAATACATATCACCCCCTGTTGTGTGGTAGAAACCGGAATGACAGGCCACCATCGGATACATCAACAACATCCCTGAAGAACTTGGAAGAGCTGGTTGTGTAGTTGTTGGTGATGTTAATGAGTAAGACGATTAGTCAGGTTTGCTGGTCTTGCCTCTCTTCTGATGTGACATGAAGACAATGACACTGTATCGTTCTTATTCGGGCTTTACCAATCATGACGCATCTTTGTTGATTAATTTTCTGAGCCAATAGAAATATGATCATTCCTAATCTGGTGTTTGCACCATGTTCTAGTCATCACTATCCCAACTCCTTGACATCTGATCCTCCCTGAACTATGGCACGTATCTAACTGAGAAGTGGTCAAAGTGTGTGTAGTAGTGTCGTTAGCACCCAGTGGCAACATGACGGTGCTTGGTCCACGAACCATGAAATAAGATTGTTTGTTTGTTCCCACCAACATTCATCATCGGTGGAGTTGTTTGTTCCCATCAACATTCATCATCGGTGGAGTTGTTTGTTCCCACCAACATTCATCATCGGTGGAGTTGTTTGTTCCCACCAACATTCATCATCGGTGGAGTTGTTTGTTCCCACCAACATTCATCATCGGTGGAGTTGTTTGTTCCCACCAACATTCATCATCGGTGGAGTTGTTTGTTCCCACCAACATTCATCATCAGTGGAGTTGTTTGTTCCCATCAACATTCATCATCGGTGGAGTTGTTTGTTACCACCAACATTCATCATCGGTGGAGTTGTTTGTTCCCACCAACATTCATCATCGGTGGAGTTGTTTGTTCCCACCAACATTCATCATCGGTGGAGTTGTTTGTTCCCACCAACATTCATCATCGGTGGAGTTGTTTGTTCCCACCAACATTCATCATCGGTGGAGTTGTTTGTTCCCACCAACATTCATCATCGGTGGAGTTGTTTGTTCCCACCAACATTCATCATCGGTGGAGTTGTCTGTTCCCACCAACATTCATCATCGGTGGAGTTGTTTGTTTCCACCAACATTCATCATCGGTGGAGTTGTTTGTTCCCACCAACTTTCATCATCGGTGGAGTTGTTTGTTCCCACCAACATTCATCATCGGTGGAGTTGTTTCTTCCCACCAACATTCATCATCGGTGGAGTTGTTTCTTCCCATCAACATTCATCATCGGTGGAGTTGTTTGTTCTCATCAACATTCATCATCGGTGGAGTTGTTTCTTCCCACCAACATTCATCATCGGTGGAGTTGTTTCTTCCCATCAACATTCATCATCGGTGGAGTTCGGTTGTTAAAGTCCAGTATTAAATTATAAAAAATAACGATGCAAAACATGCGTCATACGTATTTTTATGTTCTACTTGAAGTTCACATTGTATAGTCCACTCATGGGTCCGAGCGACCACACCTGTGTGAGAGCGCTGTAGTTTGCTTCCACGGACATTACCGGCGGTTTTCTGCAGCATGGGGGAAAACGTACGACTCCTTGTTGAGACACTCAAATTGTCGTATAATGTTCAATGTAAACAATTACGTGGGTTGATATCAGTTTGACGTTGTGGCTCCGTCTCTACACTACGCTCGTGTTGCCTGTGCTACCCTGAAACACTTGGAGTCTGACTCGGAGTTGGACCGGCTTGACTCATAACACCGCCACTAGCGTCAGATTGGCCACATAGGACGAGCGTGAGCCTTTAATCGTTGGTGTCAGTGCCAGCAGATCAGCATGTTGGTCCGCAGAGCTCAGTCGCCACTCTTCGGTCGCCACGTTTGGGGCCCCAGACGTGCAGTGTGCACGACCCACGGATGCGTGGACATGGTCTGCCGGTGTCACTAACCCATGTCCCCAGCTATGGGCAACTAGCAACCCGTTGCCTTGCGGGCAGGCTTTTAGCCAAAGACTGCAACCCACCTGTTGCTGGACGTATCAGCCATGCTTTTCCTCCAGAGCACAGCATAGTCGGTCGAGAGAAGCGTCTTGGCTGTAAATCTCATGCCATCGAGTCATAAGGGCAAACCAGGAACACTGTCATGCTGTCATGGCATTAGCTCCATCATCTTTTGACGGAGAGGACACTCTGCTTGTCCATGATTTACAGGACAAAAAACAACAACATGGGAGATGGTAGATACCGGTTCTAAGTCAACCGTTCGATTGGCGTAGAGCCTGACGCCAGGGACCACCTCCGATAGTGGGAGAGACGTTTGTCAGTATCCGCCCGCTCCAAACTGGGCAGCCCCCGGTCAATACGGATCTGACCCGCCACAGTCTGTAGGTCTGCCTGGGTGTGCAGACCTATTTTCAGACTGCAATCCACACACTTACTGCAAAGATTCAACGAAAACTGTGCCTTGGCACGTGGAATGTACGTTCTATGACCCCTGGCATGTCCCCGGACTATGATTTAATTAACGATTCCAGATAAAGTGCTGTCATCGACCGTGAACTAGCCAAAAGGTCAGTTGATATTGCCGCACTCCAAGAAACAAGACTACTCGAGAAATTCCCCATCAGAGAACTTGTGTACACAATATACTGGTCACAGAAACCAGTTGGCTCCAAACGTCAACACGTCGTTGGACTTGCTGTGAAGAACACCTTATGCAGAACGCTAGAGGGGACACATGCAATCTCTTTGGAGAAAGGTGAGGCCACGATTATGTGTATACGCGCCAACGTTGATAGCTCAACCAGAAGTCAAAGGTCTCTTCTATGCAGCACTTGCACAAGTAGTTGAGTCTGTGCTCAAATCAGAAAAGTTAATCCTACTTGGGGACTCCAATGTTCGCGTGGGCAATGACAACGAATCCTGGCCCGACACTATAGGTGCTTTCGGCATTGGGAAAATAAATGACAACGGACAGCATCTCCTAGAGTTGAGTGCTAAGTTGAAACTCTGTGTCGCGAACACCTACAGACAATGCAAAGAACATCACAAGGTCTCCTGGATGCATCCCAGATCCTAGGCATGGCATCAACTAGATCTTGTTCTGATTACGCGTCGCCATCTGAACGATGTTACCACAGCTAGATCATACCACAATGCAAATTACGACACAAATCAAAGTCTTGTTATCTCAAACATGACATTGTCGCCTAAACCCCACCACAGAGAAAGCAACATGGGCAAACCAGAGTTCATATATCCAACATCTGTATTCGACAACTGACTGCGAACTACAACACAAGACTGAGACACCGAATTGGTCCATTAGAAGAAGACGGGAATGCAAATGAGAACTGGCAGCTTCTCTAACAAATGAGAACTGGCAGCTTCTCTAACAATCAGCATTGGACACTTTTGGCGTAAGCTCTCACCACAACCCAGACTTGTTTGTAGCTAGTCTTGACACAATGAAACTGGCGATTGAAGCAAAACATAAGGTGCTTTTGGAATTCAAAAGCAGGCCAAATGAGACAACCAGTGCTCGCTACAGACTCTCAAAGTCCAGCTCAAAGAACTGCCAGAAAAACACTTAATTTATACTATGTTGGCCTAAGTGAGGATATCGAGACAGCAGCAAAATCTGGGAACGTAAAAAGTATGTATAGAGGCATAAAAAACAGCTATAGGCCCCACACAAAAAACAGCGCCTCGATATCAGATCGAACGATGGCGTAACACTATAACAAAAAGAACCGACCAAATGAATCGATGGATTGAACACTTCTCCGATTGTTACGACACAGAAAGACCCTACACTGCGTCTGCAATTGACAAAGTGCCATCAATGGAGATTATGGAAGAACTTGACGATGAACCACAGTTCACAGAGATGAAGGCTCTTATCGACAGACTGTCAAATAACAAAGCCTCAGGCATAGACGCGATTCCTGCAGACCTGATCAAGGCTGGCAGACAAGTGTTGTTATCACCACTCTACAGTCTACTCTTAAAGTGCTGGCGAGAACGCACAGTCCCATTGGAAATGAGGGACTCAAATACAATCACCCTGTACAAAAACGAGGGCGACAGAGGTAACTACAAAAACAAGGGAGACAGAGGTGACTGCAATAACAAGGGCGACAGGGGTAACTACAAAAACAAGGGCGACAGAGGTGACTGCAATCACTACAGAGGAACATCTCTACTAAGTGTTGTAGGGAGAATATTTGCACGTATTATTCTTACACGTCTACAAACGCCGGCCGAACGGGTGTACCCTGACTCACAGGATGGATTCCGCTCAGGAAGAGGTACTGTAGATATGATTTTATGTGTAAGCCAACTACAAGAAAAAACAAGGGAGCAATAGATGCCACTCCACGTGGCCTTTGTGGACCTCACTAAAGCTTTTAACTACGTGAATCAAGAAGCACTCTTCACTATTCTCAAGAAAGTTGGATGTCCTCCAATCTTACTTGATCTTACCAAATCATTCCACGAAAACATGCAAGGCACTGCCCAAGTATATGGAATGATATCAGATCAAAACCCTTTCCCATTGTAAATGGTATGAAGCAGGGCTGTGTTTTGGCCCCAACTCTTCTCGGGATATACTTCTCTGTATTATTGAGAAAAGCAAAACAAAATGCTAACCTTGCTAACTCTGGAGTGGGCGTGAGAACCAGATTTGATGCCAATGTATTATCTACATCACGCCTGAAGGCTAAGACCAAAACAACAACGTTACATGTGTGCGAGGCCCTCTATGCAGATGACGCTGCCTTCTGCTCTCATTCCGACGAACAGCTGCAGTCTGTCATAGACAGTTTTTCCAATACTTGCTCAGCGTTTGGTCTCGAAATCAGTGTCAAAAAGACTGTCATCATGAGCCACTCAAGTAGCAAGACTCAAGTAGCAAAGATCACTCTCAGTGATGAAGCACTCGAAACCGTGGAGAACTTCTCATACTTAGGCTCCATCATGTCCAACGATTTCACACTTGACAAGGAACTTAACACCCAGCTAGGCAAAAGGCGCAACATCCTTTGGAAGACTCTCAAAAAGAGTTTGGTCCAACAAGGGCCTGACACTACATACAAAATCGAAAGTGTATTACGCATGCGCGCTCAGCATCCTTTTGTATAGTGCAGAGACGTGGACTACCTATCGTAAACAGGAACTGAAATTAAACAGTTTCCAACTACGCTGCCTACGCACTGTCCTTGGTGTGAAATGGTAACCTGGAAATCCTACAACGCTGCAACTCAACTCCACTAAGCAGCATTCTAAAACCAAAAATACACCGTATGCCCATTGACCGCCTTCCTAAACAAATTCTGTATGGGGAGTTAACTGGAGGCAAACGACCAGTTGGCCGACCCAAACTGCTATACAAAGATGTCATAAAAAGAGACCTGAAAGATTATGGCATCGATCCTATGCACTGGCAAACAGTTGCTGAAGAACGACCTACCTGGCGAACCAGTCTTACTGGCAGTTCTCCTATAGACATCAAAGCATACCAGATTCACCAGGAGATCAAGCGTGCGAGGTGACATGCTCGCAATCAACAGACATGATGCAGCAAACACAAGCATTGTCTCACGAGACAGAAACAGGCCACTACTATTACATTTTACATACAGGGTGCATAACAATGTAGGTGTTCACAGCTTCATATATTAAGCTATTATATCTCATTTTTAGTTATCAAAGGGAACTCATTCCCCGGATTCACACATAACATACACTTGTGAATTGAATGTAAATTATTGAATGGAGCATGAAATGGTGCATGGCAGTAAATATATGTAATGCGACTTTTACTTGATTGAATGATACACGCACGCGCACGAACATCCACATTTCAATGAATCGTGAATATTTATTAATTGCTCAAATAGGGCTGTGCCATACAAATTGAACAAGATTGAACATGATTGTCACCCAAGGCAAAACACTTAATGTCACGGGGACAAGGAAGCCATTGGCTCATCGAGAATCCAAAAAAAATTGTCATCTTTGCGTAACCCGCCCTTCTGAGACATTTGTAATTTGTGTTTGACGCTGCTAGCGTTTACAGTACTTACATTTTTATTCTTTCAATTATTGTGAGCACACAACTCGGTGTGAGCCGTCCGAGCGGTGTTAAAGTTGTAACAACTTGCCCCAAACACAATTTTGCAGTTGAGCGCACATGGACGATAACAAATCCTGAATTTAACTTCTACTCGGCATAACCCCTTATACTATATAGTAGACGGTATAACCCCTTATACTATATAGTAGACGGTATAACCCCTTATACTATATAGTAGACGGCATAACCCCTTATACTATATAGTAGACGGCATAACCCCTTATACTATATAGTAGACGGCATAACCCCTTATACTATATAGTAGACGGTATAACCCCTTATACTATATAGTAGACGGTATAACCCCTTATACTATATAGTAGACGGTATAACCCCTTATACTATATAGTAGACGGCATAACCCCTTATACTATATAGTAGACGGCATAACCCCTTATACTATATAGTAGACGGCATAACCCCTTATACTATATAGTAGACGGTATAACCCCTTATACTATATAGTAGACGGTATAACCCCTTATACTATATAGTAGACGGTATAACCCCTTATACTATATAGTAGACGGTATAACCCCTTATACTATATAGTAGACGGTATAACCCCTTATACTATATAGTAGACGGCATAACCCCTTATACTATATAGTAGACGGTATAACCCCTTATACTATATAGTAGACGGTATAACCCCTTATACTATATAGTAGACGGCATAACCCCTTATACTATATAGTAGACGGCATAACCCCTTATACTATATAGTAGACGGTATAACCCCTTATACTATATAGTAGACATGTTTCAATTTTTATTCACGAAACATAAAACTTTTAGGTGGTTAAAATGTCATTTTTGTCTACACCTCGTTAAGTTTGTATTCTTTACTCTTTTTTATTTGTTACTGTATTCTTTGCCGATGTACAGTGTGTCCGCTAGTGGACTTCACTCCCAGTGTTTGGACAGTGTGTCCGCTAGTGGACTTCACTCCCAGTGTTTGGACAGTGTGTCTGCTAGTGGACTTCACTCCCAGTGTTTGGACAGTGTGTCTGCTAGTGGACTTCACTCCCAGTGTTTGGACAGTGTGTCCGCTAGTGGACTTCACTCCCAGTGTTTGGACAGTGTGTCTGCTAGTGGACTTCACTCCCAGTGTTTGGACAGTGTGTCCGCTAGTGGACTTCACTCCCAGTGTTTGGACAGTGTGTCCGCTAGTGGACTTCACTCCCAGTGTTTGGACAGTGTGTCCGCTAGTGGACTTCACTCCCAGTGTTTGGACAGTGTGTCTGCTAGTGGACTTCACTCCCAGTGTTTGGACAGTGTGTCTGCTAGTGGACTTCACTCCCAGTGTTTGGACAGTGTGTCCGCTAGTGGACTTCACTCCCAGTGTTTGGACAGTGTGTCCGCTAGTGGACTTCACTCCCAGTGTTTGGACAGTGTGTCTGCTAGTGGACTTCACTCCCAGTGTTTGGACAGTGTGTCTGCTGGTGGACTTCACTCCCAGTGTTTGGACAGTGTGTCCGCTAGTGGACTTCACTCCCAGTGTTTGGACAGTGTGTCCGCTAGTGGACTTCAACCCCAGTGTTTGGACAGTGTGTCTGCTGGTGGACTTCACTCCCAGTGTTTGGACAGTGTGTCCGCTAGTGGACTTCACCCCCAGTGTTTGGACAGTGTGTCTGCTGGTGGACTTCACTCCCAGTGTTTGGACAGTGTGTCCGCTAGTGGACTTCACTCCCAGTGTTTGGACAGTGTGTCTGCTAGTGGACTTCACTCCCAGTGTTTGGACAGTGTGTCCGCTAGTGGACTTCACTCCCCGTGTTTGGACAGTGTGTCCGCTAGTGGACTTCACTCCCAGTGTTTGGACAGTGTGTCCGCTAGTGGACTTCACTCCCAGTGTTTGGACAGTGTGTCTGCTGGTGGACTTCACTCCCAGTGTTTGGACAGTGTGTCCGCTAGTGGACTTCACTCCCAGTGTTTGGACAGTGTGTCCGCTAGTGGACTTCCAACCAACTACTGTCGATGGTAGCTCTATATGTGTGCCACAAAAAAAAAGCGACTCTGTAACAACTCGCCCCTGTATACAACTAGCCCCGGTCTCCCCTACATATACTTAAGTGACACCATCACACGGTGACACTCTAGGGAATCTTTGACGTGGCACCCGCCGCCGTGTTCCGTGTTCAGTCACGGCTGTTTAACACAGTCGTGCGTGTGATTACAGGTCAGTTACAGTAAGCTCACTTGTAGATAACTATAATGACAGTTTTCTGTCAGTCTACAACTACAGGCTATAGTTTGATATGTTACGTGGTTAGAATGGGAAGGGGGTTAGGGACGAACACAGAACGACTACAGGCTATAGTTTGATATGTTACGTGGTTAGAATGGGAAGGAGGTTAGGGACGAACACAGAACGACTACAGGCTATAGTTTGATATGTTACGTGGTTAGAATGGGAAGGAGGTTAGGGACGAACACAGAACGACTACAGGCTATAGTTTGATATGTTACATGGTTAGAATGGGAAGGAGGTTAGGGACGAACACAGAACGACTACAGGCTATAGTTTGATATGTTACGTGGTTAGAGTGGGAAGGAGGTTAGGGACGAACACAGAACGACTACAGGCTATAGTTTGATATGTTACGTGGTTAGAATGGGAAGGAGGTTAGGGACGAACACAGAAAGACTACAGGCTATAGTTTGATATGTTACGTGGTTAGAATGGGAAGGGGGTTAGGGACGAACACAGAAAGACTACAGGCTATAGTTTGATATGTTACGTGGTTAGAATGGGAAGGAGATTAAGGACGAACACAGAACGACTACAGGCTATAGTTTGATATGTTACGTGGTTAGAATGGGAAGGGGGTTAGGGACGAACACAGAACGACTACAGAAAGTTTCACTATCAAACTGTACATTATAAGTTCTGTCACTGTCACAAAAAGACTTTGTAGTATAGAATCAAACATTTAAATAAGACCTGTTCATAAAGTCCGGTGAGCTGTAAACGATGAACGACAGATGTGACACCTGGTGAGTAGGCAGCTAACAACACATTTAAGCTGAACGGCGTGATCACAGCAGTGGATCTTTTATAATGATAAATTATTAATAAATCGAGCAAATGCCAAGAACTGTATAGGAGAAAACGTGACATTTCATACAACTATTGTTTGTTCACATATTTATTAAGTATCACTTTTCTCAGTAAATATAACTAATTCCTTTGGCAGGGGTGTGTTCAAGCGTTGCCATTTCGTAAAAAAACAATATGTGAATTCAAACCTCGATTGTGCGAATTAAACTGTTGCGAATATGTGTTTTGTGGCCTCGACAAAACATGCAACCACGTTGCGGTTGTTCTTTACTGTGCAACCGCTCGCTACGCATTGTCTGACCATACCCGCGGTGACGTCACGGGTAACATTCCGATGACATGTTTTCTTCTTGCATTCAAGATTGCCGGAGTTATGGTTGTAGGTGAATTACTGATAGCATCATCCCGGTACAAACCGAGAGATACGATCCAACTGTCGCCCTCATTATCTACACCCGCCGCCGTGTTCTGTGTATTGTGTGCATTCATGCGTGTCGGCCGTTTTGTCCGACATTATACACCCCGCGGCAGCCACTGCACAGAACGGTTTAATAAACCATGAGTCCGACAGCTGTCAGCCGTCCAGGTGTACTTAAGTTTTCCTTCTTCCGTCAGATTTAAAATAGGCATGCGTGAGGGATAAGTGTGCGTGCGTGCGTGCTACGTGCGTGCGTGCGTGCTACGAGCGTGCGTGTGTACGCGCGTGTTGTGTACATGTGTACATATTACATGCACATATGAAAAATAACGCAGTGCCAGTGGTACCTTTATCTAAGCAACAGCGCCGTCACAAGCGACACTGCTGTGCCGATGACTCGTGGATATTGGATGACTTGTCAGTTTTACGCTTGAGTGGATCTACTTCAATCACAGTTATTTAGCACAGTTGTGCGCGTGTCTGCTGGCTTCAGTTACAGCGATCTCACTTGTAGATAACTATAATGACAGTTGTCGGTGAGTCCACAACTACAGGATGTAGGGTGATACTTTATTTGGTTAGAATGTTCTTCTATGTGGGACTAAACATGTTGATTGAGTGGTCAGTTATGACGAGGGAAATGGAAGAGTGGGGAAGAGTACGAATGGAGGGACAGAGACATAGGAAAGGAGACAGAAAGAGAGAGGGGGGGGAGAGGGAGGGAGAAGGAGGAAGTTAAGGAGGGGGAGAGAGATAGAGAGATAAGGATAGGGAGAGAGAGAGAGGGGGGAGGAGAGAAATGGAGGGAGGCAGAGATAGAGAGAAGAGGAGAGAGATAACGAGAGGGGGATGGATATATATATATATATATATATATATATATAGATATATATATATATATATATATATATATATATATATCCATCCCCCTCGCCTTCTCTCTCTCTCTCTCTCTCTCTCTCTCTCCCAATAGAGAGATAACGAGAGGGGAGAGAGGTGGAGGGAGGGAGAAAGTGAGAGATATAGAGAGATGGATGGGCAGAGAAGGGGGAGAGACATATGGAGAGAGACATGGGGGAGGGAGAGATGGGGAGAGAGAAGGCGGAGGGAGAGTGAAAGAGCGAGATACATAGAGGGAGCGAGGGAGGGAGGGAGGTGGAGGGAGGAGAAAGGGAGGGGGAGAGGGAGAGGGGGAGGGGAGGGGAGAGGGAGAGAGCGGGAGAGAGGGGAGGGAGAGAGAGAGGTGAAGGGAGGGAGGGAAGGAGGGAGGTAAGGAAGGAGGGAGGGAGGGAGGGAGGGAGGGAGGGAGGGTGGGTGGGAAGGGAGAAGGAGGGAGGGATGGAGGGTGGGGAGGCGGGAGGTATACAGAGAGTTTCACTATTAAACTGTACATTATAAGTAGTATCACTCTCACAGAAAGACCTTGTAGTACGTAATCATATATTTTAATTGGACCTGTTAATACAGTTCTGTGAGTTGTAAACGATGAACTACAGAGCTGACACCTGGTGAGTAGGCAACTAACAATATTTTCACCTGAACGGCGTGACATCGCAGCAGTGGATCTGTTTATAATGATGTTAATATATCAAGAAAAACAACATATCATGCATCTGTTGTTTGTAATGCCGCGTTGAAATGTTCATTTGTGTTCCTACCCCGGCCATCCCCTTCTACCCCGGCCATCCCCTGCTACCCCAGCCATCCCCTGCTACCCCGGCCATCCCCTGCTACCCCGGCCATCCCCAGCTACCCCGGCCATTCCCTGCTACCCCGGCCATCCCCAGCTACCCCGGCCATCCCCAGCTACCCCGGCCATTCCTTGCTACCCCGGCCATCCCCAGCTACCCAGGCCATTCCCTGCTACCTGGCCATTCCTTGCTACCCCGGCCATTCCCTGCTACCCCGGCCTTCCCCTGTTACCCCGGCCATACCCAGCTACCCCGGCCATCCCCAGCTACCCCGGCCATTCCCAGCTACCCCGGCCATCCCCAGCTACCACGGCCATTCCCTGCTACCCCGGCCATTCCCTGCTACCCCGGCCATTCCCTGCTATCCCGGCCATCCCCTGCTACCCTGCCGTCCCCTGCTACACCGGCCATCCCCTGCTACCCTGCCATCCCCTGCTACCCCGCCGATCCCCTGCTACCCCGGCCATCCTCAACTACCACGGCCATCCCCTGCTACCCTGGCCATCCCCATCTACCCCGACCATCCCCTGCTACCCCGGCCATTCTCTGCTACCCCTGACATTTCCTGCTACCCCGGCCATTACCAACTACCCGGGTCATCCCCTGCTTCCCCGGCCATTACCGACTACCACGGCCATCCCTGCTACCCCGGACATCCCCAACTACCCCGGCCATCCCCAGCTGCACCGGCCATCCCCTGCTACACCAACCATCACCAACTACCCCGGCCATCCCCAGCTACCCCGGCCATTCCCTGCTACCGCGGCCATCCCCAACTACCCTAGCAATCTCTGGTATTCCGGTCATTACCAATTATCACGGCCATCCCCTGCTACCCAGGCCATTACCAAATAGCTCGACCATCCCCTGCTACCCCGGCCATTACCAATTAGCTCGCCATCCCCTGCTACCCCGGCCATTACCAATTAGCTCGACCATCCCCTGCTACCCAGGCCATTACCAATTACCACGGCCATCCTCTGCTACCCAGGCCATTACCAATTAGCTCGACCATCCCCTGCTACCCTGGCCATTACCAATTAGCTCGACCATCCCCTGCTACCCCGGCCATTACCAATTAGCTCGACCATCCCCTGCTACCCAGGCCATTACCAATTAGCTCGACCATCCCCTGCTACCCAGGCCATTACCAAATAGCTCGACCATCCCCTGCTACCCCGGCCATTACCAATTAGCTCGCCATCCCCTGCTACCCCGGCCATTACCAATTAGCTCGACCATCCCCTGCTACCCAGGCCATTACCAATTAGCTCGACCATCCCCTGCTACCCCGGCCATTACCAATTAGCTCGACCATCCCCTGCTACCCCGGCCATTACCAATTAGCTCGACCATCCCCTGCTACCCCGGCCATTACCAACTATTGTTATGGAAGGGGATCTGTGGCCAATATCCTCGTGTTTGTTATTTGATTTAACAGACGGACCCTTTCCCTGGAAGTCGCTGGGTTGTTCCTGACATTTTCCTTCGCCCTCCAGAGTTTCCCTAGGTTTATGACTGTTTGGTGATTGGAGAGGTTGAGGTGGACATAAGTGCAAATAGAAGATTCATACACACACTCGCACACACATACACCCGCACACACATACGCACGCACACACATACACCCGCACACACGTACGCACGCACACCGTATGCAATCATTTTCTAGCATGTTCAGATGTGTCCATCTTTTCTGAAAAAACACAGCCAACTGTCCAAGTGTTTATTCAAGTCAATTGTCAGACGACCTGTCAGTCACACTAACATCGCCGTTCGACATCGCTTTCTTGGTTCACAGAACTGGATCAAACTGATAATCTTCAGGACGTACATTGAAGACATTCATCACAACCCAGAAGTATTATTGTTGTTAAAGACCAGCGACATCGCGAGCCTCGATACAATATTGACCAGGCACCATACCGACTTGGTCAAAGTTAACGTCTAATGATCCTCTTTATCACCCGTGACTCCGGCTACCTGGGTCATCTAAGGCCAACCCGGTCATTCTCGGCCACTCCCGGCCACATCGGCCAACCCCGGCCACCCTGGTCATAATCGGCCACCTCCAGTCATCCCTGGCCACCCCGGTCATAAACGGCCACCCCGGTTATAACCGGACACCCCGGTCATAACCGGACACCCCGGTCATAACCGGACACCTCGGCCAACCCGGTCATAATCGGCCACCTCCAATCATCCCTGGCCACACCGGTCATAACCGGCCACCCCGGTCATAACCGGACACCCCCAATTATCTCTGGTCACCCCTGGTAATTGCCGACCATTCTCGACCACCCCATATCTCCCCGGGCCATCCCGGCCACCTCGGCCACCTCGGCCATCCCGTTCAAATCCGACCACCCCTAGTCATCCCTGGCCACTCTGGTAACTCCCGGTCAACCCTGACCACCCTCGACCACATCCGGGCCATGCCGGGCCAACCCGGGCCACCCCTGGCAACTCCCGAGACTTCGTATTTTTGCGGTAATTAGCGGGAGCTCAGCTACGTGAACGTGCGACATGAACGGCGGCGGCACGGCGGCACGGCGGCACGGCGACACGGCGACACGGCGACACGGCGGCACGGCGACACGGCGGCACGGCGGCACGGCGGCACGGCGGCACGGCGGCACGGCGGCACGGCGGCACGGCGGCACGGCGACACGGCGACACGGCGGCACGGCGACACGGCGGCACGGCGGCACGGCGACACGGCGACACGGCGGCGCGGCGTCACGGCGACGCGGCGGCGCGGCGACGCGGCGGCGCGGCGACGCGGCGGCGCGGCTGCACGGCGACGCGGCGGCACGGCGGCACGGCGACACGGCGGCACGGCGGCACGGCGGCACGGCGACACGGCGACACGGCGGTATAATTGTATATTAATCCCCTACGATCAGGAACATCCTGTGGTATAACTGGGCTATCTTTAATGAACTGGTTTCTCTACTCAATATTCAACATTGTTGAAATTTTTTGCTAAACATTTGTGTTATCTATGTTACCCCTGGCGCTGTATGCGGTGTTGTGTTGCACAGTTGTCTATGTTACCCCTGGCGCTGTATGCGGTGTTGTGTTGCACAGTTATCTACGTTACCCCTGGCGCTGTATGCGGTGTTGTGTTGTACAGTTATCTATGTTACCCTGGCGCTGTATGCGGTGTTGTGTTGCACAGTTATCTATGTTACCCCTGGCGCTGTATGCAGTGTTGTGTTGCACAGTTATCTATGTTACCCCTGGCGCTGTATGCGGTGTTGTGTTGTACAGTTATCTATGTTACCCCTGGCGCTGTATGCGGTGTTGTGTTACACAGTTATCTATGTTACCCCTGGCGCTGTATGCGGTGTTGTGTTGCACAGTTATCTATATTACCCTGGCGCCGTATGCGGTGTTGTGTTGCACAGTTATCTATGTTACCCCTGGCGCTGTATGCGGTGTTGTGTTGCACAGTTATCTATATTACCTATACATCCTATTTTGACAGTTTATTATCATTGCCATTATCACTACGTGTTAATTGTTGTTGTTGTAAATGTGCACTACTATAGTCCGTATGATGCATATATGATATATAGATGCATAGAAACAGATGGCGTTCTCTCCTCCAACTTCTCGTTTGTATATTGAAAGATCAACCGTGAGCTAGGGTCACTGATCTGTGCGAGATTCCCATGTTAACCACCCTCGCCACCAGGGGCTTCTGACTACATCAGTACCCCTGGCAGTCTGACCTGCTGAGACGTATAGCGTACTGTTGCTGAGACGTATAGCGTACTGTTGCTGAGACGTATAGCATACTGTTGCTGAGACGTATAGCGTACTGTTGCTGAGACGTATAGCGTACTGTTGCTGAGACGTATAGCATACTGTTGCTGAGACGTATAGCGTACTGTTGCTGAGACGTATAGCGTACTGTTGCTGAGACGTATAGCGTACTGTTGCTGAGTTAACCAACAGCGGCCGTCGCAAAGATCTTACGAGCTCGCGTATGGGAACTTAACCCCTGTCCCTGTCCTGATCCTGTACGGGAACTTAACCCCTGTCCTTGTCCTGATCCTGTACGTGAACTTAACCCCTGTCCCTGTCCTGATCCTGTACGGGAACTTAACCCCTGTCCCTGTCCTGATCCTGTACGGGAACTTAACCCCTGTCCCTGTCCTGATCCTGTACGGGAACTTAACCCCTGTCCCTGTCCTGATCCTGTACGGGAACTTAACCCCTGTCCCTGTCCTGATCCTGTACGGGAACTTAACCCCTGTCCCTGTCCTGATCCTGTACGGGAACTTAACCCCTGTCCCTGTCCTGATCCTATACGGGAACTTAACCCCTGTCCCTGTCCTGATCCTGTACGGGAACTTAACCCCTGTCCCTGTCCTGATCCTGTACGGGAATTTAACCCCTGTCCCTGTCCTGATCCTGTACGGGAACTTAACTCTAATTGACCCTGTCCCGGTCGCGTGTTTTGGCAGGTAGGTTGAGCACCTTGGGTGGATGTGAACCAATGCGGTTCTCGGATTTCATCACGTGATGCATACATTATGGAGAATCTTTACACGTGGTGTGGTACGGCAGCTAACGCCAGCACGTGCATGTGTTTAGTAACAAGTGTTATGGGAAATATGGCGTTTGTTTGGCGTTGTTGGAGCGATTAGTGACCAACATCAGATACGAGCGGGATACTTATTTGTTCAAAATAAATAACCGCAGTGACAATTTTCGCATGCACTTAGCTGGTAACAGGTGCCCAACAACTGCCAACTTGGAGGCTGGAGACAGGCTCTGGGTGATGGCGGATGGACAAGGAAAACAATTTTGTTATAGTAGATCCAATTTATTTGCATGTAAACTATAACTTATGCAATTATATCTTTGGAATTAAGTTCTAAAAACGATCAATGATATCTGGGTCAGATTCCAGATATAAGCTACCAGTACTTGTAAAAGGTGAATTATATGTGATAGTCATGTTGTCGGTTGTTATATGTGGCCACAATCAGGAGTGAGCCAGGACTTGCGTTAGTCTGTATAAATACAAACAAAAGAAGAAAGCTATTTGCATATCGTAACGTCCAGTGTAAGATAAGATGATACATAAACATATATTAAGTACCTTAGTTCCAACACATTGGTGCTGTTCACAATATTGTCTGTAAAATACCTGTTATCTTATTCAGTACTAATATATAATACTATTATTGTTTATCCATAAATTGTCTAGCATACTTGTAGGTATTAATGTAATACTAGTACCCTACACGTATAGACCCTTAATAGAATAAACTCAACAGACATCGATGTTGTCAATTTGACATGTGCATTGCCTGACTAGCCTAGCTGTCATTCCACTGTTGTTTACAAACACATCTTGGACACTGGTCAATGCACAGGTCTCTGGGGAATGGTCAAGATCAGCCACTGCCTGGAGCAATTAATCAATGTAACTTCCAAGGGAGAGAGTGCACCAGCCTGATCCTGACTTAACTGTAGAGACATTTACCTAATACCTATATACATGCACAATCTATGCATGCACCGTGTATATCTTATAAGATATTAACTATAACAGTAGCACAATCTATGCATGCACCATGTATATCTTATAAGATATTAACTATAACAGTAGCACAATCTATGCATGCACCGTGTATATCTTATAAGATATTAACTATAACAGTAGCACAATCTATGCATGCACCATGTATATCTTATAAGATATTAACTATAACAGTAGCACAATCTATGCATGCACCGTGTATATCTTATAAGATATTAACTATAACAGTAGCAAAATCTATGCATGCACCGTGTACATCTGATAACATATTAACTATAACAGTAGCACAATCTATGCATGCACCGTGTATATCTTATAACATATTAACTATAACAGTAGCACAATCTATGCATGCACCATGTATATCTTATAAGATATTAACTATAACAGTAGCACAATCTATGCATGCACCGTGTATATCTTATAAGATATTAACTATAACAGTAGCACAATCTATGCATGCACCGTGTACATCTGATAACATATTAACTATAACAGTAGCACAATCTATGCATGCACCGTGTATATCTTATAACATATTACCTATAACAGTAGCACAATCTATGCATGCACCGTGTACATCTTATAACATATTAACTATAACAGTAGCACAATCTATGCATGCACCGTGTATATCTTATAAGATATTAACTATAACAGTAGCACAATCTATGCATGCACCGTGTATATCTTATAAGATATTAACTATAACAGTAGCACAATCTATGCGTGCACCGTGTATATCTTATAAGATATTAACTATAACAGTAGCACAATCTATGCATGCACCGTGTACATCTGATAAGATATTAACTATAACAGTAGCACAATCTATGCATGCACCGTGTACATCTGATAACATATTAACTATAACAGTAGCACAATCTATGCATGCACCGTGTACATCTGATAAGATATTAACTATAACAGTAGCACAATCTATGCATGCACCGTGTACATCTGATAACATATTAACTATAACAGTAGCACAACCTATGCATGCACCGTGTACATCTGATAACATATTAACTATAACAGTAGCACAATCTATGCATGCACCGTGTACATCTGATAACATATTAACTATAACAGTAGCACAATCTATGCATGCACCGTGTATATCTTATAACACATTAACTATAACAGTAGCACAATCTATGCATGCACCGTGTATATCTTATAAGATATTAACTATAACAGTAGCACAATCTATGCATGCACCGTGTATATCTTATAAGATATTAACTATAACAGTAGCACAATCTATGCATGCACCGTGTATATCTTATAAGATATTAACTATAACAGTAGCACAATCTATGCATGCACCGTGTATATCTTATAAGATATTAACTATAACAGTAGCACAATCTATGCATGCACCGTGTATATCTTATAAGATATTAACTATAACAGTAGCACAATCTATGCATGCACCGTGTATATCTTATAAGATATTAACTATAACAGTAGCACAATCTATGCATGCACCGTGTATATCTTATAAGATATTAACTATAACAGTAGCACAATCTATGCATGCACCGTGTATATCTTATAAGATATTAACTATAACAGTAGCACAATCTATGCATGCACCGTGTATATCTTATAAGATATTAACTATAACAGTAGCACAATCTATGCATGCACCGTGTATATCTTATAACATATTAACTATAACAGTAGCACAATCTATGCATGCACCGTGTATATCTTATAAGATATTAACTATAACAGTAGCACAACTAAACATGATGAAAGCTGTACTTTCTAAAGTGTTCTGTACATTCATCAGCTACTGACTGCAAGTGGTCAAAATCCCATTAAGCCCTGTTGGACATTCTTCCCTAAGGTCAAAAGACCACTTATTCCCCATCTTCCACACATTAGTAATCAAAGTCACTATTAAGCAATTGAAACTAATAAAGTAAATACCTTGATATAAAAAGATGGACAGTTCTCTAAAACACAGCTTGATACAATTATAAATTGAAAGCATTGCTTAATAAGGTAGAAAATATAATTTAGGAAATTACCAAAGCAAAGTTGCCATTAAGTGTAGAATCAAGCCAGGCCCACGGGGGCAGTGCCCCCCACTGACCACAGGTGACCCTTGTCTCTAGGGTAATATTTATAGTTAAGTAACTGCATTATTAGTAATAAGACAAACACAGTAAATGCAACTAATAACAGGAGAAATAGTCGTAGCAGTAATAATTCATTAATTATATTCTCTAAATTGCATTACATTACCCTGGGTGCTGCCATCATGTGGTGGGTAACTAAACTAGTTCAGCCGACAATTGCTATGTCACCACCACCCCACTTTAGCTAACATTTAACAAGATTTAACAAGTTTGCCATCCCAAACAACAAGTTCCAGATGGCAAGTGGACAAGGAAGCCATTGGCTCATGTTCTCATCTATGTGTAGCCCGCCCTTATCAGATATCTGTCAATTCTATTTTTAAACATTCACACTACTAGCATTAACACAATCATTAAGTAGTTTGTTCCATTCATTTATCACCCTCTGTGAGAAAGAGTACTTTCTCATGTCCAACCTACACTACTCCTTAATTAATGCTGTTTTGTGTCCTCTGGTTCTACTGCCTTCTTTAAGCTTGAAGAACACATTCCTATCAACATCTTCATAACCGCTCACTATTTTAAACACTTCTATTTGGTCTCCTCTTAGTCTCCTGGTCTCTAGTGTTGTCAAACCACATTGTAATAAGCGACTTTCGTAACTAAGGTCTCTCAATTCTGGAATCATTTTAGTTGCTCTTCGTTGTGTTCTTTCTAGCTTGTCTATGTCCTTTTTACGATACGGCCTCCATGCTTGAATACAATATTCCAAATGTGGTCTAACTATTGCTTTGTACAGGGGTACAATTAGCTGTTTCTCCTTATATGTGATAGTTCTCCTAACTAGCCCTGGAATTTGATTTCTTTTCGAAGCGGCAATCCCACATTGCTCTGAAAGCATCCCCCATTTTATATTCTTCGTTCATGTTTCCATGTCCTATGTGTATACATTTATACTTGCCAAAATTACATTTGCCATTTTTCTGACCATTTAACTAATTTATCTAGATCATCCTGTAAACTTTGTTTATCTGTATCATTAGTAACCTTTCTGAATACCTTTGTGTCATCTGCAAATTTGAGTGCTTTGCTAGATATGTCATCTTCCAAATCATTTATATATATATTAAAAACAGTATAGGGCCTAATACTGATCCCTGTGGGATCAACATCCTCATAACCGTTCACTATTTTAAACATTTATATTTGATTTCCTCTTAGTCTCCTGATCTCTAGTGTTGTCAAACCACATTGTAATAAGCAACTTTCGTAACTAAGGTCTCTCAATTCTGGAATCATTTTAGTTGCTATTCGTTGTGTTCTTTCTAGCTTGTCTATGTCCTTTTTACAATACGGCCTCCATGCTTGAATACAATATTCCAAATGTGGTCTAACTATTGCTTTGTACAGGGGTACAATGAGCTGTTTCTCCTTATACATGATAGTTTTCCTAATTAGCCCTAGAATTTGATTTCCTTTCGAAGCAGCAATCCCACATTGCTCTGAAACTGAAGTCCTTTCCTTGTGTGGTTCTACCTAGTACAGCACCCCCCATTTTATATTCTTCATCCATGTTTCCATGTCCTATGTGTATACATTTACACTTCCCAAAATTTAATAACATTTGCCATTTTTCTGACCATGTAACTAATTTATCTAGATCATCCTGTTTATCTGTATCATTAGTAACCTTTCTGAATACTTTTGTGTCATCTGCAAATTTGAGTACTTTGCTAGATATGTCATCTTCCAAATCATTTATATATATTAAAAACAGTATAGGCCCTAATACTAACATTGCCCTAATGTTAACTAAACACAAGTAACATTAACTCTAGTGTCCATTCGATGCCGAATGTGGCTCTCTAAAACGGTTCGAATGTCATCCTGCTGCTGTTCATGATAATCGCTGCACTGTTGTACTGTCCTCGTGTGATCTTTCAGCATCACAGGTGTCTGTCATCGTTGGTAGGACTGTCGCTGCTGTCATCACTGCTGCTGTCACGCAAAAATCGGTCCGGGCCAAAATCGGTCCGGCCGGACCAGTTTTGGCCGCCAAAGCCGGTCCGGACTGACTTTAACTTTACACACTAACTAGAAATAGGTGTAGGCCCTACAGTTACAAAAATAATGTACCACCTGAGTAAATTCTGAGAGGTACTGACGGGAAATCCTGTGTTTTAACACAGGCAAGTATTCTAAGACATTATTTGTAGGCATATTTGTCACGTGTAATGACAGTTAACATCACTGAAAGAAAATATATAAGTATTGCATCTATTGTGTTTGAATGTAATGTAATTTATGCTGGTTTCGTATACAAATAATATACTAGAACTTTGCTAGTAATTTCCCCGGTTGACACAGACACAGTACGGCTGTCTGATGCCGAGACAGTGTGTCGTTGTCGTGTTAATTGACTGTGTTATGTCGAGTGAAGCCAATGACACAATTATACAGACATGACCTAGACATGTATACATGTTCGTGTGTTAACTTCCCACGGCACTTTGCCTTGGAGAACTTCCAGGCAAGTATATATTTGAGCAGACTGCAATGAGAGAACACTTGATTAAGTGTTTAGAAACCGGAGTATTTGCAATGTTCCCTGAGCGCTAAATGAGAAGGATATCCGCGGGTTAAGTCGACAGCAACAATTAAGGTGTGTTGTGACTGTCGAATGTCAAAGCGGTCGTCTTCAAATAAGGTTCAGTGCACGAACTGCCGCAAGTGACATTGATAAACAGTTTGCTTGGTTGTGCACTGTGCCTGTTTACATTGGTTTATACCGGTGTACTTCTTGTTTCTAATCCAATGCTTACTGTTTGTGTATTAAATAGTTCTACAAATATAGTAAGCATAATTCCGTACTTCTTGCTTTGAATGTGTTGCTGATTATTTGTGTATTAAAAAGTTCTACCCACATTATATATATCATGATTCCCCACTTCTCTTGTGAATGTCTCTGCTACCTATCTATCCATCTATCTATCTATCTATCTATCTATCTATCTATCTATCTATCTATCTATCTATCTATCTATCTATCTATCTGGAACATACATGTTCAAACCATCACGTCCAAATCAGTCTTGGCATTCTCAAACGCACTCTCCATCCATCAGTTAATTTCAAACATTAAAAAGTCAGCTTACAGTATGACTGTACAACCAAAATTAATGTATGGATCAACAGAATAGAAACCCTACATTTACAATAACATTGCTAAACTAGAACAAATTCAACGAAACGCTTCCGATAAATGACTATCGACGACCAGAGACACAAACCTCTTTCAAGAGACACAAACCTCTTTCAAGAGACACAAACCTCTTTCAAGAGACACAAACCTCTTTCAAGAGACACAAACCTCTTTCAAGAGACACAAACCTCTTTCAAGAGACACAAACCTCTTTCAAGAGACACAGACCTCTTTCAAGAGACACAGACCTCTTTCAAGAGACACAAACCTCTTTCAAGAGACACAAACCTCTTTCAAGAGACACAGACCTCTTTCAAGAGACACAGACCTCTTTCAAGAGACACAAACCTCTTTCAAGAGCTAAATTGGCAAACACTAGAAAGACGACGCTTGCAACATCAACACCAACTTGCCATTCTTTACAAAATAACACATAATGTTTTGTGCACTACCCCACCTACCTAATGGTACCGTGCCACTGTACCCGAAACAACAGTCCAATTAATTATATCCAGATACAAGTGCACGTAGATACGGAGAATTAAGAACATGGAACATTCTACCTACAGAAATAGTCCATCTGCAAACTTCTTCTCGTACCATTCTCACCCGAATTAAAAAAAAAAAATGTTTTTAAAGGCATATGTTAATTGCATAATTGTTTATTATTTTCGTCACTTTCGCTTGACCCAAGCATGCGCACTACCAAACCACAGTCATACCTTAACCCAAGAATAGTGGCTATAGTTCTGTGGAGTGTGGAGTATGAAGACAACTAAATATGTCTACACATATCACATATAATAATTACTCGATTATTTTTGTAACAATATGTTAACCTGGGACAGGGCGGCCCCCTAAGGACTCTACTACCACTGCCTGTTTGGGAAAGGGAACATAATTTCAGCAAAGTTTATGATGGCTTCGCATTTTTTCCTGAAACGCTGTTCTATGTCACGCCAAAATCGGTCCGGGCCAAAATCGCACACCATTAAACCACGTTAGCATGTCATTAATGGGTAATCTTGTAGACAGGTATGTGTGTTACCCATTGGAAAATTATTTTTAGCAACTTGACATCCTAGATGAGTTCAATTTAAAAAATAGCAAGAGTACCAAACAAACCATCTTGCCCCATCCCTGGGGCAAGACGGCCCTCTGCCTGGGGCAAGACGGCCCTCTGCCTGGGATTAAGACGGCCCTCTCCCTGGGGCAAGACGGCCCTCTGCCTGGGGCAAGACGGCCCTCTGCCTGGGGAAAGACGGCCCTCTGCCTGGGGCAAGACGGCCCTCTGCCTGGGGCAAGATGGCCCTCTGCCTGGGGCAAGACGGCCCTCTGTCTGGGCCAAGACGGCCCTCTCCCTGGGGTAAGACGGCCCTCTGCCTGGGGCAAGACGGCCCTGTGCCTGAGACGGCCCTCTGCCTGAGCCAAGACGGCCCTCTCCCTGGGGCAAGACGGCCCTCTGCCTGGGGCAAGATGGCCCTCTGACTGGGGAAAGATGGTCCTCTGTCTGGGGCAATACGGCCCTCTGCCTGGGACAAGACGGCCCTCTGCCTAGGGCAAGACGGCCCTCTGCCTGGGGCAAGACGGCCCTCTGCCTGGGGCAAGACGGCCCTCTGCCTGGGGCAAGACGGCCCTCTGCCTGGGATTAAGACGGCCCTCTGCCTGGGGAAAGACGGCCCTCTGCCTGGGGCAAGACGGCCCTCTGCCTGGGGAAAGATGGCCCTCTGCCTGGGACAAGACGGCCCTCTGCCTGGGGAAAGACGGCCCTCTGCCTGGGACAAGACGGTCCTCTGCCTGGGGAAAGACGGCCCTCTGCCTGGGGCAAGACGGCCAGTCGCTCCCTCCCCGGTGGTTTTCACTTACATGTACGAACCACTGCCTACACATAACATATATACATACAAATTGTACGATAGCAATACATTAGGCTATTATAGTTGCTACATTTCAATTGTAGTTGACATATAATACACACCTTGCAATCCATACGTAATATAATATTGGTTTAGTAATATTCGATCATAATTACAGCCTACAGGCTTGCAGAACGTACATTATACAACGTTCATATTATATTACATTTATTAAACATAATTGGTCATGTCTAATACATTTTATACATTATGACCATGTGCGTGTGGAATAATACATAGGAACCGTCTTACCCCATATGCATGGGGGACCGTCTTGCCCCACGTGCACTACGTGTGTCTTAACACGATGTATCCAAAACACAAAATACTACTGCCCATTTTGTATGCCCGTTTTGCCCCAATTTACCCCACACCTATTTCTAGTTAGTATGTAAAGTTAGGCAGTCCGGCTGGACCGACTTTGGCCAGTTTTAGCGGACCGATTTTTTTTGTTTCTAGTTGGGGACACAGTCGAAGATCTACCCGATTCACAGTTCGCGATTCTCCAACCCGTCGGCTGGTTCGATGACATAGACATGGTTCTTTCCCTTTCTCGCAACAACTTTATATACCTTTCCTTCCCAAACATCTTGTTCCAGCTGTCTGCGTGCAAGTTGATAGGCTTCTTGCAAACGTTGTTGGGAAACCCAATCACTTGGTTGCAACTCCTTTTAAACCGCTCTCATTTGCCATTTCCAACTGGATAGTAGTATGAGAACGTTGAATTCCATACAATTTGCAAAGTTCACTTATTAGCACTGAATCGAAGTTGCGCCCATTAACGCTGTGTATCCTCCGCGGAATACCGCAAGGTTCAAACCATTGTGTAACCAGTGCTTTAGCTGCTGTCTCTGCTTTCTGGTTTCAGGTCATAACTGCAACTGTGAACTTTGTGAAGACATCGGTGATTATGAGTACATGTTCCCAACCATCTGACGAGGGCTCTAGTACTGTGTAATCGGTGGTGACCATCTCTAGGAGTCGTGCTGATGCAGTTCCTCTTGGTTCTTAGCCAACTCCTGCTGTTTGTGCGCGATTCTTTCGAAGAGGGTTTGCTGTTTGGCCATCATCTCTGTCATATCTGTCAGCATCTTCACCACTTGGTCGCTGTGACGTTGCTGCGGTAGTGATCGCATTGCTTTATCTTCTACTATCTGTGAAGAAGTCCGTACTTTCTTCTTGGTTCCCGTCTCTGTTGACCACTGTATCATCTCTGTTGACCACTGTATCGTCTCTGTTGACCACTGTATCGTCTCTGTTGACCACTGTATCGTCTCTGTTGACCACTGTATCGCTGTCTCCCTGCAGGTGATGAATGTACTCTCAGGCTCATTCGTCACCTGCTTCTTCAGTTCCCATCTCAGATATGGCTCGCGCACATTTTCAATTAGCTGATCTCTGAGCATTGTGTCTTGGTCGAGCACATGATCTGGGGACACGTTTTCTAGTCGGTCTATCAGTTGAACGAGCTGGTGGGATACTCTGTGATGGTCTCACCCTCCATCTGTTTCCTTTCGTAGAAATGTCTTAGCAACTCACGAAGATTACTGAAAAGGGCCTCTGCATCGTTTAACTGGTCAGCAGGTCGACATCTAACTTCCCGTCGTCCTGGGCCTTCAAGATGGGACAACAGATATTCTGCTGCTTCTTTCCCTGTCAGATCCTGAGCACTTATCACGGCATGAGCATCCTCTATCCACTCAGTGACTGTTTCTGCTCCCGACCCCGAGAAGTTTCGGAGTTGTTGCTCGCGCTGTACAACCACCATCACTGGTGTCGAGGCAATCTCTCACTGTACAACCACCGTCACTGGTGTCAAGGCACTCTCTCGCTGTACAACCACCGTCACTGGTGTCGAAGCACTCTCTCTCTCAGCACTACTGATCAAACTTCAGTACCACATCAAAGTTCAAAATGTCAACTAAAATTTCAAAATACAACCAGCATGAGTGTTGTCAGTGGTGTCTTAAATATGTTGGATAGTGGAATACTGACATATCTGCCAATTCAGTTAGGACACAAGGATGAAGGCCTTCAGGTCCTGGTGATTTATAAATCTTTAGCTTCATTGCCACCATCTGTCATAATTGGTTTTGAATTCTCAACGTGGGTGTAGGAAGTGGTTCAATGTGTGTGTGGAGGGGGGGGGGCAAAATATACTTGAGCCCAACCCCTACCCAAACATATTATGGCCCCCTGGGACTGACACCAATTAAGTCAACGTGGGTGTAAGAAGTGGTTCAATGTGTGTGTGTGTGTGCATGCGTGTGTGTGTGTGTGTTTGTGTGTGTGTGTGTGTGTGTGTGTGTGTTTGTGTGGGCAGGCGGGTGGGTGGGTGTGTGGTTGTGTGTGTGTGTGTGGGGGGGGTGTGAGTGCGTGCGATGAGTGTGCAGTGTGTGTGTGCGTGTGTGTGTGTGTGTGTGTGTGTGTGTGTGTGTGTGTGTGTGTGTGTGTGTGTGTGTGTTGGATTGTGTGTGCGATGTGTGCGGTGTGTGTGTGTGTGTGGGCAGGCGGGTGGGTGGGTGGGTGTGTGGTTGTGTGTGTGTGGGGGGGGGTGTGAGTGCGTGCGGTGAGTGTACAGTGTGTGAGTGTACAGTGTGTGTGTGTGTGTGTGTGTGTGTGTGTGTGTGTGTGTGTGTGTGTGTGTGTGTGTGTGTGTGTGTGTGTGTGTGTGTGTGTGTGTGTGTGTGTGTGTGTGTGTGTGGGGGGTGGATGGGTGGGTGGCTGGTTGTGTG